>CM053774.1:79653826-79734011 GCA_028658325.1 Potorous gilbertii
CAAATGGGGAGAAAATTTTGGAACCCAAAATCTTGTGAAAATGAATGTAAAAAGTTAAATAAATTTATTTAAAAAAAATAAAAATAAAATAAGTAAAAAGCCATCGAAAGACAGACCAAAAATTAATTGGAAACTAAATAATCTAATCCTAATGAATGGGTGGATTAAACAACAACTCATAAAATCAATCAACAACTTCATTGAAGAGAATGACAACAATGAAACAACCTACCAAATTTCATGGGATACTGAAAAAGCAGTTTTTAGGGGAAGCTTTATACCTTTGTTTGCCTGCCTGAATAAAATAGATAAAGAGGAGACCAATGAATTGGGCATGCGGTTGAAAAAGGAACACACTGAAAATCCTCATGCAAATATAAAATTCAAAATACTGAAAACTAAAGGAGAGATTAATAAAATTGAAATTAAAAAAATCTGTTGGGTAATAAATAAAGTTAAGAGTTTCTTTAATGAAAGAACCTGTAAAATTGGTAAAACTTTGGTCAATTTGATTTAAAAAAAAAAGAAAGAAACAAAGTAAATTACCAATATCAAAAGTGAAAGCATTGAACTCACCTCCAACGTGACAGAAATTGAAACAATAATTACAAATTATTTTGCCCAACTTTATGAGCATAAAATAGACAATGTAAATGATATTGATGACTGTTTTAAAAAATAAATTATTTTTATATTAACAGATTAACAGAAGAGGAAGTTGAATACTTCAAAAACCCATCTCAGAAAAAGATATTGAACAAGCCATCAACAAACTCCCTAGGAAAAAGTCTCCAGGGCCAAATGGATTCACAAGTGAATTCCATCAAATATTTAAAGAGCAGCTAATTCCAGTACTATATAGACTATTTGGGAAAATTGTGGAAGAAGGAGTCATCCAAAATTCTTTTTATCATACAAATATGATTTTGATATCTAAAACAGGAAGAGCCCTGACAAAGAAAATTATAGACCAATTTCTTTAATGAATATTGATATTAAAATTTTATATAAGATTTTAGCAAAAAGAATGCAGAAACTTATTATGAGAATGACACATTATGATCAGGTAGGATTTATACCAGGAATACAAGGCTGATTCAGTATTAGGACTGTGTCTCTCCTCTGCTGCTGAAGAAGACCATGCCATCAGAGAAATGATCACATGACTTGTACTTGACTTAGTTTTGAGTGAGGGAGGGCTGTGCAGGTCACCAGCCTCACTTCTCCTCCAGAGCCATCTGAATCCAGTGATCTTATATTACTCAGGATGACTGGAGATGACCCAGGATGAGACAATTGGGGTTAACTGACTTGCCCAAGGTCACACAGCTAGTAAGTGTCAAGGGTCTGAGATGAGATTTGAACTCAGGTCCTCCTGACTCATTCATTGGTGCTCTGTCCATTGCACCATCTAGCTGCCTGGTGTATGTGTATATGGGTATGTATGTGTATATATATTTATATGTAGATTATGTATATATAGACATAAAAATATATAAATATATAGTAGATTAGGTTTACAGTGGAACAATTTCCTTGAATCTCCTGTCATGCAAGATATTTGAAAAGATGAAATAATTTCGTATCATATTTGTGGATTCTGTCATGGTCTCCTTTTGATCTAGAAGTTCACCTAAAGGGATTTGTCACTTCTTTTAGTTACTTACAAGATGAAGAGGGAAGTAGAAAGTTGGGAAAGAATTTTTGCAACTAGTATCTGTGATAAAGTTCTCATTTCTAAAAATATATAGAGACCTGAGTCAAATGTACAAGAATAGAAGTCATTCCCCTTTGATAAATGATCAAAGGACATGAACCAGCAATTTTCAGAGTAAGAAATTAAAGGTATCGATAGGCAGGAAAAAATGCTCTAAATCACTATTGATTAGAGAGATGCAAATCAATACATCTCTGAGATACCACATCACACCTATGAAATTGGCTAACACGACAAAATATTATGATGATAAATGTTGCAGAAAATATGGGAGAGGTGGAATACTAATTCATCATTCGTGAACTGATCCAGGTATTCTGGAGATCAATTTGGAACTATGCTCAAAGGGCTACAAAAATGTGTGCACCATTTCATCCAGCAATATTGCTGCTAGGACTGTATCCCAAAGAGATCATAAGAATGGAAAAGTGTCACACATGTACAAAAATATTTATAGCAGCACTCTTTGTGGTGGCTAGATATCAAGGGGATGTTCATCAATTGAGGAATGGCTGAATAAACTGAAATATATGAATGTAATGAAATACTATTGTTCCATAAGAAATGATGAACAGGAAGACTTCAGAGAGGCCTGGAAAAACCTATATGATCTGATCTTAAGTGGAAGGAGCAGCACTAGGAGAATTTTGTACACAGCAACAACCAGAGCGTGCGAGGATTTTTTTCTGAAAATCTTAGAACTTCATTAAAATGCAAGGAGTTAAAAAAAATTCCAATGATATTTTAAGACAAAATGCCTTCCACATCCAGAGATGGACTTCAATCACAGAATGTAGCAGATCATTTCCTTTTATATTACATTTTGGTCTGTGTTATGATATCTCCCACTCATTTTAATTCTTCTGTGCACCATGGCATATATTTAATAGGAATATTTATGTAGAACCCATATAAAATGGTATGTTGTCTCAGGGAGGGAGGGAGGGAAAGGGATCAGGAAGGGAAAAATATCTAAGTTATATGATAGTGATTGTAGAACACTGAAACTATAATAAATGAAATAATAAAAAAAAGAAAGCTTTGAAAAAAAAAACATGAAATGATTTACCCCATTCTGCCTCTTTATTCCTCCTTTCTCCTAGTGAACACTTCTTAATCAATCCTTAATTCCATTATTTTTGGATAACATATCGTAACATCAGAGTTGACTCATACCTCTGCCCTCTGTATTTGTGTACTCCTCACTTTCCTAATAATGATAAAGGTCTTATCAGTTACAAGAGTCAATTTCACATGTAGTTCTGCAAACACTTCAATTTTCTTGAAACTTTTATGGTTTTTCTTTTCCGTTTATCTTTTAATGTTTTTACAAATCTTGTATTTAAAAGGTAAATTTTCTCTTAAGCTCTTGTCTTTTCATGATGAATGCTTGAAAATTCTGTTTCATTTAATATCCATTTTTCCTCCTGAGAAATTATATTCGATTCTACTGAGTAGGCAATTATTGTCTCCTTTGCCCTCAGGAATATTCCATTCTAAGCCTTCTGATCCTTTAATGTGGTAGTGGCTAAGTATTCTGCTTTCCTCTCTCTGCTTCCATAAAATATTTTTTCTTTCTTTCCTGAATGCTTGCAATAATTTCCTCTTGCCTTGGGAGGCATGAAATTTGGCTATACTATTCCTGAGTGTTTTCATTTTGGGACCACTTTTAGGAGATCAACAATGGAGTCTTTCAATTTGTATTTTATCTTTTGGCTCTAGGATACATGAGCAATTTATCATTTATTACTTCCGGAAATATGATACCTAGACTATTAAGAAATAATGGCTTTAAGATAGACCAATACTTCCCAAATTATATCTCAATCTGTTTTGCTGGCCAGTTTTATTTCCAATACGATATTTCAAATTATTTTCAGTTTTCATTATATGTTTATTATTATTCCTTAATATTTCATGAAGTTCTAATCTTCCACTTTTCCAGTTCTATTTTTTAAGGAATCATTTTCTTCAGTGAACTTGTGTACCTCCTTTTCCATCTCACCATTTCTAATTTTTAAAGAGTTCTTTTTTTAATGAGTTTTCATATATTTTTTTTCAATTTGGTTATCTGTTTTTTTTTTAAGGAAGTCTTTTCAGTGCATTTTTTGTTCCTATTTTACTATTTTACCTATTCTGTTTTTTAAGGTATTATTTTCTTAAGTATTTTTGTTCTTCTTTTACAAAGTTTTCCTTTTTTTAAAAATTTTTCATGATCTTTTTTACAACACTCTGATTTCACTTTTTCCACCAATTTTTATCCTACCTCTCCCATTTGATTAAAAAAAGACATTTTGAGTTTTTTGGGACCTAAAACAAATTAGCTCTTTCCTTTGATATTATCATGGAGCTGCTTTGATTTTGTTGCTTTCTTTTGAATTTGTGTTTTGACCTTTCCTTTCATTGTAATAACTTTCAATTGTCAGTTTTATTGTTTATTTACAGTTCCAGCTACTTTCTTGATTTTTAAATTTAAGTTAAAATAGAGCTCTGTTTCTGGGTTGGACACTGTCCAAAGCTTCATTTTAAAAAAATAATGTCTTTTCTTATGGCACTCTTTTTCAGAACTAGTCCTGGAGATCTGGGATTCATATGTTAGATGAGATTGAAGTTCAACTAGAATGGCAAGTTGTGAGTGAAGAAAAAGGAAATGTACCTAAGATGTGTTGTGCAAGTAGAAAATATATATATCAAATTATTGGATACGTGAGATGGAGTAAAGTGAGGAGTAGAAATTCAAACGCATATTTCCCAAATTTTATGAAATTAGTTGTTTTCAGAATACAAAAAGATATGTTGAGCTTATTGTTTCTTTTTAAAAGATTGATTCCTTGGAACAAAATGATTCTAAATTACTCTGAGAATACTTTTTTTTTAATTGTGGTTCACATGTGGGCAGGAAAAACCTAGAGTGAGAAAAGAGGAACCTAGACTAAAAAAGTGTCTGAGGTGAGTTGGAAACTGATATTGGTGCTTTTTGTTATGAAAGTTTTTAAACTATCTTTAGTTATATTACCAGTCATCACAAATCTCTACATTTGTAGTGTGGATGCTAGTACCCCTGGGCACATCTCTAACAAGAGAGATGTGACTCACTCACTTTATTTAATGGGGGGATCACAATTGGATTTTTTTTAATTTTAGTATATAATTTATTTATTTTTTATTTTCCATATTCACTTCCATAAGAATTTGAATGCCAAATTTTCTCCCTATATCTCCCCACCCCCCACCTCAGGAAAGCAGGCATCCCATCCATCCCTTTCTCCAGTCTGCCCTCCCTTCTATTTCTCCCCGCTTCTTCCATCCCACTGCCCTCTATTTTCCTGTAGGGCAAAATATAATTCTTTACCCAATTCCTTGTACATTTTATTTCCCACCTGATTGCAAAATAGCTTTTTTATATTCATATTTAAAGTTCTGAGTTCCATATTCTCCCCTTTCCTCCTTCCCAACCTACCTTCATTGAGAAAGGAAACAATTCAATATAGGTCATTTATGTGTAGTGATGCAAAACACTTCCATAATAGTTATGTTTTGAATGAACAACCACATGTGCCTGTTCAGAGCCACAACAATCAAATTGCCAGATAATTATTTTGTACAGCTAGAAACCAATAGTATCAAAATTCAACTGGAGGAACAAAAGGTCCAGAATAGCAAGAGAACTAACAAATAGAAATCATAGTGAAGGCAGTCAAAGCCTACTAGATCTCAAATTGTATTATAAAGCGGTAATCATCGTTTGACAAAAATTAGTGGAAAAATTCTATAACAGTGTGGTGGAAACTGGGCATAGACCAATGTCTGACATTGTATACAAGAATAAAGTCCAAATGGATACTTTATTCAGATATAAAGACTGATACTATAGACAAATTAAGGCAGCAAGAAATAGAGTATTTGTCAGATTTATGGAAAATAGAGAAAGTTTTGACTAAACAAGTGATTGAGAACATTATGAAGTGCAAAATGGATAATTCTGATTGCAGTAAATTGAAAAATTTTTGCACAAAAAAATCCAATGCAACCAAGATTAAGAGGGAAGTGGAAAACTGGGAACTTTTGCTTTGAGTGTATGTGATAAAGGCCTAATTTCTAAAATATATAGATAACTGAGTAAAATGTGCAAGAATGTAAGCCATTTCCCAAATGATAAATGGTTGAAGGAAATAAACACAAATTTATGAGAGAAATTAAAGCTATCTCTAATCATATGAAAAAATGCTTTAAATCACTATTGATTAGAGAGATGCAGATGCAAACTGTGAGCTATCACTTCACACTTCTCAGATTGGCTAACATGACAAAAGAAGAAGATGATGAATGTTGCAGGACATGTGAGAGAGTTGGTACACTAATGCACTGTTGGTGGAGCTGTGAGTTGATCCAAACATTCTGGAGAGCAATTTGGAGCTATGCCCACAGCGCTACAAACATATGTGTACCCTTTGACTCAACAATATAGTTTCTAGGACTGTACCCTGAAGAGATAATAAAATTGGGAAGGAGCCCCATACATTCAAAACGATTTATAGCAGCTCTCTATGTGGTTGCAAAAAACTGAAAATCAAGGGGATGTCCATCAACTGGGGAACAGCTGATCAAACTGTGGTATATGAATGTAATGGAATACTATTTTGCTGTAAGAATTACAGGAAAACTTCAGAGAGGCCTGGAAGAACATATATGAACTGATGCTGAGTGAAAGGAGCAGAACCAGGAGAATTTTGTACATAGCAACCATCACAGTGTGTGAAGAATTTAGTCCTTATAGCAATGCAAGGACTTAAAAAAATTTCCAATGGATTCTTGAGACAAAATGTCTTCCTCATCCAGAGAAAGAACTATGGAAGTGGATTACAGAATGAAGCAGACCATTTTTTTTTCATATATTCTATTTTGCTCTGTTTTGTTTTGTTTTCATGGTTTATTCCATTCATTTTATTTTTCTGTGCAACATGACTAAGGTGAAAATGTATTTAATAGGAGTATATGTGTAGAAAATCTAGGATACATGGCAGTGATTGCAAAAAACTGAAAAAAATATATATTAATTAAAAAACATAGAATTACCACATTTCCCTCTCTGCTGTCCTGCCCTCCATTTATTCCATTCTCCTTTTTGACCTGTCTCCCCATAATAATGTTTCTTTCTGATTATCCCTTTCCCCAATTTTCTGTTCCTTCCATTATCTACCCTCTCTTACTCCCTTTTCCCCTGTTTTCCTGCAGGGTAAAATAAATTTCCTTATTCAGTTGAGTGTGTGTTATATCCTCCTTAAGGCTAATCACATGAAAGTAAAGCTCACTTATTCCCTTTCATCTCCTTCATCTTTCCCTCCCTGGTAAAAGCTCTTTCTTGCCTCTTTTATGTGAGATGATTTGCTACCATCTACCTCTCCCTTTTTCTTACACCTAGTAACTTCCATTGAGCAGTAAATTTTATTTTTTATGTATTTTCCCTTCATATTTATGTCACCATGTACCCTCAGTTTACGTATATGCACACATGAAAATGAACAGTCACAGACAAATACATACACATATACACAAACCCACATAAATATACATACTCACACATATATATGCACACATACAATATGCAAATACATACTTATACACCCTACACAATGTATGTGTGTATGTGTGTATGAATATGTATGTATACATGTATATACACACATAAACACATATATGTGTTTGTGTATATATATATATACATGCACACAGATATACCTATATATGTATGACTCTCTGTGTGTATATATACATACACATATATATACATATACATATATATGTGTGCATATATATATAATATATATATATTATATATATATATATACATATATATAATATATATATATATATAGCTAGCTATTCCCTCTAACTAGTCTAATACTGAAAAAGGTGTCATGAGTTTCAAATATCATCCTACCATGTAGGAATATAAACAGCTCAACTTTAACGAGCTCCTTATCACTTCTCTTTCCTGTTAACTTTTCATGTTTCTCTTGATTCCTGTATATGAAAGTCAGATCTTCTATTCAGCTCTGGTTATCAATCAGGAAGGTTGGAATTCCTCTATTTCATTGACTTTCCATTTTTTCCTCCTTTAAATGTTATACTCAGTTTTGATGGATAGATGATTCTTGGTTATAATCCTACCTAGTTTGATCTCTAGAATATCATATGCCAACCCCTTCAATCCCCTTAGTGTAGAAGCTGGTAAATCCTGTGTTATCTGGACTGTATTTCCACAATAATTGTATTATTTCTTTCGCACTGCTTGTAATATTTTCCCCTTGACTGGGGATGCTGCAATGTAGTTGTAATATTCCTGGAAATTTTTCTTTTGGAGGCCCTTTTGGGATGTGATCAGGAATTGTTTCTATTGCTATTTTACCCTCTGGTTCTAGAATATCAGGACACTTTTTCTTGAGAATTTCTTGGAAAATGAAGTCTAGGCTCTTTTTTGATCAAGGTTTTTTAGGTAGACCAATAATTTGACCAACTACTTGACTTTTGAGTTCTTTGTGAAGAGGAGTATATATTCTGGGGACCTGCAAATTCTCATTTTCTCCAATGTGGCAGAGGAAGGGAAGTTTACTCCTTTCCTGGCCTACACTCTTTTCTATTAGCAACCACAAACCCTCTGTTCTGGCCAGGATCTGTGAGTACATTTCCCTCTCCACAACTGCCTCCAGTTTCACCAAGTCAGCAGTCTTGTTCAACCCAAAAGAGCCACTCAGAGCTGATATTCAGATCAGGTGCTCAATTCCACAAGGGGCTTCAGGGTGAGGCCTCCAAAACTAGATGTTGCTGCTGTAATTGCTGCTATAAGTGGGGCCAGACCATGTTGCCTTCCCCTCCAAGTGAAAGAACTTTCTCACTGATGTTTGAAGTTGTCTTTGGTGTTTGTGGGCTGAGAGATCTGGGAACTGCAACTACTACTGGGAATTCTGTCCCCTGAAGCTTGTTCTGGACCTATTCCTGCCATGCTGTGGCCAAGGCCAGACTGTGTTCTGTTCCACACCCGATGTGATAGACCTTTATTGTCAGTCTTCCAGGCTGTCTTGTGCTGGAAATCTCTTTCACTCTGTCATTTTGTGACTTCTGCTGCTCTAGAATTTGTTTAGAGTTATTTTTTACAGTTTTTTTATAGGTTATGGACAGGAGCTTCTTCAGGTCTGTCCTTCTACTCTACCATCTTGACTCCATCCCCCGTTTTATATTTTCTTGAGTTCTCATAAAGTCATTAGCTTCCATCTACTCCATTCTAATTTTTAAAGAACTATTTTCTTTAGTGAGCTTTTGTTCCTTCTTTTCCATTTAGCCAATTCTGCTTTTGAAGGCATTATTCTCCTCATTTCCTTTTTGAAACTCTTTTACCATTTTACCATTTTTTTTCTAAACTTTGGATATAAGAGTCTTGACCTCCCTGTCTCCCTTGGTTGTAGGCTTTGGCCTTCCTTTGATTGCAGTCTTTGATCTTCCTCATCTGAAAGAATAGAGGAAAATACTTTTTCACCAAGAAAGTAACCTGTTATAGTTTTGGTTTTTGCCTTTTGGGTATTTTTCCAGCCAAGTACTTGACTTTTGAGTCCTTCGTCAAGTGGAGGGTATACTTCCCCAGGCTTTAGAGCTTTTGTTTTAATCTCTTCTTTGAGACATTTCTAGGGACCTGTAAGTTCTCAGTTCTTCCAAATGGCATAATCAAGGGAGAGGTGTTTACTCCTCTCCCGGCCAGGAATCTTGTCTATGAGCAACCAAAAACACTCTTTTTTGCCTTGGAACTCTGAGTTGTATTCCCTCTCCATTGCTGCTACTAGTTCTACTATGCTAGTGTTCCTCCTCATTCCAGGAGCACCACTCAGGACTGAGACACATATCAGTTGCTCACTTCCTCCAACATCTGTTGACTGGAGAACTCCAGTTGTGGCCATTTGTGTGGCAGTGGTTGCAGCTGCTCTGTAGTTGGGACCAAACCAAATTCCTCTCTCATACAGGTGAGAGTTTTCTTACTGAACTTTGAAGCTCTCTTTAGCATCTGTAGATTGAGATATCGGGAAACTGCAGCACCTTCTGTGATTCGGAGCCCTGAATCTTGTTCCCATCTCATTTGTGCTGACATTGCCCATGCTGGGCTGTGCTCCATTCAGCCTGGTTCAATTTACCCTTCATGTTGACCTTCCAGGTTGTCTTGGGCTCAAAATCTGTTTACTCTGTAATTTTTTGTATTCTTCTGATCTAGAATTTTTTAGTCCTTAAAATACTTGAATTTATGCAATATATCCATTATTTTGGCTCCACCACAATTGGAATTTCATGAGGAAGACTGACCATGCTCTTTCTTCATCATTCTGTCATATTTTGTTGATGTATACATATACATAAATATTTCAAATGTACATGATTTTAGCATTAATTTTAAATTTTGATTTGCAAGTTATCTTCTTCCTTCACCCACTGAGAAGGTAAGCAAATTTATATTAGTTATGCATTGGAAATTGTACAAAATATACTCGACATTGTATTATGAAAAAATAAAAACATAGAAAATTATACTGACTTGAAATATTGCATTAATCAGATTGTCAAACCTCTCACTCTTGATCATCATTACAATACAGTTACTGTCCATGATGATATTCCTTTTCTTCTCATTTCACTTTATATAAGTTCTTATAGACCTTGATATGTTTTTTGTCTTTATTTTCTGAAATGAACCCCTTGTCATTTCTTATAATACAATAGTAGCCCATCAAAATTATATGTTGTAAGTTGTTCAGCCATTCCCCAATTGATGAGCATCAGCTCAATTCACAATTCCTTCTCATCACAAATTGAGTTGTTACAAATATTTTTGTACATGTAGACCCTTTTCATTTTCCTCTGATCTCTTCAGGGCACAGACCTAGCAGGGGTATTGCTGAATCAAAACAATATGCACAGTTTTATATCCTCTTGGGTATTGTTCCAAATAAAATTGGACCAGTTTATAACTTCATCAAGAGTTTGTTAATTTACCTAATTTCCTTCATCTCTTCCAACATCTGTCATTATTGATATGTATGAGACATCTCAGAGTTTTTTTAAAATTTCCATTTCTCTAACAAATAGTGATTAAGAGCATTTTATATAAATACAGGTAGCTTTGATTTCTTCTTCTAAAAATGCCTCTTCATATGCTTTGATCATGTATCAATTTGGAATTGGCTCTCATTTTTATAAATATGACTCTAGCCCCTACATATTTGCAGAAATGAAAGCTTTGCATGCGAAATTTGCTACAATTTTATATTATTTCATTGTCTAGATTGCCTTTTAGCAAAATAAAATATAAAAGTACATTTAATTAGATTTATTTTGGATTTTGCTTTGTCTATGATTGTGATTGCTAACCCTGACTTTTTAAACTTTAACTCAAGCATAAATGACTCTACTTCAACCTTTTATCTTCAATCTGTGTGTATCTTTCTGTTTCAATGTGTCTCTTATAAACAATATATTGTTGGATTCTGGTTTCTAACACATTCTGCTATCTGCTTCTGTCTCATAGGTGAACTTTTCACATTCACATTAATTGATTCCTAAGGGTAAAAATACTTCTATCCTATTTTGTTTTTTATCCTTGTTTCACTTTTCATTCCATCCTTCCTCAAAAGTCTATTTTTCTTCTAAACACTGCCTCTTCTACTTGATCTTCTCTTTTATCATTCCCTCCCAAAATCTCTTACCCTCCTCACTTTCTATTTTCCCACTTGGCAAGATAGGCTTCTATTCTCAACTAAGTGTGTATGTTATTCCCTCTTTGAACCAATTATGATGAGAGTAAGGTTCAAGGATCTACTGCCACTCTTCCTATAATCTCTTTCATTGTAAAAGATCTTTAACACCACTTTTATGAAGATAATTTATGCCATTCTACCTCTCTCTTTCCCCTTCTCAAAGAGCATCCTTCCTTCTCATGCCTATATTTTTGAGATCATTTCAATATAGTTAACTCACACAATTGTCCTTTGTCTATGTCTCTTTTTAACTGCCCTAATAATGACAAAGTCTTTGGTAGTTACATGAATTAGCTGTCCCTACAGGCATGTAAACAGCTTTATTTTATTGAGTCATTTATGATTTCATGTTTACCTGTTAAGGCTTTTGTTGAGTCTCTTGAATGACTGAACCATCTTGCAGTAATTCACATGAATGGATAATGCCATGAGGAATAATAAACATGAAATATTCCGAGAAACACAGCAATATTTTTATGAATCTACAGAGAGTAAATAAAGCAGAACTCAAAGGATATATAAAACCTTCATGATGACAACAGTTTTAGTGAAGGGAAGAACAAAAAGAAATTCAAATAAAAGTCAAATGACAATGGTCACAAGATTATTAACTTTGATCTGACTGGTATAAGGCAGCATTTCATTTAACTTCTTCACGTCACAAGTGAGGCAACTAAAATCCAAGGAGGATAAATTATTTACCTTACACAAGATCACACAAGTTGTAAGTAGGAAAGCCAAGATGTAAACATTTGCCCTCTGACTACAAATTCAGCAGTCATTCTTCTGTACCACACTGGCAAATGTTTCCAACTTACTGAATGTTACTTCTAGGTTCTTAGATTTAAACCGTTCACGTTATAAAAGGAAAAAGGATCATATCCTGTTTGTGATAATTCTTTTAAACAATTTTGTTTTGTTAGTATAGCACTTGACACATCGTAGGTACGTAATAAGATCTGGTAATTTAAAATATATTTTAATTACTTCCTTCCATTCCTTTCTTGCAACATTTCTTTCTAAATTAACAGGTATTCTTTGAAGGGGTGAGGAAAGACATTTGTTTTCTTTTTTTATTTTGGAGTAAAGGCTAATGTCATTCAACTTAAAATCAAAAGTCAATCTGACATGACATAAAATAAAATTAACTTCAATTTTTAAAGAACTTGCTGTTTGACTAAAATACCATCCATTTTGTTAGATTAGCTATTAAGCATCAGATAGAGCCAGGTCTTCTCCAATAACAGGGACAACGGTGAAAACAATTGTTTGCAAAAGGACATTCTACTCTAACACTCCTCTGAATATAGTAAAAAGGAACAGAAATAAGAAACTCTGTTCAAATCAGCTGATAAATCATTTTAAAAAGAGCTTTTTTTTACCTACAGATTGATTTGGTAATTACTTCAAAGCTCAGCATTTCATATCCTATTTTGAATCATCCACATAAACCTGTCTTAATGAGAGGTGTCCTTTGTAGTCCCCTGCACTCATGCTGTATGTGAATCAAATTCAATTTGATATGCCCCCATCCAGAAGCACTAGTAATGTAGTTCATTCATCTTGTTAATGATATGATTATAGGTCTCCCTTTGATCTGACCTTCTAGCATCTTCACTTTTTTCCAAAGGGTGGAGTAAAGTCAGTCAGCCAGTCAATCAAATTAATGCCAGTGATTAAATTGGTCTACCTGGGAATTTTCAGGATAAGATAGAATTTTAAGTCCCTCCCTTAATGATTAGGTTTTGACAATAAATGTATCTGATTTGAGTTAATACTCAAAGTGCAATTACGTTGTTCTATAATAGAATACGTGCAGTTATGGTTACCACTAAACTGAAGGAAATATATATATATATATATATATATATGTACACACACACACACACGCATATATATATATATACATATAAAATCATTCTATTTGTTGTAGTTAATTTGCTTTGTGTACTTTTTAGTAAGGAAAATTAATGTTCTATATAAAAGTTATTCCTTTATAACACTTTTGTCAGAAATTCTCACAATATGAAGAGCCTGATTGTATCTAAATAAATTTCTTCTTTTTTCTGGCTCATAGCCCCCACCCAGAAAACCATGGAAACAGTATGTATAAAATTGCACTCACTCTCTCCATTCCAGTTCGATAAAATTGAAACCCTCTTGCAAAATTGTGGTTTACAGTATTAATGCAGAAAAGAAGCTTTTTTGATAGAACAGGGAAAATAAAACAGAATAGTTGGAGAACAGAGGTAAACCTGCCAACAAATATCCCTGTCTGAAATATTTTTTTAAATTTCTTGCCACTAACAGTTTAGAACAGGTAAGGTTATTTTTTTTCTTTTTTGTTTTCCTGATGTTCCCAAGAGCTATGGACTTTTTTTAAAAATTGAGACATTGCTTGTCCTCTCCTCAAAACTCTCTATGGATTAATCTAGCATCTCCTGAATATCTTAAAATCTCATATTGATTCCAGTTAGCATTACTATCTTTCATAGCATCAAAGATGTTTATGTTTTCTTACAACAAAAGGTGACTTTCACTTAGCAACCACATTGTCTTAAAATCTGTGCAATTTTCACCACAGATAGGGATAACGCCATGATTTTGTAAAATGAGAAAGTGTGTGGCACTGTGAATTGGGTGTTGAACTTGGAGTCAGAAAGACCTGAATTCTGATCTTGTCTAAAATACTAGATATATGACCCTAGGTAAATGACTGATCACATTTGTTTCAGTTTCACTACATGTAAAATGGAAATAAAACTAACACTTGCCCAACATGCTTATTTTGAGGACCAAATCAGATATTTATAAATCCCTGTACAAAGGCTCTACAACATAGTAGATACTTAATGATGGCTTGTTCTTTCCCCTTTTTCAATATGGATTTGACCTCCTGAAATGCATATCAAAATCACTACCCCTTTTACTTACCATACCATGTGATATTTTTTCTGTTAACTTTCTATGAGTTCTTCATAGAGGACATTGCCAAGGTCCATAAACTCTTCCTCTTATTGGGCTTTGACTTTTCATGTTTTATCTTTTTGTTATTTTTGATGATGCCTTTTATAATATTTTAAAGCACACATGATTAATGACAATGTATTTCAGTCTACTGATACTCATGGTTCTTTCCATTGACTTTTGTACCATTCTTAAATCAATTTTCCTGAGCTTCAAATAGTACATAATTTGTAGCCAAAAATTTCTCTCTTTAAGAGAATATAAATTTAATGTTTAATGTAAAACTTTAGTTTTTTTCTACCAAGTCTGTTACAATTTTCAGTGAATCAACAATAACCAAAGTGCTATGTCTTATTCTCTATATCTTCCATTCAATTTTGTGATTGTGAATATGTGTTTGGTTATAAAGAATTTCTTTCATTACTAATGTCCTCTTGATTACATTTTCCCTTAATAAGATAATTGATATTTACCCCTATCATTTAGGATTTAGCATCTCTCTACCCTTACCTCTGTCTTCCTCCCTCCTTCTTTTTCTCTCCTTCCATCCTCTCCCCTCCCTTCCCTTCTCCTTCGCTTCTCTTCACTTCCCTTCCCTTCTCTTCTCTTCTCTTTCCCTCTCTATCTCCCCTCTCCTTTCCCTCTTTCTTTCTTCCTGAGTTACCTTTAAAGCATATCCCTCAAAGCTTTTAAATCTGTGTCATCTCTAGATTTCTTCCCTGAGTGGTTGTTCTATTTCTTGTACTTTTCCCAAATTCATCTTCTTCAGTGACATCCACCTTTGCATAGATTACTTCAGGGGCTGGAGGTTTTAGAATACAAATGTGGTGGCTCTACTGTCAATATTTTTGAATAGATTAAATATGTTCAATTTCTCAGATATTATTGTCAAATAATTAATATAAAAATGTTATTGAGATGATCTGGCTTAGGTGCATCTTAGGATAAAAATCAGCATATTATTTCTTCACTACTTCTGAGTCAATAATGCCAATGAAGAACTTCAACTATAAAGGGAAATTTTGATTTAGAGTTAAAATTCTTTGGGAAAATTTTACATTTTGGAAGGGCAAAGATTCAATCCATCAAGGGTAAATAATTAACCCAGTCATAGCCATTGAATATTACTCCACTAATGTAATCATTTCTTATTTTTCCTTTTGTTTTACCTTTTTAGGATTTTAATATACCATGATACATGAATATTCAAGTATTTAATATTTTCATTATTGTTATAAAATATTTCTCTCTCAATTGCCTTATATTTTTATGCTCAGTATGTGTTATACTATCTTACAGAAGCTATTAATAATCTTAATTTTTTATTTTTCTTGATTCTCATGGATTTTTAAAATATACTATAATACTTTGGCTATAAAAAGTTATTAGCTTATTGACTTACATTTATTTACTCTGTTAGTTTCCTTTCTGTTTTCTTTCTTTCCCTCTGCTCTACATTTCTTTCCTATTTACTTTCCCAAATCCCCCTACATATCATTTGACTTTATTGGTGCAGCTAAAATTTTTTAAATTTGGGTAAATAGTAACGGTCAGAGTGTTTATCTTTTATTTGCTCTTCCTTTTATAGGGAAAGAACATTTTCTCATGACATTAAGTTTTGTAATCAAACTAACAAATGAATGAATTCTTACATACTTTTGGATTCCAAAAAGTTTATTTTTTAAAATTGTATTGCATTTTTATCAAATATATTTTCTGGATCTTTTAAGGTCATTTTTTTTCTTGTTTTTGATATGACTGATTTTTCTTGTAATATTGAATCATTCCTGAATTTCTAGTATGATTTCTGCTTAAGTCCAACAAATTCCCTTTTTTTTACTGCTATTCAATTTTAACTGTTTTGCTTCATATTATTGCATTAATATTAAATGTTCACATATCCATTTACAGACATATATACATGCAAATATTTTGAGAATGTCTGATATATATATGTAGAAATTATGTATGTAGATATATTCATAGATGTGAGTGTTCCTGAAATTTTTGCAAGATTCAATGATTAGATCTATATATTTGACTTTTATGAAGAATTAGAATAGTATTTTTTCATAGAATGACAGATATTGATACATAAACAGAGTGGTTCTTTTGAATGTTTGATAGCAGTATAAGACTCAAATGATTACCATTTTGACCCAAGATTACTAAAAGTCTCTGTTCAATAAATTATATTCTGATTCTATCTTTTCCAGTCTCTATCTGCTCTGAAGCTCTAGCATACTCCTAGATCATAGTGTAATAGGATTTCAAGGTGGAAATCATCTTAAATATAGTTATAATATCTAATTTTTATAATGTGGGGACTGAATCCCATGGAAGTATCTTGCTAAAACTCATGCAACTGTCAAGCAGCAAAGCTGTAATTCTAACTTAGAACCTCTAATTCAAAGTTCCTTCCAACTTTCAGTTCTATGATTCTATTTTTTAAAAAAAGCTAATCTTCTTTAATAGTTAAGAGAAAAAATTAAGAGAATTATGTGAAAAAAAAAAGATTGTACTTCTTTTGCTATTCCCAATAGCACAGAACCAGGAATAAAATTATAGAATAGAAGATTTCAGTTTCCTATAAGAATAAGGTACCCAAAGATGAAAGGTTTCCAAAAGTAGAACAGGGTACATTTACCAATTCTAGGGATTATTAGATGACCATATGTCAGGGATTTTAGATAAGAGGCTTTGTATCACTCACTTCTCACTTCCATCTTCCGTTGTCTTTTTTCACAGCATCATTTGTAAACCTGCAGGGTCATCTCAAGTACCAGTTTCGCTTTGAAACATGCCTTGATCTCTTGCCTATTCCTGAGAAAAATCTTCCTTAATAAATATCCATAGAATGCTTTGCCTAATATCTTCCTGAATACTTTGTTATTCTGAGTTATGTTAACATTTTTATAATCATGGTGTATTTTACTATACATATATATGTGTTTATCTTTACTTATATCTATTTATCTATCTACATATATATCTATATATGTGTATATGTGAATATATATGTGTGTATATACATATGTATATATATATATATATATATATATATATGCAATTTATTTATTTTTCAGTTCTTGACATTCACTTCCAAAGACTTTGAATTCAAAATTTTTTCCCCATCTTTCCCCACCACCACTCCAGGACAGCATGCACACTTCCTCCAGTCTGTACTCCCTTCTATTGCCCACCCTTCTTCCATCCCCCTTCCCCTGCCTTTCCCTGTAGGGCAAAATAGATTTCTATACTCCATTGCCTGTATAGCTTAATTTCAAGTTACATGCTAAAACAATTTTTAACATTCATTCTTAAAGCTTTTTTTCCCCATATTCTCTCCTTCCCTCCATACTCACCCTCATTGAGGAAACAAGCAATTCAATATATGTCATACGTGTGTAACAATGAAAAGAACTTACATAATAGTTACAATTTAAAAGACTAACCACATTTCTCTCTGTCCTATTGTGTCCTTCATTTATTCCATTCTCTCCCTTGATCTGTCCTCCCATAACAGTGTTTGCTTCTCATTATTCTTTTCCCAAACTTGCTGTTCCTTCCATTATCTTTCCTCTCCTCCTCCTTACCTCGCCTTCCAGCAGGAAAAATAGATTTTCATATCCAATTGAATGTGTGTTATTCCCTCCTAATGCCAAACCCCATGAGAGTAAAGCTAAATTATTTCTTTTCATCTCCCCCTCTTCTCCTCCATTGTAAAAGCTTTTCCTTCCCTCTTTTATGTGCATTGATATGCTACAGTCTACCTTTCCCTTTCTCTTTCTCTAGTACATTCTTTTCAACAGTAAATTTTATATTTTTAGCTATTCTTTATATTTTTAGCTATTCTTCCTTCATATTTGGCTCACCTGTGCCCTCTGCCTATGTTTATGTGTGCATGAGTGTGTATACACACAAACATATATATACACCCATGTGTATATATATATATATATATATATATATGTATACCCACGCATGTGTGATATACACATACATACCTACCCATACACGCCTACCTATCTACATATATTTATATATATATATATGTATATATTTCCTCTAACTACTCTAGTACTGAAAAAGGTCTCATGAGTTACAAATATCATCTTTCCATGTAGGAATGCAAACAGTTCAATTTTAATGAGTTCCTTACGGCTTCTCTTTCCTGTTCACCTTTCCATTTTCTCTTGATTTTCGTATTTCAGAGTCAAATGTTCTATTCAGCTCTGATCTTTTCAACAAGAATGTTTGGAAGTCCTCTATTTCATTGAAATTCAATTTTATCCTCTGAGGTATTATACTCCTTTTTGCTGGGTGAGTGATTCTTGGTTTTAATCCTATCTCCTTTGACCTCTGGAATATCATACTCCAAGTCCTTTGACCCCTTAGGGTAGAAGCTGCTAAATCTTGTGGTATCCTGATTGCATTCCCACAATACTTGAATTGTATCTTTCTGGCTTCTTGTAATATTTTCTCCTTCACCAGGTAACTCTGGAATTTTCTCACAATATTCCTAGGAACATTCTTTTTGGAATCTTTTTCAGGAGGTGATCAGTGAATTCTTTCCATTTCTATTTTACCCTCTGGTTCTAGAATATCAGGTCAATTTTCCTTGATAATTTCTTGAAAGAAGATGTCAAGTCTTTCTTTTGATTCTGGTTTTCAGGTAGACCTGAATTTTAAATTATCTTCTCATATCTCATTATCTATCATAATTTTAATTTTAAATTTTAAATTATCTCTCCTGGATCTATTTTTGTGGTTAGTTGTTTCTCCAACAAGCTATTTCATATTGTTTTCTATTTTTTCATTCTTTTGGTTTGGTTTTGTAATTTCTTGGTTCCTCATAAAGTCAATAGCTTCCATCTACTCCATTCTAATTTTGAAAGAATTATTTTCTTCAGCGAGCTTGTCAACCTCCTTTTCCATCTGGCAAATTCTGCTTTTTAAAATATTCTTCTCCTCATTCCCTCTTTCAACTTCTTTTGAATTTGGTTTAGTCTATTAGCAAAGGTGTCATTTTCTTCAGTATCTTTTATGGGTCTCCTCTACCAAGTTGTGAACTTGCTTTTCATTATTTTTTTGCATTGTTCATATTTCTCTTTCCAATTTTTCCTCCACTTCTCTTATTTGATTTTCAAAATCCTTTTTGAACTCCTCCTTGTCCTGAGAGAATTGCATACTTTTTTTGTAGATTTTGGATGTAGAAGCCTTGAATTTTATATCTTCCTATTATCGTAGGATTTGTTCATCAGAGAGGATGAAGAAAATACCTGTTCACCAAGAAAGTAACATTCTTTAGTCGTATTTTTTCACTTTTGTAGGAATTTTCCCAGCCAGTTACTTGGCTTTTGAGTCCTTTGTCAAGTGGAAGGTATCCTCTAGGGACCTGTAAGTTCTCAGTTCCTCTGAGGTGGTAGAATCAAGAGAGAGGAGTTTCTTCCTCTCCTGGCCTGTACTCTGATCTGTCAACAACCACAAGCATTCTTATTTGCCCAGGAACTGTGAATAGTATTCTCTCTCCCCAGGTGCCACTAGTTTCATCATACCAGTGCTCCTCCTCACCCCAGGGTCCCCATTCAGAACTGAGACCCAAATCAATTCCTCAGTTCTCCCAGAGTCTTTCGGCAGAGTGCTCCAAAAGTGGATGCCTCTGTCTTAATGGCTATCACTGCCCTAGGATCAAGGTTGGGGCAGGAATATGCTCCCCTCTTACCCAGGTGAAAGAGTTTTCTTACTGACTTTTGAAGCTGTCCTTGGTATTTATGACCTGAGAAATCTGGGAACTGTAACTTCTACCCATTTTTCTCAGCACTAAAGCCTGCTCTAGATCCTGTCTGTTTAGTGCCACAAGGCCAAGGCTAGGTTGAGCTGAACTCTGCTCTGAGTCCAGTGTGATTGACCTTTCCTATTGGCTTTCCAAGTTGTTTAGGGCTGGAATTCTCTTTCACTCTGCCTTTTGGTGGCATCTGCTGCTCTAAAATTTATTCAGTTATTTTTACAGGTATTTTATGGGCTATGGGTGGAGAGATTCTGTCCATGGTGTATTTTTGAAGTAGAATTAATGGTCGTTGAGGACAGCTACTTTTTTTTAAGTTTTGTGTCCGTAAAGATAAGTAGAGCATCATTTAATAAACATCTATAAAATAAATTTGAATTTCCTGAGATATAAATTCAGAAAAAGATTGGGTTGTGCAACATTTGAGGGAGTTTCCAACTATGAGATCCTAGGATTCTATTGGATAAGCATTTTTCCTAGTAGCCTTTAGGCTGCCAGTGACAAAGTATAAAGATACAACTTGAAGAAAATTCTCGTTCATGTAGATACCGATTATTCACTTATTAGAGATTAAAAGTATTACTGAGTATTTGGACAAAAATGCCCCAAATAACATTCACATGTGGTTTGGAGATCATAAGAAACATTCCAATATGAAAGACCAACAGTCAAGCATATAAAATGAAAAATTCCTATTAAGAATAAATCTTTAGAGCTAAACCAGGTGTGGGAAGAGCAGCATCTTTTTTATATGGGTGGAATTTTTTTTTACCCCTTAAAGATTCAAGAAGGCAATCATTAGGTTTTGTATGGTTAAATGGAATGGGGTTCAATCCTTTGACCGTGAGAGGTATAAAAATTGCAGTCTATTGGGAACTGGCACTGAGCTTGGCAGAATATCCCCTGCTGTGCGAGTCAATAAATCTTTCTAACTGGAAACTATTGCTGTAGTCAATGTAGAAGGATGTTATATGCATCCATATGCATCAGTGATTAATCATTTTAAGTTTTTTAATCTTAAGTAAAGTACATTTTTATTTAGTTTTAAATGGCCTCAACTATTTCATTGCACTTCATTTCTTAGCTTGAAACAGCAGACTGGCTAGAGCATGACATGGGCCAGAAAAATAAGTCAAGGTGACATTAACTTTGTTCCAGGGTACTGAAATATTGAGAACACTGCTAGCAGTTTTACTCTTTAGCACCTAACAGCCATTAAAATATCTTCTAGTTAATATCTTTGTACCTCTTCCCTCAGGCGGTCTTATTTTCCTTGCATGCCTAGTTTTTTCCAAGTACTCTATAGAGCTTTCCCAGTGCCAGACTTCCGTGGGCAGCATCTCACGTTTAATATCTTTTATCATTCAATCTCATCTTCCACTTTTTTCATACATATATACAGTCAAAGAATATTTTTCCATTAAGTCCTTAATGTGTGAAATTCATTCATGTTTGATGATGAAATCTCAAGAACCAATTCAACAAACATTTACTAAGTAAAGCAAGAAATGGTGACGGATACGTATAGATATTTTTAAAAAAACATTCCCTTAAGGATCTAATATTCCACAGGAGTAGAAATTGGGAAGATAATATTTATAGTGCTCTGTAAATAAAAGATAATGTGAGAAGCAAGAGAGAACTAAAAAGTAAAGAGCTTAGAAGAGATTTATCATATATTTCTTTGATGTTTACTATGTTCAAGAAACCAGGTATATGGAAAATGCAAGAATGTAAAAAATGCAAAAAATCTCAAACCACAGATGGCCTTGGAGATCAGAATTGACCTTTTTTCTAAGTAATTGATGAAATGACTGATCAGTTTGGTTCTTGACCTCACTGACATGAAATAGTAGGTGGCTATGATTTATTGAGAAATATGTAATATATAATAAATGATAACTGATGAGAATTGTGCACAACTATAATGCATAATGGATTATAATAAAAACATGAAAGAGAAATGGGAAACCAAAAATAGATAATATGACTTCTTAACAGACTCATCTGAGATGGATTCTTGGATGAGGCGACCTTAGGTTTGGAACTGAAAAATTGGCCTAGATTTCAGTGGAAATGGATGCAATCCCAGGCATATGAAATAGCATAAAGAAAGACAGTACTGTTTAAGTGTTGGACTGCAAAAAAAGATCAGCAATACATAATACAAGTTTGCTTTAGCATAGTACACAAGGTAAACCATGAGGAGAGACAAGTCTAGAATCCTTCATAAACGATAAAGTACAAAGGAGTTACAAATGCCAGATTAAATAATGTTATTTGTGTTAGAGGCAAAGGATTTATTTATGAAATTCAAATAAAATTACAAATAATAAGAAATTTGTAAACATGAATATTGATCAGATGGTTAGTGTATAGGGTATATTGGAAAAATAAGCAATGGTTGGGAGAAGATTAAGGAGAAAGGAAATGAGGCAGGTGATCTATGGGTAGAATAAAAGAATGGTAGGCAGAATAGAAGCCTAAAAGAGGTCTTCTAGCATCAGAGTATAATGGAGAAAATCAGGGCGCTTTTTTAGCTTTCACCAACAAAGATCAGTCACCTAGGACAAAAATAAGAGATGTGCCATAAGTGAAGAATTCTTTGAATTACAGATAAATAGGTTGAGGAAAAGTATATCCTGCATATAGGAAATACATGATAATATTTGCTGGCTTGAAATGAAAATGGCTAGAGGAATTTAGGAGGCTGACTTAGAATTCATTGAAGTGGGAGATCATGTAGTTTAAGGAGATAAATGGCAACATCATGATAGTGCAACCCATAACAAGGGAGGATATCCTATCCTAATAATCTATGTTTCATTAACCACTGGAAAAATTAATGAATAATGAAATGCTTACCCTGGGGTGTATGGTAATTTAATGGAGCTTTTCCTAGAGAAGAAAATTCCTCACTCACCCAAAAAATGATCTTCAGTGATAGAATTCCAGGAAGAAACTAGAAGGAAAGGTTCATATGTGAAGAGAAACCTTCCAGATCTACCTCCAATCAACAAACTTAAAGTGTCTGATACTTGTCAAATTTATTGTATGTGTTGAAGATAAAAATACAAATGTAAAGTATTTCCTATCCTGCTGGAACTTATAATGTATTAATGCAATATGTAACCAATGTGCAAAATAGAATAGAATTCAATACAAAATATAAATGAAATTAAATGCAAAGCAATTTTGAAGGGAATGACATTAAGAAGTTTCGTAGTATATAAGTAATATTCCATACTGAAAAGAGGAAGAGAAGAGAGGCCAAGGAGGAAGTCTTTATATAGCACCTATTCATACCAATCCCAGTGCTAAGTGCTTTATATGTATATTATATATTGTATATATATTATATATGTATAAAATTTGATCTCACAACAACCTTGTGAAGTAGGTGATGTTATGATCTCTACTTTGCAACTGAGAAAACTGAGGTAAAGAGTGGGAAAAATTATTTTCCCATGGTTACTTACACACATACACACACATGCACAAACACGCACAGACACATATTATGTGTATGTTTATATATGTGTGTATACATATATAATATGCATACACATATATACATATATGCAAACACATTTATGACATAGTATATTAAATATAGTGTTTGCTTCGAGGGGGTATCACAAAGTTTTATTTCATTTAGGCAAAAGTAAGACAGTGTTGGTGATGAGGTCATGAGATACATAAGTCTTCAGAAGTAAATGACCATTGCTGCTCCTGTTTCTGATTCCATTTCTCTAGTAGGCTCCCTGCTATGTCTGATAGTCTGTGTCTACTATTCAAAAGTCACCCAGAATTAATAAACTTGTCCTCTTTTGGCACATTGATGAAGGTGGTCTCCAGGTCTTTATTTCATTGATCTCATCAGGGTTAGTTATGGTGGGAGTATATCCACTGATGATGGTGCCTAACAACTGGTGATCACATTGTCATGAACCTGAAATTTACTCTTTTTTGTCAACATATAAGCTTGTCAATTAGATTAGCTTTTATTATAAAACTCTATGCCCCCTTCATAGCGGTAGCCTTCATTGTGGTCACTCCAGAAAAAAACATGCATCCATTTCCAACTTTGGCAAGTTGATCTTCATTTTTCAGCCTTGTTTCATGCAGGGCTACTATTTTGTATATGATACCTGTTGGGTTCTCTCACAACAGGAATTGTTCATCTTTCAGGTCTATCAGATGTCATGTAGTCTATAAGCATGTACATTCCATGTAATGATGGCTGGTGGAATCAGTTTTTTGTACATTATTTTGCACGTTTGATTGGACTGCTGGGCAAGATCCACACCTACCATGGTAAGCAGGCCAGGTTAGGTAAAGTAGACAACTTTTAACGCACCTTTTCTAGCCCCTTCCCCACATCAGAAGGTGATTAGTAAGGTTCTTAAAAGGTTTCTCAGACATCCAGAGGCTGACAAATCCCACCGCTGGTCCACTGAAAATGATGTTTTCAGCAATGTTGACAGATGCCTTCAGTGAAGACAAACATGACATCCAGGTCAGCTACCACACTGATGATAAAGCACTTAACTTCAAATGACTATACACCAAGACTAAAGTGGAGAGAGAGTTGGTAGATGGCCTTTTTTGTTTGTTTGCAGATGATTGTGTACTCAATATAGCCTCTGAGATGAGATGCACAAAGGTCTCAATTCTCTGCTCCTTATGGTAATTCTAGCCCAATGATTAAAGGTAAGAAATTAGGATCTCCACCAGCCAGCATCACATCATCCATATGTGGAACCATCAGCTACAGGCAATAGAGACATTTTGCATACTGTGAATAAGTTCACTTACCTTGGAGGTATACTTTCCAGGGATGTACACATAGATGATGAAGTTAATCTATGCATTTCTAGAACTAGTTCAGTTTGGGGGAGGCTCTGAAGGAAAGTGGGGTAAAAAAGAGGTATTTGACTGCCTACCAAACTAAAATTCTATGCAGTAGTGCTGACCTCATTGTTGTATGGTAGCGAAAGCTTGACCATATAACAGTATCATGCTAGGATACTAAATCACTTCCATTTGACTTGTATTAGAAAGATTCTGAATATCACCTGGCAAGATAATATAATAGACACTGAGACTGTTTTCTCAAAGTAAACTGCAAAGCATTAAAACTCTCCTATTGATAGCGAGCTCCAATGGAGTGGCCACATTGTTCACATACCAAAAGTGTGCTTGCTTAAAGGTTATTTTATGGACAACTCAAGCAAAGCAGATAATCACATTTCATCAGAAGAAGTGATACAAAGACCCTCTGAAGAAACTTGAAACTTATTGTGTGCTGGCAAAAGATAACCCAGCATGGCATGCCTGCATCAAAAAGACACTGTGCTTTCTGAGTGAAACAGAATTAGAGTAGATCAAAAGAAATGTGAAATGGATATATTTAGAGACATATTCACTCCAAAGGTTCACATGGACTGTTTGTGCATGATTTGTAGCAGAGCATTCCAAGCTTGTATTGGTTTGACAATGCAATGGGATGCATTGTACCTTGTCTCCAACATATTGAAGTCATTTTGATCTTGTTTGAGATTAAACACAACAGTCGTATACCTATATGTATATGTATGCATACATATATGCATGTTCGTGTGCATGTATTTGAAAAGGCTAACAATTGCCAAATTGCTTTATTTCATATGTGAACATAACTTCTTGAATTAAAACCTTTCTATCTATCTATCTATTCTTACAAAAATGCATGCATATTTATATATACACATATGTACTGGAAAATAATGTGGTTATTGATTTTCCATTTAAAATTGTTGTAAAAATATAGAAAATCAATTTACTTTTCATTGCAATTAAAACTTGCTAAGGGTGAAAATAAACTATTGTTATTTGTTCCTCCTCTGAACCTTCCCATAATATTTTGTTTTAAAAAGTATTATTGTTTTCTTTTCCCTGTACTAAAAAATATTTGTGAAACTCTATGTATGAAAGATAAAGATATAGGAGTGTTGGGGTACTGGAGCTATTGGAGGCACTGGAGAGGGATTCCTGCTCACAGATCAGAGTGGAGACCAAGAAAAGAATATACTCCTCTCCCTTGATAGTGCCACCTTGGAGGAGCTGAGAACTTACACATCCCTGGAGAATACCCTCCCCTTGACAAAGAACTCAAAAGTCAAGTGAATGGCTGAGAAGATAACCAAAAAAGGGAAAAAGAATAAGACAATAGAAGGCTACTTTCTTGGTGAGCAGGTATTTCTTTCCATCTTTTCAGGTGAGGAGGAGCAATGTATGCCATCAGAAGAAGACTTAGGGTTCAGTGCTTCTGCATCTAAAACCTCCACAGTGGATGTGCCATGGTCTTAAGTCATGGAAGAGCTCAAAGGGGATTTTGAAAATCAAGTAAGAGAGTTGGAGGAAAGGTTGGGAGGAGAAATGAGAGCAATGCAAGAAAATGATGAAAAGCAGTTGAACAGCTTGCTAAAGGAGAACTCCCCCAAAAGCTGAAGAAATTAACACCATTAAAAATAGACTAACTCAAATGGAAAAAGAGAACCAAAAAGCCAATGAGGAGAAGAATACTTTAAAGAGCAGAATTAACCAAATGGAAAAGGAGGTTCAAAAGCTCATTGAAAAAAATAGTTCTTTAAAAATCAGAATGGAGCAGATGGAAGCTAATGACTTTATGAGAAACCAAGAAATTACAAAGAAAAACCACAAGATTGAAAAAATAGAAGACAATGTGAAACATCTCATTGGAAGAACAATTGACCTGGAAAACAGATGTAGGAGAGACAATTTAAAATTATGGGAATACCTGAAAGACATGATCAAAAAAAGATCCTAAACATCATCTTTCATGAAATTGTCAAAGAAAACTGCCCTGATATTCTGGAATCAGAGGGTAAAATAAATAATAAAAGAATTCCCAAATCACCTCTTGAAAGAGATCAGAAAAGAAAAACTACTAGGAATATTGTAGCCAAATTTCAGAGTTTCCAGGTCAAGGAGAAAATATTGTAAGCAGTCAGAAAGAAACAATTCCAGTATTGTGGAAACACAATTGGGATAACACAAGATCTAGCAGCTTCTACATTAAGTGATAGAAGGACTTGGAATGTGATATTCCAGAAGTCAAAGGAACTAGGACTAAAACCAAGAATCATCTCCCCAGCAAAACTGAGTATAATATTTCAGGGGAAAAATTGAATTCCAATTAAAGAGAAGACTTTCAAGGATTCTTGATGAAAAGACCAGAGTTGAATAGAAAATTTGACTTTCAAACACAAAAATCAAGAGAAGCATGAAAAGGAAAACAGAAAAGAGAAATCATAAAAGATTTATTAAAGCTGAACTGTTTACATTACTATATGGAAAGATAATTCTTGTAACTCTTGAAACTTTTCTCAGAGTTTGGATAGTTGGAAGGATGATACACACATATTATATCTATATATCTATGTATTTATATATTTAGATATATAAACAGGGGATGTGTTGAATAGGAAAGGATGATATTTAATAAAATTTAGGGGTGAGAGAGGAATGTATTGGGAGGAGAGAGGAAGAAATAGAATGGGACAAATTATCTCTCAAACAAGGTCAAGAAAAATCTTTTTCAACGCAGAAGAAAAGGGGGAGGTGAGAGGAAAAAGTGAAACTTGCTCTCATCACATTTGGTCTAGCAGGGAACAATATACACACTCAATTTGATATCAAAATTTATCTTACACTACAAAAAAGTATGGGAGAAGGAGATAAGTGAGGTGGAGGATGATGTAAGGGAAGGCAAATGGGAGGAGGGTGTAATTAAAAGTAAGCATTTTTGGGGATGAATAAGGTCAAAAGAGAGAATAGAATAAATATGGGGCAGGATAGCATGGAGGAAAATGTAGTTAGTCTTTCACAACATGACTATTATGGAAGTCTTTAGCAAAAGTACACTTGTATACCCTGTGTTGAACTCCTTGCTTTCTCAGTGGGGATGTGTGGAAAGGAAGGAAGAGAGAGAAGTTAGAATTCAAAGTTTTAGGAATGAATGTGAGCGTTGTTTTGCAAATAACTGGGAAATAACAAATACAGGCAGCGCTATATAGAAATCCATCTTGCCCTACAAGAGAAGGCAGAAGATGGGAATAAGGGAAGGGAGGGGTGTGATAGAAGGGAGAGTACATTGGGGTGGGAGGAAGGGGTAATCAAAATGCATGGTATTTTGGGGTGGAGGAGGGGAGAGATGGGGAGAAAATTTGAAACTCAAAATCTTGTTAAAATGAATATTGAAAACAAAATAAATAAAATGGAAAAAAATAAAAATAAAATAAAAATTGTATGAAGGGAATCAATGAGATAAATTATTCTATGAGTAATCTTTCTTGTTACTTAAATTAAAATGATCACTCTATAAAGTATAGAAGAAAAGAATGTAGTAATGGATGGAACAATCAGAAAGAGGTAGTTACATTGCGAGATTCATCCCTAGCTATCTATCAGAAGATTGCTTATCATATCATCTTTTCCTTAAAAAAATTTGCCTATATAATATTTATTTTGTTCTCAGAATTAATATTTAAAAATATATACTATCAGATAAGACTGTGGCATTTTCCATTTCTACTAAGCATTGTAGATGATATCAATTGCGTTCCAAAATTTCACTTTAATTCAAAAATTAATATTCAGTTTCCTGGCCTTTCAGTTCTTCACTCATGATCATTAAGAGTTATCAAATCCAAAAATTTCTTGCTCACTAGGATCCCTGCAGAGAGAGGATCCACTGTTCTAGTTAAGCATTATGTGCCTCTTTTCATAAGCTACTCAAAATATTCATTGTCTTTTTGACTGCCAAAACAATTGTAACTCTCTTCTAATTTGATCCAGTATAATCCATGTTTTCCTTTGGACCTTGTAGTTTCCTTTTCCTTTTTCTTTCCTTCTCCATTTCTTATATCCACTTATACGTGAGTTTCATTTTTACAGCATTTTCGTTCTTTTATTTATTTATTTTTTTGGTTTACACTCAAAGTTTATTGTTTTAATACATCCAAGAAGATGCAAGCACTTCTCTGACAAATATGCAGAAAAAAAAATCAACACAGAACAGTCATTTAACTTAAATGAAGGGAAATCTCTCGAAATGTTATGACAACATACTCCCAAGGGGAATCTTCACCTTTCTCCAGTTAAGTTAATCATACATTTCAATACAATAAAGGGTGATGAGTTATATTAAAGTTAGTTTGTGCATTTTCTTTAAAAATAAACTCCAAATTCTATAATCCATGCCAGTTAAACACTAAAACTAAAATTTGTGTATTAATAAGCACAAGAAGAGAAGGAGGTATGAGTTACTTTTTCTGTTTGAACAGTCCACAAGAAAACAGGGAATCCAAGCACAGCAGGCAGGCTGACTGACCAAGCGAGCTAAGACAGGTGAGGAGGGGGATATTTCAGCCTCAGTGAGCTTGCTCAGTACTGAGAGCACTATGGCACAGTTTGGTCCAAGATGGGCACTGAGACAGACACAGATCCCAGTTTGTTACACAAACACGTCTTTTCTCATCACTTTGTAAAAAAAGATGCCAGGTACACTTCCAAGTATTTTTCATAGGTACTCCCCAAATTTGTTTACAGGAAGTAGCCTTGTTATGTGGGGCTCTCTACGACTGGGTGGGGAGTCAAACTTCAGGAAGGAATATTTTAAAGTGTCATCTAATTCTATGATAGCAGCCTGGTTCCCACAACGGTAGGAGTAATTGGGTGCACTGAAAACAGTAACCACATTCCGATCGTAGCACCATTTGTAGCCTTCTATCAAAAGTTGGTGAGCCCAGGAAACCAGTGTGAGGCCTTTGGCATGGTTAAATATTTCTGAAATGTCCTAATGTGTAGCCACCCCTCCTGGATAAATGCCCCATCCACCATAACAGGTCATACATTGGGCCCTCATGTGGAACTTCTTGCAGGTGATCCAGGGTTCGGATATGATCCAGTGTATCCATGGATGGAGAAAGGCCACCATGGAGGCAAAATATCTGTCTGTCCACTAAAGCTGTGAGTGGGAGATAAACAGGTCAGTAAAGCATTCCCATACATTGGCATTGCCGTACTTCCTCAGGCATTCATCATAAAAGCCATACACTTGTGTGATCTGCCGGCTCTCATGGTTCCCCCTCAGTATTGTGATCCGCTCTGGATAGCGCAACTGTAGTGATACAAGGAGAGTCACGGTCTCCACAGAGTACTATCCTCTGTCCACATAGTAGCCCATAAAAAGATAGTTTGTGTCTGGTGACTTCCCACCAGTTCTAATGAGTTCCATCAGGTCTTGGAATTGGCCGTGGACATTGCTGCAGATGGTGATGGGACAATGGACCTCTTGGACATTGGATATTTTTGTGAGGATTTTCTTAGCCTTCTCACAGAGTGTGCCCATGTGGTTCTCATTCAGCTGCTCCACCCACTGGTCCAACTCCTTCGTGAATACCTGGTCCTCCAAGATGGTGGCAGTAGAGGTGGCTGAGGGAGCTCGTGCTGGACCCACTGGGCAAATTCCTGGCCCCAGCATTTTAGTTCTCCACCCCCCCCACATAAAATAAATACATTGTGTTCTTTCTTCTCAATTATTATATTATTTTCAATTCCTTTTAAATTATTTGACTCTCCTTTCCCTATGGTTTCATTACATTCTGTTGGATAATGGCTAAAAATGTCACTAAAGCCAGGCTGCTTCCTGGGTCTATCATTAGTCATAGTATTGACTAACGGGTAATGATTCTGGCATGATTCTGGAGGCTAAGGCAGGGTCTCAAGGATGAACTGCACAGTTGAAAACTTTATTCAACTTAGAGCAGACACTTTTCTTTGAGTATGAATGTCAAAATTCAGTTTTGAAGGATGTTATACAAAACCTGTATGTAATCATATCATATCCATGGTCAGTATACCACACCCCTTATTTAGGTACTTAGCATACTTCATACAAAACACTGGTTTTGGATTCAGGAGACCTGGATTCTAATACAGCTCCAAAATCTTGTGGCTGTACGACAATAGTGAAATCAATGTGTTTACATACATGTATAAGTATGTAGGTGTGTGTATACCCAAACACACACACACACAACCCTCCACAAAACTCAGGATGAGAGCAGGAATCCTCAAACTTGAACTGGGAAGTGGGAGGACACATGATCATCAATTTATTATATTTTGCTAATTGTAAGATTGCTGTGAGTTACTTTCAACCACCACTCCATACACTTACTATGCAGAGAGCAATAGACTTCCCTGAACCGTTGCCTGATGAAATTCTAATGAAACTGCCCGCCAGCCCCAATATTCTAATTTCCTCATAGGCCATGCTGAACAGCAGGCCCACTGCCCCTACCTAGACTAACCTCCCAACAAATTAATATACTAAATTCTTCATATATGCCTTACTGCTCAGGAGAACAATCAATGTGTCCATTAACTCATAGTTCTCACAAAAACAAAAGGCATGTCCATGTGATGGGATGCTGATCATTGCCTCTAGCTAACCACTGCCCCTAGACTCGTTCCTCACATTTCCCAAAGAAACAGCAGGTGTCTCCATACATTCAACCACAGCCACATCCATCTAGTCTCACAAAAGACCACAAAAACCAACCAACCAGAAAGCAGCACCAGTAGGATGCCTAAGCAGTTTGTGGACCTTAAAACAATAGAAGGGACTTTCCCTAGGTAGGCACCTGTGCAGTAACGGGAAAGAACTGACATAGAGTAAAATTATGATGTAGGGAGGCTTATTATAATATCATCCTCATCATACAAACATATCCCCAGTGGCTTTTTGTGTATGCATTGTGGATAACTGCATGCACAGTTCCACTTCGTCTGGGATCCCTCCCCTATTACCTAATCCCTTAACAAACGCCTCCTGCCTTTTTATAATTCATGATTTCTGTTTTGTAATTGAATCTCTACCTATAAAATTTCTTGCTTTCTCTGAAGTTGCTGGTTCTTCTTAGAACTAACCCTGCCTAGTGAAAAGAATCAATTTCAATAAATGTCTATTTTTGAATGAGAGATGAATTGACCCTGAATTCTTTGAGACAGCTCCACCACAACACATCATGAAACTGCAGCAGGTTTTGTAGTCCCTGGGTGGGCACAGCCTAAACCACAACATTGTCTGCTTCTGAATTGCCATGCTGTAAGGTGCTTTTCAGGAGATAGACTTCTTCACAATTCATCAGAGGATGCTTGGGTAGGTTCTATTTGTCTATTACCACAGAAAACTGCTAAGAAGAGTCGTAGCACAATCCACTAAAAAATGCAGCTTCCATTCAACTTCTCATATTCAAATGAGAACATGTCATCCTGATAAATGCGAATTTGAAGAAATCGAGCAAAAATTCCTGAAAGAGTTCAAAAAAGGACTTCAAAAATTAAATAATAAAAGTAGAGGAAGAAAGTGGGAAAAAATATAAATGATGCATGAAAATTATGAAAATAAAGTCAACAGTCTGGTTAAAAAAAGGCACAAAAATGTACTGGAGAAAATGACTTTAAAATTTCATCAATATTAAAAGAGGCACAAAATTCACTGAAGTGAACTTCATAAAAAGTAAGTTTTCCAAATAGAAAAAAAAACCCAACTACAAAATTTCACTAAAGTCTCCTTAAAAAGTAGAATTGACCAAATGGAAAAGAAGGTTTAAAATTTCACTGAATGAATTAGTTTCCTAACAATTAAAATTGGACCAAAAAAAGATAACCATTTCATGAGACATCAAGAAACAGGAAAACAAGGTCAAAAGAATGAGAAAATATATGAGATGTGAAAAATTTCACTGGAAAAACAATTAACATGTGTAAGGCAAGATTATTTTTTTGGATTTTATGCATACCTATCTTATTCTTTTATCAATGCCATGTAAAAGTAATTTTTAAATTTGTTAAAAATTCAGTTTCAAATTTTCTCCTACACTTTCTCCTTGACCCCATCATTGAGAGGTCAAGAAATCTGATGCAGATTATTCATGTGTCAACATGAAAAACTTTTCCATACTCCTCATTTATGAAAGAAAGCAGAGACCAAACAAAAGAGCAGAGAACTAAAAAAATATATAAGAATACGTCATTCTCCAATTGATTAATAGCCAAAGGACACGAACATATAGGTTTCAAGTTAAGAAATCAAAGTTATTTCTAGTTATATGAAAAAATGCTACATTTATTGATAATAGAAATGAAAATTGAAATACATCTGAGCTCCCAGCTCATATCCTTAAATTGGCTACGATGTCAGAAAAAGAAAATGAAAGATTTTGAAAAAGATGTGGGAAAATTGGGGCATAGAACACTATTGGTGGAATTGTGAACTGATCCAACCATTGTGGAGAGCGATTTGTAACTATGCTCAAAGTCTATAGAATTGTATGCACCCTTTGACCCAGGAATAACACTAGTAAGTCATTATCTCTAAAGAGATAAGAAAAGAAAAAGGAAAATTACCTATATGTGCAAAAATATTTATAGAAGCCTGTTACTGGTGGTAAAGAACTGGAAATTGAGGGGATGCTCATCATTTGGGGAATGACTGAAAATCTATAATATGTGATGGTGGAATATCATTCTGCCATAAGAAATTATGAGAAGGATGCCTGCAGAAAAATCTGGAAAGACTTACACGAACTGTTGATAACAAGATGTACTATGTACACAGTAATAGCAATATTGTAAGATGGTCATGAATGAATTACTTAGCCATTATCATCAATACAATGATACTATGGTACAAGACAACTCTGAAGAACATATGATGAAAAATGCTATCCACTCCAGAGGAAAACTGATGTTGTCTGAATATAGATTGAAGCATACTTTTTGAACTTTATTTCTCTTGAGGATTTTTTTGTCTCTGTTTTCTTTTACAAAATGACTAATATGAAAATTTTTTGCATGACTACACAAGTATTACCTCAATCAATTTTTTTGCCTTCTCAATGAGGAAGGAAGGGAGAGAATCTGGAGCTCAAAATTTTAAGAATGAACATTAAAAATTGTTTTTAACCGGGAAAAATAAATGATAAACACATTTTAAATAAAATCACAAAGGTGATTATTGTGAAATATTGTCAGTTTGACACTTTATTTTCAAAAAATACTCTATTGACATCAATATTTGTCTTACCTTATCAAGGTGCTGTATGAAATTAATTTTTTGTTTTTATTTTTATTTTAACCCTATATGGCTTTCTATTTTTGTGCTCTCACCTGAGTTCTGTGTTTCATGACCTGGGTTTTAACATATAACATCAACAGAGACCTGGCATAAGTTTCACTGAAATAAAGCTTTTTATCTTATTAGAAAACAGAAAAATTTACTAAAATTCTTTTTATAATCAAGAAAAAGGAAAATTTATGTTATTAAAAGGCTAGCAAAATTGTTTGTTCCTTTCCTTTATAATATACCAGGTAAAGTTAATTCTCATGGACTTTAAGACCTTTGAGGCTAGATGGAACTTTGCTTTTGTCTTTCTTTCCAATACACCTAGAACAATATTGACAGAGCAAAAATTAAGTCTGTGTTGAACTGAATTCAGTTTACTTCACAATAAAACATCACATAAATTCAATTTAATTATATAGAAGCCCACTGACTTGTTGTTGGAGGAGGATGACTTACTATGTTCTAATTTTAAGATACAACAATAAAAATCAAAGAAAACAATATACAACACAAAATTCTTTTTGTGTGTTACTCACAATTGCCAAACTGAAAATCATAAAAAAACTCTCTGAAAATTGTTAGAAAGTCAATTTAATTGGACGGATGGCTGTGCAGAATCAAATAATATATAATAATGTAAACCTGTTAGGAAGTAGTCAGGTTTAAAAAAAAAACAACACTTTTTTAATCAGACAATAAAATAAAAGCATTAGTGGTAAAGAGGGGTCATTTTGTTAGAACTGTACTTTAGAAAATTACTTTGTTTGCAGAGGAAAATAGTAAAACTTTTTATAGTCATATAAAAATACTCTAAATCCCTATTGATTAGAAAGATGCAACTCAAAAACAACTCTGAAATACCACATCATACCTATCAGGTTGGCTAACATGAAAAAACAGGAATATGACAAATGTTGAAGAAGATGTGGGGAGTTGGAACACTAACTCATTGTTGCTGGAGCTGTGAGCTGAAGCAACCATTCTAGAGAGCAATTTGAAACTATGCCCAAAGGGCTACAAAAGTGTGCATACCCTTTGACCCAGCAATATCGCTGTTAGAACTATATCCCCAAGAGATCATAAAAATGGGAAAGGGTCCCACATATGCAAAAATATTTATAGCAGTTCTCTTTGTTGTGGCCAAAAATTGGAAATTATTAGGATGCCCATCAACTGGGGAAAGGCTGAACAAGTTGTGGTATATGAATGTAATGGAATACTATTGTGCTATAAGAAATGATGAACAGGAAGGCCTGGAAGGACATATACGAAGTGATGCTGAGTGACAGGAAAAGAACCAGGAGAACTTTGTGCACAATAACAACCACAGCATGCAAGGGCTTTTCTAGTAGACTTAGTCCTTCACAGCAATGCAAGGATCACAAAAATTCCCAATGGATTCTTGAGGCAAAACACCCTCCATTTTCAGAGAATGAATTATGGAATTAGATCACAGAATGAAACTGATCATTTTCTCTTGTGTTATATTTTGTTTTGTTTTAGGGTTTTTCCTATTCATTTTAATTCTTCTATGCAACATGACTAAGATGAAAACACATTTAATAAGAATGTATGTGTAGAATCTATATAAGATTCCACGTCATCCAGGGAGGGAGTGAGAAGGGAGGGAGGAAGATGGGAGGATGGAAGAGAAAAAAGTCTAAGATATATGCAAATGATTGTATAAAACTGAAAAAAATTGGTTTAAAAACATCACTTTGCGTGGAAAATGAATGGGAGTGACAAAGGATTTAATGAGGCTATGATTTGTGCAAGGGGAGAGGACAAGATAATTATACATATGTGTGATATTGCTTTATACACTTATTTACTTAATTATTTATTCATATTCATTTTATAAGGGATGGATCTTTGTAGAGGGGAGTGTGAAGGTTGTGTTTGTAATCAATATGCAGGCATTTATCAAAGGCCTACTGTGTATCAAGTTATGGTCAGTGATACCAACACAAAGTATAAAACCATTCCTATTAAAATAAATGTGATATAAATACAAATGAATAAAATTAATATCTCAAAAATTAGACTGGTAGGTAGGTAGGTAGATGGATACACAAATAGAGAGCAGACAGGCAGATGGACAGACAGATAGAAAGAAAGATAGAGAGATTGATTGATTGATGGATTGATAGATGGCAGAAATATATTAGAACAATTGTACATTCAACCCTGTCTCCTAGGATTTTTGGATGTAATGTGCTCTGAAAAGTTGATGACCAGACTGCAGATTTTGAGGCACTTCATGACACAAATAAAAAAATAATAATAAATTCCAATTGATTGCAGTGATTAATGCAGTGGATTAATGGATTAATTTTGGAAATATTTTTGATAATGTGTTGAACAAAAAGAGCTACCTGGCTGACTTGGACAGTTTATTTGAATAACCTTTTCTCTTATTCCAGTAAACTGAATATTTATATTATGTTTAATTATTTGTTTAATTATAATCATAATAAATGCTTATATGGTGTTCTTACATTACAAAAAAAGGAGCATATCATCACACTTGATATTTCAATAACCTTTATGTGGTAGATACTACAGATTGCACAATCCCCACTTTAGAGTTTAGACAATTGATCCTACCATTACATACTACAGATTCATCTTCCCTCCTCTTTCTCCCTATCTTTTGCTTATTATTTTTCTTACTTAACCTTAATCAGTGAATGGGTTTTGCCTTAGTCAAACTGTGACCTGAGAAAGACTGTAGCTTAAAAAGGCCAACGTCTCCCAATATATTAATGGCTATCTCCAGTCATACTGATGGTTCCATTGGATCCAGATGGCTGTGGAGGAGAAAGTCAAGTGAAAATGAGGCTAGTGACTTTCTACAGCTCTCTTTCACTTAAATCCAATTCACCTGCAAGTCATGGCATCATCTTCCTGATGGCATGGTCCTCTTGGAGAACTAAGAACAAACAATATCCCTTGCCTTGCCTTCCCTTTTTGCTTTCTGCCTTGCTTTCCCTCTGTCCATATAGGGTATTATATCCATAGCTGGGAATGCTCTGTGAAAAGGAATGTAAATTTTGATTGCTGAAACATAGCAAATTCAAGCTTGGGGTTTACTAGATTTCTTTTCTGAAGACGATGTTCTTAAACCATTTGGCACAGATGACTCTGGAAGAGAAAGTGAGTCTGTGATTTTCACAGCTGTTCTTCATGATTTAAGTGGATTTGGATTTAACAAATCACCTGCAAGTTATGACATCATCTTTCTGATGTCATGGTCCTCTTTGAGAAAAAAGGACAACCATTCATAACTTTTGTCTATTTATAGTACAGACACAAACACATGTGTATACATATATGTGTGTGTGTATCCCACAAAATCATATACTAAGAACTCATTGTGTCACTTAAGGAGCAGAGGATTCTCTTAAGAATATATAAACATGACAAGAGCTTTGGAGGTTCTAACAAGCTGGAATGTCTTTGGTTATAGTTCCAGTTTTTGTTGTCTGCAGATAGCCTAGTTTTCTATAGAGAAGATCATCATCAAGATATTGATCACTATATCACCCTTACTCAGTGGGCAGCTAGTTGGTGCAGTGGATAAGGCACAAGTGCAGGAGTCAGGAGGACCTGAGTTCAAATCTCACCTCAGACACTTGACATTCACTAGCTGTGTGACCTTGGGCAAGTTACTTAACCCCAATTGCCTTCTCCTGGGTCATCTCCAGTCATCCTGATGAATATCTGGTCACTGGATTCAGATGGCTCTGGAGGGGAAATGAGGCTGGTGACCTGCATAGCCCTCACTTAGAACAAAGTCAAGGGTATATCGTGTCATTATTTCTCTAATGGCATGGCCTTCTTTGGCAACGAAGGACAAGCACACACTCTTATCCAGGAATTCATGTAATGTCCTGCTATTTAAAAGGTGTGATTAGATATCGCAGTTAGTGGATTAGTAACATCAATGAAATCATATGTCCTTGAGGTAATAAATCATAGTGCAATAGGATCACAGATTTAGAACTTATTGTCACCTAATGCAGCCTTCACTCATTTTCTAAGTTAAGAAAACAAAGACTAGAGAATCATCCAAGTAAGGAAGTTTAGATTTGAATTCATGTGCTGCATCTTCTCCTTCAGCACTGATTCCAATGGCTACTTCATCATGCTATTTTCCACTAGTTATACATAAATGTACTCTGTATACACACATAGTCCTTTATCTGTATTTTTATACAAACAAATATTTCAAAATGGTGGGAGTTAGAAGATTAAAAAAATAGAAGGTATGCCATTAGATTGACTACATCTTAGATTCTCTGGCAGGAGCTCTGATGAGACAGGATGTGATAGCTAAAAAAGACTTTTTTGATTATGTGTGGATTTCAATTATTCACGGATCCCTGACTTCCATTTTCACAGATTACCATATTAACTATAGTTTAATCATGGAAATTAGTATGCTTTGTAAAGATTATTCAATTTCTACTTTCTAAGAGATTTCTAGAAATTTTTATGAGGGATGACCTTGGAATACACGGATTTATTCAAGTATGCTTACTGTCATACTCAGTTACAGGCTTTTGCAGATTAGGAACAGTCTGCAAAAAAACAGGACTGTTTCTAGTCAAGATGAAGGTGTATAGGAAAAAATTAAATGGAAGAACAGGAAAAGTCTTACTGATGAAGGTCATAGGAATAAGATCTGCAAAGTATCTTAGGCATCACTTAGTCTTGTCTTACCACTCTACCAATGAGAATTATTCTGTGCCAAATAATTTTAATGACTTCGTGAGGTTATGTAATAGCTGATATTTGAAATCAGGCTTTCTGACTCCAAATCCAAGTTTGTTTGTTTGTTTTTTCCCTTGGTAATTAACTCCAAGATACTCTTATTATAACACCACACTGGCTTCCAGTCAAGGTTGGGCTATACAATGAAGGGCCATAAGAGTTAAGTTAGTCTGAAAATTTTATTCTCAGGAAAGTCTAAGCATGGTTAGCTTTAGGCTTTAAATTAGAAATACTTGAGAACTTCTGGATTGAGCAATGTTAGAATTTCTGTGTTCAAATATTGGATGTGGCATCGGTTAGCTATAGGACTTTGGGTAAGTCACTTAAATTTTCAATTGTGAGAGTGGGATGGTGTTGTGCCAATGAGATATTCACAGCACCCACAGCAGCTATGAACATTACTGTGCAATTCTGAATTGCAAAATACACAGACTTCAGATGGAAGACAGAACCAAAACCATTATTCAGACACCAGAAAGCCAAATTTATCACAGTAACAAAAATCTATACTCAATAATAATTCAGAGAATAACACCATCCTCAAGCCTTCTCCCTGTTAGGCTTCACATAAACCAACTCCATTAAACAAAATCACAAACAAGCTCTCTCATGACAGCCTGTGTACTTCCTAGCTCAGATTAGAGTCTGATCAATTGCCCCTCAGCTCTGCTCTACCTCTGCCTCTTCCTGTTCCATCTTTCCTTCTCCACTCAACTCTCCCACCACAGGCTCCATGTGACTCAGACTTCCATGTGACTCAGTTCACATGGCCCTATGCATCAGCAAGCACCCCTAAAATACACTGGAGGGGTTCTGCCATATAGGTTCTTAGATCTGCATTTGTAAATGGAAAGGCAACTTTTGAGGAATCAACAATCACTTTAATCAAGCACATGTGTCATTCACTTAGTTCAGGGGAAAAAGTCAGCGCCCTGAACTTCAGAGAAAATACAGAGAAATCAAGATCAATAGCTATGGCTTCAAACTATCTGACATCAAAAAAAATACATACATCATAAATCAATAGAGAAGTCTAACTGTCTGCTTATTACATTTAAACATAGATATGAGAGAGAAACACAAACAACCTGGGTTTTCAAAGCTGGGGGCTTTCTTAGCTGCTGCCACGAGTCTCCTCTGGACAAAAAAACACTTCCAAAGAGTAAGCCCTCAGAGTCTTTATACACTTTTTAGAGCCAGAGGGCATCGCAACCCTTGAGAGCCAGTGCCTCACTAACAAAAGCTGTGGGCCTTCCAAATCTTCCCAGGTCCATTAATGGGGGAGGAAGATCTTCTTTAATCACATTATTCAATCAGTACTACTAGATTATATTAAAACCGCCATTACAATCTATAAATGGTTGGAGAAGATCTTTCAATTTAAGTTACCATTACACATGGAAAGAGAGAGAAAGGGGGGTGTGGAAGAAAAGGGGAGAGAGAGAGAGAGAGAGAGAGAGAGAGAGAGAGAGAGAGAGAGAGAAAGGGAAAGGAATGGTCAAAATATTTTAGAGATACCCTGCTTCCCAGAGCTAAGGGCCAGCAAGAAAGATGGGTCTTGAGTTGAGTTTGGCATAACAATAATCCTTTGTGCTTTAGAATGACTTCACACTCTGGCAAAGTGTATTACTTGGACCAGCACCAGGTGTTGACTCCTGTTATCTCCACCTATTTCTGAGGGCAATGGATCACATGTTCACAATCCCGGTTTCTTGTATGGTAATTCTATTCCCATCACAAAACTCTGGTTCTGTACCCTAGCATAAGCATGACTCCTAAGACTTTAGACAATGACTATTTCCATGAGAACAAAGAATGCCTGTATTAGAAATGCCAATCACTGGAACAGTAACTAAAGACCTAAAAATGATTTTGTCATAGTCCAGCCCACATGTGGTTTTTGTATAAGACCTGCCTTTGATCCAGCATGTTAAGCCCCTCCTTCTTAGAGGGATAGGGCTTCCCACTTGCAAATGTCGTTTTCTTCACTCTGAAATTAACTTACCTTCTGTTTGCATCTTGACTGTCCTGTCTCTAGCTTGAGCTATTAGAAGACATATTTTAGAAGCTGGTTCCCATCCAATTGGCAATACTTAAGTAGATATATAGACAGAGAGCTTAGCAAATCCTTATAATATTCCAGGTACTATGCTAAATATACATCAAGGCATTGCCTTGCATTCAAAGAGGTTACATTCCAATGAAACCCACCAACACATAATGGTGAAATGGAAAGTAGGAGGAATTAATTTATAATTTATTGTCCAAACATGAGTTAATGGCTTATTCCAGATTCCTTTTTGGATGTACCATTCTGACAATGATGGCTTGGTTATAGAAAGAAAAAGCAAAGACTCTTCTATCAGGCCTCATGTTTCTTCTAAGGAAGAATTTTAAATTTGTACAGAAAAGGAGATAGGGATGATGGTTATGGTGGACCTAGTGTGGTTTGGAGATAATAGCTGAGAAGAAAACCTTAGTTTCCTCATCTAAAAAATGGGAATGTTAAAATTTTTAGTACTTACTTCAAAACATAGTTGCAAAAAACAAATAATATAGATCTATATATCTTTCAAACATTAAAAAATTGAATACATTATTATTTTTGTCATGGTGGTGCTTATTTTCATAGACAACTGAATTTACATATATCATACAGAGAAGTGTCCCATTGGATTAGATTAAAAATTGACCTGTGTGTAAGGTCTGCAGTTGTCACATCCTGACTGGGGTCCATATAGTATGTCACATAACCTCTTAGGGCCCCATAACATTCTTCAAGATTACAAATTGAAGAGAAAGTATCAATCTGCATAGGCAGAGAATTTCCTTAGTGGGAGCTCTTTACACGCATTACATCAACAAGTCTGGTCTTCTAAAACCTTCTCCCTAAAAAAGCAAACAAACAAGCAAACAAAAAACCATGAAAGATGGCACCAATTAGGTGTTCTTTGTCTTTTCAGCATAACACACTGACCTGAAGACATAATTTCTTTTACATGGTGATAGGGCCTTATTTAAAATCCTGGTTTCTCTATTTACTGAGTGACAATGGGCAAGATACTTCCCATTTCTGAGTTTCAATTCCTTATGTGCAAAAAGAAAGAGTTTTGATTGAAATAATTTCCAAGATCCTGTCCAGTCCAAATGCCAAATCCCTTGATTGCTGGGACTTTTTTTGGTTTTGTTTTTACTTATTTATCATGGTAACATAAATAACAGGAAACAAGAATATAAAGAACAGAGTATTGATAAATACCATCAGGGCTAGAAAAGAAAATTTTCAGAATAGTATAAATGTGTCCAGATATAAGACTTTAGAGTATCTCTCTGCAGGGCAATATAGAACAATTATCTCCAACAGATTCAAATTGCTTTTCAAATATTAATAGATCAGAAGCCTTAAAGGATCCTTTAGAAGATTCTCATCTTCTCTGCAACCTTCAACCTGTCCGGAGAAAACCATACTGTCCTTCTTTAAAGTATATTTATTCATTTTAAGACTGGTAGAAAGGAGCCGAAAAAGACAGATTGCAAGAAATTCTGAGCTTTCATGGGCATTTGTAAAGTAGGACAAACATCCAGGACAACAGTCAATCACAAAGGTATGCATCAATTTAAGGGGAAATGAAAAGATTCAAAAAACTAATGACAATATGTATTTGTATCATGTGACTCAAAGATTTGCTTTTTAGATCAGATAGATATGAACAAGGCACAAATTACCCAGGTTCCAATGTTGGTAGTGGTGATGTTATCTTTTCAGAATTTCCATTTGTTTATGTGTATATTTAATGTTTTTTGTTTCATTTTATGTTTGTAACATGATGTTAAAGGCTTCTGAAAATAAAATAGCATATATATGTGTATATTCATATAATATTCATATATACATACACATATACATATGTACACACACATATATACACACACAAACATACACATGCATGTGCATGTAGAAATGTTTAAAAGACTATCTAAGAAAGTGAAAATTGACCATCTCATCTTAATAAAAAACTGACTTCACCCTCAACTGAAGGAAATTTGGACTGCCAGTCAAACAGATGTGGTGCACTAATTGATTTCTATGAGTTATATGATGACAATTTATAATCAACTCCCAGCTAATCTAAGCCTGAGATTTTGATGAAAAGACTATGGTTCAGAGGGAATTATCTGACTGTTGGAAGAGAAGCTGATCTGCCATGCAAAATCACTATACTTGATATATAAACAATGGTTTTAAAAAGAAGACATTTCAATCAGCACAGAGAGAAATGAAAAGGCATTCAAAACTCCCACATTGCCAGCTGCTATTGGGTGATTAAATAAAATGTCTATACTGTAGAAATACTGTTAAATCTAAAAATTCCCATTACAGGGAGACATTTAATATTGCTATTTTATGGATTTATTTCACACAACAGCACTGCAAAATGCTCATCCAACTAGAAGTTTCAGTTCAATTTTCTCCATCGTAACACAGCCAAATGGAAGTTTCAGCAAAATTGACATCTTTGATATATAAATCAGTTGTCAGAGCTAATTACTTTAGCAGATTTTTCTTCTCTGCAAAATTTGAACAATGTCTTAGCAAGTCAAGGTGCCAAGATATGTATTAGAGACTTTGCATTTGTCATAGAAGTCTCTTCTAAGTTATTTAGCTATACAAGTCTTTATCTAAATCTAAAGCAAATTTCTCTCCACCAGTGCAATTCATTTCATTTCAATTCAACACACATCTATTAAGCTCGTCCTTTACCTAAAACATTGTGCTGGGTGCTGAAAACACATAGAAAAAAATAAAATAATTGGCAGAAAGAAATCAGAAAGGGAGAGGTAAAGGGGAAGAAAATAAAACAAAGCCAACCTGTTTTTCACTGAAATTACCTCCAGTGTTTCCTGTATCTGTCACATTTGTTTATAGTTGTTTCCACAGTTGACTCTTCCATTTGATTGTGAGATCCTTGAGAAAAGAAATTTATTCCTTGCCTCAGCCATTTTCTTCCCACCTTCAGCATTTAGTAATGTGCCTGGCATATAGTAATTTCATAAAATATGCTGGCTGACTTGCCTTGATTCAAAGAGCTTAGATTCTATTGTGAAATCTACATAAGTTATCCAACAATATGAATTAATCTCAAGAAAAACAAAATATCATCAAATTGGAATGATTGCTAAGGAAAACCCTGTCTGGGGCAGGTGGGGAAAGGAAGAAGTTGAGCCTTGAATCAAACTAAGAGTTACAGTTGAGGAAGAGGTGCATTCCAGGCATGTCAGACTAGCTTTCCAAAGACATCAAGATGGGACATAGAATGTTTAATATGAGAAACAAGTAGCAGGCCCGTTTACATAGGACAGAGATTATATAGAAGGTAGTAACACAAAATAAGATTAGGAATGGAGGTGATATTCTTAGGGTAGGGGACTTTAAATGCCAGGTTAAATAATTTCCCTTCACCTCCACCCAGGGGTAATAGGGAGCCACTGAAGACTTTTGAGTAGTGATGTAACATGTTCATATTTGTGTTTTATGTAAATCAGTAAATGAATTGGAGAAGGTACAAGTGAGGGCAAAAGAGACCTATCATAATAATATTGCTTAAATACAACATTCTCTCATGAATATTTTTCATTGTTGATATATGCTGCTTTTATTTGGAAGAGCAGATTATTTGAACATGTAAATTCAAATTTTAAACTCAAATGTTATTTCTCCAAAGCAACACTGTGAGGTAGATATTTACATAGTAATAAGTGTTTTAAGTCACTTTTATTTACTTCTTACAGCAATGATTCCCTGAAAATTGTGGTGACTAGGATATCCAGTCAATCGGCAGAGTTTGGTGTCTATCTCACTCCCCAGATAATTGATTAATTTGTTATGTATTCCTTATTATACATCTGTCATCACTTAGCTTTGTGTTACTCTTAACCTGAATCATGGGAGTTATAACTGATTTAAAATATTAATATGTATTATTAAAAATTAAAATAGTTGGGGGATGGCAGGATTCTGTTTTGCCAAAAAAATGCACTAAACATAATATATAGTTCTTCATATTCATATGTTCTAAAGAATGAATACAGACTGAGTTTTTTCCCCACCCTTCATGGCATGCCAGTACCCTAGAAGAATTAGTGCCCTTAAAACTTTGCAATGTATACAAAGAAACTGAATGATTATTTAAGTTTAAGTATTTTTCTTTGGCAAAATTTTATGCCAACTTAAAAACTCAAAAGTTTAAATTAATGGATTTTTAAAAATCAAGATAATTGATATAAATATCACAGTAGGAAAAAAAACACCAAGAAGTCTGCCTCAGGTTACTAATTAATGGAGACAAGATAATTTAGAAGGGTTTTGGATTAAAGAGCAAAGTGAAAAGAACATAAATTATTTTTGAATAAAATCAAGTCCTTTTTTCAGTAGTAATTTCTACATTAGAAAGGTGATATAATGCTAATTAAATCATCATCTATAGTTAGCAAGTAGACATAGGCCTGGGAAATTTGCATCTTAATAAGACTTCTCTTTTTCCAGGATGTGTTTTTTGCAGTTATTCTAATACAATTCTAGCATGTTGAAGAGGACTTGAGTAATATGTGAAATGAAGTAGTGCCTTATTCTGTTGACTATTTAATACTGTTGCATAGAACTTAGAACTGTACTGTAACCTCAATTTGAGACCTACCTTTGTGGGTTGAAATATCTGTGATTTTTCTTATTAAAAATAAAAAACCTGAACAGCAAACAGAATGGCTGAACAATGTATAAGTGGAATATGGCATAAAAATCCAGAAAAAATATGAATGTAACCCCAGATAAACCTATGTGATGATTTTCCCCCTGAGTATTGTGAAAAGCAAGTAATAAACAATAAGTGGTTTTTTCCTTTTTACCTTATGTAACTTGGGTATCTCCTGCTTCCCATCTGCCTCCTTACAGTCATAATCATTAGAACACAATTTGTAACCAAATTATGTCATTTATCTTTACATCTAAAATGGTTGGCTATTGCCCCAAATTGAATTTTGACAATTCAAACAATTATTGTGTTTAACTGACCAAACTGATGTGGCCAATCATGCTCTCTTCTTTGCCTGAAGGCCCTATTGATATTTTACAGAAATAGATCTTTGCTTGAGAGTTTCAATGAGAGTTCTCACCTACTGTGATAATAACTACCAATTAAATAAAACTTACAAAATGCCACACTCTTACAGAGTGTAGCCAAAATCTTAGAGCAGTTTTAACATTTAATAATTGAAAAATGCACCAAGACTTTGGAGAATGACATATTATATTCTCATAATATCTGAGGGAGGTAGGAACTATTAAAGTGTTAATCCTATTTTTTTTATATTGGTTTTTATTAGAACACATCAGAACACAATGAGATGATTCAACATAAAATCGTTAATTTCCATTTCAGAATATTTACTTAAAAAATAATAACTATGCAATAAATACTGCACATTGTTTTCAAAGCTAGCCAGTTTTTCTGTGCTCCTGTTTTCTTTTGTTCTGCCTCACTTTCTTCTCCTTCTCCCACCATATAGAAGGCTATAATTAAACATGAATATATGTGTGTGTATGCTGATATATGCACATATATACATCACTCACACATATGTTCATATGTGTAAAATCATACTGTACCTACTTCTAAATATGAGTTCTTTTTCTAGAGGTGAACAGTATCTTCCTGTCATCTTTCTTTTTTAAAAATCAACCAACTCATCATTTTTGATAGTGCAGTAGTACTCCACCTCAATCATAGACCACATCTTGCTTAGCCATTACTCAACTGAAAGTATCTATCATTATTGCCAATCTGACAGGTTGAAGGATTTCTCAAAGTTGTATTATTTAGCATTTCTGTTATCAATAATAATTTAGACAATTTTTTCACATGACAACGGAGAGTTTTAATTTCTTCATTGAAAAATTGCCTTTCACACACTTTGACCATTCATCAACTGGAGAATGACTCATTTTCCTATAAATTTGTCAAAGCTCTTTATATATGTGAAAAATGAGACTTTATTTAAGAGATTATGAAAATATTTTCCAAATTTTCTGCTTTCCTTCTTATCTCAACTCCATTTACACCATCTACAGTTATTTTAAATAGGGTATCTCTTGCTATCTCTTTCTGTAGGATTTTGTTGGTGACATAAAAATGCTGATTACACATGTGGGTTTACTTTTCATCCTAACCACTTTACCAAGATTATTAATTATTTCAACTAAGGTTTAGCTGAATCTTTAGGATCTTTCAAATGTAATTATCATATCATCCACAAAAAGATAAACTACTACCTTATTTCCCATTGTAATTCGTTCAGTTTCTTTTTCTTATTGTTATTGTAGCATTCTATAAACAGTATTGAATAATTTTAGTGACATGGTGTAGTTTTAATGTTTATCTCTTGTTATTAAATTTTAATTTAACTTTGAGGTCTTGATTGCTTCTCCTGCTTAATTCTATTCCAGGCCTTTACTTTAACTTTGTATGTATCTCATTTTAAATTGTATTTCTTGCAAACAATGTATTTTAAGATTCTGATTTTTTAATGCATTTTGCTATTTCCATTTTGTAAGTAAACTATCCTTTTCACATTCAAACTTTTAATTAAAAGATGTGTATTTCTCTTCCCCCTATTTTTCTACAATATTTAGCCTTCTTTCCCTGTTTATCCTATCCTTCCTTATCTACTTTATTTCTAATCACTACCTGGCCCTCAAGTTCCCTAATCTTCCCACACCCACTACCTTAATCTGCCTTCTCCTTTAACAATCCCTTCTACATCTTTTCCCCACCCTCCTAATTCATAATCAGGATACCCTCCTAAAAATTCCCTCTTTATGTTGTCCTTGACCCACCCTGCTTCTTCATAAATTTAGAAGACTTTTGTAACCTTCTAGATGTATATGTTGATCCCTCTTTAATCTAGTTCAGTTGTAGTTTAGGTTGTCATATTGCCAGACCTCCACCCCCGCTTTCATCTTCTATATCAGTTCTTCCTCTCAAGCCACTTCTTTAGGTATATTTTCTTCTTACTTCTCCTCACCTTGTTTCAGTTTAGATTGTTTTAAGAATCTGCCTATCTTTCTTAGCTCATCCCATGCCTTGTTTTATTTTTGCAAACAATCCAAGTAGTGATAAGTCTTAAGAACTGCTAATATTCTCACCTATATTAACAGTTTGACTTTATTAAGTCCCTTATAATTAGTCTTTAATGTTTGTTTACCTTATATTTCTTTTGAATCTTACATGTTAAATTTTCCATTGAGTTTGGTTTTTTTGTCACAAATACCTGAAATTTGGAGAGCTTGGAATTTTCAAAACTACTCCTCCATATCCACAAATTCTTCCAATTAATTCTATTTTTTGAAAAATGCCTGTATATTACTGAGAGTAATGTAGAAAATAGTAGAGATGGAATTTTTCTTCAAAATCTTGCTCATAACCTCTTCACTCCAAATTCTTTCCACATCCCTAAATTATTCCAAGAGGACAAGGGTCATATCTTCCCTAAAATTTCCATCATTCTCAGGCTGTAGGTCAGGTATGTAGGTATCAATTAATATTTTAAATGAATTCAATTATATACACAGATCATTAAATAGAGAGATAAAAATTTTTCTTCACATTTTAGATAAATGTATACTCTAAGAGACATAAAAGCAGGGTTATAGTTTGAGATTCAAAAGTAAGCTTAGATTTCCTCTCTCCAACCCCTCTACTTATAGATGCCTAGACAGTCCACAGAGTTTTGGAGAAGTTAAGTGAATTTAAGTGATATGTTGTAGCTGAAATATGACTGTGGCAGAATTTGAACCCAAGTCTTTCTGAATCAAAATTCAGTGCTTTAAGCCTATGTGACATTGCTGGATCATGTCTTTTAAACTCACAAAAATTGGAGTAAATTATTATTAGTAGAATAAAATAACTAAAATATATCCTTTTGTTGCCCTAAATTAGGTTCCTATTTTTTTAATGTTTAAAGAATGCATGTCTTGTGTCTTTATCAAAGGAGAAAAAAATAGGAGACACATGTCATCTTTCACAAAAGGTCTTATAAAGAGTTATGATTGATCAACCCAGGGGAAATCTAAATAGAATAAACAGCAAATTTATAATAATCTAAACTTGACCAGGCACGTGGGTTTTCTTCCAAAGCAGATGTGTCCTTATTAAGTATAGTTTAGGAAAGGGTAAAAATAAGCTTCTTTTCTCTCATATACTGTCCTACTATTCAGTGTCTTTATTAAGCCCAAATCAAATAGGATTCAGCGATAAATAAAAAAAGAGTTGTCAAGAAATAAAAAGACAAACATTAAAGTCTCCACTTCATCAGAAACTGAAACTATATCTTAAGATAGATTAAAGGCATTGAGAGCAGTTCTTAGCCCAAATGATACTGTTGGAGAGTGAACAAATTAAAATATTTTGGTGTGTTGTTCTGGAGAGAAAATTTGAATTCATGATGTAAGGCTGATGGGATCCACACTCAAACATTATAAAAATAATGACAATTGAAAACATTTATATAGTGTTAAAGATTGCAAAGTGTTTTCTTCTTTAAGCCTTTAGATTACTGGAATATGGTTATAATTACCATAGTTTCTTCTTGGATAAACTCTGAGAATAGAACTGATGTGTGTGATGCTAATACTTTATATTTATATTACAGAAAGAAGGAAACTTAGTATGACCTTATACATCATTCTTCAGGCCTATCTCACCCTGTTCTCTCAAGGGCTAACCCCCCAACTCATTCCCAAGAGAAATGACATAGCATTGTGGGTTCTTGTTGAAATATTTCTTAGTTATGCAGCTCATAGTCTAATTATTTTTAAATTAATCACAGTAGCATATAATTGGTACCAAGACTATAATTCCACAATTTCCTCTAGGATAACCAATCAGCTATACTAGCTCTCCATGCCACCCCAAACCTTTAAAAATAACTGCAGAACATGACTTTGAGCAAATTCTAAAAGAGTAGAGCCACAAAATGACAGTGAAACATATTATCAGCCCAAGAAAGCCTGGAAGGCTGACCAGAAGGGTCTATCACACCGTGTTCAGAAGGGAGAGTAATCCAGCATAGGCCACACAGCATAGATGGGACTAGAGCAGACTTCAGTGAGCTCAATCATAGCCAGTGGCTGCAGTTCCCAGATTTCTCAACCCACAAATGCAAAAGATAGTTTAAAGGGGTCAGTGAGAAAGCTCTTTCACCTAGGTGAGAGATGATCACTGTCAGACCCCAGCCCAAGTCCCAGCCCCAAGCCCAGGTTTGTTGCAGCTACTGATGTAGTAGCAGCCTCTTCTGCGACTCTCCACTTGTAGACCCTGGGGGAATTGAGATGCTTATCGGGGTTTCAGTCCTGAGTGGAAATAGGGAGGGGTAGGGATAGGGAGGAGCATTGGCATGGCATGGTGGAGACTGTGGAGAGGGAATCCTACTCACAGTTCAGGGAAGAAAAGAGTTCTTGTGGTTGCTCAGAAACCAGAGTGCAGGCTGGGAGAGGAGTAAACACCTCTCCCTTGACTATACCACTTTGGAGGAATTGAAAATTTACAGGTCTCTAGAGATATCTTGGAGAGCATCTGCACAAAACCTCTGAAGCCTGGGGTAGTATACTCAAAGGACTCGAAAGCCAAGTAATTGACTGGGAAAATGCCCTGAAAGCAGAAAAATGAGAATATAGAAAGTTACTTTCTTGGGGAAAAGGTATTTTCTTCCATCCTTTCAGATGAGGAAGATCAAAGAATATAAGCAGAGGAAGATGAAAGCACACACCCAGAGGAAGACAGTAAGGTCAAAGTTCCAACATCCAAAGCCTGCAAAAAAATAAAGTAGGAAATGGTCTCAGGCCATGTGAGAGCTCCAAAATGCTTTTAATAACCAAGTAAGAGAGATGGAGGAAAAATTGGTGAGAGAAATGAGAGCCCTAGGAAGAAAATCATGAAAAATGAGTCAACAGTTTGCTGAAAGAGACACCAAAAAGTACTGAAGAAAATAACATCTTTAACAATAGACTGACCTCATTGGCAAAACAGGTTCAAAAAACTAATGAGGAGAAGAATTCCTTAAAAAGTAGAATTGGCCAAATGGAAATGAAGTGCAAAAGCTTACTGAAGAAAATGTTTCTTTAAAAATTAGAATGAAACAAATGGAGCTAATTACTTTAGGAGAAATCAAGAAATTATAAAACAAAACCAAAAGAATGAAAAAAATAGAAGACAACATGAAATATCTCATTGGAAAAACAACTGACCTGGAAAATAGATCCAGGAGAGATCATTTAAAAACTATTGATCTACGTGAATACTATGATTTAAAAAAAAGACCCTAGACATTATCATATAAGAAATTATCAAAGAAAAGTATCCTGATATTCTAAACTCAAAGGGTAAAATAGAAATGGAAAGAATTCACTCATTGCTTCCTGAAATAGATACCAAAAGGAAAACTCCTAGGAATAATGTAGCCAAATTCCAGAGTTCTCAGGTCAAGGAGAAAATATTATAAGCAGCCAAGAAGAAACAATTCAAGTACTTTGGAAATACAATCAGGATAACAGAATTTAGCAGCTTTTACACTAAAGACTTGGAAGGTGCTATCCAGAGGTCAAAGGAGATAGGATTAAAGCCAAGAATCATGGGAGGAAAGATTAAGGGAGAAAACAGAATAAATGGAGGGCAGAATACACAAACAGAAATATGATTAGTTTTTCACAATATAACAATCATGTAAGTGTTCTGCACGATTACACATGTATGACCTATATTGAATTGCTTCCTTCCTCAATGGTGTTGGATGGGGAGGGAGGATGGGAGAGAGTATGGAACTCAAATCTTTAATAATGAATGTAAAATTTTTTTGCATGCAAATGGGAAATAAGTTCTACAGACAATGGGATATAGAGATCTAGTTTGTCCTATAGGGAAATAGAGGGGGGATGGATGGAAAAAGGGGGCAGTAATAGAAGGGAGGACAGATTGGAAGAAAGGGTGGATGGGGTACATGCTGTCCTGGGGTAGGTGGGTGGGGAGAGAGTGGGAGAAAATTTTGAATTTAAATTCTTGTGGGAGTGAAAGTTGAAAACTGAAAAATAAATTATATTAAAAAATATAATGGCAGGGTGTGCTTATTAGGTACATAGTTGGAATTAAAGTAAAAAACAGTTTTGTTCAAGATCCACTCCAATTATGTACTGGTTGTCTAAGAATGTGTTATTCTTGGATCATGTCTTTTGAACTCATGAAAATTGTAGTAGAATGCTAGCATATGAAAAACAATTGAAATTCCTCCTTTTGTTCCCATAAATAATCAATTTTGTTCCTTTTTTATGTTTAAAGTATCTCAGTTATACTTGTTAACATTTTAAGGAATGAGACAAAGGGGACACTTCATCCATCAGTTAGTCATTTAACTTCTCAATGTTTTGGAGTTCTCTAAGTGTAAGGAGCAATCTATCAATAGGACTTCCCTTTTCTAAGAGGTCTCTATGACAATGGTAAACAGAGATCCAGTTTCACTCTTATTCTCTCTCTCTCTATGTGTGTGATTAACTACCTTACAAGCTTAAAGTTTGATTTAATGTTTAAGCTTAAGCTTATCCAGTGCCTTCCCCTCCTGTTTTTATGAAGTAATATTTCAAATAAAGGCCCTTTGTTTAACTACACGGACAGAAACACATGGGCACATTCACACACACACATACACACACACACATTTCCCTATCCACTCACCTACCTACACACACACACACACACGCATGCATACACACAAACACCCACCATTCATTAAGCATAGTTAAGTATAAATCAGGTATATACCACTTCATTACCACCATCATCATCACAAACGTGTGCCCTAAGTATGAAAAAACAACCTTACTTAATGATTTTGCTTGATGAATCCATTAAAGTAAGTGCTGATTTTCTGATTCTGTTGTGAATTCATGCCTTTGAGTGCTCATGAAAAGTCCCATACTTTGAATAGGATATTTAATGCCTTGAAAGATGGTTTACCTTCTCCATTTCAACATTTAAATTTTTTTTCCTTTATTCATAATTTAGGATTTCATAATCTTGCAATGACTTTGTGAGATTAACTCACCATTGAGTGGTGGTTAATGAACCATCATCATAGCTCCTTTTCCACATAAATAGGAATGAACTTTTCACTTCTCATCAGTAGTTTTGTTCCCCATAATTATTTCTCCATTACAGAGGAACCTTCTGACTGCCTGATATGTCATAGTATTGCTTTCTATGCATATCTCACCTTTTACCAAAGAGCAGGAATAATTATCCCACAATACCTTTTAATACAGGTATCTGAAACTTAGATCTCTCAGAAGGGCAAATCATTTCTCCATTTGTTCAAGCACATTGAAAAGCACATCTAAGAGTCTTCCTTTCTTTTCTCAAGCCCTCTAAGCAATTCTACTGGTATATTCAGAATAGTAGATGATTTTACATATTCTAGTTTGGAGAGAGAGAGACAGAGAGAGAGAGACAGGCAGAGAGAGAGATAGAGAGAGACAGAGACAGAGAGAGACAGAGAGACAGAGAGAGACAGACAGAAAGAGAGAGACCTAGAGTGAGAGAGAGAACTCTCCTATTCTTTGTGTTTGGGGAACCTATGATGCTATAAGACCTTGGCTTAAGGCCCTGCCCAACTTATTTCCCAAAATGTGCATAGTGATGGCACTCTACTTTTCTATTTTTCTACTTTCTATTTTTTATCACAATATATGTTCTTTACTATCACTCCTTTCTTTAGTTTTCCTGGCTTCCCTGACAGCAGGTTTCCTGAGGAAATGAGAGTAATGAGTGCTGAGGACCTGATTTCAATGTGTCTTACAGGATTCATTAATTCCTCCCCAAGGTCAAAATGATGAGGTTTTGACCCATGCTCAGAGATTTTGTGAGGGGGATATACATCAAATATGACATAATTTTGTCCATTATTAAAAATGTTAAGAAAGTCATACCCTAGGAATACTAATAAATCCATATCAAAGTAATCAGTAAAATGCTTGCAGCACCCCAAGTCAGGAAATAAGCTTCTGCATCTCAATCTGGGGGTTCACTTTCTCACAGTCACTTAATAGCCTCATCCCTGAATACTGCAAAACTTCATGTTCTTTTAGTGTAGGGAGCCAACTATTGTGTAGATTCTATCTATTACCTATCTCTGTGGCTATAGCACCCAGGTCCTCTAAAGCCACAGCTACTGAAGACCAGAAGGAAGGATCTCAGCACCAAAATACATGGCACTGTCCAAAAGTTTCACATCAGGAAAATACATGATTTAACCAGTGTAACTTTATATAACTTAACATATATAATAACATATATTATATTATAACATATATAACTTTACAGTATATGTGTTAATGTCTTCTTTTCCATATGACCCTAATGGCTACTAGGACGTAATATCTTAGTTGAAGCTGAAATCTCCCCTGAAAGCTTCCCCCAATTCAAATATGACCACTATGAGAAAAGAGATTTTCTTGCTTTTGTGATATCTTTTTTGCTTCACATATAAGTAACTGCCTACAGATATTTTATTTTTCTTTGATACACCAAAATAGAGAATACTAGGTACTCTTTTTGTATCTATGATGCTCCATGCAACTTATCAAAGATAGAAAACAATTTCAAACACAACTGATCCGATTGCTGTTTTCTGTATGTGCCATTACATATCTCATATTAGTGTCTTTGTGCAGTCTGTCACCTATGTCTTGGAGGTACTCTCCTTTAAACCTCCTCCTACTTAGAAACTCTAGCTTCCTTCAAGTCTTCTTGAGAGCCACCTCCTACAGAAAATCTATTTCCTTTCTATTTCTTACCATTTCATCCCATCATGCTATGATTTTCCTTGAGCTGAGGACATTTGCTTATATTTTACACTTATTTTCCTATATATATATATATATTCGTTGTTGAGGTCTTTGTTGAAATGAACTAAGGAGCTGAATCCTAAGACAGAGGTTAACCAACATAGAAATAACAATTCAACTTTGTGTAAACAAGAGACTTAGGGAGAATTATAAAGATTAAGAGCTGTGTGAAGGTATAGAGGGTCGCATTTGACTTGTCCTTAAAGAGATGCATGCCAATAATTGTGAGTAGCTTAAATAGAGAGAGAAGGCCTTCACCATGTCTTCAGTTTTGTTTCTTTATTTCCCCCTCGGGCATGAGATAGGGATTGGGAGGGGCTTGCTGTCCTGACTCAATCAGGAAAAGCATAATAAGAACTGAGATCTCATTATGAAGAAATTCAAAGAACTGGAGCCAAGTTAGAGCAGATTCATGATGTTGACTCTGGGCAATTTAAGAAGCAGAGAGAAGTTCAGTCCAGAAATGTGATGTGGACAACATTGGAAGGGAATTCATAGTGTTACGGTGATTAAAAGGAGTACTTATCATCGTTATTTTTCTCCAATTTACTCAGATATGCCTAAAAAATTTCCACTTCTTATTTTTGACAACATTTTCCAAATTCTTTTCTTTTTATTTCCCCTCTAACTCAGTAGGAGAATGGGTGGGAAGAAAGTGAAAATTAATTCAAAATAAAATGGCACTGGAACCTGTCATCTGAAGGTTTATTTTACTGTTTGTTTGCGTTTCCTATTCAACCTGTGCTAATAAAACATATGATCATTAAGAGTAAATTGCTAACAACTATGAATCATAGGATCATAGTAACACATCTTTATGGTTGAAAGGGAAGACCGACAAATCTAAGCCTTAAAGTTTACAGAAGAAGTAACTGAGGCATAAGGAATGAAAGAGTTTTCCTAATGTCACATAAAAATCTATCGTTCCAAGGAAGATTTGAATCTAAGTCCTTAGGCCAGATCTACACTACTCTTTCCACTGATTTTAGAGTGCTGAGATAGAAGGGATAAAGTCAGCAAATAAGATAGAAGCTTGACAAGTTGTGAATTTTACCTTTATGGTAATTTTGAGTGTATTCCATACAATATCATTAGACTTCTCTTGAACCTAGAGCCAATTCAGTCACTAATTCATCATGTGAGACAGAGCAGTGAATAGTTAGAGATAGGGGATGAGGGGATGGGTATTCCTGGGCAGCCAGAGTACCACTTCAGGACCAAACATCATATTATACCACAATCAAATCTGAGAACAAGAGAGAGGTGGTTGTATTTATAATTAAGTGTAAATCTTAGCATTGCATTAGCACTTACTCCTTGAAAGTTCTATCATATGCCCAGATCAGCATATCTGATCAAATGTAATTTTAAAAAGTGTATACTCTACTTAAAAAGTTGTTGGATTATACTTAGCACTGCCATTGCAATCTGGAAACTGTCATTTTTCACTGAATGATCTTTGGTATGAAGTTCCCTGATCCTGGCTTTTGTTGAGACTTTAAAGAATCTTGCCAATTTGCTAGTCATCTGGTTCTTTAAACTTAAAAGCTTCTGATACAAAACTGTAGCATTTTGGTTTGTGAAAACCTCCTCACCAGGGATCTCAAAAGCTTTTTATGTTCTTGCTTCTACGACCAAAATTCATTCATCCATGGCCCAATCTGTTACTAAATTTGAAAACAGCTGTCCAGTAATAAACTCACAACAATGGGAAACATTCTCAAGCAATTGCATATAATTTCACAAATCATCTTTCAGGTAACCTTTTCATTTCCATGCCATAGAAGAAATAAAAAAAAAAGCAACAACACTCCCACACATACAGACACACACACATATACATAAATATATACATACATACATACATACATACATATGTACAGACACACACAGACTCCAGATATAAACATGCCAGTTTTTTAAAATAATATTGTAAGGATTTAAAATTCAAGGTCTTAGTCACCTTTTCAGCTCCTTAAAAAATAATAATCCATTTGACTAATTTAGATTTTGTGTCTCTTGGGCCCTAACCACATATTCTTTATTCCTGATACGGTTCCAAATCTATTATCAATGTTTAACAAAGAATTAATCTTCATAATGATAGCCTGAAGAAGAGGTGGTCCCCCTAGTATTTGAAGGACACCTTGATATTCCGTTGAAGTATAGCTTGGAAAAGAAATATGCGTAACAGACTACAGTTAACAATTATATAATAAAAAGCAGTATAATACACTGTTTGAGGTGGAATGACAAAAAAACAAAAGCAAAGTCAACAAACATAATTCCTACTAGACTTAGATTCAGAGACCTTGGCTTATCATTGTGTCTCTGACACAAATAGGGAATTTATATATTTTCTCTGACCTTCAAATTCTACTTCCACAAAATGATGATATTATGACTATATTTCCAGATGTAGTGTTAAGCAATAGTAAATCTTTCTAATATGTAGGTTGAGACTAGAGGATCAGTTATACTTGTGAATTCTGAGCTACAGTAAGATTAAAGCTGAATGGGTGTCCTCACTGAGTCCTGCGCCAATATGGTGAGCCCTTGGGAGTTTGGTAGGAAGAAGGAAGGCAAGCTTCATAAGGAAGGAATAACCAGCTCAGAAACAAAGCATGTCAATCTTCCATGTAAATCAGTAATGAGATAAAGCTTATAAAAGGTCAATGAACTTCCAGTTTGGCCTACATAGGGAAACCCAATCTCAAAAGCAAAATAACATGACAGGCCAACAAACAAAACAAAAATAATGGTAATATTTATGTTAACTCATTTAAATTTCTTCACAATACATATTTATCAAAGTGAGGTAGCATCATTAAGAGGCAATATTAAAACTATTTATTTCTATGATTTATTTATTTAACTTTTCATGTATTTGGCCCATTTTATTTCCAGATTTGTATTATGCCCTATACCTTGCTGCTACATTATTGTCTATGAAATATCAACAATTCAAATTAACAAACATATGCAACTTACTAATTACTAGGAATTCTAAGACAAAAATAAAGTTTCACTAAGTCTAAAAAGTGCTTACCTTCCCCTGAAAGAATACACAATGTTAACAGTCACCAAGATAAAAGAATTTTGGAAGAAAGAGTCCTTAGCACAACTAGGGGGAGGGGATATTGAAAGCCTTGGAGCAGGTGACACCAGAACAAATACTTGAAGAAAGCTAGAGAGTCTAAGATGTAGAGTGAAAAATTAATGTTATGGTGGAAAAAGTCTTGGCAAAGCCAAGATAAAACATGCGATGGAATTTAAACTCTAGAAAATAGCTTGCTGGTAGGTCACTTTGCCAACAATATAGATTTTGTGAAGGGTGATAATGTGGCATAACTTCATAAAAGTACATGGGAGCCAGATTGAGAAAAGCTTTACATTTTAAGTTAAATATACACATTTTAATATTTTAAGTTAATATTTTAAGTTAAATATATACATTTTAGTCTAGCAGTAACAGGAAGTAACTTAAGTCTTTGGAAAGGGTTAATGATTTAGTGAAATCTGTTTTATAAACACTAACAGTAATGGTGTGGAGAGTGGATTAGCGGAAAGAAACAGGGAATACAAGTGACAACCTGTTGGAAAAACCCTGACAGGATTGAGAAATTAAATCATAGTAGTGGCTATATGAATGCAAGAAGGGGATGGATGCAAACAGTACAATGGCTAAAGTAAAATTGCTAAACTAGAATGATCTGGCTTTGTAACTGATTTGATAGAGAGTGTCAGGGAGGGGAAAGAGTCAAGAGTGACTCTCAGGTTTTAAATCTGAGTGATGGGAACATAGTGTTTCCCTGGAAACATAGAGAAATTAGGAGAAAAGAGAATGATTTTTCCTCTGGACATGTCAACTTAAATAAGGAACTTGAAAGTAGTTGGGATGTTGAGGCTATATTTATAGATTTAGTAATTTATACATAGAAATGATAATTATTCCTATGGGAGTTGATGAGATTGCTGAGATGGTGACGAAAAGGATCCCATAGCCATTATGTATGAGTAAGCAATTAAAACCAGCTCTACCAGAGTCCAAATAGGGAGGTTTCCTCTTGACCTGAACTTAAACTCTAGAAAATAAATTCCTGTATTTGGAATGTATGGAAATATAGATAAGGAAAAAAAAGGAAAGTGAGAGGTAGATATAGGCATGGAAAAAGAGAGGAAGAGAGAGAGAGAAAGACAGAGAGAGAGAAAGACAGAGAGAATAAAACACTGAAAAGAGGTATATAGCAGGACCATTAGACTCCTTGAGAAAATCAAGTCTCAAGACAGCTTTGTTACCTTTCAGAGAAAAAAATAGTTTACCTCTTGTTGTGGCTATAAAGAGAAACACTTATATGTAGTGCTCCTATCAAGAAAGGTTTAAGTATCTTGTACAGAATGACACAACTAGTATGTTTCAGACACAAGACTTTAGCCTAGCACGTTTGACTCTAGGGCTCTATGCCTAACTACTGTAAAATGATGCCTTCATAGAATTTTTACCCTTGATTAGGTAAAAGCAATACTAGTTTTTCTCTCTCCCTTTATACAAGATTTTATTTTTTCTTTGGATCGTATACTTATTCTCCTCTACATAAATTTACCTTTTATCTCAAATAAGGGTATTTTGACAATGCCTGAGAAAACTCCAACAGAGCTGGCACATTTTCAGTGTCATTGAACATTATGAATCACTTTGGGTGAAATTTTTAGCCTGTTGGGCAATTTTTTTGTAAACGTAGTTTGACCTCTACTGTGTGGGGAAATTAGAAACAACAATGAAACACACATAATTCCTTTACACTGGATAAGTGAAGCTATAGACCACAGCCCACCGACACAAAATAGGAAAGATCTTAGAATACATGATGCCAACAAAATGACCAATTGCATTGTTCAATGAGGCAGAGCAAATACATTTGACCTCTCAGATTTTAGGGCGTTTTAATCCATTGGTTCATGCCCACAATATATCAAGCTTGTCAGTCACTGAAGCAGACACAAAAACTTTACTTTATCATCAGTCAAGAACAGTATTTACTGAGTACTTAAAGAGTGCAAAGCAATATCTCAAGCACAGTAGGGCATGGCAGAAGGAGGGGAAGGCTTTAGGGAGCAGGGTTAAAGGTATAAATTTGAAGTTAGGATATCATGGACCAAAGTATTATCTACATGATGAAAGGGAGATTGTCCAATATAAAGGATGAGTCAAAGCAAGAAAAATATATACCCTTCTAGGGATCACAATGCAAATACCTTATTAAGAAAAAAAGAAACAAAATAATAGAAAGAAAAGGGCAAAGAAGAACAAGAAGGACAAAAAACAAAAGAAAAAGGACAGGAATAAATAGAAAAGTAAAGGAGAAAAAAGGAAAGAAAATGAGATGACACCTGACCAAATGTCGAGCTGTGGCATGGCTAAGTGATAAATGGTGGTTTGTATCCAGAGGATGGACATTAGAATCCCTCTACTATAATTTACTGTCCGTAACTATAAATGGTATGTTTAATTTCTTTGGGTCTCTGTTTTGCTATTTGTAAAATAAGGGTGAAAAGGTCTTCATGATCTCTAAAGTTCCTCCTGGAAACTTTCTAGGTAAAAATCCTAGGAAGGGAGAAGATTGTACTTTGGGTCCAGAGAAAGGAGAATATTTTTTTCCTATCACGAACAGTTGGAGCTGTAAAAAAAGAAAAAAGAAAATATTTTCCCCTTCACCATGGAGATGATATTGAAGTACTTGAGAGTGATAGGGGGGAATAAACTAATCAGGTAATAAACTCACATACCCTTAATTGAGGATTAGAGAATATTCTATGTGACTTAAAAAATGAGCATCTTTAGTTTTGCTAAGAGCAAGTTAGAACTGGGGAGAGGAGTCAAGATGGCAGAGTAAGACGAAAATCCAGTACTAAAGGCAAATGGACCAGTTCCTTGTTCAATACTTAACTCATAGAAGATGCTTAATGAAGACTAGTGAATTTTTCTATTAATAGAAAAGTTTTCACTCTCTTTATATAAACAAAATATACAACATTTTAAATTTTGTGAGATTATATTCTCATATTTTTGTTGGCTTTTGGGCAAAGGGGAGAAAAAGGAAGAAGCATTTATTTACTACCTTATATAGGTCAGGCAATATACCGAGCATTTTACAAATATTATCCCACAATATTTTATAAATATTATCCTCACAACAACCCTGGGAGTTAGGTGCTGTTTTATCCCCATTAGAACGATGAGGAAACTGAGGAGTACAGAGAGTAAATGATTACTCGAGGGTCACGCAGCTATTAAGTGTCAACTCTTTCTGAATCTTAGTTTAGCACTCTATTCATTGTGCCATGTTCATAAGGTTAAGTGAATATTGACTTCTTTTTCTATATATTTTCCTAGATCATATTTCCAACACATCTTTGTTTTTTTTTTCTGTACAACTTATTAATTGAAAGGAAAGAGTATGGCATTTATTTTCTGTGGACCTGAGTTCAAATCATGATTTGATCACTTGCCATCTATGTGACTTCAACTAAGTCATTTAAGCTTTCTAAACTTCAGATTATAAGCTATAAAATTAGATTGTTTAACTCGATGACCTCTAATGTTTTGTTTTATTTTCCTCTAAACCTGTCCACAGTGCCACCTTTATCTGATCTGAGTAAAACAAAAGTCATGATAGAAAGAATGATACCCACTGGTAATAAATTCTGTCTGTGTTTCTCTGTTAGACACATTCCATCAACTAGTCAATAAAAATATAATATAAAATGAACAGGCATGAAATGAGGAAAACCTTTAAGAGAAAATGGTTCATTTGTCACTGTATACAAATTGTTTGGCACTGTTAACAGGGTTTTAATTCACAGACTGATAGTGTATCATAAGGAACAAGTTAATGTTGTACCAATAAATAGTTTTTAGTCATATAAGCTGTTTACATTCACTGAAATGTTCTCACAATTGCATCATGTTTATCTTCTCACAGAAAACATCATTCCATTCACTGTTTAAAAGTTATTTATGGATAATTAGCATTTTCCCTATAGACCTTGAACCTCTCTAAGGTCATTTGAACCTTTTTCAAAGGGAAAAACATTTTTGCTGCTCAAAAACAAAGTGGCAAGTGGAAAATATAAATCTCTCACTGACACCTTTTTAACTTCAGATTACTGAAATACCCAGAACACAATCCAAGGAAGTTTGGAGGAAATCCCCTTTTGGAAAAAAAAAAGACTTTTAACAAAGGAATGAGGATTCTGTGCATCCATTCTGGAAGCAAAAATGAAATTATCCAATTGGAGGAAAGATGAGGGGCTCCTAATTTCAAAGGAGTAAGTTTTCACTGGACTTTCTATGAGCAAATGTTTTCTTGTTATTTTAGTTATCATATTATAATAAAAAATAGGAGAAAAAGTTGAAGTATATTTCCAAATGTTGATAGAAATTCTACAGTGAAATCAATGACAATTAAATATTAGTATTGCTACAACATCATTGTTATTAGAGATAGTTATAAAAAGAAGGTTCTTCTTTACTGATACTTTCTTTTCCATGCTGGGAAGCTCACCAACAGATAAAGCCCCCATAGGGAAGAGCGAAGAATCTTTTGTTTCTTTGAGCAAGATCATAAATGTGAAGCATCTAGATAACGCTTGGATTCTATAATCTGAGCACAGAGAGACCCTATAGGCCCTCTAGTTCTACCTCATATTGTACAAATCAATGAAGACCCATGGAGGTCACTTAGTGACTTGCCCATCTTAAAGTCAACAAGTCAAGTTGAGAAACATTGATTTAATGCTTACCATGTTCAAGATGTGATTGTAAGCAGATACAAAGAAATGGGAGGAGTCCTTACTCCATAAAACCACACTATTTAATAGATAAAAAAAATTTTCAAGTAACTATGCACAAACAGGATATATGCAGGATAAAGTGCAGAAAATCATAAAAAGGAAACACTAACTGTAGCAAGAAAATGATTTTGGTCGTAGGTGAAATGGTAACTGAGACATCAAAAAAGTCAGAGAAGATGGAGATATAGACAAAGAGAAAGAAAACAAGGGGGTCAATCAGTGACAGTGTGTGGAGGTCAGCTGATTCAGTGACATGTCAAAGGAAAACAAAGAGATCAAGGTCACAGGATCACACGGCTGGTGTCCGAGGTGAGATCTGAACCTTGAACTTGCTGACTCCATGCTTTTCATTTTATCTGTTATGCTACCCAAGCTGCTGCTTCTTCATTCATGTCCTAATTCCTATGAATTATAAGACCATAAGGTGTCAGGAAGTTGCCAAGTACAGTGTCAAAATGTGCATATTTATCTCCACTTAAACCCATTATTGTAAATGATCATGCCAATTTTTAATGTCAGTGTGGTCACCCTTGATACATGGATTAACTCTCATCTGATTGACATTTTTATTAGTTGTTTTATATATTTGTACATGCATAAAATATAAGCTAATATAATATCATATGTGATACTAGACAACAATAGCCAACAGAAAAGCAGCATGCTTTCCTGGTTTCATGTAAAGTGTATTGGTGCAAGGCTCAGAAAGAAAAGTTTAAGTCTTTGAACAATTAATTTGAGCAGTTAATAGACATTTGAATCTTACCAAGTGACTTAACTTCTTGATGCCTCAGTTTCCTTATTGATAACAGAGGGCATTGCCCTCAAATTCTAAAACTCTTTCTAAACTTTTGATACTATGATACATATGATTTTGACATCCCCAAAATACTAAAATAATCAGAGGAAGACATCACTTGTTAACCACATGGAACAAAAACTAAGGTACAAGAGTATAAATTTTTATTTTCTTTTAATCTACACTTACAATTTCATCTACACAGGAAAATCCTACAGATTCAGATGTTATCTCTTTTAATATATATTTTTTTTATTTATAGGTTTAGACAGTTGCCAGGAACGCTGAGAGGTTAAATGACTTGTCTTGAGTCAAAGAGACTATTTTTTCAGAGGAGTCCAACTGATGTTGGTATAACTCTAATTCAGCTCTTTATTCTTTACCTCTTATTGCTTCTCTGGACACTTGAGTATCCAGAGCTGTTATGCCTTAATTGCAATCCAAACTTTCAGTCAACCTATAAATTTGATTTTAATAATGAGAGGAGAAATGGTGGTATAGCTTGACTTTGGATTTTTCCTCCTAACTAGCACAACTTTGTCTTCCTGAATTCAAAGACTGACTCTTCAGCTGCTATTTCATATGAGTCTGACACATACTGGTCATATAAACCTGTGTAAGTTATTTAATCTCTCTAATGCCTAAACAATTCTCTAAATACTAAAATTTGGTAGTTGATGCGTATCTGTATTGTAGAGAGGAGCTTATTTAACTTGGAATTCACTATACCAATCATATCACAGGTCTTGTCCTTACCAACAGACTTTTAATAAGTGGTTACTGAATTAATCTGATTCTTTAGTTGGGATGAAAAGACATAAAGTTTTTAGTAACCTTTCATACTGCAGGAAGAGTCCATATTAACAAAATTATGACTTCCTTCAAGAACCAAAGGGCAACTAGGTATAATGTACAATGCCTGGAATCAAGAAGACTCAACTTCCTGTATTCAAATTCAGCCTCAGCCACTTAATAGCTTTGTCACTCTGCTCAAATCACTTAACACTGTTTGCCTCAGTTTCCAAATATGTAAAGTGAGCTGGAGAAAGAATAGCAAACCACTGCAGTATCTTTGCCAATAGAACTCCAAAAAGGGGTCAGAAAAAGTTGGACATGACTGAAAAAATGATAAAAACACAAAAATCAAAGCTCATTGTTTGGGTATGACTGTTTGACCCAGAAAATGCCTTTAAGTCTTTTTTTCTGTACCAAGGGCAGACGTGATTTGTATGAGGTTTGATCCTAGTTTGGAGGGTTGGGTATCATTGAAGGGCATTTTATCATCTGCATGACTCCTCTGCTGGAAAGAATCTGCTCTTTCTCTCTTTGCTTTTGGCCATTATAGAGTTTACCCAGGTGATTTCTATACTTATTTTTACAGTTTTGCTTCAAAAAGATTCTTAGTCAATAACGATAAAAAGAACCAATATTGCTGCAGACAAACCATCTAGAGTTCCAGCTATTTAAATCTTCAAATACTCAAAATAGACATATTACCCACATGGTCCTAATAAACCTCACATAGGCATATAGATAATTATATGTGTTTTGAGATACCATATATCATCACTATATTAATAAAAATATTGTTCTTGTGCAAATTTTACTGAAAATAAAGATATGATTGGAGGAGAAATAATATAGCAGATATTTGAAAAAATAAATTTTAACAGGGAAAATTATATTTGTAAATACATAGTTTTATAACAGCAAAAGACTGCTATGAAGTCCTTCCATTTTGTCTTAGCAAGTCCTCATAAAATTGCTAGGAAACATGAATCAAAGAATAATTCTACATTTGTCATATTGAAAGCTAATATCTCCCCAGTGGGTTAAACATTAGGAGCTTAACTGTAAAACTTTATCTTTGCCCTCACTGATGATCTTCCCTTTGACAATATTTTCACTTCAAAATTATTTGAATTATAGTATAGTCAGCAGCACTCACATTGAATATAAAGATCAGTTAATAGAACTTTCACCATAATGTCAGTATAATTCTGTTACCACACTTAAGCAATGCTATTGTCTTCAGAAATGCTAGTTACTTGGTAAAATCTAATCTCACTAGAAAGCTTTGATGTTCTGTAGCAAATTACACCTAATTTAATTAATTCAGTACTTCAAGGATCTCTGATTTAATTGGTATGGGAATTCCTTCATTGGCATAAATGGCAATCATTCTCTTCCTTAATAGATGCTGTTTGTGAATTCATATGACTGAAAAAATTTGCCGCTTGGTCAACAACTGCTTTGTCTCTTTGTATATAACTAGGTTTATTGAATTCAAGGTAGATCATCTCCAATTCAGTGAAACACCTATAATATGCTCAAATCTGAGGACACAATTAATAAAAAGGAAGATACCCCCTACCCTTCAGGAGCTTACAATCTATTTGGGAGAGACAAAACACAAACGGAGTCAGGAAAGGAATGGAAAAAGAGCAGGGGTTATTAGCATGGGTGTTGTTGAAATTAGGCACAGCTGCAGATGCAGACTAGAATGAGTTAGAAAGTCAAGGTTCTGTCATCTCTAAAGGAAGGTATTGAGAGAAATTTATACTCTGTTCTCCAGTCCTCAAATCAGTGGGTGGGGGAGACTGAAGGAGGTAGTATAAGTCAGGGCGTGAATTAGCAGCATGGTGATGAAAGTTTAGGTGGTGAGCTTAAGCAAGAAGGGGCAGCTTATTAGGTGTAATTGAAATCAGGTAGAGCAGTACATATAGAATATATATTGAACTGGAAAGGTTTGGAATCTGGGACCATATTTGAAGTTACTCTCCTGCTTTATTCTCTACCTGTAAGTCAGTAAGAATTCAGGATCTCTGCCTCTCTGTAGAGATGTCTCACTAGGACTCTATTTGAGAAAACATCTAAACTGTATAAGAATATTAAGCAATTACTTTAAATGAAAGTATTATGAAGATGTTAATTGCTTTAATTTAAAAAAAACTGATTTCCTTTAATTACTTTCTAAGCAAATATGCTTTAGTAAAATGTGCAAGTATTTTCAATGCTGAATTTTAATCGGTAATGGGAATATCAATTTATTTTAAGTACATTTTAAAGGAATAGCTACTTTAAATTGCAAGTGTATATTCTGTAAATAAAATTAAGCAATTTGAGCAAGAATATGGAAGGACTCTATGCTTTGAAAGTTATGCGTTTCATTACATGATATGCAGTTATATGCAATGCTGATCCTTCCATGTTATTTCTAAATTACCCAACTATCATAATCCAAAAAAAAGAAAGAAAGAAAAAAAGTATTTCTATTCTCTACTATTATTCTTCTTCAGGGCCTAACTGTGGTGTAGAGATAAGTCTGAAGTCTCCTCAAAGGCCAATGTAGCAGAACATCTGGAAGATAAGTCACCAAACATGACTCTATCTAATAACATTCTCTTTAGTTCTAAGCCTAGCTATTTTTTAATCTGCAGTGCCTGCCTAAGTTTTATTTGTTTAAAGACTTGCCTATCTAACTGCATGTCATGATCAGGCAGCAAGTGCTCTTAATACACTTTGTTTTAATGAGAAGGGATGTTAGGCCTAAACTTCTTTTAAGCACCAGTAGATTTTATGTTTCTTTCTTTTTCTTTTTTTCTCCCCTTCCCACCTTATTTTGCAATTGCAATAGAGATGGCAGTTGCTGTTGTCCTTAATGGGCACTTTCTAGAGTGACTTTAGTTTACCCACTGTTCCAACATAGGCAGAACGTGGAGGAAGAAAGTGGCTACATGGAATATTGAGAAAAGTAGAGAAAACTGAGCAGTATGAAGTCCATGAGCATTTGCAAACTCGAGGAGCTAATAACGAGTCTGTAAAAGCAGCACGGGCAATAAGAGAGGATTAAGTAATATAGTTTGGCATGGTATAAGTATTCCAGATTTACAGAAAGGGGATACAATGGTTATACAGCTATGATGTATCAGCACATTTTTCACCATTCAGGGATTTAATAGATATCTTAGATAATCTTAGATAGATAAGCTTCATTGTCGGTATTTGAGTCAAAATTAATCCTTTCCTTTTGGTATTGCAGGGAAATGAAGGGATCACATAGAAAATTGATTATGCCTCTGCTGTGGCCTTGAGAGAAGCCAACTATTTTGTACTTCATAATGAAAACATTTTAATGACTGATTAATTTAATTATTTATGTTTAATTTTATTTTTACATCATATATTATTTAATATTTTATTTTATGCTTATAATGTTATTTATATTATTATACTGATGTAATCAAATATTTTCATTTTGAAATGAGGTGACTTTTGTACAGAAATGTGTGGGTGGGGGACAGGACATTATGGCTACCAAAAAAAAAAGTGTAATCATAGAGTACTATATTACCCTGAACTCATGTGAGCACCTTTTGGAACCAAAATATGCAAATACAGTGAAAAGTATGAGAATGAATGTTGTTTTTCATGCACTCAAAAGAACAACAAAGATATTTATGTTTAAATCTTGAAAAAATATCTCATTTGACATCAATTTGAAATGTTGAGATGAGTCAATGATGGGAATTATTCTAACTGATAAATGCTATATCTCAATCTTACCACTTTTTGTTTATTTAAGAGAAAATTCATTAAACAAAAGCATTCATTACACACTTATTATTCACTAACTTGGCACTAAGGATAAAAAAGTAATTAAGAAATTATTCTGAACTCTCAAAGAGTTTACATTCTACTAGGAAGATATAATCTGTTTATGTGGAAGTACAACCTTGGACTGGTTGCGCTAATTTTCTCTGCTTGAATTTCTTCATTTGGAAAATGAGAGTATAGAATGGCCTATAAGTTCCTTCAAGCTGTAATCCATGGTTCCTTTATGATCTAGAGTTTTATTGGTTGGCATTGGTAGATAGTCACTGACAAGTCTAAGCACAGAAATGGTTCCCATGGTTATTAAGATCCATACTTCTATTGTTCCAATAGGCATTAAAATCATCCCATATCCACTATGAGGCAAAGATATTTTAGGAGGGAGGAATGAAACTTTCTTATTGATTCACAGATCATGAAGAGGATGAGTCCTCAATAAGTATAAATCAGAGTGAAGATGAGAAGGTCTTTGAAAACAAAGATGGAAACTGTTTAAAGAAACAAAGTTTTGACTGCAGGCATTCTGTCTGACCCCTATTTTTGCCATAATATGCTATGGATAAAGTAGAATCTTTACCTAAAGAACTATTTGTATTTCAATCAAGAAACATGAAACATTTTTCTTCATCACAGCATTCTCAGCATCTCTCTTTAACTCGTCCCACAATATAAAATTCTTCAATATCTTGCAGTTTCTTTCCCTGTGACATCTCTCACATAAGTCCTCTTTTCTCTAATCACATCATCACCACCTTATTTAAGACAATCATCACTTCTCACCGAAAAAAAAAATTAGCCTAGGATTTTAATTGGACTCCCTGATTCAAGCTGCACTCTACTTCAAACCATCCTTGTCACAGATGCCAAAATGATTTTCCTAAGGCATGCTACTTTTCTTCTTCACTCACAAAACATCAATGGCTGCCAATTATTAGTAGCAAATGTAGTGTAACCTTTGTTATTTAAAGTTTCTCACAATCAAATGTTTACTAATATGTCAGCCCTCCCTCACTCAAAACAAAGGCAAGTGCAAGCCATGTCATTATTTCTCTGATGGCATGGTCTTCTTTGGCAACAAAGGAAGAACACACAATATTCAATAGCAAACACTGATTAAGTGCCTACTATGTGTCAGACATTGTGTTAACTACTGGGAATACAAATGTGAAAAAAGGAAGACAGTTCCAACCCTTGAGGAGATACATTAAATGCTATTCTTCATACAGTGGGTATCACATCCATAAGTCTGTCATCAATCTATTCAGCCTTTATATGTGGACCAGATTCCATGTTTCTCAGTGGTTGGGTTTGATTATTGCTGCCATTGTTAACAACTGTTCCATCAGATATTGTACCAAAAATTGATGAATGATCTACAAAGTTGATGATATTTAGAAAGCTATACTCAGGTGGTGGAGCCAAGATGGCCGAGTAGAAAGATGCATATATTCTAGTGCTTCCCTCACAGCCCACAAAATACCTATAAAAAATGACTCTCAACAAATTATAGAGCTGTAGAAGCCACACAAAAACAGAGCAAAAGAGGTTTCAAGCCAAAGGTAACCGAGAAGGCCAACAGAAAAGGGCTATCTCATGGGACACTGAACAGAGCAGAACCCAACCCTGATCATGCAGCACAAGGAGTAATAGGGCCTGAATAGACCTCTGGGGCAGAATTCCCAGAAGGGAGGGTCCCAAATCCATCATCCCACAAGTGACAAAAAAAGTCAAAAGGTCAGGGTGGGAGGACTTTCCCAGCTGGGTGAGAGGGGTGTGAGGTCCCCCCAGCAGCAGCAGCAGTGGGTGATGGGTAGCTACAGTGACCATAGAAGCAGCCTGGGTCCATTATCCAGGCAACTCAGCTTAAAGACTTTGGGGGAATTGAGCAGCTTCTCTGAACATCAGCCCTAAGTGGTGCCACGCCCCTCCAAAGTCCCTGGGGAATTGAGCAACTGATTTGAATCTCAGCCTTGAGCACTGTACTGGGGGGAGAAGGAGTACTAGGACCCTCCTCTTAACAAAGGATTCAGATGTCAAGTAATTGGCTGGGAAAATGCCCCCAAGGGACGAAAATAAGACCAAAGAAGGTTATTTTCTTGGTGATCAGGCATCTCCTTTCACCATTTCAGATGAGGAAGAACAAGGAATACTGTCAGAAGTCAAGACTTCTGACTCCCATAGTGCCAAAATGAATATGAAATGGGTTCAAACCATAGAAGAGCTTGAAAAGTGAGTCAGCAGCTTGCTAAAGGAGAACCCAAAAAATATGCAGGAAAATAATACCTTTGAAAATAGGCTAATTCAATTGGAAAAAAGAGAACCAAAAAGCCAATGAGGAAAAGGAGGCTTTAAAAAGAAGAATTAGCTAAATGGTAAAAATGGTTCAAAATCTCACTAAACAAATAGTTCTTTAAAAGAGAGACTAGACTACATGGAAGCCAATGACTATGAGATAAACCAAGAACTTAAAAAACAAAACCAAAAGATTGAAAAAAACAGAACATAACGTGAAGCATCTCATTGGACAAACAACTGACCTGGAAAATAGATCCAGGACAGACATTTTAAAAATAATAGGGCCACCTGAAAGTCATCCCTAAAAAAGAGCCTAGATATAATCTTTCATGAAATTATCAAGGAAAGGGGCGGAGCCAAAATGGCAGAGTAGAAAGACTCACATATGCTAGCTCCAAACCCACAGCCCATGGATTTCCTCTCAAAAGAACTCCCAATAAATTCTGGCACAGTGGAAGACATGCAACAACAGAGTGAAGGAGATTTCCTTTCCAGAGAGCCCTGAAAAACTGATACCAAAGGTCCATCGCACACTGGGCAGGAGCAGAGCCCTGCCCAGCCCTGGCCACGTGGCACTGAGAGGAGCGAGTAGATCTGAGCAGGCTTCAGGGACAGAATCTCCAGTGGCCACGAAGGTCCCTCAACCCACACATGTACAGGTAAGTGAGAGAGGCATCTGGATGGACTGAGAGGGGAGCGGGGTGTCTCCATGACTCAGGCCCCCTCAGGAGGCAGCAGCAGAGGCAGCCTCAGAGGCAGCAGGCAGCCAGAGGCTCCCAGGGAAGGCAGTAGCCCAGCAGCAGCTCCATTACAGAAGGTCTCTGCATAAACTGCCTGAGGGAACTGAGCCTGCAAGGCGGCCCTGCCACCACCTGAGAACCTGACTTAATCTTACCCTGAATAGCAGCTGGCCAGCCACCAAAAGCTCTGAGGCTGGGGAGCATCATTTGAATCTCAGACCCCAAGCACTAGCTGGAGGGATCTAGGCAGGGGTGGAGAGGAATCTCAGAAGTCAAGTAACTGGCTGGGAAAATGCTCAGAGAAGGGAAAAAAGTAACACCGAAGAAAGTTACTTTCTTGGTGACCAGATGTTTCTTACCTTCCTTTCTGATGGGGAAGAGCAAAGCTTACCATCAGGTAAAGACATAGGAGTCAAGGCCTCTGTATCCGAAACATCTGAAATAGATATCCAATGGTCTCAGGCCATGAAAGAGTTCAGAAAGGATTTTGAAAATCAAGTTGGACAGGTGGAGGAAAAGCTGAGAAGAGAAATGAGAGAGATGCAAGAAAAACATGAAAAACGAATCAATATCTTGATAAAGGAGAACCAAAAAAATGCTGAAGAAAATAACACCTTGAAAAATAGGGTGACTCAATTGGCAAAAGAGGTTCAAAAAGCCAATGAGGAGAAGAATGTTTTCAAAAGCAGAATTAGCCAAGTGGAAAAAGAGGTGCAAAAGCTCACTGAAGAAAATAGCTCTCTCAAAATTAGAATGGAACAGATGGAGACTAATGACTTTCTGAGATACCAAGAAATCACAAAACAAAACCCAAAGAATGAAAAAAATGGAAGATAATGTGAAATATCTCATTGGGAAAACAACTGACCTGGAAAATAGATCCAGGAGAGACAACTTAAAAATTATGGGACTACCTGAAAATCATGATCAAAAAAAGAGCCTAGACATCATCCTTCATGAAATTATCAAGGAAAACTGCACTGTTACTCTAGAACCAGAGGTCAAAATAAGTATTTAAGGAATCCACCGATCGCCATCTGAAAGAGATCCAAAAAGAGAAACTCCTAGGAACATTGTGGCCAAATTCCAGAGTTCCCAGGGCAAGAAGAAAATATTGCAAGCAGCTAGAAAGTAACAATTCCAGTATTGTGGAAATACAATCAGGATAACACAAGATCAAGCAGCTTCTCCATTAAGGGATCGAAGGACGTGGAATAAGATATTCCAGAAATCAAAGGAACTAGGTCTAAAGCCAAAAATCACCTACCCAGCAAAACTGAGTTATAATACTTCAGGGGAAAACATGGTCTTTCAATGAAATAGAGGACTTTCAAGCATTCTTGATGAAAAGACCAGAGCTGAAAAGAAAATTTGACTTTCAAACACAAGAATGAGAAGAAGCATGAAAAACTAAACCACAAAGAGAAGTCATAAGGGACTTACCAAAGTTGAACTGTTTATATCCCTATATGGAAAGACAATATTTGTAACTCCTAAAATTTTTCACTATCTGGGTATTTGGTGGGACTACACACACACATGCACACACATATGTACGCTCGTGCGTCTGCACACATACATACACACATGCATGCACACACAGAGACAGAGAGCACAGAGTGAATTGAACAGGGTGGGATCAAGGTAAACAGTGAGAGAAAAACGTAGTGGGAGGAGAGAGGGTGAAATGGAATGGGATAAATTATCTTTCATAGATGAGGCAGGCAGGAGTCTTAATGGAGGGAAAAAGAGAGCTGAGAGAAAAAAACCCATGAAGTTTACTCTCATCACATTTGACTAAAGGAAGGAATAAAATGCACATTCATTTTGGTATGAAAACCTATCTTACAATACAGGAAAGTGAGGGAGAAGGAGATAAACAGGGTGGTGGGGGGATGATGGAAGGGAGGGCAATGGGAGGAGGGAGTAATTTGAAGTCAACACTTGGGAAGGGACAGGATCAAAAGAGAGAATAGAAACATTGGAGTGCAGGATAGGATGGAGGGAAATTGTCTTACACAACACGACTGTTATGGAAGTCACTTGCAAAACTACATAGATATGGCCTATATTGAATTGCCTGCTTTCCCAAGGGGAATGGATGGAGAGAGAGGGATGGGGAGAAGTCGGAACTCAAAGTTTTAGGAACAACTGTTGAGTATTGTTCTTGCTACTAGGAAATAAGCAATACAAGTAATGGGGAATAGAAAGTTATATGGCCCTACAGGACAAAAGAGAAGATGGAAACAAAAGAAGGGAGGGGTGATAGAAGAGAGAGCAGATTGATGATAGGGGAAATTAGAATGCTCAGTGTACTCGGGTGGGGGAGGGAACAAATGAGGAGAAAATTTTGGAACCCAAAACTTGTGAAAATGAATGTAAAAAGTTAAATAAATAAATTTATATTAAAAGAAAACAGAAATTATCAAGGAAAACTGCCCTGACATTCTAGAACCAGAACACAAAATAAATATTGAAAGAATCCAGCAATCACCTCCTGAAAGAGACTCAAAAAGAGACACTTCTTGGAATATTGTGGCCAAATTTCAGCGTTTCAAGATCAAGGAGAACATACTGCAAGCAGCTAGAAAGAAACAATTTGAGTATTGTGGAAATTCAAGCAGGATAACACAGGCAGTTTCTACATTAAGGGATCAAAGGCCTTGGGATTGGATATTCCAGAAGTTAAAGGGACTGGGATTAAAAGCAAGAATCACCTATCCAGCAAAACTGAGTATAATTTTTCAAGGGAATAAATGGTCATTCAATGACATAGAGGCTTTTCACACATTCATAATGAAAACTCGAAAACCAAATAGAAACTTTGACTTTATAAGAATCAAGAAAAGCACGAAGAAGTGAACAGGAAAGAGAAATCAGAAAGGACTTTCTAAAACTTAACTCTTTAAGTTCCCACCTGGAAAGATAATATTTGTGATTCTTGAGACTTTTCTCAGCATTTGGGTAGGTAGAGGAATTATACACACACACATACACACACACACATGTATGGACAGAGAGTATAGGTTGAGTTGATTAAGAAGAGATGATATCCATAAAAAATAAAATAAAATTAAGAGATGTGAGAGAAAAATATTGGAAGGAGAAAGGGAAAAATGGAATGGATCAAGCTATCACTCTTAAAAGAGATAAGAAAATTCTTGTTCAATGGAGGAGAAAAGGGAGGAGATGACAGGGGAAAAGTGAAGCTTACTCTTTTCACATATGTGTTAAGGAGGGAATAACACACTCACTAAATTTGGTATGAAAATCTATCTTACACTATAGCAAAGTAGTGGAGAAGTGGGATGAGGGGAATGATAGAAGGGAGGGCAAATGATAGAAGGGAAAAGCGAGCAGCTAGAAGTAAATACTTTTGGGAAGGCACAAGGTCAAATGAAAGGATAGGGAAAAAATGGAGGGGACAGGGTAGGAGGGAGGGCTTTATAGTTAGTCTTAAACAACATGACTATTATGGAAGTCTATTGCAAAATGACACATATATACCCTGTATTGCATTACTTTCCTTCTCAGTGGGGATGGATAGGGAGGGAGGGAGGGAGAGAAGTTAGAATTCAAAGTGTAAGAAACGACTGTTGAGAATTATTATTGCATACAACTGGGAAATAAGAAATACAAGTAATGGGGTATCGAAATTTATCTTGCCCTACAAGAAAAGAGAGAAGATGGGGATAAGGGAAGGGTGGGGTGTGATAGAAGGAAGGATACATTGAGGGAAGGGGAAATGAAAAAGCCAGGTATTATGGGATGGAGGAGGGGAGAGATGGGGAGAAAAATTGGAACTCAAAATTTTGTGGAAATGAATGTTGAAATCTAAAAGTAAACAAATATAAAGAAACCTATACTAACAGGAGTCTTCTCCCTTCTCTCTCTTTTTCTTATTAAGACATTAATGTTTTCTTTGTGTAATAAATGCATGTTTAGGTTATCTGACTACAGATATATTTCCTTAAATGCCATAGGTAGATTTAATCTGATATCTGATTCACCTTTGCAAATAGTAGGATGTAAACCTCATCTGTGCATCCAACACTAGTATTTGGGGTAAGAACAGGAGGAATTAGAATTGCCAAGGTTGGGCACTGTCTTCTCCAGGCTATAAGCAGCATATCAGTCTAAACTTGCTATTATCAATGTTGTTGTTTTTGCTATTGTAAACTCTCAGGTATATTTTTTCAAGGCATATGAGTTGGGAGTCCAAAGGACTCCTTTGATTATATTTAACAGTAGTGATATCCCTTAGTTTAGTCTTACCCTACCCCCCATTTCCACAAATTCTATGTTCTCTGAACTCTGAAGAATAATGGCAAACACATACTATAGGAGTTCTAGAGAGAAGAATAAATCCAATAGTGCAGAAGAAATATTCAGTTATTAAAGGAGGTAAGATATTAATTCAAACCAGGAAAGAGAGAATAATTTCATTCTGAAGGGATCAAGTTTTCCAAGTCCCTAATGTTGTAAGCCTTAGAGGTCAGTAATCATGTTAGGGACAAGCTCCCTATATCTGAGACTCCAAGGGAATGTCATTCAAAAATCTCTTTCTTGACATCCTTCCTAGTGGTACTTTTTCTCTTGTGTCTCTGAAAAAATTTCTGAAATGAAGTGAAGTAAGTCATTTCCACAGGAATTCATAATGCTTATTATTCCCCCAGCCAAATGGGAGTCATGCAAGTGGTAGCACAGAGCTTTTCTTGACAAATTGTTTCAGACTTTTGTGGAAGCAGGATCACACTGGAGATATCAGTAATGGTGATATTAACTTCATTTCACGTAAGTTCAAATGAAAGGACCAGATTGGTTGGTTTAGGAAGCACTAAAATCCATACTCTTGAAAAGAGTCAATTCCACAACCAAAGATTCAGATCAGGAGAACGTTATTGGTTTAGGAAAATGAGGGAATTGACAAGGAGCTTACTGATTCAAACTATTTTCCTAAATCTTTAGACCTTTAATCATGGTACTATTCATCCCCTGTGTATTCATGTGCTAATTGTGTTTAATGATCCTAAGTTAAATAGGTCATATATTTTCAAGAATGCCCCCCACCTACACAATTTTCCCATTCAGGACATATGATTAAAAACTGAGGAATTATTTTGAAGAATTGAAGGAAGACAGCAATCCCCTTTCTTATCTAAGAAAATCTATTTGACTTTATTTTCAGGATTTAATGAGCTACAGTAAAGATCAAGATTTTATATTGAAGAGAAGCATCTTAAAATTCCATTTAATATAAAGGAAATAATGAATCAAATCCTAAACGACATAATATGTTGAACATAAGCAGGATATAAATCCAAACTAAGCATGACTTCACCAATATATTGTTTGCTGGAAATCAATTAAATATTCTATCATTCTTATTTTCTGTTTTAATTTTCAAATCAGGAAGTTGAATAACTCTGTTTTAAAATTCTAATTGTAAAGTATATAAATCATACTTCTAAAATCAGATAAAGATCAGGAAGGAAGGAATGCATATATATACACATACTCTGTGTGTGTGTGTGTGTGTGTGTATAATCCTTCCAACTACCCAAATATTGAGAAAAATTTCAAGAGTTACAAATATTATCTTTCCATGTAGGAATGTAAACAGTTGAAATTCAGTAGGTCCCTTATGATTTCTCTTTCCTGTTTACCTTTTCATATTACTCTTGATTCTTGTGTCAGATTTTCTATTCAGCTGTGGTCTTTTCATCATGCATGCTTGAAAGTCCTCTATTTTCTCCTTGATCTGGGAACTCAAAATTTGGCTACAATATCCCTAGTAGTTTCTCTTTTTGGGTCTCTTTCAGGAAATGATCAGTGGATCCTTTTAATATTTATTTTGTCCTTTGGTTCTAGAATAGCTGGGCAGATTTCCTTGAAAATTTCATGAAAGATGATGTCTAGGCTCCTCTTTTGATCATGGTTTTAAGGTAGTCCTAAAATTTTTCAATTGTCTCTCCTGGATCTGTTTTCCAAGTCAGTTGTTTTTCAAATGATATATTTCATATCATCTTCCATTTTTTCCTTCTTTGGATTTTCTTTTATAATTTCTTGGTTTCTCATCAAGTCATTAGATTCCATCTCTTCTATTTTAATTTTTAAGGAACTATTTTCTTTAGTGAGATTTTTGAACCTCTTTTTCCATTTGGTTAATTCTGCTTTTTAAAGCATTCTTCTCCTCATTGGTTTTTTTAACCTTTTTTTCCAAACCAATTACCATATTTTTAAAGGTGTTATTTTCTTGATCACTTTTTTTGGGTGTCCTTTAGCAAAATATTGACTTGCTTTTCATGATTCTCTTGAATCTCTCTCATTTCTCTTTCCAACTTTTCCTCCACCTCTCCTTCTTGATGCTCATAATCCTTTTTGAGCTCTTTCATGGCCTGAGATTTTTCCATGGAGGTTGTGGAAGCCTTGACTTCCTCTGAAGATATACATTGTTCTTCCTAACTGGAAAGGATGGAAAAAAATGCCTGTTCACCAAGAAAGTAAACTTCTATAGTCTTATTATATTTTTCCCTTTCTTGGACATTTCCCCAGCCAGTTACTTGATTTTTGAGTCCCTTGTCAGGAGCAGGATACACTCTAGGAACGTGTAAGTTCTCAGTTCCTCCAAGGTGGTACAATCAAGGAACTACACACTGGTCTGGGAGCTACTAAAGGTATTCTGCCCAGAATCTGTGAGTAGAAGAATTCTCTCTCCATAACTGCCTCCAGCAGACCATTTCCCAGGTCCATCCTCAGTGCTGAAGTTCATATCAGCTGCTCAATTCCCCCAGGTGCTCTAGGTGGAGAACTCCACAAATGGACACTGCTGCTGGTGCTGTTGCAAACCACCACTGCCACCTGGGACAAGGACTAGAGGAGAACCCCACACCCTTGTCATCACAGTAAAAATAGCACTGACCTTTGAAGATGTCTTTGTCATCTGTGGGTTGAGGGATCTGAGAATCTGTGCTGCTGCTGGGGACTCTGCCCCAACCCCAAGGTCTCCTCGGGCCTTGTTCCTCCCAGTGGAGCCAAGGCTGGGCTGTGCTCTACTTCATTCCATGTGGGATAGAACTTTCCTGTTGGCCTTGCAGGCTACCCTGGGCTAGAAATCTTCCCTCCATCGTTCTGTGACCTCTGCTGCATTAGAATTTGTTGAGAGTAATTTTTCAGATATTTTCATATTTCACATATTTTATGAACTGTAGATAAAAAGCTAGAGTATGTGCATCTTTCTGCTCCACCTTGTTGGCTCTGTCCCCCTGTATATATGTGTACATGTTTATTTTCATATATATTCATGTATGTGTATGCATATATATGATTATATACATATATAATATACATTTATTTATTCATTTATTTATACACTTATTTTGTCCTTGATTAGAAGGTACATTCCATATTCAAAAGGTTTTCATTCATTATGTTATGTAATTAAAAATAAATACTTGCTAATTTGTTGATTGTCTCCTGTGCCTATAGTACTCTATTAAAAAATGTGGATGGGTAATACACTTAAGAATACTGAGGGAGAATGGTGTTGGAAATATCTCCACTATCAGTCTTTGCACATTTTATTTTCCTTGACTATTTCTGCTTCTTAATCCCCCTTAAAATGGGGATAATAGTTCTTAAACTACTTATAATATTTCTATGAAGATACTCTGTTATGGGAGAGTTGGTAACATGTGGAGAGGGAATCCTACTAACAATTCTGGGGAGAAAGGAGTGGTTAGGGTTGGAGAGGAGGAAACATGTCTACTTTGTTCATACCACTTTAGAGGATCTGAGAATTTGCAATTCCTTAGAGGTATCTCTGAAAACAACTGCACAAAACCCCTGAAATATGGGACAGGACACTTTCCATATAACAAAGACCTCAAAACTCAAATAATTGGCTGGGAAAGTGACAAAAAATGGGAAAAATAAGATTACAGAAGGTGATTTTTTTGGTGAGAAGATACTTTCTTATGATGAAGAAGATCAAATCATACAACCAAAGGGAGACAGTAATCCTCCAAAGAAAAATATGAATTGGTCTCTGGCCATGAAAGGGTTCAAGGAGGATTTTGAAAATCAAGTAAGAGAAGTATAGGAAAAATTGGGAAGAGAAATGAGAGTGATGCAAGAAAATCATGAAAAATGAGTCAACAGCTTGCTAAAGGAGAACTCAAAAAATGCTGAAGAAAATAACACCTTTAAAATTAGAAAAATTTAAATGGTAAAAGAAGTCCAGAAAGTCAATAAAAAGAAGAATACTTTAAAAAGTAGAATTGTCCAAATGGAAGAAAAAGGATGAAAAGCTCACCAAAAAAACTCAAGGAGAAAATATTACAGACAGCCAAAAAGAAACATGTCAAGTATTATGCAACAACAATAAGGATAACACAAAATTTAGCAGCTTCTGTGCTAAGGGAACTGAAGGTTTGTGATAGGATTTTCTAGAGGTCAAAGGAGGTAAGATAAAGGTCAAGATTCACCCACCCAGAAAAACTAAGCATACCACATCAGAAGTAAAAATGGAACATCAGTGAAATAGAGGACTTCCAAAAATTCTTGTTGAAAAGACCAGAGATGAATAGAAAAATTGACTTTCAAATAAAAGAATCAAGAGAATCATGAAAAGATAAACAAGAAAGAATAACCATAAGGAACTTATTAAAGGTGAACTGTACATTCTTATATATAAAGA
>CM053774.1:79734111-79796110 GCA_028658325.1 Potorous gilbertii
TATATATATATATATATATATATATATATATATATATATATATATATATTTATGTACATAAAGTCGGAGGAGTTGAATTTAAATAGAGGAGACCTAAAATATAAAATTAAATGTTGAGAGGAATGCACTGGGATGAAGAGAAAAAGAGAGGTAGAATTGAGTAAATCATCTCACCTAAAAGAGCAAAGAAAGTGCTTTTACAATGGTGGGGAAGAAAGTTGAAAGCGAAACAATGATCTTTATTCTCATCATATTTTGGTTATGGAGGGAATGCCACACATTCAATTGGGTATGGAAATCTATCTTACCCTGCAGGAAGGCAGTGGGGAAAGAGATAGGAGAGGGCAGATAATACAAAGGACAACAGATTGGGAGAAGGATTAATGAGAAGCCAATACTATTGTAGGGGAACAAGTCAAAAGAGAGAATTAAATAAATCAAGGGGAGGACAGGATAAAGGGAAATGTGGTTAGTCTTTTGCAACATGACTGTTATAGAAGTGTTTTTCATGACCGTACAGGTATGAACTATATTAAATTGCTTGCTTTCTCATTGAGGGTGGGTAGGGAGGGAGGAAGGGAGAGAATGTGAAACTGAAAACTTAAAAATGAGTGTTAATTGCTTTTGTATGCAACTGGTTAATAAGTTTTAGAGGAAAAAAGGTATAGAAATCTATCTTGCCCTTCAGGAAAGTAGCAGAGTGGGGGATAGAAGGGAGGGCAAATTGGGAAAAGGAGTGGATGAAGTGCACACTCTCCTGAGGTGGGGGGAGGGGAGAGAGAAGAAGAAAAATTGAAATTCAAAATGTTGTCAAAGTGAATGTTGAAAACTGTAAATAAATTATATCAAAAATAAAATTACCAGATAACTATAAATGGGGAAATATTTTTACTTTTGGTGTCATTTTTAATACTACAATTTTAATATACTTAATTTAATAATACATTTTAATACTACAATTAATCCTCAATTAATAAAATCTTACATTTGCTTAGATTTTTCAAAGCAAATAAAATCTACATCTGGCCAAGTGGAATGAAGACAGGAAAATAATTTGAATGGGTTTGTTCAGTGTTTCCACATTTCTAGTTTCTCAAATTTTAAAATTTCCATCTAACCACCATTTTCTCATGCTCCACATTATGATTACCTCATTTTCATTGAATCTTCAACTTCATGAAAACCACATTTTATAGAGCTTTCTTTATTCTCATAATCTAAATGCTTGAATCAGTAGCTGAAATGGAAGTTGTTTCCAGAATGATATTTTAAGTCTCATTAATCTCTCATTTCTTAGACTTTATTTAGAATCATCTTGTTCCTAACTTTGAGTGACAACAATCATCCACTTTTGTTATTTACAGATTGTCTACTTACCGACTATTGATTTAGATAATGAAACTATAACCTAATGGGCAATCCAATTAATCATATATTAATAATCCGTACCATAATTAAAATTAGTTTTTAAAATATCATTCTTTTCTCACATCAAATTATCAGCACTCTCCCTTCTCCTCTTTTTCTCAATATATGACTAAATTTGCCTTTAACTTTATTGAAAAGTTTTCTCCTTTCAATTTTATTTAATGGGGTAAATTGGCATGGCTTTTTTTCTCTTTTTTTGTTAATTGACAATCAACTTTATTTGTAAACTCAGGATTAAATTTCAACCACATTTTGGTTGTGGACATAAGAGTTAAGCAAATGTTAAGGAAAGCATTCTGTGAGAATCAATTGGCTATGTGAAATTTATAATAAAGGATAATGGCTATGGTATTATATTTTAACTTACAGGATAGATTATTTCATTTCAATAAAATAGCTTTAAATAAGTAATATGTGTGCCTATATGTATGCATTTTTTTCTGTGATTAAATTTATTTATTGTCAGTTTTCAACATTCACTTTCATAAAATTTTAAATTTCAAATTTTCTCCCCATCTTCCACTCCCCCACCCCAAGATGGCATGTATTCTGATTACCCTTTCCTCCAATCTGTCCACACCTCTATCAATGCCCCCTCCACCCAATTATTCCCTTCCCTTCAATTTTTTAATAGGGAAACCTATATTTCTATGTCTCATTGTCTATATAACTTATTTCCTAGTTTCATGTAAAAAACAATTATTAACATTTATTTTTACAACTTTAAGTTCTGGATTCTCTTTCTTCCCCCATCCTCATCTACCTTTTTGAGAATGCTAGCAATTAAATATAGATTATACATGTCTAGTCATTCAAAATATTTGCATGAGTCATTTTGTGGAAGACTATACTTCCTTCTATCTTTTCCTGTCCTTCATTTATTCTATTCTCTCCTTTGACCTGTCCTTCTAAAGTGGTGTTTGCTTCAAGTTTTCCCTTCTTCCAATTTGATATACCTTTTCTTATCCTCTTCCTCCACGCTTTCCTGGAGGGTAAGACACATTTCTATATCCACGTGAGTGATATGTTATGAAGCCAAATCCAATGAAAGTAGTGACTACTTGTTCCCTCTTTCCTTCTCCCTCTCTCCCTTCAATGGAAAGACCCTTTTTTGCCTCTTTAATGTAAGTTGATTCAGTACATTCTTCCTCTCCCTTTGTCTTTCTCACAGTACATTCCTCTTAACACTTAATTCCATTTTTTAGGTATCATCTCTTCATATTGAGCTCACCCTGTGTACTCTCTCTCTCTCTCTCTCTCTCTCCCTTTTTCCACCACTCTCTCCCTCCCTCCCCATATGTATACAAACTTATATACACATACATATATATGTGTGTATGAGTTACATATATCATTTTTCCATGTAGGAATGTAAACCAGTTCAACTTTAATAAGTCCCTCATAGTTTCTCTTTCCTGTTTACCTTTTCATGCTTCTCTTGATTCTTGTATTTGAAAGTCACATTTTCTATTCTGCTCTGACCTCTTTAACAAGAGTACTTGAAAGTCCTTTATTTCATTGAAATTCCATTTTTTGTCCCACATCAAATTTATCTTCATTCCCAGCCCAGTGCAAAAGACCTTTCCTGTTGACCTTCCAGATTACCGTGGGCTGAAAATTTCCTTCAGTCTATCATTTAGTGACATCTGATTTATTTAGAGATATTTTTACTGGAATTTTGAGGGTTTTGGGGGAAGAGGTTAAGCAGGTCCCTGTTTCTGCCACCATCTTGGCTCTTCCCTCCATGCCTCTTTGTCAAGGAAAAATCCACAGAATCACTATTTTCTGATTTCCTTGAAAGTTTTACATCATTACATTGAATCTTCTCTTCATCTTTAAACATATTTTCTCCTTGCTCTTTGCATTTCAACAACAAATATAAACAATTCTTCCCTAATTTTAAGAATAAATAGCAACCTACTTTTCCTCATTCCCTTTAGCTGAATATCTGCTCAACGAAACAACAGTATTTTAACCCTAGATTTGTGATATGATCAGTTCCAGAGCTACCAGTAAAGAAATTTTCTATCTTTGTGCAGATCAATGCCTGATATGCAAGGTATGGTCTTAGCTTATGTTCCACTTGCTTTTGCAATTAAGCAAGGCTCAACCTTCTGCCAACAACTCCTCACAATCGACTCTCCCTTTTTCAAAACTTTTAAATCCAGTATCTTTCCTAGAGAAACTATTTTGTACAAAGTCATAAATAACCTATGATAGTCAATTCAAATGACCTTTCCTTAGACCTCAGCTTCCTTGATCTTCTTTGGCATGAAGTCAAATGATGTACACACATACGTTTTTCCTGTCTACAGTTTCCTGTATTGGTTTCTAAAACTAGCAAAGATTAGAAGTAATCAATCAATTAATCAATAGCCCAGATTCACTTGAAGTTCCTAACAAAATGAAGTTACTAACACCTTAATTTGGTGAGCAATCCTCTATTGAATTAATATAATACTTTTGCCAGGTGTGAAAAAAATATTAATGAGTTTTGTTCAGTTGTTTCAGTTATGTCTGACTCTTCATGAGAGCTTTTGGAGTTTTCTTGGCAAAGATACCAGAGTGGTTTACAATTTCTTTCTCTAACTCATTTTACAAATGAGGAAACTGAATAAAAATTAAAAGACTTACCCAGGATCACACATCTAGTAATATCTGAGGTCAGATTTGAAATTAAGAATTCCTGACTTAAGAATTGATATCCACTTCACCACTCAGCTATTCTTCGATAAGTTTTGAAGTCCAAGAGAACTTTTGGATGAAATGAGGAGGCATTAAAAAGAAAGTATTTTCAGTTGTTTAAAGAGACTTGTTTGTATCCTGTGGAGATTTTGGAAAACGTTCAAACCTCATTGGAATTGAGCTCATAAGCATCTGGAAACTTAGTGATAGAAATTTTTTTAAGCCAAATCCCTAAGAAGGCATTACTAGTGTGGGGTTTAGCAGGCTATGTAGATGAAATTAAATCTCAATTTCTTTACCTTCTCCTCCACCCCAGTTAGAAGAGTGAACTTCCCACAACTTAAAGATATTGTGAACTTTTTGAGGATTAGAGTACATAAGCTACTTCCATCATTTGCCATCTTAGCAGTATCCACAGAAAAGACTGTGTAATTTGAAGCACAGTCTTCATCATGATCTGAGAATGTATTAGAAGTAACGTGGAAAAGCAACTTCAGATCACTACAGGAAGGCTATCAGAAATTCTACTATTGTTAAGTATTTCATAAAGAGAAGCAGTTAGGGAGAGAAAGGTATTCCAAACAACCAACTCTAGCTGTGAATTAACTTTTTTGCCAATGTGCTCAAAATTTATACTCATTTTCACCTGAACTTTGTATTTATTTGTGGGTGGTTGTTTTGTACCTATTGTTTTCACTAGGCCACCTTGTAATTCTCTTTGCCAAAAGCTATTTAAATTTGATGAAAAAAAAATGACAAGCAATAGGAGAAGCAGATCAGGTAGGGTTCTTGCAAAAACATTAGGAGGAAGTCCTTTGTACTCCCTTGCACTACCTTTAAAATGCTGAGGGGAACATAATGTCATCCTCTTCTTGGCTTTCTATTTTTATTGTCATTATTAAAAATATCTCTTAAATATCACCGATGCTTGAGACGTCAGTATTATTTTTAATCCTCTCCCCTACTCACTATGAAATTTTGATTAGTTGAGTGGTTCTATGATTTCTTATTCTACAGTCTATCTTCCTTCCATACAAGCCCCAATATTCTTTTTGTTGCCTTTCTCATTTGGGTCCACATTACCTCTTGACTGAACTAATGAAATACATTCTCAATTAATATCATTTCTTTCAGCATCTTACCTCAAATTCTATCCCTTTACCCAATTCATCCTACCAACTACATTATGTTCTTTAAGTGGATGGCTAGGAACCTTTTGGACCAAAGCTTAAAAACCTCAAGGTGTTTCTCATTTATTGAACAAAAAATTCATTAGTTTCACATTCAAGGATGTCTGCGATTCATCTCCAACTGAAAATGATGTCTAATCTCATACTACTATTACTACTACTACTACTGCTACTACTACTTCTACTACTACTACTACTACTCTCTCTCTCCCTCTCTCTCTCTCTCTCTCTCTCTCTGCATGTGTTCCTTGTTTCAGTTTCTCTTTGTGTCTGTGCCTCTCCCTCTCTTTTCTTTCTGTCTGTGTGTGTCTCTCTCTCACTGCCTCTCTGTCTCTGTCACTCTCAGATTGTTTATGTGAAATAACTTAAGACAAAGAATGGCTATACAGAGGTGGGATTTAATATGGGTCTTGAATTATGATATCCAGGTTAAGGCTGGGCACCATATCTGATATTTTGAAATGACATTATCAAAAATGGAGAAGTGTGGGGCATTTTTCAAGAAACATGGAGCCATCAGATTTCACTGGTTGTTGTTGTCATCCTTCATTTTCAAAGAGTACCATGACATCATAGAAATGATGACATGGCTTGCACTTGACTTTGTTTTGAGTGAGGGAGTGCTGTGCAAGGTCACCAGCCTCACTTTCTCCTCCTGAGCCAACTTGATCCAGTGATCAGATATTCATCCAAATGACTGAAGATGTCCCAAGATGCAATGAGAGACCTTGGCCTTTTTGTCTAAGGCTTTTTAGGTATTCACTTAAAATAAGGTAATGTCCATTCAATGAATATGCTTCTTTAAAAAGTAGTCAGAGGATGATCCTTTTAAATAGAAAATAAATAAATACATGAGTGATTCACACTGGGAGGAACAGGAGATGGGGAAGAGAGAGAGAGAAAGAGAGAGAGAGAGAGAGAGAGAGAGAGAGATTTAGTTGCAGGATGGTTGTAAAGCCATTTTTTTAATTGAAGGGGCTGGCAAAACAGAGGGATATTCATACAAAGAAAAATTAATTTCTAGTTCTCTTCAGAACATGTTGGAGAAAATTAAGTTTATTAAGCAGCCATTTTTACACCTCAACTGTTATTTACTTGATTCCTAGAAAACACATACTTTACTACATTTTTCCTTCTTTGATTAAACTTTGACATTCTCCCACTACTCAAGGCAGTTTCTCCTAGTTAGCTGCAAAATGCAGATCCAGATTTAATACTTAAAATGAAGATCATTTATACTGCTAATTGAAATGGAAGAAATTAATTAGTATTCTAATTAGAATCAGTCCAAGTTACTGCAACAACATCGTGTATTTGTGAAACAAGCCCAAGATTTTTAATAATTATCAATATTATTTATATAGTACCCTATGTTCAATTATTGTATAAATATATATTATAAATAAATGATGCAAATATATTCTCCTAATAAGATGTCCTCAGTCTCAACTCAAACCAATTTCAGCTATAACCATAAATAATATTCTTCAAATATTGTTACTCTTTTCACAATAAGAAGGTTAAAAGCAATCAAGCAAAAGAAGGTGCAGAATTAAAACTGAATTGACTAAAGTCTGGTTCTCTCTCCCAGGGTCACTCTTACAGCTGTTGTCTTCATATTCATCTTTCTATCTTTCCTACTTTTCATTTACCCCCGTTGTTTCATTTTCACATTGCTTTACTTTATCAAATTCAAACTATAAGCCCAGTCAAGATGGCAAGACCAGAGAAATCACCAGTCCTTCCAGTTGGCCCTAATACTGATGTCTGGATCTCTTGGAAATGCTATCATGCCAAAATCCTCCTGCTGCATCCTAATTATTCATGGATATTTCCATTTGATTTGCTTATAAAATATACATACATTTTCTCCCCAAATAAAATATTAGCTACATGATATCAGAGACTTCCTTGCTTTTCTGTTTGTATCATCATCAAATAGTTATTTGGGTTGTATGATGTACTTAATATAACCTTTTGATTCCATTCTATTTCATAATCTTAGTTCCTTCTTTTTTATTTTTTAAATTTATTTATTTAACTTTTTACATTCATTTTCACAAAATTTTGGGTTCCAAATTTTCTCTCCATTTCTCCCCTCTCCCCACCCCAGTACACCGAGCATTCTAATTTCCCCTATCCAAAACAGTCTTCAGTGCAAGTGGGGTTAGCCTGGTCAATATAGAAGAGATTTTCTTCACATTTGAGGCGATTTGGAAGACCCAAGTCCCTGTCTAATCATTTCCTTGGTTTCTTTTAAATCCCAAGCAAAATCTGTACTTCTACTGGAAACTTTACCCCACTCCTCTTTATCCTGATGCCTTCCCTTTGTTAATTTTCTATTTATCCTTCATGTATTTGGCTCTGTATGCATTTGTTTGCATGTTGTCTCTTTTATTAAATTGTGCCCTCTTTGTGGACAAAGACTGTCTTTTGCTTCTTTTATCTCCAGGGCTTAGCACAGTGCCTGGCTCAAATTAGGCAATTAATAAATATGTACTGATTGATTGTCAGGACTTCAGATACTGCTGTATTTTTAGCTCAGTGGGAAGAGACAAATGTAAAAGAAATAAATTCACTTAAAATATTTGCCTCATGTTAGCATATGTAGAATGGAGCCTAGTAAGTCATAAATCACCCTTCCTTATTTGACATAATGAGATTCTGATTCTTTGACATTGAACATGTAAATTTAATTGATTGTTGTCCATTTAAAAAAATTTTTTTTTGATTGGTTCATTTTTTGGCATATGGTGGTACAGATATACAGTTTTTATCACTTGAAAAAACTCACATTGTGAAATTTCCTTTAACAATTATAGAAAAAGGTTGAAGATATTTCAGAAACCCAAAAAGATGGTGACTGTTATGCTGGAAGTAAAAAGGTTAAGTGCCTAGCCCCGGGACATAAAACTGGTATGTTTCCCAGGAAGAACTTGAACACAAGACTTCTTAACTCTGAGATTGATTCTCTTTCCAACTCACACATGAGTTACTCCTAGGATATCTCTGTATCTTTTCACATTTCTCTTGCTGAAATGATAAGAACAAACTGTGCAAGTAGCAGTAATAAAAATATCAAGAAGAATAACATTAACAATATTAGGAAGAGGAAAAATGGCCTGAGAAATATGCAGAAAAAAATGTCCAGAAGGTCATTTGGAAAGAAGCAGGATAATAGCATTATAATCTTATTCAATTCAGAACTTTTAAAATAAAATTATATATTTCTTTAAATCTTGTCAATAATTGACTTAAAAATAAAGGATTGACCTTGAATGTGAATACCTGTGTTTTAACTATGGCAGTAAAGTCTATATAAAATAATAGTTAAATACCAACAACATCAACAACAAGAAAACAAAGAGAGAGAATTATCTAATTAATGATAAGGTCTGAAGTTCTTTTAAGCTGCCCCTCAAACAGGTCCATGTAAGGCCATAATAACAGATCTACACATATCACCATCATGGCAGGAATTGATGTAACAAGGTGGGAAGCACTAACAAGCACTACATCTTTCCCTGATATTGGAAATAATTGATGATTAAAAATATTTTTATGGTGTCAATTTTCAAAACATATCAGAGGGTTATCATTTTGAATCATTTTGAGATATGGAATATTTTCATTCAGCCTTTCACTTTGTTGACAAGTGTTACAAATGGTTTAGAAAGGAATACGTCTGTTCATCAATAAAGCATAACATGACCTTCTTTCTTGTGCCAGAGGGAGCCCTGGGTATGGAATGTTTTTTAATGTGAAAGCCTCTTTATGATTGAGAATGATTTTTTTGTGGTTTTCATTATATCATTGCCATTAAACTTGTCAAAATATTTACCTTGTTAGGATAAGAAGCAATATATTTACCTCAATGAGATATTATAGTAAAATATATTTATTGAGCTCTGTTTTTCATTCAAATCAATTTCATAACATTTTATTATTAAATAGCTGTTGCTTCCCTTATACTGTGATAGGTATCCTTGGGGAATATGGAAGAAATAAAAGGGTAATAAAGATCTCTTTACTCAAAGAATTTAAAATCTGATTATGGATATAATTGATTCACAAGTATGTAAAGTATGTGTTAATTTTCTACTATGAACCAAGAAGTGAACTATGTGTTAAGGATACAACGACCCAAAAAAAAAAAAACAAACCACAAAGCAACAACACTTCCTGCCTCTATGGAATTTAGCTTTTATCAGCAAAAGCATGAGACTATAATAATGTCTCCTGTCATTAACCTTATCCATAATAAGCAATAATAATCTTGGTTTGTGGGTATGAATCCATTGGCTAGCATTCTCCAGTTCTGAGGTTAACTTCTAACTTGGACTAAAAGGGACGTAGTGAAAAGAAAACAAAAGAAAGAGGGATTCTATGAACCATATAAGGACTCTGCTAGATGAGTCATTTCAAGAATATGCTTTGCTAGAAATCAGGTTGTTATGAGAAGAGAGATATGACAGTGCAGGAGACAATTGAGTTGCTGCAGTTGTGAACACCGAGCTAGAATGAATTGTCATTGCTTACCATGGTCTACCACTAAGAAAAAGACATGATTCCCCCCACCACCTTCTTTTCTCTCCTTCTGGAAAAAGCCAAATGTCCAAATATACTATTTACTTTTTCTCAATTCTTGTTTCCATTTTCTAATATAACTGAGGTAAATAATATTTACTTTTTCTCAGAATGTTTAAATACTTGAACAATCTGATTGAGACTATTACCTAGAAGGTCAGATCCTAAAGCTGAAGAGACCTTTATGTTGGGAAAATTGAAGGAAAAAGGAATGGAAAGGATGCAATTGATAGTAACATGGAAGCCATGATTAAGGAACTTGGATGTATCTGGAGAGCTAGTAGAGGATAGAAGGGACTGGAGTACTTATGATCCATGGGGTCATGAAGAGTCAGATAAGACAGAACAACAATTTTCTGTTTTAAGTCACTAGACCCATAATAAAATACATCAGCTAACAAAAGGCTGGAAATGTTGATGCATTGAATATTGTACATATGCTAAAAGTGTTAATATGCATATATTTATTAAATATATACATATATTCATTTTTAGAAGTAAAAAGATATTTTGGTGCCCTTTGACTGTGAGGAGGAGAGGGAACTGGAGTTACAAGGACAAAGAGGAAGACCCAAATATTATTTTTTACTGTCTTAATAAAATTTCCTGAGATTAAATATGGGATAGAATATTAACTCTATTTTCTTTACCTTTTTAAAGAGAACAACCCAGAAGCAATGTATTATAGGGAAAAAAAGAAAAATTCCTATGACTTAAGCCTGAGAGACTTAGCAGAGTTGACTTTTCTTGAGCATGTTTCAAAAGTACAACTTTGAGAGGAGAGGCAGGAGCAAATATTCTCCAGAGGCCCAATAGGCTAGTTGGAGAACATGGCATTAGAGAAATACTACATCTAGGGGTTTCCCTAGAAACCTGAGGGCAAGATCCAAGTTGTTTGTTACTATGATGTTAAACCAGAGAGACTACTTGTTTTATAGATATGAGGAAATTAAGATCCAATGAGATTAGATGTCCACTAAATTTCTACGTGGGGATAATCTATCAAGATCAAGGTCAAACTCAAAATCTCTTGATGTCTTAAACCTACTTTCACAATGCTCTGCATTCCAAAAATATTTTCCTCTGCTACTATTGTTTATGCTTCTTTCTCTTTTCAAAGAATTAAAGTCAAAATCTCTTTCCAAGTAGCTTCCATCCATTTGCACTGCTATATTTTGGATGGACAGCTCTAGTATGCTCTCTCTTCTATTAGAATGAGTGCCTTAAGCATAGGGCTAGTTTTTTTGTTTTGTTTTGTTTTGTTTTTTTGTTCTTTTATCCTCAGTATTTAGGACAGGGCTTGGTACAAAAAATGCTATTGAAAAGATTCTTGACTATTTGATTTGAGGAAAACATCTTCATCCTGCTCATTGAACAAAGTTTATTTATTCAGTAAGATGCTGTGTATGATCTAAGATTGTCCAGACTACAGGTGGTGATGCTTTTTCCTCTACATTTTACCTTTGATTGTGATAATAAGTAAAATTCAAATGTATAAAGTGGTTTAAGTTTCATAAAAAGGTTTTTTTTATCCTCCTACAATACTACTGAGATTTACAGATATAAGTAGTTTAAATATTTTCCCCATTTAACAGTAAGGGAACTGAGACGCATAGAATTGTCACAAAACTAGTAAGTGTTGGGACCAGAATGTCCATACAAGTCACTCACTTTGGCTTCCTGTTAATTGGATAGTTGATATTCTCATAGATTGATATCCTCATAGATTGTCCTAAAGGACATTCCTTGAAGGAAGAGTAGAAATAAAAACAATTCTATTTTTCCCTTCCATCCCACGATGCCATATAGAATGACCAAATAAGCCTACCCCTGATAGGAAACAATTGTTCAGTTTGTTGACAATGTTAGAAACTCTTTGTAATTTAAATTTTTATGAAAATCATTGATGACTTTCTTATATTTTCAAAATCAAATTTTCTGTATTACTTATATTTTCCAAATTTTGAAATGTATTCCTATTATGGATTTCTACCAAAATTGTTAATTGCATTTGCGTATGCGCATATATGCATATATATGAGTAATATATATTATTTTATGAGTAAAGTTAAATAATAACTATAATTCTAAATTAGATATATTTTATAAAATTACTATCAATTTGACATTTCCTGGTCAGCTTCAATTATCATTAAAGGCAATGATTTGATTCTACATATTTAAAAGTTAATCTGCTAGTTTGGATTCATGAATCTCAGGAAACTACTTACCTATACCTGTACCCTATGTTCCCTAATTGACTAAGGCACTTCATTATATTCTATCTAATTATTTCCCTTTTTTTGTATCTGTCATCTGAATCAGGAGAGTTGTTTTTCCTGTGACTGCTACCTTCCTGATATTATCTTCCCTTTTAACACCTCCCCCCAGTCTCTCTCTTGTGTAGCTAAAATAATAAAATAATATGCATCAACAGATTATTTCTCCCTTAACTTATATCTTTAATTTTTTATTTCACATAAAAGAGTCCATTTGGAAACTTTCTGAATTTTCTTGGACTTTTTAACATCTCGCAGAGTTTCTCTCTCTCTCTCTCTCTCTCTCTCTCTCTCTCTCTCTCTCTCTCTCTCCCTCCTTATTGAAGTCAACATTTAGTATGTATATTTTATTTTTTTAGTAATATCACAGAAGCATGTCATGACTAGGCACACACACACATACACTCTCATTAAGTTTGAAAACAAAAGCAGTGAGAGAAAATGGTCAATTGGCTTAAAATATTTGGATGCTCAAGGAAATTAGAAAAGAACAAAGAACTTTAGTCTTATAGGATAGTGATGAATGTTAATTTATGCTTCTCACTTCTGTTCAAAACTCCAAGGTAAATTTGGATCAGGGGACAGTGTCTTTTTTTCTTTCATTTATGCCTGAGGCAATTATTTTAGTGGGGCCTCTAGGATATCAAGACTACAAAATGTGAATGCTAATAAAGAAATTTGCATTTTTAAAAGTGTTAGCCATGGATTTAGAATTTCTTTTGGTATAGATTTTAAATAGCAAAAACGAGAGACAGGTATAAATTTGGTGTAGTTTATATAACAACATAAATGTGAGATGGGCATTATTGTGCCATATTTCACTGAGATGCTCCTTTTTCTTTGAGAAGGTCACCAATAACTGGGAAGACATTTTCTTCTTCAGTTAAGAGAAAAATGAAGAATGTCTTAGAAATGAGGGGAGAAAAGTTTCATTTCTTCCCTCTGTATCAGGACATTAAAAGTCTATTACTTTTCTTTACTCAAAGGAGAAAATAGAAGAGAGGAAAACAGAAATTAGCAAGGATGAGGATGTGTGTGTCTGTGTATCATTGTCACATATTTAGTTTACTGAAGTTCGGTCAGGAAATATATGGGAAATATATAAATCACCATGAATAGCCCAGTTAACCCATATTCACCTTCATTCTTAGTGGTTAGCATTTGAATTTATGAACAGCATTTAGGCTGTGCTTAGGTATGATAGACCATTGAGAATTGCTATACATTAAATTAAAGAATAGTTAGAGGTATAAGCATTCAGGGACAAAGGGAAACAGCTGTTACACCTTTCAATTTTCTTGTCATTCCACACAGTTAGGAGAAACAAACAATGTCAGTTAAAGAGGAGGTACACTTGGGACATCTAAGTTTTCTCGACAATTGATGTTTTCAAAAATGATTACTTATGTATAAAATATTACATGTCTTTTATTCTAGAGATTAAACATTACATAGAATTCAACTACCAGAATTACACTGTATTTTCTATAGAGTGATACCTAAACATTCCCTGACAAGTAGCAAAATCAGCTTTAATTTTATTGTCAATATTACTCCATTTTTCCATTCATGATAATTGGCCTGAATATGAGATTATATCCCGTTTTGTTTTACTAAATTTGTCATATTGATATGAATTACGAAATAATTACCATATCAGTCCTATGACTTTTATTTGCTTCTGTGTTGTCCTAAATAATTTTATTTAAAAAGGATAAGAGCTCTTTCTTGAATTTAGACATTTATAGTTTTGATCACTAATATTAATAAGTATTGAATGTATCTTTGTACTTCGGAGTTATATGAATTCATTTTTGTAGGTGCTTTTTCAATTGATGTAGCTCACAATTCATGTATACCTTGATAGATGTTATGAATTTCTATGGTTAAAAATAATCATTGTTGACCTTTGCATAGATAATTTAAAAGTGATTTATCTTCATTATTTAAGTCAATTAGTAACATTTATTGAGTTCATACTATAGGCTAGGCACTATGCTAACTATTATGGATACAAAGAAAGTTAAAAGACAGCCCCTGCTACCTGGGAGTTCACACTTTAAGAGGGGAAAGACAGCACACAAAAAAATATGTACAAAAAATATAGATGGAATTAATTGGAGATAATTTAAGGAGAAGCAAATAATATTAGAAGCATTGAGAAGGACTTACTCTAAACAGTGGAATTTGAGCCAAGACATGAAAGAATCCAGGAAACTTAGAAAATAGAGAGAAGGAGTGATATTACTGAAGGCATGAGGAATAGTCTGTGTAATTCCCTGGACATGCAAAATTAAGCTTAATGGGTAATGAACAATAAGTGGTACAGGATTTCTGGATCACAACTTGGATGGTGGCAAGAGAAGAGGAGAGGAGAGGAAAGTTGGGAAGGTAGGAGCATAGTCAGGTCATAAAGAATTTTGAATGTCAAACAAAAGATTTGATATTTAATCCAGGAGATGATCAGGAAATAAAGTTTATTGACATGCAGGGTAACATGGTAAAACCTGAAAATTAGGACAACTTTGATATCCAGGTGGAAAATAGATTGGAATGTAGAGAAATTCATTGCAGGAAGATCAATGAGCAAGTTGTTACAATAATCCAGACATCTTGCACTAGGGTGGTGGAGTATCAGAGGAAAATGGGGGCAGAAAATATGAGTCATTTAATGAAGGTAAAATCAAGAACTTTTGGCAGCAGATTGGCTATCAGGAAAAAAGTGAAAGATGGTGAAGATCCAAAGATTATATCAAGGATTCAAACTTGGATGATTGTGAATGTGGCATTGTCCTTGAAAAAAATAAGCAAGTTTGGAAGTCTGTGTGTGTGGGTGTGAGTGTGTGTGTGTGTGTGGTAGAGTGGATTATGGGGAAAAAAATGAGTTCTCATTGACATATTATATTTAACTTTTATAATCAATCCCCTAAGGGAGTTGTTTTTTTCTGGTTTTTGTTTGTTTGTTTGTTTCTTCCTAATGATCAATCTGAGATGAAGAAAGGCTAAGTGATTTACTCAGTCATTCAAATCCAGGTCAACCTGACATTAAAATCAGTGTTCTGCTCACTGTATCTCAACGACTTTTCATTGTGAGTGTATCCCACGTTTCTACTTTTCTCTCCATAACCTTTCTTATGGGGACCTCACTATTACACATGGGTTCAATGATCAATTCTATACTGAAGAATCCTAGATCTATATTTCCTGACCTAGTCTCACTACTGAGTTCCACTTGCACATCACTAAGTGATTATTACAAATTTTCAAGGGATACCTAGTAGGGATCTGCAGCAACATGTCCAAAAGAAAACTCAGTGCTCTGACCTAAAAACTGACCTGACACCCTTTCTGTATTGAGAACACCACCATCCTTCCAGTTGCCCAGGTTTATAAACTGGGAAGCATCCTTTATTCTTTACTCTTCCTTATCCCCTTTCCTCATGTCTCATCAATTTTCAACTCCTGCCATCTCTACCTCCAAAACATTTTGATATCTTTTTCCTTTTTATATATTCACAAAGACACCAACATTTTTAGGTCCTCATACCCTCTGGACTAGCTTGTTGCAATGTCATCATAACTGGTGTCTCCTCTCAAATGATTCCCTTTTCCAATCTATTCCCCAAGAAATTTTCAAAGTGATATTTCCAAAGTCCAAGTCCAACTATGGCACTCTTAGCGGTCTCTAGAATAAAAATCAAACTCCTTTGTTTGCCATTCAAAGTCTTTCCCAACCTGACTGTGAAATGTCATTTCATCAAGATGCCCATTTACATAGTCTATCATGCACTCAAAATGGTCTTCTTACTGTTCTTCATATATGACATTCCATTTTCCATCTCTGCTCCAATCCTTTCTATCACCACTCTTCTCACAACTGTTCCTTGGAATCCCTAGTAAACTTCCAAATCCAAGTTCAACTCCACCTCTTTTGAGGCTTTTCTGGATCTCTTAAATCAATGATTAGTGCCTTCTCACACTTGAAGACTACCTTGCATTTATTTCCCATATATCTGATATGTATGCATGCGTGCATGTATATGTGCATGTATAGGCGTATATATACACATACATATATATATGTATGTGTATAGTGCTTCTCCTTAGTAGATTCTGTTGTTAGTAGAGGGCAGCAAGTGTTTATTTTTGCTTTGGAATCTCCATTCCCTAACTCAGAGGTTTCAAACACATAGCAAGGGCATATTGAGGCCTGCAACATTCTTGAATACTGCTGAACCAGATTAAACCCTACTTAGACAGTATTTCATTAAATGAATTAAAATATACAATAGAATATAAATACTGTTAGTATCTATATTTCTAAGTCAACCTTAAGCCCGTGGAATCTTATGTATGATTTAGTGGCCCTAGATTAGTGGCCCCATTTCTAGTTGATTTTCATATCTGATTGCTGGTCTAACTCAGTACCTGGGGCATGGTAGGAATTTGAGAATTATCACACATGCACACACACACACACACACACACATATATATATATATATATATATATATATACATATGTATAAATGTATGCATCTATGTATGTGTATACATGTATATACATATGCACATATATACATATATATTTATATGATTAATTGATTATTATACAACTTTATTAGTATTTAATGGAGACAAACAATAGGGTAGATTTTGGGGAAAATGTCCAGTTCAGCATAAACTTTAAAATCCATTTAAAGTATCTATTAAGAAAAATACAATTTTACTGTTAACTTAAAATATCAACAAGATGTCAAGTACAGACTTAATTTTTATACTTTATTTTATATTTTCTTTTTTTTAATTTAACTGCCTCATATATTTGCATCTTGTCTATCAAGGCTGTTGGCCCTTTAAAGTCAAGAGTCTTGTCTTATAGGTCTGTTATACAACTAATCAGAGTATAGTGCCCATAAATATGTGGGGAGAGCAGAAATATATTCTTAATATTTCAAGAAGGAGCATCAGAAAGCTTCAGGTAAGAAACAATGCAACAGGAATTCTTTAATTGGGAGTTAGGAGACTTTTATTCTTGTCTTGACTCTAATTAGAGCCGTAAATTAGCTGTGCGACTGGGCAACTCTCTGGATGTGTTTTTTCATCTGTTAAAAAGAGCAAATTGGAGCTGATGATTTATTTCTAAGATCCCATCCAGATCTATATTTTCATAAATACCATTTACATTATTCTTAATTTACAATTTATAGCACTCTTAAAACAGATCACTTTACATTTTTTAGAATAACAGAGGGTAGGGAATGGGTTATAGAATGATAATGGCCTGGACAAAAACTCATTGTTCTTACTAATATTTCATTGTATTTTCATTTTGTGTGAATTTATCATGTCTATGTGCCTAATGTAAAATGTTCTATCTACATGATAATTCAAATGTCTTGTTAGTAAGTACCTTGATAATTTGGAAGCTAATTATAAAAAAGTAAGTAATGTTTTAATATGTTTTTTGATTCCTTGTCATGAATATTAAATGAATTTTTAGAAAAAGACATTTAGATATGAATTGCTCTATGACACCCTTTAAGATACCCAGTGTACTCTCTAATACTAATTCACTTACATGTCTTTTACATTTCCTCTACCAATTTCTTATCAAAATATTACTATTACCATAGTAAAAGTTCTAAAGGAAAATATTAGTGTCCCAAAACACATTCAGGTAGTTATTAGGAAGGCTGTTAGTACATATTTTATATTATATCTCTACTAACCAAATGTAGATTGGTTGTAATTGTTTTTTAAATTGTTTCTTAGCTGTCACAGAATTTTTAAAGAAAACAAAAGAGAATGACTCATCTGGCCTCTTTCATTTGGGCAGGAATTCTATTGTCTGCAAACTTTGCTAGCTGTTGTCCAGTCATTTCTGATTCTTTGTGATCCCTTATCGTGGCAAATCGAGCTAATTGACTGGTCCAGGATCACACAAGTCAGATTTAAACTCAAGAAGATGAGTCTACCCAACTCCAGGACTAGAAATCTTTTTCATTGTGCCACCAAGCTGCATTCCACTTTTGTTCAATTCTGTACACAAATGCACACACACATACACACACACACACACTCACACTCACACATACTTTCTTTACATTGAATTTAAATGTTCCTCACTATAATTTCCATCCATTGCTCCTAGTTCTGGGTTCTGGGGTCAATCAGTACTTTCCCAACTCCTTCTACATGACAATTCCTTAAATGTTTAAGAAAATTCTCTTATATCATCAAAGTCTTCTCCTAGGTCACCATTGGCAATTATTTTGATTACTATTTCATTAGATTTCTTGTCCCTTCATGGTTCTGGTTACTTTTATTCAGATGTACCCTACCTTCTAAATAATGGGAGGCAGAACTAAACCCAATGCCTGAGATGTGATCTGATTAGTGAAATATAAGGCAAGACTATTATATCCTTCATTCTGGTCCTCATGGGCCTGGGTTCTGAGAATGTTACATACCTCCTGTCCTGAGGTCCAGCCTTTTAGTATTTCTACTGGTGGAAAAATCTGAGAAGTGATTCCTGGTATCACTATTATGGTGTACCTGTTAATTGAATGAGGATTCATGGGTTCATGGGAGACGTCAGTACCAGGTATATCATAGACTTCCATGGAATGAAGAAAAGTTTAGATCCCAAAGGAAAATAAGATTTATTTCAATAATATAATTTAAGCATATTACATTCAATGCAAAATATAATTAATGAAATTTAATTATCATAGGCTATATAAAGTATCAGGATCCTATGGAGATTCATAAACATATAGTAGAATTTTAGGTTAAGGTTAGGATCACACTATCATAGATTTAATATTGGAACAGAATTTAGAGGTCATCTTGTCCATCCCTAGAACATGGCACATATAGATGTTGAATAAATACTTATTAACTTGTCTTAATCCTTTCCTTTTGTAGATAATATCATAGGGCCTTGAGAGATAAAGAAATGTCTGAAGTCATACAGGGTTGGGAATCAAACACGTCTCCTTATTATTGCAGATTCAGCATTCTTTCCATTGCAACACATTTCCCCACTGAATGCTGTCAATGACTGATACTTTACTTATTCTCTCCTTGTCCCAGTTTTCTTATTTGTAGGAGACTTCAACAGAAAATCAACCAAAGGAAAGAGAAGAGTGTCCAGATGCAAATAATCAGAATAGTTCAATTTGTCCATGGAAATACATATTTTTTGGTAAAGAAATATGGTCTTTTGGCCTTGGTTCTGGCAAGATCCAAATAAAATTAAAGACACAAAATTCAGTGAAGGAAAAGAAATTTCCTGCATGACATCATGTACTTACTATGTTCCTGGAACTATGCTGAGTTCTTCAAATATTATCTCACATAATCTTTATCACCACCTTGGAAGGTAGAAGCTATTATTTTCCCTATTTCATATTAGAAGAAACTTATGCAAAAAGAGGTTAAATGACTTGCCTAGGAAAATAAAATAAGTGTCTGATGTTGGTTTATGAATTTGCATCTTCTTAGTTCCAGACCCAGAGCACTAGCTCCTGCATCACGTGGGAAGAGGGAGGAAGAGTTCCTTAGTTTTTCCTACATCCCAAACATAACCAGTATTGCCAAAAATTTAAAACCTGGATTTGAGTTGGGAGTTCAGGTGTCTGTTTTAGTGATATATAGCTTCATCATTACTTCCAGTGAAGAACACTCTCTACCAATCTTGATTGGGACTTATTATACACATTGTAGTCTTAAAAAAATATAACTTCAGTTTTGACAGGATAAGTGATTTATATAAGGTAGCTTAGTCAAGATAGTCTCAGAAGTAGAATCTGAACCCAGGCCAACAACATTCTGAGGCCAACTGTCTATTCATTACAATATTTTTCTTCTCTGTTTCATTTTGCACTATTGTTTCATGATCTTACTTTTTTTGTCCCTTTAATACAGATTATTTTATGGTTTTTCTTATCATTTTCTGCATACCCATGGAATTCACTAAATTAACATGCTAAGAAAAAAAAATCATGTATTTCAGAGATGAATACCAATAACCTTTACAGATGATGGACACAGTCAACTGAAAATTCCTGGGAGTGGTATTCTGAATTTTTATAACACATGGATCTTACAATACATACATATATATATATATATAACTACATATATATATAACTATAACTCTATATAACTATATATATAACTAAAACTACAGTGTTATAGCTATAACTAGTGTAGAATAAAAAAGATTTTAGCCCATATCTTCCATAGCAGTTATGTTATGGGAGTCTAAGTTCATGAACAATTACAATTGATAACTTTGTATCTTTGATAAGATGCCTACTAGGTTTATCATTTATTGAGTTTATTATTCTATGTGCTACAAGGAGGTAGAGTTTGTTGTAGCCAACAGCTGAAGAACAAAGAGGGTGGGAGGTGAGGGAGGCCTAATTGCCTCTGGTGCTGGCTCCTTGAGCATAAAAGATAAATTCCCTCAATGGTATTTTCAGCTACTTTGATAGGTTTCTTTTAAGAAAAGTAATGTTGATTTAGTTGCTTACCCTTCTCCCAACTAGAGGTCAAAAGTGGAAATAGAAAGTGAAAAAGTTTACAAAAAGGGGCATAAAATCGAAAACGAAAGAGAAAGCAATAAGATGCTGGATTTGAATTGTGTAAGTTACAAAAAAACTTCCCCAGTCAGAGTACTGAGATGCACTATGAGCTTGAAAACCAGATTACAGACTTGGAGGCTCAGCATGAAGATTACTGGAAACAGCAGGTTAAATAAGGAAACTCTCACAAACCAAGGAAACAATTTGGCCATAGCACCTTGAGAGACCATATCCTCTTGTTTGCTCATTTCCCAGACTTCTAGTACTTTGTTAAAGTAGTACAGTGCTTTCAGGTTGGAGGGCTCATTGTCTCAATCTTCAGGAGTTTTGTGCAGTTGTTTATAGAGATACTTCTATGAAATTCAGTTCTTCCAAGGTGGTATGATTTCAGGAGAGGTGCTGACCACTTTTCCCAGTCTATGATCTAGTCTGAGTGACCAAAAGTACTCTTTTCTCCTCAGAACTGTGAGAAGACCCTCCTCCCTCCCCCCATACTGTGACCATAAGCTCTGCTGGGCTAGTATACCCTCTTACTCTGGGACCTCCGCCCAAGATTGCAACCCTGATCAAAGCATAAGCAAAGCAACAGAGTCCTTCCTCAGTACTAGCAAAGCAAGCCCATGTAATCTCTTTCTCAGTTACTCAACCCCTCTACCACCTGTGAGTTGAAAGCTCTGGAAGTAGCTACTGCCACTGCTGATTCAGATTCTCTCAAGGCCTGCTCCTTGCTGTGGAACAGGGTTGGACTGTGCTCCACTATCACCAAGGTATGATTGACATTTCCTATTAACCTTCCAAGTTGCCTTTGGCATTTGAAAACTGAGAGGACTGGAAACAACCACTACTGCCAATGATTCAGTCACCCAGAGGCCTGCTCCTGGTTTGTTGGGGCTGAGTCTGAGCTAGTGTGGCCGGACTGGACTACACTCCCCTTTTACCCTGATGCAAGAGACCTTTCCTGGTCATCTTGGGCTGGAAAATTGTTTCACTCTGTCTTTTTAGGAGTTTGACTGTTGTAGAATTTGGTTAGAGTGATTTCACAGGTATTTGGAGGAGTTTGGGTGAGAGTAAAGGTGAGCTCTTGCCTTAATTCAGCATTTTGGCTCTGTCCCACCTCATATCCATCTTCTAAGGTCAGGAAGGGGTAAGATCTGCATCCATGAAACAAGTACCTACAATAACATATCACATATCTGTAGAAGCATTAAAATAAATATTAAAACCTAATTTTTAAAAGAGGTTCCTATGTTTTTAGCATTGTAATGGACTTTAGGAAACATGTAGTAATATGGGGGAGACAGCTAGGTGGTGCGGTGAATAGCGTGTTGGACCTGAGTAAAAAAGACTCATCTTCACATTTTAAATCTGGACTCGGCGGGGAGGAGCCAAGATGGCAGAGCAGAAAGACTCACATATGCTAGCTCCGAACCCACAGCCCTTGGATTTCCTGTAAAAAGAACTCCCAACAAATTCTGGAGCAGTGGAAGCTGCACAGCAATGGAGTGAAGGAGATTTCCATTCCAAAGAGCCCTGAAAATCTGATTCCAAAGGTCTGTCACACACTGGACGGGAGCAGAGCTCAGCCCTTCCCTGGATGTGCATCACCAAGAGGAACAGAACTGAGTAGGCTTCAGGGACAGAATCTCCAGCCACCACGAAGGTCCCTCCACCCACAGGAGCTACAGGTCAATGAGAGAACATTCTGGGCTGGCTTAGAGGGGAGCGGGGTGTCTCCATAACTCCGGCCCCCTTGGGAGGCAGAGGCAGAGGCAGCAGGTGGCCAGAGGCTCCCAAAGCAGACAGGACCTCGGATCCATCACTGAAGATCTCCACATAAACCCCTTGAGAGAACTGAGCTTGGGAGGTGGCCCTGCCCCCAGCTGAGCACCAGAACTTAAGCTCACATTGAATAGCAGCCAGGCCCCCTACTGAAAGCCCTGAGGCTGGGGAGCAGCATTTGAATCTCAGACCCCAAGCACTAGCTGGGAGGATATGGGTGGAGGTGGAGAGGAATCTCAGAAGTCAAGTAACTGGCTGGGAAAATGTCCAGAAAAGGGAAAAAAAAGTAAGACCATAGAAGGTTACTTTCTCGGTGAGCAAATGTTTCCTCCCTTCCTTTCTGATGAAGAATACTAATGCCTACCAGCAGGTAAGACCTCTGTATCCCAAACATCTGAAATAGATATCCAATGGATTCAGGCCATGGAAGAGGTCAAAAAGGATTTTGAAAATAAATCTGGACTCAGAGAGCTATGTGACTCTGAGCAAGTCACTTTATTCTATTTGTCTCAATTTTCTGACCTATACAAAAATGTGGAGAAGGAAATGACAAACTATTCTAATATGCTCACCTAGAAAACTCCAAACTGTGTCATGAAGAGCTTTGCACAATTAAAAAAAACATGAAAGAAATATAGGGAATCTTCTCTTTATTCCTGAAGGAAATTGCTCTCTAATATACTATTTAAAGAATAAAGTAAAAGATTTCAATTAACAGTAATAAATTGAGTTCAAGTATTGGATAATTTCATGCTTCATTTTCTCCTGTTCTTACTCAGTATGTAAGCATTTTTTTTTTCTAATAGGAAGAGAACTCAGAGACAAAACATTGTCTAAGACAGTAGATTTGTTGTCAAACAGTCTTACCAGTAAACTTAGAGTTAACTTTACAGTCTATAGATCCCTGAGAGACAAGAAAGTACCAAGTGTCTTATATTGTTCTTCTTTTCAAGGTTGGATGAGGGAACCATTTTATCTCCCAGCGACTGTAAAAGAAGCAGAAATAACATAAAATGGATTATCATGTTCTATCTTGCAAAATTTTAGTTAATGAGTATAAGATGCAAAAAGGAATTTTTTCAAAGAAAAGACAAACAAAAGTTACTTAGAATTAAATTTAAAAAATATTCATGATAAGAGGGAAAATGACTTTTAAAAGGTGCTCCAGGAGAGCACCAATGTATCAGTTGATTTTCATAATACAGTTATGGGAGGATATTTAGATGTAGAGTCTCTTTCAAAGATTAAAAAAGTTTAAAAAAATAGCTAAATTCCCTTAAGATGTGATTTCTGGTCCCAGATACTACTAAATTTCCTAACCATCTAGAGTAGATTCTTACCTCCTATTTAAGAGAACTTTAGAAATGGAGGTAGTGTTTAGTAGATAGTGAAAAACCACTTAAATAGTGCTGATATGGTTTAGTTGTTGTTAAAGGAGAATGTGAGGTTGGTGACTTTGGACAACCCTCCCTCACTTAAATCCAATTCACTTTGCATGTTATGGCATCACCACACCCTGATAGCATTGTCCTCTTCAAGAATGAAGGACTAACAATAATAACAAGGAGATGGTACAATGAAATTGAAATCAGCCAAATGTTAGTTTAAATCACACTTCATATTCATTGCAACCTGTGTGAAACATGCTGGACCTCTGTTTCCTTATCTCCAAAGAGAAGCAGTTGAAGTTAACGCCTATTAAGGTTTCCTCCACCTCTAAATTTACTTTAGTTTAGGGAAAACATCTTGGTTTTTGAGAATCTTAATCTAGATATTCTAAACTTTGTCTCTACTCCTTACAAGTGCTGGGAACAAGAAGGCACAGAAAAGACAAAGGAAAGCTGCCTCAATGTCTTGGATGTGTTTTCCTCTGGTTAGAAGGACCTCGAACCAATTGTCAAGAACACGTTCTCTAAGAGATATGGAAAACTTTCTTCCTTCTCTCCTCTTCTGCTTCTCTTCTTCTTCCTCTTTTTATTCTTCTTCTTTTTCTTCTTCCTCTATATTCTTCTTCTTTCTCTTTTCCTTCTTTTTCTCCTCCTCCTCCTTTTTGTTTGTGTCTTCCTCCTCTTTCTCCTTCTTTTTCTCCTACTTTTCCTCTTTTTCTTTCTCCTTCTCCTCTTCTTCCTCCCCTTCCTCCTCCTCTTCCTCTTCCTTCTTCATCTTTGTAAATGTAGGAGTCCTTGCTATGGTTCCATGTTTTATGAGAAGAAGTTGGTACAGCATTTTTGGCACACAGTGGAGGTCCTTGTCCAACTCTCTTTGAATAGGTGCCAGAAACTTGTATTATTTTGTTAAGCTATTCAGGAATAAAATCTCTGCTATACCTTCTCCTCAAAGAGTAGGCTCCCTTTTCTACTATAAACTAGCCCTAACTGTTTGTAGCTGGAGGTGGGGGTGGGGAGGTTATGTCCTCTCCTGTAATGCTTTGAAAGCAAGACTTTCAACAATTCTCACTTCTATTTGCATATCACTCAATCACATGGTTTATGTCTTGTTCAGATGCTTGTTCTAGATCTTTTAACCACTAATAATCTCATGCACTCTTTGCCCATTCTAGTTATAAACAATAGCAGTGTCTTAGGTTCATTCATCAATGTAAAAGGCTCCCCAATGTCATGAAAAGCAAGGAAAATTATCAGTTAAGATACTTTCTCTGTTCAGAAAGGAATCATTACCAAACACTAGACCATATTTTAACTCTGGTGATATTCATTCCCAAGAGGATGAGATAAATTCAAAGTTTGAAGTGGAGTCAAGATAGCAGAAAATCAGCCATCCAGCAGAACTGTCACAGTAGTTTCCTCCAAACATCTAAAAGGAGACCTCACATCAAAACTTGGAATGTGAGAGCCAACAAAAGTTTAAGATGAAGCAATTTTCTTGACCAATAAATCTTAAGAAATCAAAAGAAGTCTATGACACCAGAAAGGGTCCTGCCTTGAATGAAAATGACAGGAATAAAACCAGGAGAAACACCTTTTGGATCTCCAAACCCAGTAGTAAGGAGGTTGGTCAGAAATAGATTGCACAGGATCCTTTTCTGTCACTGGGTGTAGCTAACACTGTTTAACATCTTTATTGTTCATACACATCTCTGGGTCTCAAAGTCAGGACAAAGAGAAACAGTGATGATTTATTGCAATGTTGTTAGAGTCACTAGTCACAGTTCAAAAGGAAAGAACGTTAAAATTTGCAGTTATGTCAATCAGGGGCCTTTCCTGAGCAAAGACCAAAGCATAGATCGAGAAAGACCACCGTGACCATAACTCTCACTGGAAAGAAAAAAAAGAACTCCTAGAAAAAATCGACAGAACACAAGGATCAGCTCTGAAAACAGTAACACATAAAATCCTGAATCTGAGGAAATGGCTTTCTGTCTCATAGGAATGAAGAGCCCAACTTTAACATAATGTTCAAAGAATAGAAATAGGCTGGAACAAATATTGCTGATAAATTCTTCATTTCTGAGATATATAGAGAACTGAGTCAAATTTATAAAAGTCACAAGACATTCTCCAATTAATAAATGGTCAAAGGATATGAACAGGTAGTTCAGAGAGATAAATGAAAGCTATCCATAAACGTAAAAAATTCTCTACATCACTATTGATTAAAGAAATGAAAATTAAGATAATTCATACCTATCATATAAGTTAATAGAAAACAAAAATAAGAGTTGGAAGTATTGTGGGAAACCTGGTACACTAAAGTACTGTTGGTGAAGTTGTGAACTGTTATAATCAGTCTGGGGAGCAATTCGGAATTATGCCCAAAGCATCCAACTGCATACATTTTGATCCAGTAAAACTATTACTAGGTCTAGGTCAAATGAGAAAAAAAGGATAAAAGGCCCTGTATGTATATAAATATTTTAACAAGGGGTGGAGACAAAATGGCAGAGTAAAAGCAGGGAATTACTTGAGCTCTCCCCCCAAAGCCCTCCAAATATCAGTAAAAATGACTCTACACAAATTCTAGAGCTACAGAACCCATAAAATGATAGAGTGAAACAAATCTCCAGCCCAAGACATCCTGGAAGGTTGACAGGAAGGGTATATCCCAATGGGCTGGGAATGGAACACATTCTAGTGTGTGCCATGCCAGCACAGACAGGGCTGAAATAGACCTCAATGGATTGAATCACTAGCAACTATAACAGTTTCCAGACTGTTCAACTCACAAACATCAAAGGCAGCATAAAATATCAGTGGGAAAACTCTGTGGGGTTGGTGTAAAAGAGGAGCATGATTCAGCTGGGGTCTGGCCCCAGACCCAGGGTAGGGGAGGTGGTGTCAGTTGCAGTAGAAGCAATGATTGCTTCTGGAGCTCTGGGTGCATAGACATTGAAGGATGATACAAATTCCCTGAAGCCTGGGACAATGACCCCCAGCCCCAATTCCACTGACCACACAATACTACCTTGACAAAGAGTTAGAAAATCAAGTATTTGGCTAGAAAGAGAAATGAACAGTTTGAAAGACAAAACAAAACAAACCAAGAACCCCTGAGATTATAGAATCTTACTTTGGTGACAAAGAAGATCAAAACATACAATAAAAAGAAGACAACAAAGTCAAAGCTCCTGCATCAAAATCCTCCACAAGAAATGAGAATTCATCACAGGCTGTTGAAGAGCTCAAAAAATATTTTTAAAATACAGTAAGAAAAATAGAAGAAAATTGAGGAGAGGAATGAGAGTGATGCAAGCAAATCATGAAAAAATGAGTCAACCGCTACATACTGAAGAAAATATCACCTTAAAAAATAGACTAACCCAAATCACAAAAGATATCCAAAAGGCCAATGAGAAGAACAATGTCTTAAAAAAGCAGCATTGACCAAATGAAATGGAAAAGGAGAAACAAAGCTGACTGAAGAAAATAATTTCTTAAAAATTGGAATGGCACAAAAGGAAGTGAATGACTTCATGATAAATCAAAAAAATTATGAAAGAGAACAAAAAGAATGAAAAAATAGACAGTCATGTCAAATATATCATTGGAAAAACCACTGATCTGGAAAATAAATTCAGGAGAGAGAACTAAAAATTCACTGGTGTCCCTTAATGCCATAAACAAACAAAACAAACAAACAAAAAGAAAGCCTAGACATCATTCTTCAAGAAATTATCAAAGAAAACTGCCATGATTCTAGAACCAGAGAATAAAATAGAAGTGGAAAGAATTCACAGATTGCCTCTTATAAGCATCCCAAAAGGAAAACTCCTTGGAATATTGTCATTAAATTCCAGAGCTCCATGGTCTACAATGCAAAAAAAGACAATTGGAGTATTATGGAAATACAATCAGGATAACAGAAGACCTAGAAGCTTCCATATTCTTGGAATATGATAGTACAGAAGTCAGAGGAGTCAGGATTAAAGCTAAGAATCAACTATCCAGCAAAACTGAGTATCATGCTTTGGGGGAAAATGGGCATTCAGTGAAAGTGAGGCCTTTTGCCATTCTTGATGACAAGGGCAGAGCTGAATAGAAAATTTGACTTTCAAATGAAAGAACAAAAAGCAGCATGGGAAGGCAAACAAGAAAGAGAATCCATGAGATGCTTATTAAAGTTGAACTGCTTACATTCCTACATGGAAAAATGATATTTACAACTCATGAAACCTTTCTCAGTATTAGGGTAGTGGAAGGAAATATCTATATTTCTCTATTTAGATAGATAGATAGATAGACATATAGATAGATAGATAGATAGATAGATAGATAGATAGATAGATGGATAGATAGATGGTACAGGGAAAGGTGAATATCATGGGATGATATCTAAAAAATAAAATTAAGAGGTAAGAGAAGAATATATTGAGAAAAAGAGGAAGGGACAGACAGAACGAGGTGAACTATTTCACATAAAAGAGACAAAAGAACAGGCTTGGCAACAGAGGGGAAGAGGAAGGTGAGAGGGACTGAGTGAAGCTTACTCTCATCTGATTTAACTTAAGGAGGGAATACACTAAAAACACACTTAATTATGGAGCTTACCCTACAAGATAATAAGGGGAAAGGTAGAAATGATGGAAGAGAAGGCAGATTGGAGGAGAGGGTATTCAGAAGCCAACACTTTTGAAAAGGGACAGGGTCAAAGGAGAAAATAGAATAACTGGGGAGAGGGAAATATAGTTAGTCTTTCACAACATGTCTGGTTTTGAAGTGTTTTGCATAGCTACACATGCATAACCTATATTGAATTCATTGTCTTCTCAATGAGAGTGGGTAGGGAGGAAAGAACAGAGACAGACCAGAACTCAGCATTTTAAAAACAAATGTGAAAAACTGTTTTTACATGCAACTGGGCAATAAGATCATCATGCAATGGGATATGGAAATATATCTTGGCCTCCAAGAAAGTAAGGTGGAAGAGGATGGAGAGGTGAGAGAAAGGAAGGTAGACTGGCACAAAGGGTAATAAGAATGCATGTCATCTAGGGGTGGGGAGAGGAGGAAGATGGGCAGAAAACTTGGAACTCAAAATCTTGTGAAAAAGAATGTTGAAAACTAAAAATTAACTAATTTTAAATAATAGAATTTGGAACAAGGGAACAAGTACTCTGCACTGATCAGATAACATCTGGAGTACTGTATTATTTTTAGGAATCACATTCAAAGAAGGGTATTTGTGGTCTGGAACAGAGACTTAACCTTTTTTTTTTTGGTCATATTCAACTTTGGCAGTTTGATGAAGCCAATGGAAGCTCTCAGAAAAAGAAAAGGCTAGAAATACAATAAAAATGTATTGGGAAAGAAAAAAATTGCTAGTGTATATATTTGTGTGTATGTGTATGTTTGTGGATATGTGGTGACAGATAATTGGATATTGAATGAATGCCCATCAATTAAGGAATGGCTAAGCAACTAGTGATACATTATTTTTTAATGGAACATTATTGTCCTATAAGAAATGACTAGCAGGATGATTTCAGAAAAACTCAAAATTCCTATATGAACTGATATAGACTGAAGTGAGCAGAACCAGGAGAACAGTATACGCAACAATGTTGTATGATAAATAACTCTGAGTGACTGTTATTCTCAGTCATACCATGATCCAAGAAAAGCCCAAAGGACTCATGATGAAAAGTACTATCCTCCACCACAGAAAGAACTGGTGGGATCTGAATGTAGATTGAAGCATACTGTCTTTCACTTTCTGTTTTGATCCTTCATTTCTTCCTTCTTCACCTCCTTCCTTTCCTAGGCACAGATGAGATAATTTAATCTATGAAGGAAGATAATATCTGCATTCAGAGAAAAGAAACTGACAGATGCATAGAATGGTTTTGCTCACACCCACATACACACATATTTGCATCTAATAGTATCCATTTCTTGAGTGGGAGGGTAAATAAAAAAGGATGGAAAAGAAAGTTACATAAATTTATTATGTATTCAAAAGATATAACATATTTTCAGATTCATGTATAATCATCACTCATTTTTCTATTCTATTCAAGGAAGGAACAAAAAATGAAGTTTAGAAATATAAGTAGGAGGGTAAGGGGGAAAGAAAGAGGAGGAGAGACAAAAAGGAAGGAAGAATAAGTAAGAGTAAAGGGAAGTAAAAGGATGGGGGTTGAAAGAAGGAAGGGAAGGTCATGGGAGGTGGTGGTCAAAAATTAAAACTCTATTGTGGAGGAGAAGGGAGAAGAGTGAAATAAAAACACAAAAGATGGAAAAGAAGATGGAGGGAAAGATACAGATAGTAATCATAACAGTGGATGTGAATGGGATGAACCCTCCCATAAAAGGGAGATGAATAACAGAATGGATTAAAAACCATAATCCAGCAATATGTTGTTTGCAAGAAACACATTTGAAATGAGGGGATACACACAGGGTAAAGGCAAAAGTTTGTAGGAGAATATTTTGTAGGGGTAGCAAACCTAATCTCATACAAAGCAAAAGCAGGAAATATTCTGCTAGCAGATACCATAGACAACGAATCAATATCATTAGTAAACATATATGCTCCAAGTGGTAAAGCAGTCAGATTCTTAGAGCAGAAGATAAGGGAGTTACAGGAAGAAATAGACAGAAAAACTATAGCAGTAGGTGATGTCAACCTCCCCCTCTCTGAACTTGATAAGTCTAACCACAAAATATGCAGAAAAGAAGTTAAGGAGGTGGAAAAAGTTCTGGATAAGGTAGATACGATGCACCTCTGGAGAAAATTGAATGGGAATAGAAAGGAATATACCTTTTTCTCAGCGGTACATGGCACATACACAAAAATTTACCAAGCACTAGGGAATAGAAACCTCACCCTTCTCATATCATAATGTAATAAAAATATATATATATAATAAACAGTCATGGAAAGATAGACCAAATATTTATTGGAAACTAAATAATCTAATCCTAAAGAATGAGTGGGTTAAACAAAAAAAATTGTAGAAACAATTAACAACTTCATACGGGATACTGCAAAAGTAATTTCTAGGGGAAGCTTTAAATCTTAGAATGTTTACATGGATAAAATAGAGAAAGAGGAGATCAATGATTTGTGCATGCGGTTGAAAAAGATCGGAGAAGACCAAATTGAAAATCCCCAAGTAATACCAAATAAGAAATACTGAAAACCAAAGAAAAGATTAACAAAATTAAAATTAAGAAAATTATTGAACTAATACATAAAACTAAGTGTTGGTTTTATGAAAAAACAAATGTAATTGATAAAATTTTGGTCAATTTGTTTAAAGAAAGAAAGAAGTAAACCAAATTACCAATACCAAAAATGAAAAGCCTGAACTCACCTCCAATGAGAGGCAATTAAAACAATAATTAAAAATTACTTTGCCCAACTGTATACACACAAATATAACAATTTAAATGAGATGATGATTATTTTAAATATATATATATATATATATATATATATATATATATATAAATTTCCCAGATTAATAGAAGAGGAAGTTGAATACCTAAATAATGCCACCTCAGAAAAAGAAATTGAAAAAACCATTAATTCCCCCTAGGAAAAAATCTCCAGGGTTGTATGGATTTATAAGTGAATTCTATCACAGTTAATTCCAATGCAATATAGATTGTTTTGGATAATTGGCAAAGAAGGAGTCCTTCCAAACTGTTTTTATGATGCTAATATAATTTTGATACCTAAACCAGGAAGAGACAAAGCAGAGAAAGGAAATTATAGACCAATTTCTCTAATGAATATAGATGCAAAAATTTAAATAAGATTTTAGCAAAAAGAATACAGCAAGTTTTCACGAGAGTAATACATTATGATCAGGTAGGATTTATTCCAATAATGCAGGCCAGGTTCAACATTAGGAAAATTATTAGCATTATGGATCATATCAGCATCAAAACTCACAGAAACCACATGATTGTCTTAAAAGATGCAGAAAAAGCTTTAGACAAAATAAAACAGCCATTCTTATTGAAAACATTGGAGAACACAGGAATCAATGGAATTTTCCATAAAATAATAAGTAGTATTTACCTAAAACTTTCAGCAAGCATTATATGCAAAGGAGATAACCTACAAATATTGCCAATAGGATCAGGGATGAAACAAGGATGTCCATTTTCACCACTGTTATTCAAAATGCTACTAGAAATGTTAACTGTGGCAATAAGAGAAGAAAAAGAAATTGAAGGAATTAGAATAGGCAAAGAAGAAACTAAGTTATCACTCTTTGCAGATGATATACTTACAGAATCCCACAGATTCAAGTAAAAAACTACTTGAAATAATAAACAACTTTGCAAAGTTGCATGTTACAAAATAAACCCATTCAAATCTTCTCCATTTTTTCATATTAGTAACAAAGCCCAACAGCAAGTGATGGAAAGAGATATTCCATTTAAAGGATAGGCAGTAGAAAATGTTTGGAAGTCTACCTGCCAAAACAAATCCAGGGACCATATGAACAAAATTATAAGCTACTTTTCACACAAATAAAGTCAGATCTAAATAAGTGGAAAAACGTTAGTTGCTCATGGGTAGGCCAAGCCAATATAATAAAAATGACAACTCTAAATTAATTTACTTATTTAGTGTCATACCAATCAAACTATCACATAATTGTTTTCTTGAGTTAGAAAAAAAATAATATCAATATTTATCTGGAAGAAGCAAAGGTCCAGAATATCAAGGGAATTAATGAAAAGAAATGCTAGGGAAGGTGGCCTAGCTCTACCAGATCTCAAAATGTATTATGAAGCAGCAATTATCAAAATGACTTGGTATGGGCTAAGAAAGTGAAAGGTCTATCAGTGAAATAGTTAGGTACTGTAGACATAGTAGTCAATGAATATAACAATCAACTGCTTAATAAACCCTAGGATCCCACCTTTTGGATAAGAACTCACTATTTGGCAAAAGCTGCTGAGAATACTGGATAACAGTGTGGCAAAAACTAGGCATAGACCAATGCCTACCACTGTACACAAGAATAAAGTCCAAAGGATTGCAAGATCTAGACATAAAGAGTGTAATTATAAACAAATTAGTGGATAAAAGAATAGTGTATTTATCAAATTTATGGAGAAGGGAAGAATTTTTGACTAAACAAGAGATACAAAGCATTATGAAGACCAAAACTGATTATTTTGATTTCATTAAACTTAAAAGTGACTGCACAACCAAGCACAACGCAAACAAGATTAGGAGAGAAACAGAAAACTGGGAAAGAATTTTTGCAACTAGAGTCTGAGCTAAAGGCCTCATTTCTAAAATGTATTGAGAACTGAGTCAAACTTATGAGAATACAAATCATTCCCCAACTGATAATTGGTCAAAGGACATGAACAGGCATTTTTCAGAGGAAGAAATTAAAAGTATCTATAGTCATAGAAAAAAATGCTCTAAATCACTATTGATTAGGGAGATGCAAATGAAAACATCTCTAAGATACTACATCACATCTATCAGATTGGTTTACATGACAAAAGAGGAAGATGAAAAATATTGGAGAAGATGTGGGAGAGTTCGAACACTAATTCATTTTTGGTGGAGCTCTGAGCTGATCCAACCATTTTAAAGAGCAATTTGGAACTATGCTCAAAGGGCTACAAAATGTGGTTACCCTTTTACCTAGCAATACTGCTTCTAGGACTGTATCCCCAAGAGATCATAAAAATGGGAAAAGGACTCATATGTTCAAAAATATTTATAGTATCTCTCTTTGTTGATCAAAACTGGAAATCAAGGGGATAAACATCAATTGAGGAAAGGCTGGATATATTGTGGCATATGAATGCAGTGAAATACTGTTTTGCTATAATAAAAGATGAACAAGCCAACTTCAATGTAGCTTGGAGATACTTACATGAACTGATGCTTAGTGAAAGAAGAACCAAAAGGAGAACTTTGTAGACAGCGACAACCCCAGTGTCTGAGGAATTTTTCTGGTTGACTTAGTCCTTCATCGCAATGCAAGGACTTAAATCATTTCCAGTGGTCTTTTAAGGCAAAATGCCTTCCACATACAGGGAAGGAAATAGGAAATTTGATTACTGAATAAAGCAGATCATTTTCTTTTTTATTGTGTTTTGGTTTGTTTTGTGATTTCTCCCATTCATTTTAATTCGTCTATGCAACAAAACTATGGTGAAAATGTATTTAGTAAGAATGCCTGTGTAAAACCTATATAAAATTGCATGCCCTCTCAGTGAGGAAGTGGAAAGCCAGGGGGGAATGGGGGGGAAGGAGAGGAAAAATCTAAAATATATGGAAGTTATTTTAGAACACTGAAAACAAATGAAATAATTTTGAAAAATAAATTAAAAAAGAAGTAGGAAAGGAGAGATAGAATTGGGAAATTTTGTTACATAATAAAGGCATGAAAGGAAGGTCTTTTTGAATGGAGAGAAATTACAGTCTAGGGGATGTTGAGTGAAAGGTAATGCTTAAATCTCATTCTCATCAGAATTGGTTTAAAGAGGAAACAACATATTAGATACACGTGCGCACACACACACACACATATATACACACACTTACATGGCTATGTATGTTATACATACATTGTGTGTGTGTACATATATTACTTAACCACTAGGAAAATAGTAGGAAAAAGGAATAAAGCCAAGGCAGACAAATGAGAAAAAGGGAGATCTGAGTAAGGGAAGTAATGTTCAGAAACAGAGTTGCCTTTTGAGAAGGGACAAGTGAGTGAGAGAGAGAGAGAGAGAGAGAGAGGAAATTAGGATGTAGGAAAATGCACATTAATCTCAAGTATATGTGAATGGCATGAAGTCACCCATATAAAGGAAAGAAATAACAGAATGGGTTACAAACAAGAATTGGAAAAAATATACATACGTATTTATGTATATATATATGTGTGTGTGTGTGCATGTATATATATGTATATGTATATATATGTGTGTATATATATATATATATATATATATATATTTGAACTGTATAAAAGATACAGTTCAAATAGAAAGATAACAGTTAACTTACTGATTGGAACAGAACCTAATATGCTCCAATTGAAGTAAAACAGAAAATAGGAAAATACGTGTAACCACCATCATCTCAGACAAAGTGAAAGAAAAATTAGAGCAATTAAAGAGATGAGTACAGAAATTACAATTTTGCTCGAAGGTCACATAGATTATGAAGTAATATGAAACATTTTAAGCCAAGTTTCTCTGATAAAAGTTCCATTTTTCAAATATTTACTGAATATGGTACTGAGTCAACATTACAATAACCATACCCTCAAGTGATAAATGGGGAAAAATATGAGCAGGCAATTTTTGAAGAAGAAATGAAAGTTATCAATAATTATTTGAAAAACTTCTCTGAATCACTATTGATTATAGAAAGACAAATCAAGAACAACCTCTGGTAACTTTCACACCTATCGGAAATGACAAATGCTGAAGAGAATGAGGAAAAAAACAGTATACAAATGAAATGCCAGTGGAGTTGTATGGACTGTACCCACAAGACATCAAATGAAAAGGAAAATTTAAACCTATATGTATAAAAATAATCATTCTTATTTTTGGTTTTGGAAAAAAATGAAAATCAAGAGGATGTTCATCAGTTGGGGAATAGCTGTACAATCCATGGGTTGTAACAGTGATTTTTGTATTGTGCTACAAGAAAGGATGAAGGGGTGGTTTCAGAAAAAAAAATCACAAAAACCATATGAACTGGTGTAAAGTGAAGTAAACAGAACCCAGAAATCAATGTGCAAAGTAACAATGTTTTAATGATGATAAACTGTGAAAAATTTGACTGTTGTGATCAAGAGAATAAGCCAATTCCAAAGGATTCCTGATGAAAAACTGCTACTCACCTCTCAAAAGAGAACTGATGAACCCTGATTGTCAATGGAAGTGAAACTTTCTCACTCCTCTGTTTTCTTGCCTTGTTTTTTGAAATAAGTGTAATTGTACAACTTTGATTTCCATGATTTCATATGTATGCTTAATATGTTACTTATCTTCTCATTGGATATGGAAATGGGTGGGAGTGAGAGAAATAATTTGGAACTCAATTTATAAAGAAAATAATAAAATAAATTAATAATAAAATAAAATATTAAAAATGAAATTCAAAGACTGCTTTAATCCAGAATATTTTTGCTCTGTTTGTAAAGAAAACAAGACGTATGTTCCTTCCATTAAAAAAACTCAGCACGGAGCAAACAAAATAAGAATGAACACACACACACACAAACACACACACACGCTAACATCCTAAGAAGGGGGAACAAGTATAAACTTGGTGATGATGAGTAACATTCATAAAGTAAAGTGGCAGACCTAGAAGGTAACACAAGAGGGAATACTTTTATAACATTCTGCTTGCATGTGAAGTTTTCATTGGTTAATTTTAAAGTGCTCTAGAATGAATACCCTTGTGACATAAAGAGATAGGTTGCATGAAGGAGAAAATGTATTAATAATCAAAAACATGAGGGAATAATGTACTGTTTGACAGAAGTGAATTTTATAGGTGGAAATGCAATATTACACTCGATAATCTTATTGTACTAACAGGAGCTCAGTCAAAACTTCCATTATTTTCGATGTGTGGGAGTCTCTAAGGCCACAAAGCATTTAATGAAAAAGAAATAGTTGAGTCAAAAGGTGAACCAGTTGATTCCTGTCTTTCTTTGTTTGTTTCTTTTTATTCCTGGGGAAAACCAACTAATACAAAATATTTAAAAGTAAAACACTAAAACATTCATTTTTTAAATCAAATAATAATTTATAAAGCAAATTTTAGGTGATTCTTGGGAAAAAATTAAAATAATTTAGCAACTAAAATAAGTGAACCAAATTCCATTTCTTTTTCTTTTTCTTTTGTTGCAGTGGTTAATGAATAAGCATAATAACCCAAAACAAATCCACTAATTTGCCTCTTCCTAAAATGTTGTGCAACTAAAGCTAATCACCCCCTGTCAGGAGCTGCATGGCACATTTCATTCAGTCCATACAGAATCATAAAGGAATGAGTACTTAAAAAAAATGCAGCGACTTACCTTCTCTCAGGTGATGCTAATGATGATGTTATTGTTGTAGGATTGTCCTAGGAAACTGAATATTTATAGAAAAGTTACGTCTTGAAAAAGAATATAAATGTATATTAAGTAGTTGAGCAATAGAAGGCCAATCTACCATGAACCATGAGATCATCTAACTCAACTTTCTCAACAAATGAGGATATTGAAGTGCTTCTCCATGAGTTAACAAGTCTGGTATGATCTTCTAAATCTACATATTCTTTGCACTCCTCTATCGTTCTCCTCATTCATATCCTAATTCATTGATACTCTCAACTTGTCTCTGTCTCTAATCTATCTGCTTAAATCAATTATGTATCATCCCAAAATGCCAATTTGATTATTCCAGTGCCTTTTTTTTGCACAATCTTCAATTACTCTTCAGTGAGTATACACACAAATATATGTATATATATATATATATATATATATATATATATATATATGCACACATATGCCTACAAATATATAATCTACACATACATATGTTCAGGCATGCACACATACACCTCTACATATATGTGTGATATATGTACGCACATATATAATGTGTGTGTCCACAGGTGTTTATGTGTATATGCTTATATATGTATATTTGTGTATGTATTGATGTATACACACACATACACATATATTCCCTCTAACTACTCTAATAATATGAAAGGTCTCATGAATTAGAAACTTATTAGCATCTTTCCATGTAGTAATATAAACAGTTCAACTATAATGAATCCCTTATGACTTTTCTTTTATGTTTATCTTTTCATGTTTCACTTGATTCTTGTACATGAAAGTCAAAATTGTTATTCAATTCTAGCCTTCTCAACAAGAATGCTTAGAAGTTCTCTATTATGTTGAAATTCCAGTTTTCCCCTGAAGTATTATGCTCAATTTTTCTAGGCAGGGTATTCTTTCTTTCAATCCTACCTCCCTTGACTTCTGGAATGTAACATTCCAAGCCCTCAAATCTCTTAGTGAAGAAGCTGCTAAATTTTATATTATTCTGATTGTGTTTCCACAATACTTGTATTGTTTCTTTCTATCTACTGGTAATATTTTCTCCTTGACTTGGGAGCTCTGGAGTTTGCTCAAAATATTCCCAGACATATACATTTTGGGATGTCTTTCAGCAACTGATGGATGCATTCTTTGCATTAACATTTTACCCTCTGGTTCCAGAATATCTGGGCGGTGTCACTTGATAATTTCTTGGAAGATCATATCTAGGTTATTTTTTTTATCACAGCTAATAGGTAGACCAATAATTATAAATTACCTTTCCTGAATCGATTTTCCAGGTCAGTTGCCTGTCTAATAGGATAATTCATATTGTGTTCTATTTTTCATCCTTATGGTTTTGTGTTATAATTTATTAATTTCTTTTAAAGTCATTAGCTTCCATTTACTCCATTCTAATTCTGAAGGAATTATTTTCTTCAGTGGGATTTGGATCTCCTTTTCCCTTAGGTCCATTCTGCTTTTATATCATTCTTTTCATTGGCATTTTGGACCTCTTTTGTCATTTGGATTAATCCATTTTAAAGGTTTTATTTTCATCAGCATTTTTTGCACTGCTCTCATTTTTCTTCCCAATTTTTCCTGTACTTCTCTTACTTGGTTTTCAAAATCCCTTTTAACCTCTCCCATGGCCTGAGACCATTTCATATTTATCTTAGAGGCTTTGGATGTAGGCAGCTTGATCTTGTTGCCTTCCTCCTGTTGTATATTTTGATCTTCCTCCAGGGGTATGCTTTTCTTTTCCTAATTCTCAAGGATGTAAGAAAATATGTTTTCACCAAGAAAGTAACCTTCTATAGCCTCCTCCAACTTTTTGGTGATTTTCCCAGCCAGTTACTTGACTTTTGAGTTCTTTATTAAATGGAGGGTATATACTACCCTAAGTTTCATGGGATGCTGTGCTGCTATTTTTAGAGATATTGCTAGGGACCTGTAAATTCTAAGTTCCTCCAAAGTGCTATGACCAAAGGAGAGGTGTTTACCCCTCATTTGGCCTGCACTCTGGTCTGTGAGCAACCAAGACCACATGTACTCTTTTCTGCCCTGGAACTGTGAGTCAGATTCTTGCTCCACAACCACCACCAGCTCTGCCATTCCAGAGCTCCTCCTCGCTCCAGGACCACCATCTGGGACTGTAAGCCAGATCAGCTGCTCAATTGTCTCTACTATCTGGAGTTTGAGAGTTCCAGAAGCATCCTTAGGTGTGGTAGTGGTTAGGGCTGGGGACAGACCATGTTCCTCTGTCACCTAGGTGAGAGTGCTTTCCCACTGATCTTGGAAGTTATCTTTGGTGTTTGTGAGTTGAGAAGCTTGGAAACCACTACAGGTACAAGTGATTCAGCATCCTGAGTCCTACTCCAAGTCATGCTGGTGCAGCCCATGCTGGGCTGTGCTCCACTTTGAGGCTGGTGCAATGGACCTTTCCTGTCATCCTTCCAGATTGTTTTGTGCTGGAAACCTGTTTCACCCTGTCATTTTGTGGCTTCTTCTGCTGTGGAATTTTTTACAGGTATTTTGAGGGGTTTGGAGAGAGAGCTCATGCAAGTCTTTGCTTCTACTCTGATGTCTGGGCTCCACCTCTTTATCACTCTAAAATAAGTTCTTTAGAGCATTTAATGATTAAGGGGAATTACTCAGAATCATACAGTCAGAATTTACCTGAGAAAACACTTGAACCCAAGTCTTCCAGGCTCTGAGGTTCAGATTTCTACCAATTTTGCTACATGTTCATTCTTGGTGTTGACCTGCTTTTCATGCTTTTCTTGCATCTCTCTCATTTCTCTTCCCATTTTTCCCTCCACCTCTTTCACTTGATTTTCAAAATCCTTTTTGAGCTCTTCCATGGCCTGAGCCCATTGAATATTTATTTTGGATGTTTGGGATACAGAAGCCTTGACTTCTATGTCTTTCCCTGATGGTAAGCGTTGTTCTTCCTCATCAGAAAGGAAGTGAGATAACTGTTTGCTAAGAAAGTAACCTTCTACAGTCTTATTTGTTTTTTCCCTTTTCTGGACATTTTCCCAGTCAGTTACTTGGCTTCTGAGATTCCTCTCCACCCCTGCCTTGCCTCCAGATCCGTCCAGCTAGTGCTTGAGGTCTGAGATTCAAATGCTGCTTCCCAGCCTCAGGGCTTTCAGCAGGGTCAAGGCTGCTATTCAGTGTGAGATTAAATTCAGGTGCTCAGGTGGGGGCAGGGCTGCTATTCAGTGTGAGATTAATTTGAACTGCTTGGATGGGGGCAGGGCTGCTTCACAGGGCTCAGTTCCCTCAGGGGGTTTTTGTGGAGACCTTCAGTAATGGATCAGAGTTCCTGCCTGCTTTGGTAGCATCTGTCTGCTTCTGCCTCTGCTGCCGCCTCCCAAGGGGGCCTGAGTTATGGAGACACCCTGCTCCCCTCTCAGGCAGCCAAACAGGCTTTCTCACTGACCTTTGACATCTGTGGGTGGAGAGACCTGTGAGGATGCTGGAGATTCTGTCCCTGGACTGCTTGGATCTGCTCTTCTAAGTGTCACATGGCCAAGGCAGGGCTGGGCTCTGCTCCAGGTCTGGTGTGCGACAGACCTTTGGTATCAGTTTTTCAGGACTCATTCTATTGTTGTGTGGGTTCCACTGCTCCAGAATTTGTTGGGAGTTCTTCTTTACAGGTAATTTATGGGCTGTGGGTTAGGATCTAGCATATGTGAATCTTTCTACTCTGCCATCTTGGCTTCTCCACTACATGTTCATTCTTATAGCTTCCTTTGATTCTTTTATAATATCTCAATAACTGGGGATTCTTGTTGAATCTGTTCTCACTTAAGGGTCTGGTTTTTTTTTTCTTTTTTTTCTCTTTTAAAAGTATTTATTTTTAGTTTTAAATATAAACTTCCACATAATTTTGAATTTCAAATTTTTCTCCCCAACTCCCCTCTGCCCCCACTGGAGGACAGCATGTATTTTCATTACCCTTTCCTCCAGTCTACCCTCTCTTATATCACCCCCTCCCATCCTTTTCCCTTCTATATTCTTGTAGGGTAAAATAGGTTTCTGGACCCTATTGCCTGTATATTTTTTCTTCTAGTTCCATGTAAAAACAGTTTTTAACATTCATTTTTAAAGTTTTGAGGTCCACATTCTATCCCTTCTTCCCTCCCTCACTGAGAAGGCAAACAATGCGATTAAGATTATATATGTATAGTCATGCAAAAGATTTCCATAATAAACATGTTGTGAAAGACTATATTTCCCTCTATCCTCTCCCATCCTATATTTATTCTATTCTCTCCTTTGAACTATCGCTCTACCAACATGCTCCCTTCAGAATACTCCTACCTCAAAGTTCAGTCACTTCCATTATTCCCCCCTCTCTTATCCTCTTCCTCCCTGCTTTCCAGCAAAGTAACATGAATTCCTATACTCAATGGAGTGTGTATGTTATTCCCTCCTGAAGACAAATCCCATGAAAGGAAGGCTGACTTATTCCCTCTTTCTTTCCCCTTCTTCCCCTCAATTGTAAAATCTCATTCTTTTCCCTCTTTTTGTTAGATGATTCACTTCATTCTACCTCTCCCTTTCTCTTTCCCCTAGTGCATTCCTCTCAACACTTACTTTTCTCTTTTTTGATATTATGTCTTCATATTTAGCTTGCACTGCGCCCTGCCTCTCTTGGTGTGCGTCTCTCTGCCTGTCTCTCTGTCTCTTTGTCTGTCAGTCTGTGTGTGTGTGTCTCTCTCTCTCCTTTGATACATACACACACACACACACGAACACACCACAGATATACCATGTGTATATACATATGTTTGTATGTATGTATATCTATGTATATAGCCATCATACACATACAGACACATACCTATGTACATACATACATACATACACACATATATCCATATTCCCTCCAACTGTGGTAATAGTGAGAAAAGTCTCATAAGATGAAAATCTCATTTTTCCATGGAGGAACATGAACAGTTCAACTTTAGTAAGTCCCTTATGATTTATGTTTCCTCTTTATCTTTTCATGCTTGTCTTAATTTTGGATTTGAAAGTCAAATTTTCTATTCATCTCTAGTCTTTTCTACAAGAATGCTTTGATATCCTCTATTTCACTGAATTCCCATTTTTTCCCCTAACATATGATACTCAGTTTGCTGGATGGATAATTCTTTTTAATCCTATCTCCTTTGACCTCTGGAATATCATATTCCAAGACCTCAGATCCCTCAGTGTAGAGGCTTCTAAATTTTGTGTTATCCTGATGATGTTTCCACAATATTTGAATTGTTTCTTTCTGGTTGCTTGTAATATTTTCTGCTTGGCCTAGGAACTCTGGAATTTGCCTGCAATATCTCTTGAACATTTTACTTTGGTATGTCTTTCAGGAGGTGATAAATGGATTCTTTCCATTTCTCTGTTACCCTCTGGTTCTATAATATCAGGGAAATTTTCCTTCATAATTTTTTATGTGATGTCTAGGATCTATTTTTTTTATCATGGTTTTCAGGTAGTCCAATAATTTTAAATTATCTCCCCTATAACTATTTTATAGGTCAGTTCTTTTGTCCAATGGGATACTTCACATTGCCTTCTATTTTTTTTATTCTTTTGGTTTTCTTTTATAATTTATTGATTTTTTTATGAAGTCATTAGCTTTCATTTGCTCCATTCTAATTGTTAAGTAATTATTTTCCTCAGTGAGATTTTGATCTCTTTTTCCATTTGGCCCATTCTACTTTTTAAGGTTTTTTCCTCATTGGGATTTTTGACCTCTTTTGCCATTTGAGTTTGTCTAATTTTAAAGTTTTATTTTCTTCAGCATTTTTCTGGTTTTCCTTTAGCTAGATATTGAATTGATTTTCATGATTTTCTTCAATCACTCTCATTTCTCTTCCCAATTTTTCCTCTACTTCTCTTAGTTGATTTTCAACATATTTTTGAAATGTTCTATTGAGACCAATTCATGTTTTTCCTGGAGGCTTTGGAGCTTTGACTTTGTTCTCTTTTTCTGGTTATATGTTATGATAATCACCAAAGATGTAAGGAAATAACTCTCTACTAAGAAACTAAGAATGTATAGTCTGTTTCTTTCCCTCCATTTGCTCATTTCCCCTGTCAATTATTTCATTTTTGAATTCTTTGTTAAATCAAGGGCTCCAGAGGCAGCTGTTCAGCCAATTACTTTACTTTTGAGCCCTTTGTGAATGGAGGGACTCTAGAAGCACCCCTGACTTCAACATCCTGGGGTTGGGGTTGGGGTCACATCACATTTCCCTGTCAGTCAAATGAAATCTTTCCCAGTGAACTTTGGAAGCTCACTGTTTTTGTGAGTTGAGAAGTCTGGAAACTGCAGCCATCATCAGCAATTCAGTCCCCTAAGGCCTTCTCCAGCTCTATCTGCACTGGCATAGTCAAAGCCAAACTCCACTTCCTTCCCAGCCAGGTGTGATAGACCTTCCTGCTGACTTTCTAGATTGTCATGAGTTGAAAATTTGCTTCAGTATATTATTTTGTGGTTTCAGCTGCTCTAGAATTTGTTTATGTTGAATTTTGCATGATTTTTGAGGGTTTTGGGAGAACTCTAGCAGGTCTTTATTTCTATTTCACCACCTTGCCTCCATACCTGGATCTTTTTTTTCATATTAAAGTTTATATCTTTCCATTAAGAGATGATACCCTTTGGTGTGATTCTTTAACATTTGTTTCTTGAATTAATTCTTCTCTTTGGTCTACTGATTTTTTTCATTATATTTATTGATTTTGCTTATTCTCATGTTGAGAATTTATTTCCTTCTCCTACTCTGATTTTTTAAAATATTTCTTTGTGAATTCTGAATCTGAAAATATCATTTTCAGATATTAAAATATTTGCACTTAGACCTGGCAATGCAATGAATTATTCTGCCATAAGTAAAATGCCATTTGCATCATTAATACATTATATCCTAACTCCTCTTAAGTCAAGAAAATCTATTACTATAACATTTAGTAAAGGGCCCAAGATGTGTTATTCCCATTAAATTAACTGTCTTCTGTAATATTTATTATTTTGCCTGACATTATTTTCATGGATCCAATACATCTTGTCGGACTGGTTATGCATTCTCTTCCGGGCTTGGCTTGACCTTGACACAAGAAAATTTCTTGGTAATTAAGGTGTAACATTGCAACAAAATACAGTCCTTTTAGGTCATTTAACAGCAAAAAAAAGAGAGTTTTATTTAGCTATACCCAAAAGATATTCAATAGAATAAACATTAAGGACACAACTGAGGAATCTACCTGGGCCTAGAGTCAAAGGGGATCCTTTTTTGAGTTGAAATCTGGCCTCAGATCTTTAGTAACTTTTAACCTTGGCAATTCAATTAACATTGTTTGTTTCAGTTTTCCCTTCTGTGGCATGAGTTGAAGAAGGAAATGGCAAATCATGCCAATATTTCTGCCAAGAAAATCCCAAATAGGGTCATTAAATGTTGGACACAACTGAAAAAATGACTAACCATTAACAATAACAATAACAGAAGCTCCTTTGTTCAGAAACTTTCCACAAGCAAAATTTCATAGAAGATCTGGAGTTCTTATTGGTGCTTTATACTCAAGTGGTGAGGAAGTGATGTCTTGAAGATGGTATTAATACTTTTGTGAAAAAATTCCATATCATAGATTTGGGAAAGTTTTAGGATATTTTTCCAACTATTATATACATTATGACAGTAGACATCATTTTTCAATGATGTTTCATTCTTTAATTCAAATCAATGATTATTAAATAGCCCAAGGGACTACAAGGGATCTGCTATGATAGTTTCTTTCTCTTCTTTTACATAGCCGCCATCACCATCTGCCTACCTGGCTGTACATCTTCTTCATAGCCCCACTAGAGGCAAAGCAGAGTTCTGTTCTGTCCTTTCTGCCTATTGCTTCATTCTCAAGAGTTGTTCATCTAGAAAGAGTACTAATAAAATTCTGACAGACCGAGTCACCAACTGTCATCCTCCTGATAACATGTTAGAACACTAGCCCTACCACCTCTCACTAATGTTCTAGTAGGCCTTTCTTTCTACCCTGTTGATATTCACCCCAGAGCTCTAGGCATTGCCAGCTAAACTATCATTTCACCCTCAAAATATGTTTGCCTTATCATCTACCTTTTTATTTTGCCCTAAACCTTATTGAACATTTTTGTCTACCTTTTCAGCTGAATTCTCCTATTTCTGCTGGATCCTGTAATTGTAATGAAAGCTTTTAGAAAACAGAAATTTCATTGCTTTTCTATTCATGTTTTGAAAGTTTAGCAAAATACTATGTACATTGAAAGCAGAGTTACTTTTCATTCTGTCAATGATATTTGCTGTATAGCACGAAATTCACTGCAACACAACTCAGCTCATTAGGTAAGTTCTATTCATGGTTGTGTTATTGGGGTTTTTCTTGTATATTTCTGTGTTTATTGCCTCTCCCTGTGTCTATTTCTTGGTCTCTGTGTCTGTGTGTGCACATGTGTCCTCATGCATGCATATGTGTATGTGTGTCTGTCTGTCTCTGTCTCTTTCGCCCTCTCTAAATCTCCATAAGCTAGCCAGGCATGACATACAGGGTCCACTTAAGGCTTCAATTCTTCTTTGATAAGTATGAAAGCTTTTACCTGCTCTCTGTCTATCTTGGTCCATTTTGCCTCCATTATGATGGCCTACCACTTACGTGGGCTTACCATCCTCATGCTGAGGACTAAATGTCATCCACCAGTGGATTTTTCCAGGAACAAGGATGATGCTTATATATCTCCACTCCTGCCTGTTTAAGTTATTGAAGACTGTGTCATCAAAAGTACAAGCTCTGTCAGGACTCAGTAGTTTCAGACTTGGATTATAGTGTACATAGGGGAATTCAAGCAGATAGGGAGGACATTCAAAATTAGGAGCCCATCTAAACCACAGGAATAGAGAGAAGATTAGAGAACTTGAGCTGGGCCATAAATAATTTAACAGTTATAGTATAGACAGAACTGTATCGAGTTATGTAGGATGATTTTTAACAAGGGGATGTAGGTAGATAGGAAGTGTCAAGTTTTCCAGTTCAATTGGAATATTTAACAGGTAAATAGAAGTAGTTGAGTAGAAAAGGAAACTGGATTAGGAAGGTCATGAATATCCAGGTCATCAATTGCATTTTCTCATCTAGGCATTGAGGAGTCACTGTAAGATATTTGTGAAGTCATAAGAAACCTTTCATACCATTTGTGCATTATTTAGGAAACTGAGGCTTGTTTTAACATCACTGTAATGTCCTGGTGGAAAAAAAAGAATCAGGTAAATCAGGTAACAAAATATATTTAGTCGGAACTACATTCAGATGTAATAAGATTTAATCTGTGCTATTATCTCATCTGATACTCCATTAGCCAAGGTTATTCATGATCTTTACCAGACTGAAGTGACAGGAATCGAACAATTTTAGAGGCGTGGTATTCCTATCTTTATACCTGTAGGTATTTTATTTTTGAGATATGGGGGCAAAAGAGAAATGTTGCCTGTAGAATATCCAAACCTTAGTTGATAATATTCTGAGATCTCAGAACCCTGAGGATTGTCTAAATCCTGGTATCTGAGTATCGATTTAATACAATAACTCTGAAAAAGAAAATTAATGAAATTGAGTCTAGCTACCTCATTTTACAGGTGTGGAAACTGAGACACAGAATAGTTAAGAGACTTAAACTGAATAAGGGAATATTAAAAGCCATTTTTAATGAATGCTTAGAATTAGTATCTATAAAATACACCATAGAGCTGCATTTGAGAGACACAGAAAGAGGAAGGAAGAGGGAAAGGAAAAGCAAGGGGAGAGAAGGAGGGAAAAGAAGAGGGGAGGGAGAGAGTGCCAGGGTATGAGATAGAATTAATGTATCATACATAGCACTGGTTGTAGTATCACTGGGGCATATGCAAATATTTCCTAAAGAGATAAATTATAAGCAGGGGGCTAGATGGTTTAAAGTGTTGACTGTTGGAATTTGAGCCAAGAGAACCTGAATTCAGATGCTATATCAGGCACTAGTTGAGATATCCTAAATCAATTCCTTAGCTTACTTTATGGGTGGAGGGTTGACAATCAATGAGAAAATTTATTTGAGGAACTTCATAAATCTTAAGATGCTATGCAAATTTTAACTATTATTGCTATAGAAATGATACACAAAGTCATTGCCTTACACCTAGGCCCTTCAGGGAATGGAGAAAAAAATGAGAGATTTAATGGAGAGGAACAATTCGGAGAACTTGAAAGGAAAAAAGTTACAAGAAAAGTTAGCTATTTCTGTTGATGTTTTTCCCTATTTCCAACTTGTCTACTAATATAACTTTTCCTTGTTAAATATTTGTAAGTCTCACTTTGTAGTAGGTAACAAAATAAATGGGAGTATGGCCCTACCAATACAAAAGTCAAATTCAGATATTCCCTGGAGTTGAATCCTGGGTAAATTGTGAGCTAATATTGTGTTCTTATTGAGTTACCACAGAGATTGAACCCAGTATAGGTGAGCTTGGACTTCAGATCCTCAGCCACAGGCCATAGTCAAATAGTATTAATAAATAACTAGGTACTCCTGAGCAAAAATCCATAAATAATATGCTATGGAGCTTTGACTGTCTTAACGATCAGCAACCAAAATTTTTCTATAACTTTTGCATTAAATAGATCACAAGTCTCTACTTCTTTCATTGTTACATAAATAACAACTGAATATTTCCTTGAGACTTTTTCTTGCAATTAGTATTACAAAGGGAATTTCTGCATAAGATGTATGAACAAAGTGGACTGAGAAAAAGGCATTTTAAAAGAAGCTTGATACATTGTCAAAATAAAATAAAGCTCTGATGTTAACGTGTTGACATGAAATAATGTTTTCATTTCTCTCTTATGATATTTTATCATCATAAAGTGCTTCCACCAAAGTGACATATTTTCTGATACAGATGGGAAAGGCTAATGGTCAAGTTAAGGCAGCCTATAAATGCCCACATATAGACTTTGACCCATAGCATAACATAGTTCATGATTTATCTTCTTTATTCAAATTTAAAAAAATTAGGGGTGACTTTGGGGGAAGGGGAATTGTTCCCATCTGCCATCAGTCCAGCATGGTTGGACTAAGTTATGATGAATGAGGTGTGGAATGTGGACTGAGGGAAAAAAATAAAAGAATATCTCCCCACAGCCAGACTTCCAAGTAGCTCATAAATTATTTATAAAATACTTCAGTGTTCTGCCGCAGTGTCTAGGACCAGTTTCTAATATGGATAGAAGAGCTCTTTAATCATGCCCTTTTCCCTCAACAGACAAGGTGAATTGTGGTTCAGTTCTGAGTCAGATTTTTGGGAGGACATTGATAAACTGAAGCACATTCAGAACAGAAAAATGTGGTCGAGGTGGCATTAGGGGGCAAGGGAATTTAAAGAACATGTCTCATACAGATTGAGTAAAGGAAGCTGGCATGTTTTGTCTAAAGAAGTCTTTGGTGAAAATATTGAAGTATTTTGAAGATCTTCCATGGGGTACAGGAATAAACTTTATCTCAGTGAAGGATCATGAAGCTAAGAATTTATATTAAGTAGTAGAGCAGTAATTACAGGTTCAATGTAAGAAATAAATTCTTAACCAACATCAATACTCCAAACACAGAATAGGCTCCCTTGGTAAGTGATGAGTTCACCATCACTGGAAATATTTAAGTAGAAGCTAGATACACGTTTACTGGGATTTTCATTGAAAGGATTCTCATGTAAGACTTGGGTTAATTGTTACAACGCTGAGTATTGTAATCAAGTCTTACGACTTGGTCATTCTGTGACTCTGTGTAAGTGTGTGTGTAAGTCTACAGACTGTGTAAGTCTGTAGACTCTGTGACTCTAGTTTTAAATGAAGTAATAAAGAAAGAACTATTACTATAAGTACAAATGTGTATTGCCTAACGATCAAATCTAAAGATGGGCCTTCTTGTTTTTAACAAAGTTCCTCTTTGGATGACAATTACACAGTTCATTGCTGGGACCCATATTTACAACTCTTCCTTCACAGCTTATCCCCAATTTATATAATCTTAAAGAACCCAGGAGTTTTCCTGTGCCATGAGTGGAAATTGAAGTAAAATATAGTAAACTATGGTTTAACTCTACTACCGTTTGTGTCTATGGGAAAGTAATCATCAAACAGTTATTGGATACTTACTGTATGATCTTCACAGGGTCTGGCATGTGGGAAGCAGCTAAGAAATGGTTATTGATTGAATGGGCTGAAGCATAACAAATGGTATCTGCATTCTATGAACTTCTATATTTGTGAAAATAGGACTAATACACTTGTTATCAATTAGTGAACAATGTCAGATATATAATTGTTGCATTGTAAGGCTCACAGACCTAGATAAGGAAGGGACCTACTGATCACCTATTGTGCCCTACTTTATCATCTTATAGAAAAGGAAACTCATGCTCAGGGAGTTTAAATTGCTTAAACAAGGAAAAAGGAATAGTAAGCATTGGAGGAAAGATTTGGATTGATGCCATCTAGTTCTGCAGTTGTTGCTTATTCCAGTGTACCATATTGTACACATGACTGCTGTTAAGTATCATAAAAGGAGGTTGCATAAGGGCTAGGAAAATCACAAAAGGGTTCTTAAGTTTGGTTATGCTTAAGAAGGTACCTAGTTAGATTCAGATGAAAACACTGGCCATTTTTCAGACCAGGTTTTAATTAAAGTAGTTTTCTCCAAAACATAAACTTTTAAGAAGATAACTATAAAGTATACATGATTAGTTTTCTTAACACTTGCCAATTACTCATCACATGTCTTATTATGGGCTGGCAAGTGATAGAACGTGGCTATTTTTACTATTTTATTAATATTATTGCTCAATGGACAATTTTATTTGAATAGATTAAAAAATTTCCTCCAAAAATTTGGTATATTCATGTATTTATTAATTTACAATACATAACTTCTATGTCTAGTAACGGATTTGTTGTTAGACTAAAAGTTATAGAAATCATGATAGAAATGACTAGAATTCAAGTGTCATCAATGAACAGTATTTCTCATCTTGTAATAGATGGACAGATAGATAGAAAGACAGACAGATAGAAAAATGCATAGTCCCTACTTCAAGGAGAATACATTTCAATGAAAGAAGACAAAATGTAAGAAGACATTGGGAAAGGGATGTGGGGGAGAAGGGAGCCTGCCAAGGTAAGAAGACTCTCAGGTAGAGATTTCTCCAGCGTGGAAAAAAAAGTTTTCAAAGAGGTTGAGAAGAATTCTCACTATAACCATTGTGACTGTCAAAGTTTCATGTTACCCTCTTTTTATTTGTTGACAGGGTTCTTTTAGATGTATTCCTTTGCATGGAGTCCATTTCATCACTTCTTTCAATTCATTAGTTTTCTGCCATATTGTAAATATTTTTGCATGACTTCACATATATAATATGCATCATATAGTTTACCTTCTTAAAAAGGAGCTAGAGGGAGGGAGAAAATTTGGGTCAAAATTTTAACAATATAATATCAAAAAGCTAAGTTATATTGTAGTTTTGGGATATGATAGCCACCACCACAATTATTTCTCCTCAAATCACTTTCTGTATTGATCAGTTAATTATTATTTATTAAACATATTCTCTGTCACTATTCTGAGAGAGAGAGACAGACAGACAGAGGGACAGAGAGAGACAGAGACAGACAGCAGAGAGAGACAGAGAGATAGATAGAGAGACAGAAAGACAGACAGAGAGAGAGAGAGAGAGAGAGAGAGAGAGAGTCTTTTCCCTCAAGGACTTAAATTCATATGGAGGACCTAACATGTACACAAATATAGGCATGTACAAGACACATAGAACAGACATGATTTAATCATTTAAGAAAGGTACTAGCAAACTAGTGTCTGGTTGAGAGTTGGAGTAGGGATAAAAATAGTCTCATGCAGAAGGTAACACAAACTGAGTTTTTAGTGAAATCCAGGGATTCTGTCTAATAAATGAAGATTTGGAAGGATTCAGTTTCTATTATGGGACAGTCAATGCAAAGGCAAGGACATGGGGAATAGTGTATAATGTGGGAAGAAAAGAAGGAAATACACTGAACCTGTACTGCAGTGTGGAAAGGAGTAGTAATATGTAGTAAGTTTCCTTTAAGCAATTTATTAATTTGTCATCATTATGACATCATGTTACCTTTCCTTCCTTCATTTACATACATTTTTATTGGTTTGAATAATTGAAATGTCAATAATTTTAGATTATTCCAACTTGTCTCTACAAGTTGCTTACAGATGACTACATATAGAATTTACTCTGTGAGACCTCAAACAAAAACTACCTCAGACGTGCGTGACCCAAAGACTCATTCCCTAGAGACTGATCCCCAAGGACCATTCTCTGGCTACCCTTTTATCTTGTCCCTTCAACAAAGCTATCTCTCATGACTTCCTGAGTTTTTTCATTAAAAGCAATAAATTTTAATTAAAGGGTCCATATTTTGACTTATTTCCTAAAGAGCCCTATTCACTTTAATTCACATTGTCTCACTCAAAGTGAGAACTTGAAAACACCTTAGCCTAAAAAGTCTGCCATCTCCCATTGCATTGTGGTCCATCTCCAGTTATTCTGATGAATATCTGTTAACTAGACCCAGATGGCTCTGGAGGAAAAAGTGAGGCTGGTGACCTTGCACAATGCTCCCACACTCAAATGATAGTCAATTTCAAGTCATACCATCATCTCCCTGATGCCATGGTCCTCTTTGAGAATGAAGGACAAACACAACAACAACAATGGACAATTGGACTGAATCCTAGATTTCTGATCTCAGAAGAAAAGTTATATTGTAAGGTTTTTTATCCACCAACTCAGAGCATATTTTTGAGTATTGTATCATTCCAGTCCCTGAAACATAATATATTTGTTGGTGTCATTGGGATGGGGGGGGTGAATGCGAAAGAGTCACGTTGTTCTTTTTTTCTATTTTGTTTAATTTCTTTTTACATACCTTCAAATTCTTCAGAAAGTTTAGAAAAAAGAAGTGGAGCTTGTAGGACTAGAATAGGGATGGGAGGTTGGGGAAGGTATTATTCTTGTCTTTTTCCTTTAAAATGAATTCAAATGAAGGCCCAACTTGTTTTCTCTTAGTAAAAATATGGTCATGAAATCATAGAGTCTCCGAGGATGGATGGACATTTTCTTCACTAATTTGAACACAAATGCACTTGCTAGATGTTATCCCACCCTCAGCACCTCCCTCTTAGGGACTCCTTCCTTTCAATGCTGCTATGAAGGAGTTTTGAGATGCCTTAAGGCATCTTCATACTTCAGAACTGTTTATATATCTTCAGTCTGATAGAAATTCTCTGGACACTTAGCAAATTCTTCATGTTGAAGTCCAGCTTATATGCCTCTAGGCTGAGAGCAGTCCCTGACCCCAAAGCAGATGCATTATTTGAGATTGCAAAAGGGAACTGGAAGAATATGACATTCATCCTTAGTCTACTTATTTTCTTAACCCATGGGAAGAACTCATAAGATCTATCTTTCCAAGTCGCCTGATGATGCAATCTTATGTCTTCGGAAAGAGTTGAAAATTATGAAAGGCTCACAGCCTCTTACTCAGGACATTCCCCTTCTCCAATATTTTCTGGCATCTGCCCTTATAAACTACTTGAATGGTATTTCAGCAAGCTCTGAATGTAAGGTCTAGCTTGCAAAATATATCATATTCCACCTAAAGGCTAGTCTTGATTTACTCTCCTGTGCTGAAGATGCCAATTACAATTGGGGCTGGAGTAAAACTGAAGACCACCATTTCCCATAGACATTGTTATGGCATTTGGATCATTGGTGCTGTTTGTAGCTGTTTTAATAGAAGCCAGAGGTAAGAGATATTTTTTTTAAATGGAGGACCCTCATCTCCTGAACTCTCTCCCTCTAGTCCTCAAAGGGAACTGGATTATTTACAGCTAGGTCATGCTCCATTTTTCTACTTCAATATTCTTTAGTTTAAGACTGTCATCTGAAAAATTATATTTTTATAGATGTTAGAGGTTGGATCCCAAAGAAATGATGGATGATTATATGATATGCTCCCTGGATTATCCATAGGACAAATATTTTAAAATATATCCATAGTCAACTAATAAATGAAGACCAGTTTTATTTCAGTTTTAAATTTCCAGACTCAAATCTCAAATACATTTTCTTCTTCTTCTTCTTCTTCTTCTTCTTCTTCTTCTTCTTCTTCTTCACAATGCTTGATAAAAATGTGTCTGCATTTCATTTTTTCCTTACTTTGTATGTGTGTAGGTCTGAGAGAAAAGAAACAGAGAGAGAATCAAAAAAAAGAGATAGTTACAGAGAGACAGAGACAAAAAACAAAGACAGAGACAGAAACAACCAGAGAGAACCAAAGGATCAGAGGGAGAGAAGCAGTCAAAGGGAGAGAGGGATAGAGACAGAGAGGCAGAGGCAGAGTGACAGAAACAAAGAGAGAGGGAGATGACTTGAGATGAGAGGCAAGAGAGACAAAGCTCCTTGTATAGTTTATATAGAGTTGCCCTTCAAGGAAGGAAGTAGTAGAATTAAGTAGAATCTCTGACACATACTTACTCTGTGACCCTTCACAGGATTGTACTTAATCTTTCTGTACTCTAGGCAACTCTAGCAGACTATACAATGAGGAAAAGTTGCTGATCTACAAAGGTATAAGTAATTTCCTTATCTGGGAGTTCTCTATATCAATGAAATCACAGGTCCAGATAGAATGTAAGTAGGTAGATAGACAGATAAACTGATTAGTAGGTTGATAGATGACAAATCCATTGAGCTAGATTGCTTGCTTGAGAGATGATTGATTGATAGATGTTTGGTATATAAATTGATAGATAATTGATAGATTGTTAGATGATACATAGATGACAGATAGCGGTATAGTTAGGTAGATATCAATATATGCAATTTTCATTCTGTATAATTTATATGAGTGTGTCTATGTATGTACCTATGTAATGTTCACTCCACATCATGTGCATATATGTCTTGTATATATCCATATACATATGAACATATGTGTATTATATCCATATATAACTACACCTAGATATAACATGGATAGAGTGAAAGTTGTTGAAGTATTTAAATGTTATCTTAATTGACTTATTTGCCTCTTTTATAAGAGATGAATAAGTCTTTGTTTTGTTTGAGTATTTATGACTTTGAAAATAAGATTGATTCTTACCCAACTACTGCTGTTAATCAGTCCAAATTTTTGACTCTTGTTATCTGCACTCTTAAGTTTGTGTCAGATCATGTTGGGTCAGAAGCTATGCAAAAGTTATGAATACAATAATGTTCCAATAATGTTCATATATGCCCTGGAGCTATTGGAACCTTGTCATATTGTAAAGTAGGAAAGCTCCATACTTCCCTGGATTATTTTACCAATAATTATAAGAAAAATGTAGTAATTGTTCTAAATATTTTTTTTCTTTAGGCTTAGCAATGTGGTCAATTTTATATGGGGAATATATGCCCTCAAATAATACTTTTAAATCACTGCAGGCTTTAGTAGTTGGTACTTTGAATTCATGATAGCCTGGGCTTCCATAAAATGTCACATACACACATATGTGCATGTATATGCACACATGTATATACATGAACATATAAACATATGTGTATGTGTAAAATGTGTTTCTCCTTCATTGCCGAAGAAGACCATGCCATCAGAGAAATAATGACATGACTTGTACCTGACTTTCTTTTGAGGGAGGGAGGGCTGTGCAGGTCACCAGCCTCACTTTTCCTCCAGAACCATCTGAATTCAGTGACCAGACATTCATCAGGATGACTGGAGATGACTCAGGATGAGACAATTGGGGTTAGCTGACTTGCCCAAGGTCACACAGCTAGTAAGTGTCAAGGGTCTGAGATGAGATTTGAACTCAGGTCCTCCTGACTCCTTCATTGGTGCTCTGTCCACTGCACCATCTAGCTGCCTGGTGTATGTGTATATGGGTATGTATGTGTGTATATATATATATCTCTATATATTTGTATATAGATATGTATGTGTGTATATATATATATCTCTATATATTTATATATAGATATGTATATATAGACATAAAAATATATAAATATATAGTAGATTAGGTTTACGTCTCCTTTTGATCCAGAAGTTCACCTAAAGGGACTTGTCATTTCTTTTAGTTACTTACAAAGCTTTAGGATCTTCTTTCACCAAAGTTTGTTGTAGAAAGTGATTTTTTTTTTATTTTTCTAGAATATAAACTACAAGTCCTGGAAAATTATTGTGATACATGGATCATACTGATATTATGGCAGCTATCTTTGAAATAGTCAGTCAATAAACACCTAAATTACCACCACTTCAAAAATTACGGATAATGTATTTTTATTCTGAACACATTACAACATAGGGATTTAGAGAATTTTTATTTCATAATGTTCATGTTTTAAGTTAAAATAAAAAAATCAGAAAACTCCAATTATTGAAAAAGTTAAGAAAATTCTCGCAACCAATCTATGTGAAAGCTTTCATTTTGAAAGTATATTAAAATATTTCATAATTTGAAAGAAGACAAAAGAAAACATCATATTTACTATTAAAAAGATTCTCTTCTTTCTTTAATCAGAGGCATGTCTTCATCCTTTCTTGAGAAATTTGGTATTTGCATTCCACAAGGTGTTGCCCTTCCTTGTGTTATGTTAAAACAAAACAAATATAGGGTTTGCAATCCTTAAAGTGGGCATATAATATTATGCCAATCAATTTGTCAAGTGAATAGATAGCATTAACCAATTTTGTGGCCTAATATCCCCATGTCTTGGGTTGATATAGATTATATCTTATCTGAAAGACGTTAGTGTCTCATATGGACCCCACCTTTATATTATTTTTGGGAAACTCAAAATGTTCACATGTAGATTACTGCCAATGCGGATAAATGTAGTATCTGGATCTCACAGAACTAATTAAGAGCATTATGCATACAATTTTGATAAGATATGTTTTTTTTCACTCCCATAGAAGACATAAATAATTCATAGAACCTATGAATATAGAAAATACAAAAATGACCTATAATCAATTAATGTAATTCACCTCCCTTTCCAATGAGACCGAATTTTCCATAGGGTGCCAAAGTCCACCCTACTCTGTGTCACTTTAAGTTTTAAATTACTTTGGAAGGGAAATGAACTAAGGTTTTATTGATAGACAACACTGATGTTCAGATACCTCCACAAAGGGGTAGATTATCAGTTTTTCATGACTTAAATTCCACCACTGGAAGTGGACTTCTACTCTGAAGGTTTTGCTGATGTGTGTATGTGCTTGTGTTCTTGCGTGTGTGTGTGTGTGTATGTGTGTACACACATGGGGAAGTTTTAATAGGCTTGAGGTATGGGGGGAAAGCTGAACTCAGTCTCAAGCATAATTCAGTACTTATCAATTACCTGCATTTGAGACACACAAGTTTAATATGGACAATACAGGTAAGAATAATGAAACAGTTCCTATTCTCCAGGAGCTTACATTTTATTGGGCAGCCAACAACAAACCTGTTGATTGGTTGTCATCCTTCATCTTGGAAGAGGATTCAAATGACATCACCATTGTAAAGTGAAATTTCAGAGTGTCCCACTGTGGCTGATCAGACCTATACAAGCTCAGAATGCTCTACCACAGATTGGGCACAGATAGTCCATTTGAATGTGTGGGGTGGATATCCCAAATTTGTTCATCCTGCATTTACTCTGTGTTTCCTCAAGTCTGCTTTGCTCAAAAGAGCACAACACTTTTTCTTATGTGAGCATGCCATGCTGAGTGGTCCTGTGCCAGTGTCCTATGTTGCACATTCAAATCAAAAGCTCTTGAAAGAGACCTTTAGAGTGTTCTTGTATCGTTTTCCTGGCCACCATGTGGGTCACCTGCTCCATAGGAGTTCTCCATAAAATAATCTTTTTGGCAAGTGTACATTTTGAATTTGAACAGTGTGGCCAGCCCATAGGAGTTGCAATCTCTGAAGTATAGTTTGAATGCTTGGCAGTTCAGCTCCAGCAAGGACTTCAGTGTCTGGTACCTTGTCCTGCCAGGCGATCTTCCAAAGACAATTCAAATGGAAGCAATTCCGTTTCTTGCCATGGCACTAGTAGACTCTCCATGTTTCACAAGCATATAATGATGAGGTCAGTACAATGGCTCTGTAAACTTTCACTTTGCTAGTCAGTCTGAAACGTCTTCTCTCCCAAACCTTTCTTCAGAGCCTCCCAAACACTGAGCTAGTTCTGGCAATGCATGTATCAACCTCATTGTCAATGTGTACATCCCTGGAAAGTACACTACCAAGGTAAGTGAATTTATCCACAGCATTTAAAACTTCTCCATTTGTGGTAACCAATGCTTCCATGTATGAAAGTGTGGTGGTGGCTGATGGAACACCTGTGTTTTTTTTGGTGTTAATTATTAGGCTAAAATTAGCACAGGCAACAGAGAATTGATCCATACTTTGTTGCATCTCAGCTTCCGAGGATGCATTGAGTGCACAATCATCTGCAAACAGAATATCATGCACCAGCACTCCCTCCACTTTGGTCTTGAATTGTAACCTTTTCAAATTGAAGAACTTACCATCAGTACAGAAGTTGACCTTGATGTTCAACCTCATCGAAAGCATTTGTTCACATGGCTGAAAACATCATACTAAAAAGCAAACCTGTTACAAATTAGCTGTGCAACTAATAAATTGTTTCAAATATCAGTGCCCACCAAAATACACAAGATGATAAATTCCAGAGTAGATTTCAATCTGAATTGATAGGGGGTGTTTTTCCTATACCAAGCAAATACAATTCATACAAATGTTCATGTTTATTTAGAGAGCTATGTATTTCCGGATACAGTATTCAAATAAACATATATAGAGAGTATTCACCCCAATGTTCACATGGACTACTTGTGCCCAATCTGTGGTGGAGCATTTCAAGTTCATATTGGTGTGATCATCCACAGTCAGACACATTGAAACTTGACTGTAGCACAATTATGTCATTTTGGTCTTCCTTGAAAATGAGCAGCAACAGACAAACAATATATAGTTGCAGTATATAACACATGAAGGAAATAGTATATGCATGTATATACATGTACACACATACACACATCCATGGGTGTATATGTAAATGTATGCATGTATACATATACACATAGACACACATGTGAATCACAATGTGCCACAATGATTTCCTCAGAAAGAAGAAGAGAAAGAAGGAAAAAATTCCAGCATACTTAATGGTCACATTGTGTAGGTAATTTAGAAAGACATAAACCAGAATCATGTTATATCCAAATACATACAGAACCATAAGTAACACATATATACATACCCACATGGTGTATCTAATAACATATATAAATGTATATTTAGACACACATACACAATAACTTATATTGCATAAACATACATACATATGCATATGTGTGTGCATATACATGCATGCATACATATAGACACACATACATATTTCTCACACACAAGTTATTGCTATAAATTTGGTGCTGCTTGCTTTCATTGAACATGCATCTTCCCTTAGTCACTTGAGTCACCAGGAGTTCTGATTTCCTTGTGATAGCACTTTTCTTAGTTTTAAAATCATAAAATTAGTGAGTATGATGATATTAGAGAAATGAGATATTGGAGCAAAAGAAATTTAGGATCATTAAAACCATCATGAACTACCAAATGTAATTTGGGCTACCCTTTTCTTACTAATGAACTTTGTGTCCTTTTGCTCATCTTCAAATTTTATCTATCAATCAATCAATCTATCTATCTATCTGTCTATCTATCTATCTATCTCTATGTATTGATGGAATACCTGGATAGGCAAGAGAATATCTTGATAATATAAGATTTGATCTGTTTTACTTTTCCCATTGTGGATAATCTGTCCAATTTTTGTAATGCATATGGGTTATCTCACAAAGATTCTATAGTGTTCTGGGATTCAGTACAATGAACACAATGTCATCTGAGAATAGGATTATTTGGAAGACACTGCCATTGATAAGGAACTTTCCTTCTCTATGAGCACTTTGTGGTACATCTGTCATGACACCGGAGAACATTTTAGGTGATCTCATGTTTCCCTATCTCTTTTGATTTATATTAATATTTAGTACATCATTGAACAAAGTTACCTCTTATATCTTACAAAGCATCTTTTATTATTTGGATTTATGAATGTGAGATACTTTATTTAAAGACAGCCTCTAATATATTATTTTGCTTTACTAAATCCAAAGCTTAACAAATGGTACTAACAATAGATGGAAGAAACAGTGAGATCTTATATACTCTTGAACTCAGTTAATTATATGAATCAGCTCTCTATATGTATTTATATCATCTGTTCATTGTAGCGAAGGTTAAAGCAAATACCACATTAGAATCAAGGATTAAAAAGGGAAGACAATGCCTACAACAACAAAAGTTCCAGTGTCACCTGTTTAAAGAAACTGTTGACTTTCAAAAATGGGAAATAGACAAAAATAAATGTATTGATTTTATGACCATTTAAAAGAAAAGCTTAACTGATAATCAACAGCAATTAAGAGGAGAGTCTAGAAACTGGAATAGTGGTACATACTTCACCTCATCACCAAGTAGAGACATGACACCGAGAGGAGAGGCAACACTTTTAAAACAAAGATTAATTTGAAATTAAAATAAAAAAAACTAGTAAAGAACAACTGGTAATATGAGTAATATTATCTCACAAAAAAGTGAAAAGAAATTCAAAGGAAGAGAAGTCCAAAGAGAGCTTGCTATAAGATTCTCTCTCTCTCCCTCTCTCTCTCCCTCTCTCTGTCTCTCTCTCCCTCTCTCTTGCTTTCTCTCTCTCTCCATCTTTTTCTCTCTCTCTTTCTTTCTCTTTCTCTCCCTCTCCTTTTCTCTCTCTCTCTCTCTTTCTCTCTCTCTCTCTCTCTCTCTCTCTCTCACACACACACACACACACACACACAAATATATATATATATATATATATATATATATATATATATATATATATATATATGATTCTAACTATATTGTTTTTTTTTTATAGCAAACTGGGAGAAAAAAATAACGGATAAAAATTTGAAAATTTCTGTACAATTTAAAATGTAGACTTTTTTACCTGAAGTTCTTGTAGATAATTTTTTCATCTACATAAGTTAATGTCTGTTTTAATTTATGAAGAAATAGCAATGGTATGCCACTTAAAAAGATGAAGTTTAAGCATATGCATAGGTATGTAGAGATATGTAAATATATGTAAATAAATAGACCAATCCATGAATATATGCCTACATATATATATCTATATACATATATGGATATGTGTGTATGTATGTATGTATGTATGTAAAAAGATGAAGTTTAAGCATATGCATAGGTATGTAGAGATATGTAAATACATGTAAATAAACAGACCAATCCATGAATCTATGCCTACATATATATATCTATATACATATATGGATATGTGTGTATGTATGTATGTATGTGTGTATGTATGTATAAATAAAAGTATTTTGAAATTGGGCGATTCTTGAACTTTGCAAAGAAAGTTCTGTGAGGTGTCAACAGACAGAATAGCGTAAGTAGAGGCACTTTTGAGTTCTGTGCTATCCTCCATCTTGGGGTCACATGAGGTTATATAAGGTACACAGGTTTTTGTCCTCACTCCCTTTCAGAAAGACTAACAAGGTACTCATAACATCTCCTCAGGCCAGCGAGGCTGCTTGATGAACTAGGGTAATGGTTGATAAAACAAACTAAGTGCTCCTCATTTCTATTACACTCTGATCCCTGCTTATGAACTAGGCAAAGAAATTTTTTTTTTTTTGCTTTTCACAATTTTTGTTGCTCTTACTGAGCAATCCGTCTGAGGTCTACCTCACTATTCTTGTAAAGAGAAAGAAGAAAACTAAGCAGAAACTGATCTTCTGCTTCTATAGTCAGAAAAGTCTGGTGCTGGCATTTGTATTTCCAAAAATCCTTGAGTCATTTTGCTCCTTTGTTCTCCAATCTTATGATACCATTACTCCTTTAGATATACATGTATGTATACATATACACATGGACATGTTTGCATTGCATACGTTTGTGTGTATATATCTGTGCGCATTTATGTACATAAGTCTATATCTGTTATCTATCTGTGATTTTTAACACAATGGTCAGTAGTTGAAAAAACAGAATTTTGGGAAAATCTAGGGAATTTGTCTGGCACTCAAGGTCATAATTTTGGGTCCCTGACATGTGTCATTGTCATTAGTTTTAGTATTATTATTTTTATTAATCCTAGGTTGATAAATATATTTCATTGTTATTGGTTTCCGAGAATATGCTCAGATACTTATGAACTACGTGATCCTGTCAAGTCATTTTACTTTCCTAAGTCAGTTTCCTTATTTTAAAAAGAGGATACATCAGGGTAACATTAGCATGTAACTTACAAGGCTGCTGTGCAGATTTGTAAACCATAAAGCACTCACGAAGCAATGAATTCCTCACTTCCCAATGGCATCTCTTTTTGGGTTTGGATACAACCGTTATCATACTCCTAGGATAAACCTCTTCACCATTGCATTTATCATGCTTTGAAATTATATCAACTTTGGAATGCTTTGTCCCTCTGATTGGAGAGATGGAGGATGGAGCGAAAAACTTTTTTTTTCTTTTTAAATAAATTTTTTTTATTTAACTTTTTACATTCATTTTCACAAGATTTTGGGTTCCAAAATTTTCTCCCCATTTGTTCCCTCCCCCCTCCCCAATACACTGGAAATTCTAATTACCCATATCACCAATCTGCCTTCTCTTCTATCATCCCTC
>CM053774.1:79796610-79826444 GCA_028658325.1 Potorous gilbertii
AGGGCAAGAATTGTCTTTCTGCTTGTATTTGGAGTTAGCACTTAGGACAGTGCTAAGTACTTAGCAGGTGCTTAAAGAATGCTTGTAGATTAGACTTAAATAAAAGTCTTTGTTATATCAGCTTCCTGTCTGGTGGAGAAGGAGGGATACAGGGGGACTTAGGTGATGTGAAACAAAAGATATTAATAAATATTTATTTGAGCCCAGTCAAAAAAAAAAAAAAAAAAGAAATACTGAAAAATAAAGGAGAGATTAACAAAATTGAAATTAAGAAAACTATTGAACTAATAAATAAAAGTAAGAGTAGGTTTTATTAAAAAAAGTAGAATTGATAAGCATTTGATCAATTTGATTAAAAAAAGAAAATGAAATTAGCAATATCAAAAATGAAATGAGAGAACTCATCTCCAATGAGGAGGAAATTAAAACAGTAGCTACAAATTACTTTGCCTAGCTATATTCTGATAATCTAATTCATATATATATATATATATATATATATATATATATATATATATATAAATATATTTCAGATAAAAAGAAGAAGTTGAATGCTTAAATAATCTCATGTCAGATAAAAGAAATTGGACACACCATTAATGAACTTGCTAGGAAATAATCTCGAAGGTCAGATGAATTTACAAGTGAATTCTGTCAAACATTTAAAGAATAGTTAATTCCAAGACTGTACAGCTTATTTGGGGAACTTGTTGAAGAAGGAGTCCTATCAAATTATTTTTATGATATAAATGTGGTTCTAATTCCTAAACCAGGAAGAATAAAGATGGAGATAGAAATTATAGACCAGTTCCAGTAAAGTGAACAAAAGTTTTAAGTGAGATATTAGCAAAAAGTATACAACAACTTATTATGAGAATAATACATTAGGATCAGATAGAATTTATACTAGGAATGCAGGATTCATTCAATATTAGGAAACGTATCAGCACTATTGATCATATCAACAAGAAAACTAACAGAAACCATATGATTATATCAATACATCCAGAAAAAGCTTTCAACAAAATAAAACACTCATTCCTTCTGAAAACACTGGAGAGCAAAGGAATAAATGGAACTTTCCATAAAATAATAAGCAGTATCTTATTCAGTGCCATACCAATCAAACTACTAGAAAATTATTTTCTGGAACTAGAAAAAAATAGTATCAAAATTCATTTGAAAGAATAAAAGTTCCAGAATATCAAGGGAACTAGTGAAAAAGAAAATGCTAACGAAAGTGGCCTAGCCCTACCAGATCTCAAATTGTATTAAAAGCAGCAATCATGAAAACCACTTGATACTGGCTAAGAAATATAGTAGTAGACCAGGGGAATAGGTTAGGTACTCAAGACACAGTAGACAACGAATATAGCAATCTATTGTTTGAAAAACTCAAGGACCCTAGCTACTGGATAAAAACTAGCTATTTGACAAAAACTGGTGAGAAAACTGGATAAAAGTGTGGTGGAAATGGGCATAGACCAATTCTGCTACCATACAGAAGAATAAAGTCCAAATGGATACGTCATCTAGATGTAAAGACTGATATTATAAACAAATTACTAGAGCAAGGAATTATGTACTTGTCAGATTCATGGAGAATGGTTAAATTTATGACCTAACATGAAGTAGAGAACATTGTGAAGTAAAAAATAGATAATTTTGATTACATTAAAATGAAAACTTTTTGCACAAATAAACCCAACAGAAACAAGTTTAGGAAGGAAGCAGAAAATTGGGCAATAATTTTTGCATCTCGTGTCTGTGATAAAGGTCTCATTTCAAAAAGATATAAAGAACTGAGTCAAATTTATAAGAATCCAAGTCACTGCCAGTTGATAGATGGTCAAAGGAGAGGAACAAGCAGTTTTCACACGAAGAAATTAGAGCTATCCGTAGTTATATGGCAAAATGCTCTAAATTATTATTGATTAGAGAGGTTCAAATCAAACAGTTCTGAGATACAACACCACACCTATCAGATTGGCAAACCTGACAAAACAGGAAGATAATAAACAGGAGAAGAAATGGGGGAGTTGGAATACTATGGCCAATAGGTTACAAAAATGTACATACACTTTGCCCCCTCAATATCGCTTCTAGTACTGTATCTCAAAGAGATGATAAAAATGGGAAGTGGTCCCACATATACAAAAATATTTATAGCATCTGTCTTTGAGGTGATCAAGAACTGCAAATCGAGAGGATGCCCATCAATTTGCAGATGACTGAACATGTGGTATATGAAGGTAATTGAATACTATTGTGCTATAAGAAATGATGAGCCAAAAGACTTCAGAGAGGTCTGGCAGTACTTAAGTGAACCGATACTAAGTGAAAGGATCAGAACCAGGAGAACATTGTATACACAGTAACAACCACCGTGTGTGAGGAATTTTTCTGTTAGACTTAGCCCTTCACAGAAATGCAAGTGCCTAAAACATTCCTAAAATTCTCTTGAGGCAAATGACATCCTCATCCAGAGAAAGAACTATGAATTTGGAACACAGAATGAAGCAGAATATTTTCTCTTGTGGTACATTTTGTCTTGTTTATCTTTTCCTCATGTTTCCTTCCATTCATTTTAATTCTTCTATGAAACATGTCTAATGTGAAAATATGTGTAAGAAGAATTTATGTGTAGAGACCATATATGATTGCATGCCATCTTGGGAAGGGAGGAAGTGAAGGGGAGAAAATCTAAGACTTGTGGAAGTGATTATATCAAACTGAAAACAAATGAATTAGTAATAAAAATAAAATAATTTATATACCTCATTATTCTAAGGAACGAAGATTCAGGAACTTGGACAAATTCAAAGACTATGACTATGATTTTTATATAACAGCATTGACTGATATTTGAGAAATTTCTGGTTGAAATTAATCCTCTACTCAATTCATTAAGCATTTATTTGTGCATCAGTTTGAAACTTTTCAAAGAAAGGATAGGTTACCATATTCAAAATGCTGCTGTTCACTACATAGCTGAATCCAGGCAATATGAACAGACACCATAGTTTTAAAGTTGGGAGAATGTATATATTAATGATAGATTGATGATATTTCTACAGCTATGTTTTGGTGTTTTCCACCACTAGTGACATATCAGTTTCATAGCCAGTTTCATATCATTAGATAATTTCAAGCAAGAAGTGTAATAGAGATTTTGGATCATACAAAATAATTAAATAGTATGAAAATTCAAATAAGCCAAACTCAATGTCACATGTAATAATCATTTGCATCATGGGTACAAATTGACTAAAGAATGGTAACTTTAAATAATTTATACTGGGTAACATGTACTTACCAGGAAAAGTTTCAAAATCTAACAGTATGTTCATCTCCATGCACACAAAGGTCAATTTTTTTTTCCTAAAATGGAGTTTTCAGGTATTTGAGCCAGGATAACTCCAAGACTATGATTCTATTCCAGTTGAGTTGAGGGCTGAATTGCCTGTGAATTACTTCATTATCACTGAAAATTAATTCTAGCTTTTGGTTACATTAAATTGTCATGTCACATACACACACACACACACACACACACACACACAGTTTAACTATATGTTCCCAAGCATTCTGTCCTTATAGGAATGTGGTTATTGAATCTGAATATCCAGTTTGAGTTGTTTGGAAATCAGTTGAAATTTTTGTTACAGCAAAAAATCAGTACAATATTTCGCTAAGTTCTGCCTAATAACACACATATACTGATTAAGACCCCTCACTCTTCCAATTCTGAGACACTATGCTCCTTTGAAGCATTCACTGATGTATAGAATCAATTATACCACAAGTGTATACATACACATACATTATATATGTTCACACAAGCAGACTGATGAAAGACTTCAGCTCATATCTCATTTTTACCATATTTTCTGAATTCCCCTTCTTCTCAGATATTCTATGGATAGACATGCTTTCAAAATACCATTGTCATTATCTAACTCAAAGATCAAGGATCAAGACTGATGAATTCTCAGAACTTTTTTGTATCTATATTTACATATATATTTGTAGGGTTATGCATGCATGTGTGTGTACATACACACATAAGTATGCACACACATATATACACACAAAAGTATTTATCACATTGTATATATGTATATATGTGTATTTTATGCCTATATGTATATGTGCACCTCTATGTATATATGTACATGCATACACATTGACACAGATTCATACATACACATACACACAGATAAACTAGCATGTGCATGCAAACATGTATTTATATATGTACATATAAAATACATAAGTGTCTATGTATGTTGTGTATGGATGCCATCTGATAATGCAGTGGATAGAATGCCAGCATAGTGAGACAGGAAGAGTTGAAAGTGTTTGAAGAAAAAGTAATAATGGGAGAGCGAGCATTAAAAATATATTTTATAATATATTTTGATGGGTCAATGATCTCACTGATGTGGGTATCCCTAAATCCTCAGATGCATGAATTCATTAATAACATGTCTGAGAAGTGGTCATCTAACCTCCACTTGAAGAAGACTTTCCAGAAAGGACAATACTACCTCCTAAGACTCATTACATTTGAAATTCCTCTAAGTGAACTGATTTTTGTTACTCAATAACTAAAAACAATTGCTCCCTGACTCCCTTGGCAGTCAAGAGCAGCAATTTCTATCTATCCTCTGCATAAATGTTATTTAGATGACAGAATTAGCTTTCCCAATATCAAAAGCCAATCTTTGGATAGTATGATTTTTAGTCTGTTAACCAACCTAGTCACCCTTTCCCAGAAGATTTAAGTGTTTCCAATATTTCTTTATACCATTTAGTATTCAGAACTGGAAAATGAAAAGACGGCTTCCATTACTGGATTTTGACATCATGACCATGATCACATTAACCTTTGGTTGTTTCCCAAACCTCTTTTTACTTTCCTTTTTTTGTGTTTACTTCTCACAACGAATTAAAATAGGCAGCTAGGTGGCATGGTAGATAGAGTACTGGATCTTCAATCTGTAAGACTTCTTTTCCTGAGTTCAAATCTTACCTCAGACACTTATTAGCTGTGTGATCCCTGGATGTCACTTAACCTTGTTTGCTTCAATTTTCTCATCAGTGAAATGTGCTAGAGAATGAAATGGCAAACTACTCCAGTGCCTTTGTAAAGAAAACTTCAAATGGGGTCAAGAAGAGTAAGACTCAAGTGAAAAAGCCTGAATAACAGCAACTTTAAAATTATATCAAAATCTCCTTGAGAGGAGCTTCCTTCCTTTCTTCTAACTATCCTTCCTTCCTTCTTTCCTACATTCCTTCCTTCCTTCCTTCTTCTCTCTTTGGAAAAAAAGGTAACCAATGAAAATGAATTCATGTCAATATTATATATAATTATTGATAGATACACAGATATGTAATTTTATTCATTGAAATACACATTTCTGGAATGTGTAATATAATAGCTTTGTATTATAGATATTACAATATCTATAATACTGTTATCTTATAAATAGAAACTTCTAATTTTTGTTATTAATAATATTACCATCAGCGTAGACATAAAAATCAGCACCACGACTCTTATTATTGATTTTTCATTTATTTCAGTTCAGACCTCTGATTCTGAGAGGATGATTCGCATTGTGGCAACTCCCTCCAAAGATGCAGACGCTTGATTCTGGGTAGCTAAGTATCTTAGGGAATTGTTGGAGAATAATAAGCGTTTGAGCTCATACAGGTATCATGAGTCTGTGGAAAAACTTGAACCCAGATCTTCTCGGCTCAACCTTCTCAACCTCTGTATGCAATGCTACACTGTCTCTCAACTTTAATTTGCAAATGGACATGTTGATAGACCTAATATAGTCCTATTTTGGTTGAATTGTGTGTGGTATCAACTTATATGGGAGATTGCCCATGTGCTACATTATTTTCAATTTACTGAAGGGGAACTCGACAATTCTTTCAAAATAAATTTACAAGTGCCTCCCCTCCCCCCACATGAGATTTCCCACTTCTTGTTCAACTTTTATTTTGAAAATTTAGGAAATAACGTTTGATACGGTGACCAGACCTCTGATTTCATTTGCTAACTGTGACATTTAAATATCGAATAAATATTCCGTCTGTGTGTGTGTGTGTGTGTGTGTGTGTGTTCTCCCCAAGGGATTGAGAATGCTTGCTAGAACTCAGTTAAAGGCAAGGTCATGATGCACTATAGCAGAGATCTCCCTTTGGATAGGTCTTTAGCCCCAGTATGTCTATTTTTAAACACCAAACGCTAATACAAACCCGCCTGAAATATCTGAACATGTTAATTTTCTCAGATAATTTGTTCATTAAAGAACAAAAATAGCAAAGACATGAATGCATTTTTCAAGCTTTGGAAACATTTAAGCAGGTGTGCATTAAAATATGTAAAGTAAGCATATTGCTGTTATTCATTATAGTTTTGTTTTTCCACTACTTTTGTTAAGGTTCCCCAAGGTCTTTGGGCAACTAAGAAGTGAACATTTGTTTTAATATATTACTATGTATGATTTTTGATGATAAATTATACAGAGAAGGAGAAAAAAAACAACTTCTAAATTGGGAAAACCAGATGCTTTAAGGTCCATGAATATCGTTTCATCTTGCAGTTAAGCAATTTATTGTTTTAAACTAAACATTTAGGAGATGGTTTGGAAATTTCACTTTAATACATAATTCTAACTTAGGTATTGAGGATAATCACATTGCAAAAGTTTTCTAATTTGTATTCTTCACTGTATGAATGTGTAAAGCAATTATTGGTAGCAAAAGTAAAGAAGTTATTCTTTACTATGGACATAAAGAGGAGACAAAATAAATATAAGCTTATAGTCCTAGGAACTGTTAAGGAAAATAAATATTATTTTCTCAACCTTTGGCATGTCCAACAACCTTCCTCAACCCATTTGATCTTAACTATCTTATTGCATCTCTATTTCTCAAATTGATTATAATATTCTTTTCTTTCTACTTTGTTGACAAATTCAAATGTTTTAGCTGGAAGAAGAAAAAGGTTAAGTCACTAAAAGATGCAGGTATCAGTTTTTTTTTCTTCAAATAAACTATCAATACAGCAAAACCATAATTAATGGGATATAAAAGTTAAATTCTGATAAATGAGAGGAGGAAAAAAGGGATAGTAGAAAATCTCTTAAATAGAGAAAACCAGCCAAGTAATATGCAATCAGAATTATAAAATTTCAGATTTTTAGCATTGGAATGCATATCAAAAGCAATATTCTAATAGATCTTTGAAAAGAAAATTCTTACTTGAATATATCAGTTTACTTGAATTGGTACTTGCTTAAAGACTTTCAGTGATGGTGTACATTACTCAAGAAGTTAAAGTACCAAGCATACACCTTTCTAGTAAGACTTCCATAATCAAAATAAATATTAGGAAATTCCATGATGTAATGGGAGTACCTTAGAATCTAGTAAAACCAGACAAAGTTTCTGTCATTTTCACTTCATGGCAAACGTAGAAAAGGAATCCTTAGGAATTACCAGAATCTTATTTTTAAAGCTTGAATTCCTTCCTACTTCACTGAACCAATACAAACAACCAAAGTCTTAAATTAATGTTGAAATTAATTTATTTCCCTTTAAATTTCAGAATCCACAATAGCTTCATAATTACTGAAATGACTCAAGGAATGCACCTATCTTCATGGTGCTAATTCATAAAAGAGAGAGAGATGACGAGACAAACAGTTTTTAAAAAAATAAAACCTTGATTGTCATCAATCGCAGTGAGGATTATCACATATATTTAATAATTAACTAATTTAACTGATACAATATAGTTGGTTGTTATCATTGTTCTTGAAGATGACCAAATGATATCCTTATGTTACAGTCAACCTACAGTGGATTTAACTGTGGCTGATCAGACCAATACAAGCTTGGAAGGCTCTACCCTAGGTCAGCAGAAATAGTTCACGTTAAACGATTGGAATGAATGTGTATCTAAAGTTGTGCATCTTAAATTTCTTTTGAGCTATAGTAATGCGTATTATGTACTTTATAGCATATAATAGTAGAGGTTTCACAGGCATACAGCAATGAGGTAAACACAATGCTCTTTAGACTTTCAGTTTGGTAAGCAGTCCAATTCCTCTTCTTTTCCACACTTTCTCCCAAACATAGCTTTGACTATGCATACATCAACCTCATGATCTACATGTACATCTCTGGAAAAATACTGCCAAGGTAAGTAAATTTACTTAGAATATTCATAATTTCTCCTTTTGTTGTAACTCATGGTTCCATATATAAATGGGGTGGTGCTGTCTGGTAGGAAATATGTTTTCTTGGGGTTGATTTTAGGCCAAAAATATCATAAAGAGAAGAGAATTGATCAATACTTCATTGTATCTCAGCTTCAACGGATGCATACAGTGAAAAATTATCTGAGATGAAAAAAAAAGATAATGTACCAACTCTGCTTTTAGACTTTTTCAAGCTAAATAATTTACCATGAGTGAGGTAACTGACTTAGATTCAATGATCTTGCTTCTTGAAGGTATCTGACACATACATTGTTAAAAAATTCTGCTAAAAAAGCACTGGGGAAGAAACAGTCTTACTTTCATCTACTGGTGACTGGGAAAATGCAATGGCATCATCCATTATCCAGAACCCACACAAGCATACCATCATGAAACTGATATACAATACTAATGAAACTCTCCAGGCAGACACATTTTGACATTATTTTCCACAAGCCCTCATGACCAACAGTATAAAAGTTGGTCAGTTCAACAATATGAATATTGTCTCTGTTTTACCCCTATCATTTCTTCTGGAGTTTTTGGGCAGCAAATACAACAACTGTTCCTTGGCACTCTCTGAAACCACATTGGCTCTCAGGTACATGATCATCTCCTTGGTGAAGGATTAGCCTACTAAGAAGGATTATGGTAAGGATTTTATCACAATGACTAAGAAAGAGAACCCATTCAGGGAGGAAAATGGCTGAGTAAGCAGTAAATCCCTGCCACTCTCACTGATTGACCTTTGAAAAAATTAGAAAACAGCACCCAGGAGAAATCATGGAACAGTAGACTTAGTTGAAAGATGGGATGAAACAGTCTTTTATACCAGACAATTTGGAAGATCAGTAAAAAAAAAAGAAAAAAAATGTCCTTGTCCCTCAGATAAAGCAAGCCCCACCTCAGCAAACCAGTGGAAGATCCTGAGCCCCAAGGCGGTTGAGCAGGCAAATGCCAACACCAAGAGGCTTGCTCCCCACTCCCCCTATCATATCATATATTAGCTAGGAAAACTCACAGACTTCAGCTCTGAGAACCCCTATGTGCACTGGCCAGTCCCTGGTTGGGCAGACATCCTCCACTGACCAGATCCCCGCGTGCTTGAAGCTCAGCCAGACCTTTATGATCTCCAGTTACCAGAATCTGAGTTCCCAGTACACAAAGATAAATACCACACCCTTGCTGCACCCCAGCGTAAGTAGCTTGGGACAGTGCTCCCTGTGCTCCAGCAGGACAGTTAAACTTTAAAATTCAAGAAATAGGTAAACAAAATTAAAAGAAAATTCAGATGTAGAATTACTATGAAGACATAGAATATCAAAACACAAACTGAGATTAGGACAGTGCTCTTCACTATAAGATTGTTGTTTCTTAGTCATTAACCCTCTTGAATGTCCATCTTTGTTGTCCCCTTTTAGCATGGAGTTGACTCTCTCATTTGTGTCACTACAACACAGATTGCCATGCATTGAAGGTCTTACCATGCCACAAAAGGATTAAGTGGGGTCCCATAGACATGAAGTATATCTATTGTCTGAACATCTGCCTAGTTTATATTGTATAAATTCATCATCAGAAGTTTGACTATCAGTTGGTGAATCTTCTGGCCACAGATATTTTTATTTTATATAAAAATTGAAACAGTTATTATAATGGGCCAGAAGTCAAGAAGACCCTGTCTCTGCCTCTAAAATGTAATGGCTATATGGCCTTTGGTGAATCACTTAATATCATATGACTCTGAATTTTCGTGATCTTTTACTAATGTTATATAGCTTTGACTCACGGAATAACACCATTTCCTCAGAATTTAAGTCATGAGTGATGAACAGAAAAAAGAGCATGTGTAGTCACCACTATGAAGTTCAAAAATATAACCAGCAAACAATTTTACAAGAAAATCCCATAATGTATGTCATCTGAAAGATATTTGAACAGAAAATAAAAAACAACTTGTCTTTTGTCAAGAGATTAATATATCCAGTAGACCATCTTCATTTTCTCTTGTCATTACCATCAACTGAGAAAGTTCTCATTGTAGACCCCCATCCAATAAGTTGGATGTCCAACAGATAATTAACAGAAGGTTATGGGCAAATGTTTCTCAAGTGAATAAAACAAGGACAGTGGGACAGAGTTGCTTCAGAGTTTCATCTTGATCTATGATCCAGTTTGATCCCAATATGTGTTTGAGTAGGAATTTGTACCAATTTATGAAATACCTGGTTAATAAGACCACAGATACATCAAATATGCTTCTGCCAAGAAGATATATTTATGCTGCTCCAAATTCTTTTTTAGCACTGCTTTCCAGTTAAATCTCCTTTCCCATCTTGGAAAAATGGGGACTTACTACATTAGTGACTATAAACTCCCCCTGGAATGCAACAGTTTATAGGCAGAAAAAGAAAGAACTTTTTGGGGAAGTCATTGTGACAAAAATACCACTCCTGAAATTGACTTCTCTTTCTCTGAGTCTTCTTCAATCTATCTTTCAAAGACGATTAGGTAAAAATAAAGGGAATCTGGGAATTTTCCCCATTTATATCAATTGATTTGTACAGGCAGTATGGAATAAAGAACCACTGTCAAAATCAGAAGTCTTAGGGAATGCTTCTATCTTCTTCTTCTTCAAAAGAGTGGGAAAACTATGAAGTTGTCAGTTTTCACATCTTGACGTATAACTCTAAGAAGAAAGTATTTTTAAAAACCCATTGTTTTTTAAGTGGAGTTACTTGATTATGCCTTTAAATCAAAATCACCCTGACTTTCATTGTATAGTCAGCAATAGCCCTATCCAAACCCCTGGGACTGAACTTTTAGGTTTTGATGGATTAAAATGTGTGTAAATAGCAATTATTTTGTGGCCTTGCAAGAAGATTTGGGATTCTTTCAATCCCATATTGATATCTTTGTGATGGCAAATTGGTCATTCTCTGTCTCTATTCCTACCTATTCCTTCTTCATTGAATCAGGATGGCCTGAGACAAGCAAACCTGGAAAAAACCTTAATTTAGAAAGGTGAAGGTCACTGGTTGCATCAGTGGGCCGTAACCAGTCATTTTGAACTTTGTCTTGCCATAGGACTTTGATGACTATAGAGGAGAGGGTTAGGTTGATGACTTGCTCAGCTCTGTCTCACTTAAATTCGTTTCACATACAAGTCAATACATTATCCTGTGATGTCATTGGTACTCACTGGGAACAAAAGACAAACAACAGCAACGTGGTTTCAAGTCCTGACTCTTGCATACGCTAGCAGTTAGAGCTAGAGAAAATCGCTTACTTTAAATATCTCATGATACCTTCTAATAGTATAAGTTGCAGAGCATTCCCTGGCCTACAGCATTGGAGGTAGTTTCTTCATAAAGAGTTTCCTAACCAGTTAAATTAGATATGGTCCTTCCCACCACCTTGCCCTAAAAGCTAATGTAGCAAAATCCATGAAAAAACTATCACTGTTATATTTTCTCATCCTTGGAATCAGTACTTTTACATCCCCTGAAAAGCTCCCATAATAATAAATGCCCATGAAGGCAGCTTGCAAAATATGTCTTCCATTTCTTATACACGTAGGCCTGGACAAAATTGTCATTTAGTGATTCCCATCTGCTAGTAGTTTTTCTTGTATGTCATGGTGACTGGAACAGATTGTGAGTATAATTGAAAATGCTTTTGTGGCACTGAAATGGAGTATTTATTTTAATTGACACGGTGTACCATTTGTATGCAATAAAAACAAGCATTTTAGTCATCTAATTTTTCTATTTAGGACTAATCAAGGCAATTATTGACAACCAGGTACATGTTCAATGGCCTGAGGAAATTTGGGGTAAAGATTGGCAAATCACCTCCAAGTAAAGGCATTTCAAATAGACTGACTCTAAAAATGTCTGAAAAATTATGCACACTAGGAGGGCAGAAATTCTTAGCAGTCCTTATGTTCCCAAAATTATTTATTTTTAGAAACAAGCTTAAAAGAAAGCAATTTCCTTAGTGGAGCAATCATAAATAAGTTGTCATTATAAAAGACTACGAAGTCAATGATTTCAAATGAAGAGAAATAAGAAAAACCTATTTCTTTTTTTTAATTGAGGAAGGTCTTGCTTTTTGGTGTTGATTATTAATACGAATTTAATTTAGACATTTTGTAGTCCATTTTCGGTAAAAGATATCGAACAACAAAATGATTAACAATCCTTCAAAGGAGACACCATTTTTACTGAATTCATCACTGCTAATGAGTGAACTGACAGTATCAGAGGACTACTGCAATAGGTCAGCTAAAGGCAAAATTAGGGATATGTCAAAGAAAACACGATTGAGATAAGCTTTCTTGAATTGCTCAGCGATCCTGTATATCACCAAATGAAATAAAACTTATAGTAACATGCTTTCTAGATCCATTTAATGACAGTAGTGGGGTGGGAGTAAAAGGAAGATACTCAGCTTCATTTTTAATCAGATTAAGTCCCATCAAGCCAGTATATAAGGCTAAGAAGAGCAAGTGTTACTTATAAAAATGAATCCCATTTTTCACTCTTGAAAATACAAGGGTAATTCCCCTCTCCTCCTCCCTACTGCTACTCAAGGTGATTGGTGCTAAGACATAGAAAGGAAATGTTTAGTGAATAGTAGTAATTCAAGCCCTAGGGAATACTCAAGAGACATTGATAGCACATGCCATGACAGAATATACCCTAAATGTGCCTGCCCTACAGTGCTCTACAAATGATTACTTGAGTCCTTGAAGCCTGTGCTTTACTTTGCAAAATCCTATACCCCAAGCATACTTCCCATATCTTTTGAAGTGGTTAGGTGAAAAGGTCAGGTGAAAAGAAAATAATAAGACTACTTACAAGACTGGCTAAATTAGGACTTTGTATTGTTTTTAGTGTGAGATTAGAGAGAATTATTTGACCAAGCAATATATATATATGTGTGTATATGTGTTTGTGTGTGTGAGTGTGTGTGTGTATATAATACATATAATATATTTATATAAAACATATATACATATATATGAATATATCTGTGTGTTATATTTATGTATACACACATTTTCTTCTAACTTATGAAAAACAGAATACCTCCTATGCCTTAAAAATATTAAAATTTTTAAAAGGACAGAAGTTTCTCTGTTGATTTGATGTTGACGTTTAATGTTAAGGTCAGGGTCTCCATGTGGTTGACACTAAGCATATTAAGTCACTTGTTTCCTTAAGTCACTTGATTATTGATATCTAGGAAGAGTGTTAAATTGTTCTCCACTGACCTTTCCAATTTTTTAACTGCTTATAAATGACATCCCAAAAGAACTGTCTTATCTCTCCTAATAATTGCTTTCAGATGGACTTATTCCAAAACAGGGAAATCAGAGGTGAGATTTAATTTGTCATGGCTAAGTTTTTCTTTTTGTTTAAACTCAAAGGGGAGTATATTCATTAAAAAATATTACAAGGTTTGCCTATGTCAGTTATCAAATGACAGTCACAAATTGGAAGGGTGAGACGGCAGGATGGACATATGGAGGAATTGTGGATAGGGCATATGATACTAGCCTCAACATCATGAAAATCTGCCTCTGACATAAATTAGTTGCGTGACCTTGGGCAAATCATTTAACCTCTTATTATTTATGACAACACTAAGGCTAAAAAACAAAGTATAAATTGCAGAAACTATAAATTTGCAGAATTTCAAATCTGAATTTATAGAACTTTAGTTCTTGGATCTTAATACAAAGAGGGAAATCCAAGTCCTGTTCAAAAATAAGGATAAAGAAATCCCAAAATTAATTGCCAGGTAGCCAACTATTGATAGAAAGGAAGGTAACTTTAGAGTTGTGATTACACCATTTCATGAAAGAAAATTTGTCTTACTTTAAAATATAATAACTGACTAATAATAGACAATATACAATAAATGGTTTACTTGTCTTCAGGGTGTGGAAAAGGGATATATAAGCAACAAATTTTAATTTAATCTCCATTATTAAGATTTTGCCCATCATTTTCTTAAATGTGGGCAATCAATGCAATAAAAAGTGAAGACTTCATTTGTAGAGATTTCCAATTTCCAATATGTAAGTATTCACAGTGAAATTCTAACAATTGTCTTTCTGGTCCTACTCAAGTTGCTTCAAGAACATCCCTGGTAGTAATCCATTAAAGTCCTGTTGTAATATCATATTGTTGCTTTAATGTGACCCTATGTGCTCAAAGAGTGTCAATATTTTTTTTTACTTAATATTATTTTCCAATTACATTTAATGATAGCTTTCAATATGCATTTTTGTAAAATTTTGACTTTCAAGGTTTTGTCCCTTTCTACATTCCCTTCCTCTTCTCAAAGACAGTAAGGAATCTGATATAGGTTATACATGTACAATCATGTTCACCATATTTCTCCATTAGTCACATTGTGAAAGAAGAATCAGACCAAAAAAACTGAGAAAAAATAAGAAAATGAAAATAGTATCCTTTGATTTGTATTCAGACTCCATATTTTTTCTCTTAATGTGGATAGCATTTTCTATTATGAGTATTTTGTAACTGGTTTGTTGCATCACTGAGAAAAACTAAGTGTATCATAGTTAATCATTGCACAATGTTGCTATTACTGAATACAATGTTCTCCCAGTTCTGCTCATTTCATTAAGCATCAATTCATTAAAGTCCAGCTTTCTCTGAAATCCACTGCTCTTCATTTCTTACAGCACAATATTTTTTTCATTATATTCATATAGTACAACTTGTTCAGCCCTTCCCCAATTGATGGGCATCCCCTCTGTTTTTAATTCTTTAACACCACAAAAAGAGCTGCTGTGCTTACTTTGTACATATGGATCCTTTTCCCATTTTGTGATCTCTTTGTGATGTAGATCTAGAAGTGGTATTGCTGGGTCAAAGAGTATACTCAGTTTTATACCTCTTTGGGCATAGTTCCAATTTGCTTTCCAAGATGGTTGGATTCACAACTCCACCACAATGTATTAGTATACCAACTTTCTCATATCTTCTCCAACATTAATGATTTTCCCTTTGTGTCACATTAGCCAGTCTGATGAGTGTAAGGTGGTAACTCACAATTACTTTAATTTTCATTTGTGTTATTAATAGTGATTTGGAGCATTTTTTATCTGACTATAGATAGATTTAATTTCTCTATCTGAAAAGTGTCTGATCATATCCTTTGATCATTTCTCAATTGGGGAATGACCTGATTTCTTACAAATTTGACACTATTCTCCATGTTTCAGAGATGAGGTCTTTATTAGAAACATTGTCTCTGAGAAGGAATAGATAGATAGATAGAGAGAGACAGATAGACAGTTAGACAAGAAAATTTTCCCAGCTCTCTGCTTTCCTTCTAATCTTAGTTACATTTGGGATGTGTGTGTGTGTGTGTGTGTGTGTGTGTGTGTGTGTGTGTGTGTGTGTACAAAATCTTTTTTAATTTAATGTAATCAAAATTATCCATTTTCCATTTCTTAATGTTTTCTACCTCTTGTTTGGTCATAAATCCTTCCCTTCTCCACAGCTCTAACAGGTAAACTATTTCTCACTCTCTGAATTTTCTTTTCATATTACCTTTTGTCTAAATCACATATCTATTTTATGTGTCAATAAATTTTAAGCCAATAGGAACTACCAATGTGGAAACTCCCTGGCAAATATGTAAGAAATTCATATGATCATTGAAAGAAATGGAAGGAAAATTGACACTGTGTGTGACAATTCCCTCATTTTAAAGTTGAAGAAATTGATTCCTATAATGACTTTCACAAGGTAATAAGTAGGAAATAAGGAAACAGCAAATTAAAGATTGGTCTTTACATTCTCAAACTCCAAATCTAATGAATGACCTTTCTACTGTGTTATTGTACAGATGCTTTATTTTTTAACAGTGGGCATAGAAGTGACTCATAATGTCATTAGGCCTAGAATTGGAAAGTACACAAACATACATACACACACAAGAAACATTCACCCAGTTCATTCCTTTTATTTTAAACACCAGGAAAACTGAATTTTTGCAGGTAATTTGTCCAAGTCCATGTAAACTACTAAGCTAAGCAGTGGAAAAAATTTGAAATCATATTTCATGTTTCTAAATATAATCCTTTTTCTACCTGATAATCAATTAATTAATTACAACAATGTATAAAGTTGAAAAGGGAGTGACAGAGATAGACAAGCAGAGAGATACCCATACAAATAAAGATGTCAATATAAATATAGTCAGACCTACTGACAGGGCTAGTAATAGTGATGAGATATAGAGATACAGAGAGAAAGATGATATTGATAAAGGTAGATGTAGTTATACCTAGATATAGATGTTGATGATATTGATAGAGATATAAAGATAGACAGATAGATAGATATTGGTATATGTATAGATTATGATGTAAATATAGAGGATAGAAATAAAGACAAAGATTCATCTTCATATCCCAGCGAAGTTTTTTTTTTCTTTCAAGTCTTCTAATACAGTCCTCCACTTCATATATTCTGAACTCACATGAGGCTAATTCTTAGGGCTCTGCCTGCACATAAAAAGATTCATTTCCCATCTTCTTACTTTTGTACTGCCTGTTCTACATTCATAGAATATTCTGCTTTTTGAACTTTGCTAATGCAAAGCCCTGGGACAATTATGTGATGCAGTTGATAGAGAACTAGGCCTGGAGTCAAGAAGAATCATCTTTAGCTCAAATCTGACCTCAGACACTTATTAGCTGTGTGACCCTGATCAAATGATTTATCCCTGTTTATGTCAGTTTTCTCATCTATAAAATGATCTGGAAAAGGAAATGACCAACCACTCCACTGTATTTGCCAAGAAAACCCAAAATATGTTCATGAATAGTTGGACACAAGTGAAATAACTAAACAAACAATGTGAATCTCTTCTTTCCTTTCAGACTCAACGTAGAGATACCTCACATAACAGATCTGATTAAATGTATGTGTGAGTTGCACACATTCACACATAACCTAACCAGTTACTTAAGTGTTAAATCCACTTAAAGTGGATTTTTAGAAATCCTTTTTAGAAATACTGTCTCCAAGGACAGATTATCCTGTTCTCTGTAACATATTCATAGTGTCACTAGGAACAAGAAAAGGTTAAGAGATTTAGGATCACAAAAATAGTAATGAAACAGACATGGAACTTGAGCCTCATGCTTCCTGATTTTGCAACCTGTTTACTGTGTACTACAGTAAGCTTATAATTAATTATAATTAAATTATGTATGTATTATAAATCTATAACATACAAGGACCTGTGCATACCCTGGTGACACAAATGTTGGAAAAAATATAATTTTATATCCCATTTTAATGTTTACAAATTATTTCCTTTTTATAACCGCGATAAAATTCAAATTTAATAATGCATGCACATTGTCATATTTAATATTTTATAGATGAGAAGACTGAGTCTTGGAAAAATGGAATAATTTGACCAGGGTCACAGAGCTATGTAATGTCAAAGATGGGATTTAAAACATGTTTTTCAAACTGCAGTTCATCCACTAAAACTTATTAGAAAATAAATGAAGTAGAGGATTAAAACATACATCATTTTATGATCAGGGTTCTACTTCTATGAATGTCATTTATTGAAGATAATGAAATCTTATTTTTGTACAATTTTTAAAAATGCAATGATAAAGTGTGATAAACATTATTTCAGGTAACCAGTTTTACAGTCTTGGTACAGAGCTTTTAGTTGCTACAGGAAATGCAATCATTCTTAGCAGAGAGGTATAGAATTTTCCAGGGTTTGAGCCTATGTTTTGCTTTCATCTAGAAAAATGACTGTTCATTAAGTTAATGTCAACAGCTAAAATGTTGTGAAAATTGTCTGACAAATATCAATTCAAAAGATGCTTTGGGCACAAGCACAAATAAGTGGCAGCCCTCTTGATTTTTCAGACATTTTTGAGGTTTGGGTACATGGTATTTTGAGAAATACCTGTTCATTTTATTCCAGATAATGTGAGTCATAAAATATTGCATAAAATATGTTATGAGTAGTAAATTGCTTTATAATATATCTAGAGATGAAATTTTACAGGGAGAAAGTGTCACAGAATGTTTAGAAATGAAGAAAACCAAATGACAATTCAAAAAGCCTGAAAGCTATACACTTTATTCGTCTTCCTGCAGATGAAAGCTCAATCAGTTTCTCCTGAAAAGGGAAGCCAGTCAGCCTCATCACCTGATCCTGAACACTGTACTCTGCTCTGTCCTGGCTGAAGTATCTGGGGACAATGAAAGTAATTTAATTACCACTACTATCTTAAATAAAGCCTTATCTTTTGAAAAGCACCCCAGGCCACACTTATCTGGCCTATAATTAAGAAGCAAGAGATATCTGAAGACTTCTGAATGCTTTTCCTCATCATTATTTATTCCAGGCATATAAGAATTTCCTAAACTTGTTAGAGTAGAAGATTTGCAGTATTCCAAAACAAGGAGTTCATCTCTTTACCTAAGTGTTTACCAAGTGCACAAATGTTAGTAGACACAGGTAAGAAATGGCTTAATAAGACAATCTATATCAACAACAAAAGAAAAAAATGAACTATTTTTTCTTCTTTTGTATTGATATTTTGTCAACTATTTCTCAATTACATTTTAAAAAATACTGTTCATTTTCAGCAGGGCAGAGCCAAGATGGGGGGGGTAGAAGGACATACTGCTAGAAACTTTCCTCCCACAGCCTATAAAATACCTCTAAAAAATGACTCAAAACAAATTCTAGAGCAACAGAAGCCAAAAAAAAAAACAACAGAGGAAAAGAGATTTCCAGCCTAAGGCAGCCTGGAAGACCAACAGGAAAGGTCCATTACACCAGCCCAGAGCAGAGCTCAGCACAATATGGGGTGCAAGGAGGCAAGGACAGAACTGGAGCAGGTTTCAAGACACCATTGGCAGTAGCTGCAGCTCCCAGATTTCTCAACTTACAAATGCAAAAGACAGCTTAAAAGGTCAGTGAGAAAGCACTTTTATTTCGGTGAGAAGGGAAAACAGCAGTGTAACCCAGTCTCAGGCAGCAGTAGCCTCCATTTCTGGAGATCTGAACTAAAACCCCTGGGGGAATTGAGCAGCTGATCTGATTTTCAACATTGAGTGGTGGCCTTGGGGTGAGGAGGAGTGCAGGCTGGCATGGTGGAGCTAGGGGAGGCTCTGGAGAGAGAATTCTGCTCACAGACCACAGTACAGGCAAGGAGAGGAATAAACTCCTCTCCCTTGATTGTACCACCTTGAAGGAACTGAGAGGCTACTGAGAAACTGTTTTTTCTTGATACTCTGATTCCCAGAGTATACCCTTCCCTTGACAAAGAACTCAAAAGTCAAATGACTGACTGGGAAAATGCCCCAAAAGGAAAACAGAATAAGAAAATATAAGGTTACTTTCATGGTGAACTGGTATTTTTTTCCATCCTTTCAGATAAGGAGGAACAATGCATACTGTCAGAGAAAGACAAAAGACTGAAGGCTTCTGCGTCCAAAATATCCAAAATAAATATGCAACTGTCTCAGGCCATGAAAGAGTTGAAAAGAGATTTTGAAGATCAAGTAAGAGAGGTGGAGGAAAAATTGGAAAGAGAAATGAGAGTAATGCAATAAAATCATGAAAACAGAGTCAACAGCTTGCTAAAGGACACCCACACAAAGGCTGAAGAAATTAACGCTTTTAAAAATAGTCTAACTCAAAAGACAAAAGAGGTCCAAAAAGACAATGAGAAGAATGCTTTAAAGATCAGAATTAAAGGAGGTTCAAAAGCTCATCAAAGAAAATAGTTCTCTAAAAATTAGGATGGAGGAAATGGAAGCTAATGACTTTATGAGGAACCAAGAAATTACTAAACAAAGTCAAAAGAATAAACAAATAGAAGACAATGTGAAAAATCTCACTGGAGAAATAAATGACCTGGAAAATAGATCAAGGAGAGGCAACTTGTAAATTTTGGGACTACCTGAAAGCCATGATCAAAAAAAAGAGCCTAGACATCATCTTCTATGAAATTTCAAGGAAAACTACCCTGATATTCTGGAACCAGAGGGTAAAACAAATACTGAAAGAATTCACCAATCACCTCCAGAAGGATGTTGTAAAAGAAAAAAAAAAACTCCTAGGAATATAGCAAACCCAAGAATCACCTGCCCAGCAAAACTGAGTATAATACTTCAAGGAAAATAAATAGTCATTCAATGAAATAGTGTATTTTCAATCATTCTTGTAACCAGTTTATTGTATGTGTTATTTCCTCATGATGCCAGGGCATGTTTTTTTCTCAAAATAAGTATTCAATATGGCAGAAAAACTTTATCACATGTTGCTGCTTAAGCTAGGATTTATCAGAATTAATCCTTTACATATGTATGCGTTTGTCTTGAGATAAACCTTACTCAGGCTCCAGATAGAATCACAGTGATGCGCTCATAGCCACTCAACACTTAACAAAAGACAAAACAAAACAAAAAGCGATCAATCAAATAAAAAATACTATTTACTTAGCATTAGCACAGAAGTGATACCCAAGAGAGATACAGAATTGGGTTAGATATGTAAGGTCTCTATTGTCTCTACAAAGAAATGCAACTGTATATAAAAATGTGTAAGATCAGAAAAGTAAAATGACTACCACAGAAGTTAGATACTCATCAACTCCTTGTTAAACTGATCTTTTTCTACTATTAGAAACCATGTTAATGAATCAACTCCTATTCCCCAGACTAATTAAGTTTTAGAAATCACTTACAATTTTTTTAATCAAATTGACCAATGTTTTATATATTTTACTTTTTTTTGTCAAACTAAATCCTAATTTTATTTTTATTTAAATATTTTTTTGAAACTTCCAATTTATTAATTTCCTCTTTAATTTTCACAATTTCAAACTTGGTGTATAATTGAAGAGTTTCTAACTTGTTCTTTTTCTAGTTTTTAATTTAGTTTCCAATTCATTTATCTGTTCTTGATGTATGTCTTTTGAGACAGAATTTTCTTCTTAAGTACTGCTTTGGCTGTATCTCATTTTTTGAAATGTTATTTCAGTGTCACCATTCTCTTAATGAATTTTTTTATTGATTCTATGATTTCTTATTTTAACCACTCATTCTTTAGTATCTGATAATATAGTTTTCAATTTTTTTTCATTTTATGTTTCCATTCCCTTAACTGAATGTATTTTTCTTTTTCATTATTATCTATTCCTTTGATCATTTTTTCCAGTATATTTATTGACGTAGAACTTTATGTTGCAGTGATGCTCTATTCACTTTCATGTGAAGAGGCAATATGCCAAGCTTCAGACTTGGTGGTGATTTCATTTTCAAAGTTAGTTCAAGGGATCAGAAAGATTTTGGTGTTTCAACAGTGGAAGTTTGATCCTAAAAGAAGTATGTACACTATCTCCTTGGTATGTGCTCTGTTATTTAACATAAGATGGCACCTGATTACCTGCAGCTGAAAGTGGTAGTATTTCCATTTGCATTGGAACAGTGACTAGGGTATTTTTTCTCTTGTGACCAATCACCAATACTTCTTTCCACCTTACAACTGTAATCAAGAAATATATATGGGAAATTGAGTTGCCAATCAGCCCCAGCTGTACTAAGTGACAAAAGAGAGTCCCTTGTGATTTCTTTCTGAACTGTTGTCTATTTTTCTTATCATCTCTTGCTTGAGAATGTCCAAAATTATTGCGGCCACTTTGTTCTTTTCAAGCCTCCACCCAAATGTCTAAAAGGTTTCCTGCAAACCTCCAAAGTTTTCTTAGGTCAGATAAATATCCCACTTGGACTTTTTTGTTGACTCTTCCACTACAATATTTGAACTGAAGCATTATTTTAAAGTTGTTTGGAGGAAAGTATTGAGAGCGTTCACCTGATTTACTGCTTCTAAATTGCCCTCTTGGTTATGCTTGCACTTAACCATTTTTAACATCAGCTGAAGCATATTAGATTCTACTCTAGCTCTTTATTTTTCTCTTCATATTTCTCTGTTTCAAATACATCTCTTGTAAACAATATAAACATGGATTCTGGTTTCTAATCCATTCTGCTATTTCCACTTTATGGGTGAGTGCAACCCATTTAAATTCATAGTTTTAAGAACCTAGATGGAAAAGAAAAAGTAAGGACTCACTTAAACTTTTCCCATAACCCCTCCAAATATTTTTATGTAATACTGCAAAGAAAATTCTGAAACAGCAAAACTCAAAAAAGGCTAACGTGAAACAATTTCCAGTCTAAGACAACTGAGAAAGTTGGAAGGAAAGGTCCATTGCACCTTGGTGAATGTGTACCACAGCACATCAAGGTTTGTGCCTCCAGCTAATCATCGGTAGGCTTTGGGATGACAGAAACAGAGGAAGCAGTGGTGGTTTCCAGATCTCTCAGTCCACAGATGATTAGGAATCACATTCTAGTCAGAAAGATATTACAGGTGTAACTTTTATGACAGCAAAGGATATGATCTATTGAATTGCCCATATTTGAATCTAGGTCAAAATCCCAGGGTGAGGAACAGAAATAACACACACAGAGCTTGGGGTCATAGGGGAGCTGGGACCCTGGTCACAGTTTCAAGATAGAAAAGGGTACATATGGTCACTCACAGACCAAAGCACAGTCCAGGAATTTAGTAAACACAACTCTCTCTAGATCATGGCATCTTGGAAGAACAACAACAACAAAAAAATACACGTTTCCAGAATTATCTCTCAAATTACACAAAAACCCTAAACCTTGGATGGTGCATCATTCATTTCAGAAGGAGGGGTCCACTTTAGCACAGAGGTATAAGTCAAGAAATAGTCTGGAAAAATGAACAAAAAGAAGAAAAAGATCTTGACTATATGAAGTAATAATGGTGATAGGGTAAGATCAAAACCCAAATTTGGAAGAAAAACATGTCAAAATTGCTCCATCCAAAACCTCAAAGAAATAAAATGAATTGGATTCAAGACATGGAAGATCTAAAATGAAAACATGTTTAAAATCAAGTAAGAGAGTTAGTAGGAAATTATGACCAGATAAAAAAGTGTTGCAAGAAAAACCTTAAAAAAAGGATAAACAACTTGGTAGAAGAAACAAAATCTAATGAAGAAAGTAATACCTTAAAAAACATAATGAACAAAATGGCAAAATAGGCACAAAAATCCAATGAAGAGAAGAATGACTCCAAAAGTAGAACTTTTGAAATGAAAAGGAAACACCAAGCATCACTGAAGTAAAGGACTCCTTTGAAAGTACAAATGGCAAAATTGAAAAAGAGGTGAAAAGCTTACTGAAGAACATATATTCACAAAAATTAGAATTGAACAAATAGAAGTTAATGACTTTATAAACATCAAGAAACAATAAAACAAAATAAAAATAATGAAAAATAAAAGACAATGTGAAATGTCTCATTGAAAAGCAAAATGAAACAAAACCAAGTGACCTGGAAAACAGATACAGGAAAGATAATTTAAGAAGTATTAGAACACATGAAATCCACAATAAAAGAAGCCTATGGTAAAATAGAAATTAAAAGAACCTAGAAATTATCTCCTGAAACAGATCCCCTAATGAAAAGTCCCAGAAATAGTCCAGTGAAATTCCACAACTCAGAGATCAAGAAGTAAATATGGCAAGTAACCAAAAAAAGAAGCAATTCAAATATTGTGGAGTAACAGTCAGAATAAACTAAAATTTAGCAGTTTCTGTGTTAAAGTACCAGAAGGCTTGGGATATAATATTCCAAATTAGGCAAAAGAACTAGTATCACAACCAAGAATCACCTACACAGCAAAACTGAGTATAATATCTTAGGGGGATTGAGGTGGGATATTCAATGATGTAGAAGACTTTTAAGCACAACTGGTGAAACAAACAAAACTGAATAGAAAAGTTGTCTTTCAAATACAAGGCTCCATAAATGTATAGAAAGTTAATAGGGAAGAGAAATCATAACAGATTCAATAAGGTTAAACTGTTTCCATTCTTACATGGAAACATGATATTTTTAACACCTAAAATCTTTCTCATTACTAGGGAATTTAGAAAGAGCATACAAAGTATAGAAAAGGGTTGAATATGATGGAATATTTTTCTAAAAAAATAAAATTAAGAAGTGAGAATCAGGAATGCAGTGAGAGAATAAGAAAGCAAAAATAGAATAAGGCAAAATATCTGAGATAAAAGAAGCTATAAAGAGCTTTTATATTTCTGAGGAAAATGGGGGAGGTATGAAGGGGCATATAAATCTTGCTCTCACTGAAATTTCTTAAGAGAGAATAACATATCCACTCAATTGGATGAAGAAATAGATCTCAATTTCCCAAAAAGTAGGGGATAAGAGAAGTATAAGTTACTTGATAGAAGGGAAGGCATATTGGGAGAGGTTAAAATCAGGAGAGAAAGAGAGAGAGACAGAGAGAGAGAGAGAGAGAGAGAGATGGAAGAAAGGCTTGCATAGCAACTATAACTGTAAATAATATAGCAGTTTCTCTGATAAAGACCTCATTTTTAAAACTTATTTATTTAACTTCTTTACACTAATTTTCACAAAATTTTGGGTTCCAAATTTTTTCCTCATTTGTCCCCTTCCCACCCCAATACACCAAGCATTCTAATTTCCCCTATCACCAATCTGTACTTTCCTCTATCATCCCTCCCTTCCCTTGTACTCATCTTCTCTTTTGTCCTGTAGGGCCAGAAAACTGTCTATTATTCCCCATTACCTGTATTTCTTATTGCCTAGTAGCAAGAACAACACTCAACAGCTGTTCCTAAAACTTCGAATTTGTATTTCCCTCCATCCTTCCCTCCCCACCCATTCTCTTTGGGAAGGCAGGCAATTCAGTATAGGCCCTATCTGTGTAGTTTTGCAAATGACTTCGGTAATAGTCAGGTTGTGAAAGACTAACTATATTTCCCTCCATCCTATCCTGCCCCTCATTGCATCTATTCTCTCTTTTGATTCTGTCCCTCCCCAAGAGTGTTGATTTCAAATTGCTCCCTCCTTCCATTTCCCTCCCTTCCATCATCCCCCCACCCTGCTTATCCCTTACTGCCCCACTTTCTTGTATTGTGAGACAGGTTTTCATACTAAAGTGACTGTACATTTTATTCCTTCCTTTAGTCAAATGTGATGATAGTAAACTTCATATTTTTCTCTTACCTCCCCTCTTTTTCCCTCCAATAAAAAGTCTCCTTCCTGCCTCTTTTATGAGAGATAATTTGCACCACTCCATTTCTCCCTTTCTCCTCCCAATATATTTCTCTCTCACCACCTAACATCATTTTTTTAAGATATGATCCTATCCTATTCAATTCATTCTGTGCTCTGTGTGCATGTGTGTGCGCATGTGTGCGTATGTGTTTGTGTGTGTGTGTGTACGTGTGTAATCCCACCAACCACCCAGATACCGAAAAGTTTCAAAAGTTACAAATATTGTCTTTCCATGTAGGAATGCAAACAGTTCAATTTTAGTAAGTACCTTGAGACTTCTCTTTGCTGTTTATCTTTTCATGCTTCTCTTCATTCTTGGGTTTGAAAATCAAATTTTCTTTTCAGCTGTGATCTTTTCATCAGGAATGCTTGAAAGTCCTCTATTTCATTGAAAGACCAGTTTTTCCCCTGAAGTATTATACTCAGTTTTGCTGGGTAGGTGATTCTTGGGTTTAGTACTAGTTCCTTTGACTTCCGGATTATTATATCCCATGCGCTTTGATCCCTTATTGTAGAAGCTGCTAGATCTTGACTGTATTTCCACAATACTGGAATTGTTTCTTTCTAGCTGCTTGAAATATTTTCACCTTGACCAGGGAATTCTGGAATTTGGCCACAATGTTCCTAGGAGTTTCTCTTTTTGGATCTCTTTCAGGCAGTGATTGGTGGATTCCCTGAATACTAATTTTGCCCTCTGGTTCTAGAATATCAGGACAGTTTTCCTTGATAATTTCATGAAATATGATGTCTAGGCTCTTGTTTTGATCATGGTTTTCAGACAGTCCCATAATTTTTAAATTGTCCCTCCTGGATCTATTTTCCAGGTCAGTTGTTTTTCGAATGAGATATTTCTCATTATCTTCCATTTTTTCATTCTTTTGGTTTTGTTTTGTGATTTCTTGGTTTCTCATAAAGTCGTTAGCCTCTATCTGTTCCATTCTAATTTATAAAGGACTATTTTCTTCAGTGAGCTTTTTGAACCTCCTTTTCCATTTGACTCTGCTTTTTAAAGCATTCTTCTCCTCATTGGATTTTTGAACCTCTTTTGCCAATTCAGTTAGCTTATTTTTCAAGGTGTTATTTTCTTCAGCATTTTTTTTGGGTCTCCTTTAGCAAGGTATTGACCCATTTTTCGTGCTTTTCTTGCATCTCTCTCATTTCCCCTCCCAGTTTTTCCTCCACCTCTCTAACTTGATTTTCAAAATTCTTTTTGAGCTCTTCCATGGCCTGAGACCATTGAATATTTATTTTGGTTGTTTGGGATACAGAAGGCTTGACTTCTATGTCTTTCCTTGATGGTAAGCATTGTTCTTCCTCATCCAAAAGGATGGGAGGAGGTTATCGGTTCACCAAGAAAGTAACATTCTATGGTCTTATTTTTTTCCCTTTTCTGGGCATTTTCCCAGCTAGTTACTTGACTTCTGAGTTTCCTCACCACACCCACCTGGCCTCCAGTTCCACCCAGCTATTGGTTGGGGGCTGAGATTTGAATGTTGCTTCCCAGCCTTAGGGCTTTCAGTAAGAGTGGGGCTGCTATTCAGTGTGAGATTAAGTTCAGGTGCTCAGGTCAGGGCAGGGCTACCACACATTTTCCTCTTCCTCAGGGGGGTTATAGGGAGACTTTCAACAAAGGATCTGATCTCTTGTCTGCTTTGGGAGCCCCTGTCTGCTGCTTCCAAGGGGGCCTCTGTTATAGAGACACCTTGCTCCCCTCCAGGCAAGCTGAAAAGCCCTTCTCACTGACCTCTGGCACCTCTGGGTGGAGGGACCAGCATTGCTGCAGGAGACCCCATCCCTGAAGCCTGCTCTGATCTGCTCCTCTTGGTGCTGTATGTCCAAGGCAGGACTGGGCTGCACTCTGGGACTGGTGTGCGACAGACCTTTGGTGTTGGTTTTTCAGGGCTCTCTGGAACAGACATCTCCTCTACTCCGTTGTTCTGTGGCTTCTGCTGCTCCAGAATTCATTGGGAGCTCCTCTTTACAGGTATTTTATGGGCTGTGGGTTAGGAGTTAGCATATGTGTATCTTTCTATTCTCCCATCCTCCCCCTAAAGACCTTTTTAAAAAATATTTTTTAAATGAGTTAAATTTATAGAAACAAGACACATTTATCAATTTGTAAATTCTCAAATCATCTGAACAAGCAGTTTCAAATGAAGAAGTCAAAGATATTTATAGTCACATAAAATGCTCTACATCATTATTGATTAGAGAAAAGGAAGTCCAATAACTTTCCGCTACCATTTCACACCTTTCAGACTGGCTAATGTGACAGAAAAGGAAGCCACTGGATGTTGAAGAGATATGGGGGAAATGAGCCAGGAATGCACTGTTAATTCAACTGTATAGTTATTCAACTTCCCTGGAGAGCATTTTGGAACTATGTGAAATGTTTATAAAACCATGTATACCCTTTGATCCAATAATATCACTTCTAAGTCTGTGTCTTAAAGAATACACAAAAAAAATGGAAAGTACAAACAATATGAAGAACGGCTCTTTTCTGCTGTAAAAGAATTGCAAATCTATGGAATGCTCATCAACGTAGGACTGGCTAGACATGTCATGTTATATGGTTCTCAAGGAATATTCTTGTGCAACAAGAAATGAGCAGGATGCTCCCAGAAAAATGTGGGAAGACTTTGATGTACGGATGCAAAGTGAAATGAATAGAACCAGGAGAACTTCCTTTGCAGTAGCAGAGATATTGTGTGATAGTAAATTGGGAATGACTTACCTCTTCTCAGAAAAACAATGATTCAAGGAATGTGATTTTAAGTGAAAGAACTGATGGAGTCTGAGAGTAAACTTCATGTTTTTTTCTCAGTTCTCCTCTTTTTTCCCTCCACTAAGAAGTCTCCTGCCTGCCTCTTCTATGAGAGATGATTTACCCCATTCCATTTCACCCTCTCTCCTCCCACTACATTTCTCTCTCACCGTTTACCCTGATTTCTTTTAAGATATGATCCCATCCTATTCAATTCACTCTGTGCTCTCTGTCTCTGTGTGTGCATGCAGTCTGAATGCAGATGAAAGCACACTTTTTCTTAAAGATTTTTTGACTGTTTTCTTTCACAGCATGACTAATACTGAAATATATTTCATAACTGTACATGTATAACCTATATCAAATTGCTTTCCTTCTCAATTATGTGGAGAGGGGAGAAAAAGAGACAAAGTTTGAACTCAAAAATTTAAAAAAAACCCATTAATATCAAGATTCTTTTACATATAATTGGGGGAAAATTAAGATCAAAAATTAAATTACACTAATTTTTATAATTGCTGTGTATTTATCTCCATCCTATTTTCCCTTGTATCCTTCTCACTCTCTTTTTATTTTATCCATCCTTAAAAGTCTATTTTTCTTCTGACTCTTGCTTCAATTCAACACATGCTCCCTCTGTCATCTACCTATTTCTTTTATCCTCTTTCCCTCCTAATTCCCTATTAGGTAACATAGATTTCTACATCCAACTGCATGTTTACACTATTCTTTCTTTTAATTAATTCCAATGACAATGAGATTCAAGCATTGCCCACAACTACAATATTTTCCACTGAAGTATAAAAGCTCTTTATGTGAGACAAGTTTCCATATTCTATCTCTACTTTCTCTGAATTCTTCCCTCTTTTTCATTTTTTTAAAAGATAATTTCGGGGGGCGGAGCCAAGATGGCGGAGTAGAAAGACTCACCTATGCTAGGTCCGAACCCACAGCCCATAGATTTCCTGTAAAAAGAACTCCTGACAAATTCTGGAACAGTGGAGGCTGCACAGCAACACAGTGAAGGAGATTTGCGTTGCAGAGAGCCCTGAAGAACCGACCGCAAAGGTTCCCCGGACACGGGAGCCGAGTCGTGTTCGGCTGAGCGCTCCTCTCCTCCGCCCCGGCCACGCGGCACTGAGAGGAGCCAGCAGAGCCCAGCAGGCGGCAGGGACCTGAATCTCCGGGCGGCCGCGAAGGTCCCACCACCCACAGACGCACAGGTCAGTGAGAGAAACGGGCTGAGAGGGGAGTGGGGGATCTCCGGGACTCGGACCCCCTGGGAAGCGGCCGCTGTGGCAGAGGCTGAGGCAGCTTGGCCAGAGACTCCCAGAGTGGGCTGGAGCTCCACCCCAGCTCCATTAAAAAGGATCTCTGTATAAACCCCCTGAGGAAACTGAGCCTGAGAGGGTGCCCTGCCCCCACCTGAGAACCAGCAGATAAACCTGCCGCCAAAACACCTGAGGCTGGGGAGCAGCATTTGAATCTCAGACCCCAAGCACTGGCTAGGCGGATTTAGGCCAGGGGTAGAGAGGACT
>CM053774.1:79826944-79924446 GCA_028658325.1 Potorous gilbertii
TTTGGTATGAAAACCTATCTTACAATACAGGAAAGTGGGGGAGAAGGAGATAAGCAGGATGATGGAAGGGAAGGCAATGGGAGGAGGTAGCAATTTGAAATCCACACTCTTGGGGAGGGAGAGGATCAAAAGAGAGAATAGAAACAATGGGGGGCAGGATAGGATGGAGGGAAATATAGTTAGTTTTACACAACACCACTATTATGGAAGTCATTTGCAAAATTACACAGATATGGCCCATATTGAATTGCCTGCTTTTCCAAAGAGAATGGGTGGGGAGGGAGGGAATGGCGAGAAGTTGGAACTCAAAGTTTTAGGAACATCTGTTGAGTATTGTTCTTGCTACTAGGTAATAAGAAATACAGGGGAATAGAAAGTTATCTGGCCCTACAGGACAAAAGAGATGATGGGACATGGGAAGGGAGGGGTGATAGAAGAGAGGGCAGATTGGTGATAGGGGAAATTAGAATGCTTGGTATATTGGAGTGGGGAGAGGGGACAAATGGGGAGAAATTTGGAACTCAAAATTTTGTGAAAGTGAATGTAAAAAGTTAAATAAATTAATTTATTAATTAAAAAAATAATTCTTAAATTATCTCTCCTCAATTTATTTTCCAGATGAATTGTTTGCTGATGACAGATTTCATATTTTCTTCTATTTTTTCAGGTTTTTGAATTATTTTACTGTTTCTTGTTGTTTCATATAGCTATTTTCTTCCATTTGCCCAAATTTAATTTTTGAAGAATTATTTTCTTGCTGAGCTTTCCTAACTCTTTCCCTTGTTGTCGAATTCTCTTTTTAAGGAATCTATTTTTTCTGTAAATTTTTGTACTTCTGGTTTTCATTTGGCCATTTCTCTTTTTGAGTTTATTATTTTCTTTATTATTTTATTCCTCCTTTACCAATTTCTTGAATGTTTTTTCATAATTTTCTAGTATTTTTTCATTTCATTTTTCAATATTTCTTCTACATCTTTGATTTTCATTTTTAGATTTTTTTCAGAGATTCTTGTTTTACTTTTATCAAATTTACAGCTTTTATTAGTCTTTGGAGACTCTTCTTTTATTTATTTGGCCATCAATTTCTTCTTTTGAATTTTTGTCTTCATCTTTCCTGTCACCATAGTAGCTTTTTATGATCAAGTTCATTTTTTGCTGTTTGCTCATTTTTCAACTTATTTCTTGACTCTTAACAATTTTGTTAATGTTGGGTTTTGCCCCCTGGGATAAAGGAGACTCTAGACCAAACCAGGTTTTTCGTGCTGCTGTTTTCACGTCTAACTCTGTGATTCTATAAGTTTTAAGAGTCTTCCAAGATAGTTTGATCTAAAGAGAGTGTGGTCCTGCTCTCCTGACCTGAGGTCTCTTTGACCTTTACCCAGGAAAGTATTTTGTTTCCCTATAGCCAAAACTACCAATGCTCCTATTGGCCTATTTGCTCTGAAACTATGACCACACCCTTTATTCTCCTCCATCTTTAAGTGCTGGAGTTCCTTTTCACTACTGAACTTCATATAGTCAACTGTATAGTGTCCTGTAGCCAGTACTGCCAAAGGTTTCTCTGTAATCTCTTTCTGACAAGTTGCCTGACCCTCATTATCTCTGGGATGAGAGGTCCTGAAGCTGAGGCTGTCATGGACACCTCCAAATATGCCTCAGATATTGCTTCTGCATATACTATGTTCCAGATTCATCCTTACCCGGATGTTACAGAGACTCTCCTGCACAGCTCCTAATTCTTCTTGGTCTGGCAAGTCTCACCTTGAGCTTTTTTTGCCGTAGCCACCCCAGATTTTTATTTGAAGTATTATTTTAATTTTGTTTGGAGGTAGATGTTAGTAGAGTCCAGGTAAGTTGTACCCTGTACTCTGCCATTTGAGTTCTGCTCTTACAACTTTTTGAAATATAATTTTATTTTTTCCCAGAATTGCATGTATAGTTTTCAACATTCATTTTTAATGAAATTTTGAGTTCCATCTTTTTTTTTGCCTTCCCTCCCTCCATTGCCAAGATGCCAAACAATCTGATATAAGCTATACATGTGTAGTAATGTTAAACCTATTTCCACACTACACATTTTGTGAAAGAAGAAACAGAAGAAAAGGGAAAAACCATGAAGAGAGAAGAAAAATGGAAAGCATGTTTCAATCTGTATCTATACTCCACAGTTCATTCTCTAGATGTGGATAACCGTTTTCCATCATGAGTCTTTTGAAATTGTCTTGGATCATTGTAGTGCTGCGAAGAGCAAAGTCAATCATAACTGATCATTGTACAATGCTGCTGTTATTGTGTATAATGTTCTCTGGGTTCTGCTCACTTCACTCAGAACCAGTTCCTTTAAGTCTTTTCAGTACTCTTTTTATTTAAAGGAACACCTGAATTAGCTTAAACAATGTGGCAGAAGCTACCCTGATCAAATTACTTCCAACTAAACAACAATTCAAGGTTATTCCAGTTTTTGATCATTAAAATTTATATTTAAAGGAAAACTACCCAGTTTTTTTAAGTGTATTCTACTAAAAAATAAATAAATAAATAACGTATATAGTTAAAAAAAAAATTAAAGGAAAGTGCGAAATGGGTGCGTACTGCCTACTTATTCATGGAACAATCTATCATCTCCTTTCTGATTCTGGTAAAACATTACACTCTTGGAGTGTAAGCCAAGTAGCAGAACAGGTCCTTGCTTTGAAGAAATATTATCTCAAAAATGAAAAAAAAAGTGTGAAAAGAAATAAAATACCACTGTTCTACAAACAGATTGAGAAAATCTAATTAATCACAAGTTGGGTTTGGGTTGATTCTAAGCCTTTGGCACAAGGTCTGTCTGAATTTTGAGGACCTTCCAGGATGTGGAGTCCTTTAGTTACTGAAATAATGAAACAGCACAATGTTATCATGGATAATTAATTTTAAAAATACTGAACAAGCTTCTTTACTTCTGGCTTTCCTAATGATAACACTGACCCAGAGAACTTTATTTTCACCTTGACTCTCTACTTCATCAGCACCCTTTCATTCCCAGCTGGTGGCATTTCCAGTCATTTGTGATAAGGTTTGGGTGGGGAGAGTGATTTATGGTATTTCCCCCTGTCATAAAAGGGGAAAAAAGCACAATAACTCTCATTACATATAAAATGGGTAGGATTTACCAGGATAATGTTTACACTCAAGTTTCCGTAAATTAGAATTTCAGCAAGCTGACCAGCTGCAGTTTTAATGCATATTCTCAGGATCCCTTTTAAGTTATCTAACTTCAACTTTGTTATTCACTCTAAGTACTGGAAAGAGCAGGCTACTGCCATCAAGATAGTAATCAAATGCAGTTTAACTCTTCAGGGGCATCCTTCTTGATAGACACTTAAATTTCAAGGACTAGAAAATCTCCCTACTGGGATCTCAATAATTCAATAAAAAGTTATATTTGAATTCATAACACTTACCCAATCTCTGCATGAAATATAAGGATGTTCATTTGGTCTCCTATTTACACCAAATCACTTACAACACACTTTAGAAGCATTTAAGCCTGCCTTATTAAGTCAGACTTAATTAATTCAGATACCTAGAGAAGGATGAGCACATCTTTAAAAATCATTTACTTTTTCCATTTATTAAAACCTCAAAGAGCTCATCTCTAGGGGCAAATTGACTGTCTGAAGAGTCATTTTGCATCTTATATATTTGGCATGTTGACCCAAATAACCATTTAGAGTGCATCAATTTAAGGCATGTAAGAGATTAAAATGAATGTCTCCAACTTCTTAAAGGGTCAAGATAATAAAAAAGAGTGCTCCAAGAAGAGTGCCATCTGAAACTAATGGCCCATGATCATTAGCCCTTTCACCATTAACCACAAGATATTCTTCATGTTCTTAATGAGGCAATCTTATATAATGAAAAGAGCATTGAAGTGGGAATCAGAAAATCAGGACTCCTGTCCCAGTTCCATCACTTCAGTCGCAGCAAGACTTTGAACAAGTCCCCAAACCTCTCTTAGACTCAGTTTCCTTCTCTACAAAATGGTGAAATAAAGCAGAACTCTTTTGAAGATTAAATGAACCAATGATTTTTAAAAATCCTTATAAAACTTAGTCCTACACACATATGAATTAATTCTAAGTAATTAGATATTTTTGATAAAAAAATAAATACCCATTCATTAAAATGGATTACATTAATTCTTAGATACCATCCTTAGAAACAGCATGAGCTATTAGAGGTCTGGATGTATGGCCCTGAAGACATTGATTTCTCTGAAACATTCTGTTTGACCATGGATAAGTCACTTGATGGCTTATTGACCTCAGAAACTATCTAAGTCTTAATTTGCAAAATAATTGATAAAATAAATCATGGGCTTTGTGGGTTCTTTCATGGATAGAATCACATGGGCCAATAAAAAGTTCAGTCATTGCTTTTAATAAACATGCATTTAATATGAAGCTAGTATTATTGATTAGAAAAAGAAGCTTCAGAGCATATCTTTCTGATTCCTTGTATTACTTGTTACAAATTCCCCTACAATTTATGCTTCTGATGAAAATAAGAATAATGCAAAACAAAATACATGAGCAGAAAAAAGAAACTAAAAAGACTTGGGATGCAGATATTGCTCATGATGCGTCTATTCTGAGGGGAGTTAGGCAGATGGTCAAGATTTAAAATCACAACATTTTGACAAAGATTGTTAACTTCCCATTTCATCCAATAGTCCACTGCCCGAACTCTTCCAATTTTGCAGAGTCCCTATAAGTGGCACAGTGTCCTAGACATAGCCAAGAGTTTAAGAGTTCAACATTAGTGGAGACAGTTTAGGAAACACCAAGAAACTATTCAAAGCTAGGGGAAATTCAAGATTTGGGGTCAAATGGAACGGGGAATTACTATCAGAAGCAAGAAACAGTTGCTCAATTAAAACTTTTAGAGAAGCAAGGAAGAGTTACTCAATTCATACTTTTAGAGAATAGTTGGGCTAGGGGTAGTAAAAACTCTGTTCCTAATAGAGATCTCCTTGATGAAGTCAGTCAACCAATCATAGGAAATGCCTGAATCCTCTCCCTTTCTTTTTCCTCCCTTCCTTTTCTTTCCCTTCCTTTTATGGCAGATTAATTTTATTTTCTTTAATGAGAGGATTATAAGATTGATAGACAAAGGCAATATCATAAATCCAATCTGCCTAGATTTTTACAAAGTATTTGACAAACCATCAAGTACTATTTTTTTTAAAAGCTAGAGGAATATGAATGGAAAAAGTAGTATAATTTTGTTAATTTAGTACATGTTCAAAGTCTGGGATCAAAGGGTTCATGTAGTTTATTCTTTCTTTCTTAGGAGAATGTCTCCATTGAAGTGTTTCAAAAATTTTGACTTCAACTTATGCCATTTAGAGTGGCAATAAAAAAAAAATATGCTGATGAGGTTATTATATGCACTTCAGATTTGTAGACCCCTAAAGGAGGAAGGAATACCTTACCTACTGGATGATAAATAAGCAAGAGAGAGAGACAGACAGACAGACAGATAGACAGAGACAGAGACAGAGAGAGAGAGGGACAGAGACACACACACACACACACACACACACACACACACACACACACACACAGAATGAGAGAGAGAATAACTTCCTGATAAGCCAAAAAAACTGAGGCAATATATTAAAGTGAAATTTAGAAGGTATGTATGGTGTCTTATATTTGCAATTCCTTTTCTCTCTTTTTTATTGTTTAATTTGTTTATTTTTAGTTTTTAACATTCATTTCCACAAGATTTGGAGTTCCAGATTTTCTCCTCATCTCTCCCCACCTCCACGTCAATATATTATGCATTCTTATCACCGTTTCACTCCATCTGCCCTCCCTTTTACTCCCTCCCCACCCATACTCTTCCTCCTTATTTTCTTGTAGGGGAATACAGGTTTCTATACCTTGTTGCCTATATTTATTATTTCCCAGTTGTATATAAAAACAATTTTTAACATTTGTCTTTAAAACTTTGAGTTCCAAATTATCTTCCTACTTCACACTCCACCAACCCTCATTGAGAAGGTAAGCCCCTCAATATAGGTTATATAAGTGAAGTTATGCAAAATACTTCCATAATAGTCATATTGTGAAAGTTTAACTCTACTTCCTTTCACCCTTTGCATCCATTCTGTTTTTCAGGGAGACCAATACATTTTTAAATTGGCTCTCCTACATCCATTTTCCAGGTCAGTAGTTTGATCAGTGAGCTATTTTACATTTTCTTCTATTTTTTCCATCATTTTGTTTTTGTTTGACTAATTCTTCATATCTCACAGTCATTAGCTTCTATTTGTCTAATTCTAATTTTTAACAAATTGTTTTCTTGCATTAGATTTTATACCTCTTTTTCCATTTTGTTGATTGTACTTTTTGAGGATTTCTCTTCAGTGTGTCTTAGTGCCTCTTTTTCCATTTGATCAATTCTATTTTTAAGGACTTGTTTCCTTCAGTTAATTTTTGTTCTTTCCATAAGCTATTGACTCTGTCTTGTGTATCTCTCACTTTTTCCCTAATTTTTCTTCTACCTCTCTTATTTGACTCTTGAAATTCTTCTTAAGCTCTCCCAAGAATATTTTTTTGGACTTGAAAACAGCTCATATTCCTCTTTGAGGTTTTGGATCTGAATGTACTGACAATGCTGCTATCTTTGGAATACATGCTTTCATCTTCCCTGTCTCCATAAGATTCTATGATCATTGTCTGTTTCTACATTTTGCTCATGGAGTTTGCTTAGTTCATGGCTTTTAGAGTTGAGGTTTCCTGTTGGAGCACAGGAGGCACTTATCCAAGCTTCTTGTCTTAGAAGTCTGGGACCTGGTCACTGACTTTGTGTTTGGGGGCCTCAGGTGCTTGCAGTTAGAGACTGCAGGGGTCTGCCAGCTTATCTTGTGCTAAACTATGGTCAACAACACTTGACCTCTTAAGACAGAGGAGGGGAGTTTGGCCCCATTGTGAGGGGGAAGCATGCATACCTGGGTCTTGCACCCGAATGTTTGAATCCTGTTCAACCAGGCCTGGCACTGAAATGTTTGGTTACTTGTTGATGTTTGCCAGCCTGGAGCTGTGCCTCCTTGAGCTGTTTTGAAGAACCCAGAGATTTGGCTGTTAGAGAATGAAGCACATGTGGTGGTGCTCTGAGCTGATTTCTGCCAGTTCCCATGCCTGTACTGACACAAATAGAGGTCCTGTTGTTGATATTTGCCTGCTCCACCACCCTGGGCTCAGCATCTCACCCTGAATTGCTGAGGTGGGGCTTGCCATTGGCTTGCTGAAATACCTCTCATCCTGAACTTCCCCCTCCCCCAGAGTGAGAGGTGCATTTCCCATTAATCCCCCAAGTTTCTTGAGCTACAAGATTGCTTCACCCTGTCTTTCTGATGGTTCAGTTGTTTCAGGTTTTTTTCCTGGGGTCATATTTTCTCATTGTTAAAGAAAACAAAGGTTAAAAATATTTTAAAAAATAAGTGGTTGTTTTTGAGCAAGCTTCAATCTGCGTTCAGTGTCCATTATTTCTTGCTGGAGGTGGATTGCATTTTTTCATAATAATCCCTTTGGAATTGTCTTGAATCTTTGTGTTGTTGAGAATAACTGTCATTTACAATTGATTGTTGTACAATATTGCTTTTACTATGGACACCATTCTCCTGGTTCTGCTTGCCTCACTTTTCATCATTATGTATAAGTTCCTTCAAAATCATCCTGCTCATCATTTCTTGCAGCACAATAGTATTCCATCATAATAATACATCACAACTTGTTCAGTCATTCTCCTACTGATGGGCATAAATTCAGTTTCCAATCCTTAGCCATCACAAAAGCAGTTAATATAAATATTTTTATGCATATAGATCCCTTTTTTAAAAAAAGAAATCTTTGAGATATGAACCTAGCTGAGGTATTTGCTGGAACAAAGCTTTTGCATGCTGTTATAAATCCTTTGGGTCTAATTTCAAATTGCTCTCCAGAAAGGCAGGATCAGTGCAGAACTCAACCAACAGTGTTTTGATGTTCTAATTTTCCCATATTCCCTTCAAAATTTGCCATTTAACTTTTCTATCATATTGTCCAATCTGATATGCATGATATGGTTCTAAAATTTGCATTTCTATAACTAATAGTGATTTAGAGCATTTTAAAAATAATTATAGATAACTTTGACTGCTTCATCTGAAAATTATTTGTTCATACTTTGGAAATCTATTAATTAAGGAGTCACTTGTATGCTTAGTAATTTGACTCACTTTTCTATGTATTTGAGAAATGAAGTCTTTATCAAAGAAACTTGCCATGCATTTTTCTTAGTTATGGTTATTGTTTCACTCCATTCTGTTTTATTATTTATCCTTCTCTCTTCTTTCACCTTGGCCTAATCAAAAATGTTTTGCTTCTGACCATCATTGGCCTCAATTTCCTTCTCATCTACTGGTCTCCTTTTCCCATCATACAATTTTCCTACTTTCCAGTATGGTGCATTTTTTATAATCAGCTGAGTGTGAATATTATTGCCTCTTTGAGCCAAACCCAATGATAATAAGGTTCAATTATTTTCCATCACTACCCCAAATATTGCCCTCCACTGCAAAAAGTTCTTTTGTACTTCTTTGATGTGAGGTAATTTATTCCATTCTATTGCTCCCTTCCCTTCCCCCCTCTCCCAAGACATCCTGCTACCTCATCTCTTAAATTTCTTTTTTTTTATTTTACTGCATCATAGCATTACTTTTTTCTCATGCGTTCTTTTGTTTTAGCTATTTCATCACAATCAACTCATATGGAAGCTCTCTGTGTACGTAAACTCCTTTGAAATGCCCTAATAATGATGAAGTTCTTAGGTATTTCACATATCATTTTCCAATGTAGGATATAAATCTTCCAACCTTACTGGAATCCCTTGTGATTTTTCTTTCCCATTTCCATTTTCATGGTTCTCTTCAATCTGGTATTTTAAAGTAAAATTTTCTATTCAATTTTGATCTTTTCATCAGGTAAATTTAAAGTCCTCAATTTTATTAAATATCCCCTTTCCTTCAAAGAATTATACTCAATTTTGCTAGATAGGTGATTCTTGGATGCAATCCTAGCTCATTTGCCCTCCAGAAAATACTCTTCTAAACCCTCTAATCATTTAATTTAGAAGACGCTAAATCTTGTGCTATACTAACTGTGGCATCACGATATTTTAATTATTTATTCCAGGTTACTTACAATATTTTCTCCTTGTTCTGGGAGCTCCAGAATTTGGACTTTCAGGTAAGTCAATAATTCTTCAATTATTTCTACTTTTTCTATTTTCTATGTCAGCTGTTTTTTCCAAGAAAATATATTATATTGCCCTCTATTTTTTTTATTCTTTCAATTTGGATTTATTGTTTCCTTATGTCTCCTGAAGTCATTAGCTTTCACTTGCCTAATTCTGATTTTAAGGAATTATTTTCTTTAATGAATTTTTGCTCCTTCTATTCCTTTAGACCGATTCTACTTTTTAAGTGCTTCTTCCCTTCATGGAACCTTTGTACATTTTTTTTTTTCCGTTTATCCACTTCTGCTTTTTAGGCACTTTTTCTCTTGAGTTAATTTTTGTGCTTCCTTTATTATTTTTCTTTTTCTGTTTGAGGCACCTTGGTGCAATGGATAGAACACCAGTGCAGGAGTCAAGAGGATCTGAGTTCAAATCTCACCTCAGACACTTGACACTCACTAAATGTGTGATCTTGGGCAAATCACTTAACCCCAGTTGCCTCATCCTGGGTCATCTTCAGTCATCCTGACGAATATATCTGGTCACTGGATTTTATGTTCTTATTTCCTTCATTTTTTTTTTGCTCCTTTACCAAAACAGTAACTTTTTCCACAATTGTCTTACATCACTTTCATTTCTTTTCCCAATTTTCCTCTGTTCTTCTTATTTGATTTCTCAAGTTCTTTATGAACTCCTCGAGGACTTTTTTTAGGACCTGAGACCAATTCTTGTGTCATTTCATGTAGGTTTTGGTTGTGTTGTCTTTTTCTGAGGTTTTGCTTTAATCTTCCCTTTTGCCTATAGTAACTTTTTTTTATGATCAAGCTCTTTAATCATTTTACTCTATCATTTTGTTCATTTTGCTGCTCCAGAATCCATTTTGTGACATTCTTTTAAAATTACTTGGTGGGGAATTTGGTAGAGCTCAAACATTCCCTGTTGTTACTCTATCATCTTGTCACTGTCTTCACAACTCCTAAGTTGAAAGATTCTGACACTTGGAGCATAAAATTTTCTTGGGAAATCATATTTTCAATTATCTATCTCTTTCCTTATCTACTTGATTGTGTCTTGTCTAGCATATATGCTCGTATCACCTTGGTGCAGACACCTGTCATTTTATGCCTGGACTATTCAAATAGCCAGCTGTTGAGTCTATATTAACCAGGTTTCTCCTCACTTCAACCCATTTTCTATTCAATCAATAAAGCAATTTTTCTAAAGCACATGTATCCCACTCACTTCCTATTACCTTGAGGATCAAATTAAATATTTGTTTAGTGTTCAAAGTCCCTCATAACCTAGGTATCCCCGCATTTTCTATTCCCTGTCCCCAAAGACCATCCCAGTATTCTACCTCACTCCCTGACACATATTCTTCCATCCAATGACACTTAAATCCTTGATTTTAATTTTGAAAGACAATCTTTTTGGCTACAGACACTCACTGGATTTCCCTAATCCCAGGAATACTCTCTTTTCTTATCTTCACCTAATAGAGTCAATGACTTTTTTGGCTTCCCAACTAAAATCTTGTCTTCTTGTAATGTTCTCTGAACTGTTCTTGGTACTGGTGACTTCCCTCTTTTAATTATGTATGTGTTTCATCTGAGTATATGTTTCATGTAAACACACATACACACACACATACAAACATTGTAAGCATTTTAAGTGCAAGAGAATGTTTTTAGTCCCTTTTTATAGCTCCAGAGCTTACCACTATTCATGGCATTTAGTATCACCAAGACAGTATACATACCACCAATGGTGACTATGAATATGCTGGTGTAGTTTTGAATCACAAAGTATAACAGCCTCTTCATATAGAAGAAAAACATTTATTCAATCACCAGAAAGACAAATCTATCATAGTAACCAAGAAATTAATACACATTATTACTGCAGGGGACAAGGTCATTCCCAAGCCTTGCCTTTCCCCCCAATTCTGCTACGGTGTGCTTTGATAGCTTTATGCACTGCCGTAAGTTCAGCATATTGGCTATTTCTACCTATTCCAGTACTTTCCAAAGTCCACCTAATAAATGGGTTATGGGCTACCACTTTCCAGTGTCTTTTGTGGTTTTCATATTTTACTGTTCCATCAGTAAACCATGTATGTCTCTTTTGTTCTTTGGTTAAACTATCATACCCCTCATTTCATTTTCCCTAGGATTTTATCAACCATTGCTTTATTTCAGATCTTGTGTCATTTTCTCCAGTATATATGTTTGCTGTAAATTTATGTAAAACAGAAACTCTAATTTTACCTGTTATCGCTATACTTTGGATATATAATTTCCATTTAATTATGCTACCCTCTTGTATGTGTCCAATTCTGTGAGAGCCTGGGGGACTCATTAGGCAGGTCATAATCTGGATATCAGGGATTAATATTACCTCACGGCCCAAAGTCAGTTGTTCAGTCTCTACCAGAGCTCAATATGTAGCTAACAACTGCTTTTGAAAAGGGTTATGTTGAATTTTAGAGGAAGGGAATTTCCTAGGCCAAAATCCTAAGGGTGTATTTTGGCTTTGCAGTTTTTGCCATAAACTCCAGTGTGCATATTGATCCTGTAAAGTCACTTGTAATTCTACCAGCCACTTTGCGTAGGCAATTAATCTAGGGGCAGTTGTAGAGGCCTTTGCTTCTTCAAAAGCTTATTCTGCTAATGTCTCCAGTCAAATTCATATTTTTCCTAGTAATATTATATAAGAGTTTCAGCGTTTGCCCTAGATGCACTATGTGATGACACCAATATCTAAATAATCCCATGAACTTTTGAGTTTCTTTTTTATCATTGAGGATTTAAAAATCCTCAATCTTTTGCCAAACTTTTAGGAGAATGTCTTTCAGCCCTTTATGCCTTTGCATACCCATTTTTTTTTTCAGTTTGAGCTGGCCCTTGAATCTTTGCAGGATTAATTTCCCATACTTTGCTTCTCATATGCTCAATTAAAGGTGTCAAACTTTTCTCCACTTATTTTACATTTTTTCCTTAAATCATAACATTATCTATGTAGTGGGTAAGCTGTACACCAGATAACTGTAATTGATCTAAATGTTCAGGCATAAGCTTATGACAAATAGTGGGTCTGTCAAGATAGCCTTGTGACAAGCATGTAAAATTGTCAGTCATGCAAAAAAGGGAAATTGATCCCATTGTTTAGAATCTATTGAGATAGTAAGGAAGTCATTGGCTAAATCAACTACGTATTAAGTTCCATCATATTTTGGAATCCTTTCTATTAAGGTAATGGTATCTGTAACAGTAGCATACAAGGAAAGAGTCACCTTGTTCAATTGTCTATAATCTATTGTCATATTGGATATTCCATCTAACTTTTGTACAGACAGGATTATTCCATTGAGTGATTGTAGGGACTAACGTTTCTCCTGTCTCAACATAGTACTTTATAGTATGAGTAATTTCACGTTGTCCACCTGGCACAAAATGTGCTTTAAAGTAAATATCTTAGGTTGGGAGAATGTCCAGGGTCAGAACTGCATGAACCACTGGCTACACCCTTGCTCCTCTGAAATGTTTCAGGAACTCTCTGTCAGCTGCAATAGTAGAGCAGTCAGACAAAAAGGTGAAGTATCATAAGCTGGAGGAGATCCAGAATCACAACCATAGCAAGAGCACTTAGCTCGTCCTGCTCTACAAAGTCCATGATCTGAGGAGTATGCCTGGAGGAGTATTCTGGTGGAGAAAAAGTTCCGAGGGAGGAAGCTGGAGGTGATGCAACTGAAAACTGTGAGGATGTTGGACATTCCACAGATACCTAAGAATTATACAAGACATATATCATTGGGGAACTTCATTCAGATGACAGATGCAAAATAAAGAAACCTTCAGATACCATACTGAGTACTACTCTTGATAATAGCAGTATTTGGTGAACCAGTTGGGTGACCCCAGAGATTTCTGCACTTGTTGTGGCCTTGATGTATTGATTCTACATATCAGCACACAATCATTGTTTTAAAGTCAATAAAAGAGGGGGCAGAGCCAAGATGGCGAAGTAGAAAGACTCACATATGCTAGCTCCGAATCCACAGCCCATGGATTTCCTCTAAAAAGAACTCCCAACAAATTTTGGAACAGTAGAAGACATGCAGCAACACAGTGAAGGAGATTTCTGTTCCAGAGAGCCCTGAGAGACCAATCCCAAAGGTCCATCGCGCCCCAGACAGGAGCGGAGTCCAGCCCTGCCCTGGCTACGTGGGAAAGAGGAGAGAGCAGATCAGAGCAGGCTTCAGGTATGGAATCTCCAGTGGCTGCAAAGGTCCCTCCACCCACAGATGCATAGGTTAGTGAGAGAGACATCTGGACGAGCTGAGAGGGGAGCAAGGTGTCTCCATAACTCGAGCCACCTCAGGAGACAGCAGCAGAGGCAGCAGGTGGCCAGAGGATCCCAGAGCAGGCAGGAGCTCAGCAGCAGCTCCATTACAGAAGGTCTCTGCATAAACTGCCTGAGGGAACTGAGCCTGGGAGGTGGCCCTGGCCCCACCTGAGAACCTGATTTCATCTTACCCTGAATAGCAGCCAGGCCAGCCACTAAAAGGCCTGAGGCTGGGGAGCAGCATTTGAATCTCAGACTCCAAGCACTAGCTAGGCAAACTTAGGCATGGGTGGAGAGGACTCTCAGAAGTCAAGTAACTGGCTGGGAAAATGCCCAGAAAAGGGAAAAAAATAAGACCACAGAAGGTTATTTTCTTGGTGAACATCTGTTCCATTCTAATTTTGAGAGAACTATTTTCTTCAGTGAGCTTTTGCACCTCTTTTTCTACTTGGCTAATTCTGCTTTTGAAAGCATTCTTCTCATCATTAGCTTTCTGAACCTCTTTTGTCAATTGAGTTAGCCTATTTTTCAAGGGGTTATTTTCTTCAGCATTTTTTTGGGTCTCCTTTATTAAGGTATTGACCCGTTTTTCATGCTTTTCTTGCATCTCTCTCATTTCTTTTCCCAGTTTTTCCTCCACCTGTCTAACTTGATTTTCAAAATCCTTTTTGAGCTCTTCCATGGCCTGAGCCCATTGGATATCTATTTCAGATGTTGGTGATACAGAGGCCTTGACTCTTATGTCTTTACCTGATGGTAAGCAAGTTTCTTCCTCATCAGAAAGGAAGGGCGGAATTATCTGTTCCCCAAGAAAGTAACTTTCTATGGTCTTATTTTTTCTCCCTTTTCTGGGCATTTTCCCAGCCAGTTACTTGGCTTCTGAGAGTCCTCTTCCCCCCCCCCCCTTCCGATCTGCCTAGCTAGTGCTTGGGATCTGAGATTCAAATGCTGCTCCCCAGCCTCAGGCCTTTTGGTGGCTGGCCTGGCTGCTATTCAGGGTAAGATGAAATCAGGTTCTCAGGTGGGGCCAGGGCCACCTCCCAGGCTCAGTTCCCTCAGGCAGTTTATGCAGAGACCTTCTGTAATGGAGCTGCTGTTGAGCTCCTGCCTGCTCTGGGATCCTCTGGCCACCTGCTGCCTCTGCTGCTGTCTCCTGAGGTGGCTCGAGTTATGGAGACACCCTGCTCCCCTCTCAGCCCATCCAGATGTCTCTCTCACTAACCTGTGTGTCTGTGGGTGGAGATACCTTCGCAGCCACTGGAGATTCCATCCCTGAAGCCTGCTCGTATCTGTTCTGTCCACTCAGTGCCGTGTGGCTGGGGCAGGGCAGGGCTGGGCTCCGCTCCTGTTCGGTGCACGATGGACCTTTGGGATTAGTTTTTCAGGGCTCTCTGGAACGGAAATCTCCTTCACTACGTTGCTGCGAGACTTCCCCTTCTCCAGAATTTGTTGGAAGTTCTTTTTAGAGGAAATCCATGGGCTGTGGGTTCAAAGCTAGAATATGTGAGTCTTTCTACTTCGCCATCTTGGCTCCACCCTCGAGAACTATTTTCTTCAGTGAGTTTTTGAACCACTTTTTCCACTTGGCTAATTCTGCTTTTGAAAACATTCTTCTCCTCATTGACTTTTTGTACCTCTTTTGCCAGTTGAGTTAGCCTATTTCTCAAGGGGTTATTTTCTTCAGCATTTTTTTGGGTCTCCTTTATTAAGGTATTGACCTGTTTTTCATGCTTTTCTTGCATCTCTCTCATTTCTTTTCCCAGTTTTTCCTCCACCTGTCTAACTTGATTTTCAAAATCCTTTTTGAACTCTTCCATGGCCTGAGCCTATTGGATATCTATTTCAGATGTTTGGGATACAGAGGCCTTGACTCCTATGTCTTTCCCTGATAGTAAGCATTGTTCTTCCTCATCAGAAAGGAAGGTAGGAAACATCTGGTCACCAAGAAAGCATCCTTCTATGGTCTTATTTTTTTCCCTTTTCTGGGCATTTTCCCAGCCAGTTACTTGACTTCTGAGAGTCCTCTCCACCCCCTGCCTAGATTTGCCCAGCTAGTGCTTGGGGTCTGAGATTCAAATGCTGTTCCCCAGCCTCATGGCTATTGGTGGCAGACCTGGCTGCTATTCAGTGGGAGCTTAAGTTCTGGTGCTCAGGTGGGGGCAGGGCCACCTCCCAATCTCAGTTCCCTCAGGGAGTTTATGCAGAGACCTCCTTTAATGGAGCTCCTGCAGAGCTCCTGCCTGCTCTGGGGGAGCCTCTGGCCACCCACTGCCTCTGCTGCTGCCTCCCGAGGTGGCCTGAGTCATGGAGACACCCCGCTCCCCTCTCAGCCCATCCAGACGTCTCTCTCACTGACCTGTGCATCTGTGGGTGGAGGGATCTTCACGGCCACTGGACATTCAATCCCTGAAGCCTGCTCGGATCTGCTCGCTCCTCTCTTTCCCATGTGACCAAGGCAGGGCTGGGCTCTGCTCCCGTCCAGTATGCAACTGACCTTTGGGGTTGGTTTTGCAGGTCTCTCTGGAACAGAAATCTTTTTCACTATGTTCCTGTGCAGCTTCCACTGTTCCAGAATTTGTTGGGAGTTCTTTTTATAGGAAATCCATGGGTTGTGGGTGCTAGTATATGTGAGTCTTTCTACTCCACCATCTTGGCTCTGCCCCTGACACCATGCATTCTAATTACCCCTTACCCCAAACTGCCTTCTATACTATCATACCTCTCCCTTCCATTATCCTTGTTTGCTCTATTTTCTTCTAGGGGCAAGGTAGATTTCTATACCCCATAACCTGTATTTCTTTTATCCCGATTGCATGCAAAAATGATTCTCAACATTTGTTCCTAAAACTTTGAGTTTCAACTTCTCTCCCTTCTATGCATATTTAATTTTGCAAAAGACTTCTGTAATAGTCATATTCTGAAAGACTAACAATATTTCCCTAGATCCTATCCTACCCTCCATTTTATTCTATTTTCCCTTTTGACATTGTCCCTCCTGAAAAGGGTTTAGGCCTAATTACTCCCTCCTTCCATTTTTCCTCCCTTCTATATACCCCCCTTCACCTCACTTATCCCTTTCTACTGTACTTTCCTATAGTGTAAGATAGATATTCATACCAAATTGAGCATGCATATTGTTCCTCTTTAAGTCAAATATGATGAGAGTAAGCTTCACTTTTTCCCTGTCATCTCTCCCCATTTCTCATTCATTGAAAAAGATTTTCCTTGCCTCTTTTATGAAAGATAATTTGCCCCATTCCATATCTCCCTTTCTCCTCTCAATATATTCCACCCTCACCCCTTAATTATATACTTTAGGTATCATCCCTTATGATTCAACTTACCCTGAGCTTTCTGTCTACACATATGTATATATATATATATATATGTATGTATGTATAAATGTGTATATGTGTGTGTGAATAATCTCTCCAACTGCCCAAATACTTAAAAAAGTTTTAAGAGTTACAAATAATATCTTTCCATGTAGCAAAGTAAACAGTTCAACTTTAGTAAGTGCTTTAGAATTTCTCTTTCCTGTTTATCTTTTCATGCTTCTCTTGATTTAGCATTTGGAAGTCAAATTTTCTATTCAACTCTGTTCATCAAGAATGCTTGAAAGTCTTTTATTTTATTGAATGACAATTTTTCCCCTGAAATATTCTATTCAGTCTTGCTGGATAGGTGATTCTTGGTTTTAATCCTACATCCTTTGTCTTTTGAAATATCATATTCCAAACTCTTTGCTCCCTTCATGTAGAAACTGCTAGATCTTGTGTTATCCTGATTGTGTTTTCACAATACTCAAATTGTTTCTTTCTGACTGCTTGCAATATTTTCTCCTTGACCCTGGAACTCTGGAATTTGACTATATTGTTCCGAGGAGTTGTTCTTTTAGCATCTCTTTCTTGAGGTGATTGGTAGAATCTTTCAGCATTTATTTTACCCTCTGGTTCTAGAATATCAGCTCAGTTTTCCTTGATAATTTCATGAAATATAATATCTTGGGTCTTTGTTTGATCATGGCTTTCAGGTAATCCCATAGTTTTTAAATTGTCTCTCCTGGATCTATTTTCCATGTCAGTTGTTTTTCCAATGAGACATTTCACCTTGTCTTCTATTTCTTTTTCTTTCTTTTCGTTTTGTTTTGGAATCTATTGTTTTTCCTAAAGTCATTATCTTCTATATGCTCCATTCTAATTTTTAAAAATTATTTCCTTCAGTGAGTTTTTAACCTCCTTATCCAATTTTTTAATTCTGCTTTTTAAAGCATTCTTCTCCTCAGTGGCTTTTTGGGATTCTTTTGCCATTTGATCTATGTTTGAAGCAGTTATTTTCTTCAGTTATTTGACTTACTTGTTAATATTCTTGAATTGCTCTCGTTTCCCTTCCCATTTTTCCTTCACCTCTCTTACTTGATTTTCAAAATTCTTTTTTGAGCTCTTCCATGGTGTGAGGTCATTGCATATTTATTTTAGAGGTTTTGGATGCAGATTCCTTGTCTTTTATATCTTCCTCTTATGGTATGCAGTGTTCTTCCTCATATGAAAGGATGGAAGAAAATACCTGTTTACCCAGACATTAACCTTTTATGGTCTTTTTAAAATTTTCCCCCCCATTTTTGGACCTTTTCCAAGCCAGTTACTTGATTTTTGAGTCCTTTGTCAAGAAGAGCATATACTCTGGGGACTTGTAATTTCTCAGCTCCTTCAAGGTGGCATAATCAAGGGAGAGGAGACTACTCCTCTCCTGGTCTGCATCCTGGTCTGGGAGTAATTTTAAACACTCTTCCCGGGATCTGCAAGTAGAATTCCCTCTCCTCAACCATCTCCAGCTCCACCATGTCAGCAGTCTTCCTCACCCCAGGACTGCCTCTCATAGTTGGGACCCAGATTAGCAACTCCCTTTCCCCAGCCACCTTAGACTGAAGGTTCCAAAAACCTTCAGTCTAAGTATGCCACCACTGCAGTGGCTGATGCTGAGAGGTCCAATTTTCCTCCCTTTCTCACCCAGGTGAAAGAGCTTCCTCACTGATCTTTGACACTGTCTTTGGTGTCTTGGAGTTGAGCAATCTGCTGCCAGTGACACTCTGAAGTCTTTTGTGTTCCTATCCATATCGCACCATGTGTCTATCTATGTAACTACCTATTTATCTCTACTTGCATTGTCTGGAAGATGCAAAAGGAAATATTTCAACTGATAAGAGCAAAGTGATGCTAACATTTTTAATTGTCCAAAACTAGAATGAAGCACCTTACCTGGGTTTTGTTAGGAAAAAATGAAATATGGGGCTCAAACAGAGGGGATCAGGAGGTTAAGTGATTGCTTAAGGTTGACTCCTATTAGAGGTTGAAAGATGACTTACGTTGAGAAACAATCAGATGAGATGATTCAGAGATTTTATTATTCTTTGTTCATTGTACTTTCTTATCTTCCATACAGATAATATTCCTGATATTATACTGTAATCTAAGCACCTCAATTGTATTTCAGGCTGAGAAAACACTTTAAATTAATTCATTGAACAACTGTTTCATCATACTCAGCTCAACATACCTTGCTGACATTCAGCTTCATTTTTCACCTGGTCATTTTGTGCCTTTCTTCTGAGTTCACACTGACTTTCAACCCTTATTTGCTTGATAATTATAATCTGAGGACATCTGCAACATTTTCTAGAAAACATGAGGAAATTAACTGATCTAATCTTCCACACTCCATTTTTGTGACATCTCAGATCATAATTCCTTTTCCTACCATAATTTTCATAATGTGTTGTGATCCTCAAAAGAAGGTAAGCTCTGTGAGAACAAGAATTATCTAAATTTAATATTTGTAGTCACATCATTTAATGTTTGGCATAAAATGATCTTTTTCATTCATATTAAAACATGTTTATTTCTTCTCATGTGTGTATATACACATACATGTACACATGTGTATATGCACAGGTAGAGATATATATGTATATTGTGTTATTTCATTATATTTAATTGTAAAAATTTAGGCATATTTAAAAAACTGCTCTATGGATCAAAGTAACTCAAGGAATTTCTCTCTTGCTCTACAGTCTTATTCCATATTTGAAATTCACTTTAAGTTGGCTTATGACTCTAGGCAGATTTTGTTCACAATTTTAAAAAGTGTAAACATAAGAAAAATTGTTTGTACAAAAAAAATTCCCTTTAGATATCCAGAGATTATTTTGAAGAAATAAGTTGAATTGTTTTCTTTTTCTATAGTCTAAAAGTCAGCTATAAGTAAAGTCTAATTGTAAATAAAATTAATCTTACTGTGATCTTAGAAATGAAAAACATTTTAACAAGAACAGAAAATGTAATGTGTATGTATACCTATGTGTGTGTATAGATACATATGTGTGCACACATGCATGTATATACATATATACACAAATACAAATACATGCATGTATATATATTTATGCATGTTTGTATATGTATTTACATCTATATACACACACATGCTTGTGTATATATGTATGTATATGTGTATACATACACACATGAGTGGTAACAAGAGATAATTTTCTACCAAGTATATAAAACCACATATTTTATCTTATAGTTGTATATACTGAAAGTTCCTACAACCTTAATGTAGTTTTAAACTATTAAAATATAAAAAAAAAAACATTGACTTTTGGCAATACCCTGTATGACAAGATGGAAAAGACAGGTGTGACTTTGTGAATAGAAACTTGACTGAAGACTGGAAGACATGGGTTAATATCCCATGGTTGACACCTATTGGTGGTGTGATCCTGTTAACTCATTTAAGTAATTTATGTTCTAAATAACTCCCTAAGACTGTAAGAAGCAAAGATGCCAAGCTGCACAGGTCAAGTATTTCCTCACTAGTAGTTTTTTACATCAATGAAATATTAGATCTTGTCCATTAATAAGTAGAATTTAATAGAAAGCTATGGGGAGATAGTAGAAGGAGTTCTTTTCAGAATCTATCAATTCTGATAAAAAAATCCATTCAGATATAATAGGTTAGTTAAAACAGACTCATTCATTCAATGATTCATTAAACATTTATTAAATACCTACTATGGACCAGACACTGTGCTAAACACTGCAAATACAAAAGAGGCAAATGACAGTCATTGCCCTTCAGGAGCTTACTTTATAATGGGAGAAACAACAGGCAAATTATATTAAAAAAAACAAATGATATGAAGAATAAATGGGAAAAAAATAAAAGAAGAAAAGCGTTTTAATTAAAGAGGTTAGTGAAGGTTTTCTGTCAAAGGTGGTATGTTAATTGAGACTTCAAAAAGCTATAGAAGTCAGCAGTTGTTTCAAATTAAGGAGCGCAGAAGGAGGAGAGTTTCACAGGTATGGACATCAACTGGTGAATATGCCTGGATTACAGAGAGTATATTATTTCTATTTTGGTTTTTTTTTTACATGAAAGAGACAGAGTGCCAGTGTTATTGAACTGAAGTAAGTATAGTGGTAAGTGAGGTATAAGAAGATTGGAAAGGTAGGAGGAAGTTAAATTATGAAGGACTTTGAAGGCCAAAAAAGACATTTTTTATTTGCTCCTGGAGAAAATTGGAAGCCACTGGGGTTTATTGAGTTTGGGGGTAGAGGGAATCGAGTGACACGATCTGACCTGAATTTTAAGAAAATCACTTTAGTAGCTCTATGGAGAATACATTGGAAAGGAGAGAGACTTGAGGCTGACAATTGTACCTGAAGGCTATTGCAGCAATATGTCTATGAGGTATTTACAGCTTATATTAGAATGGTGGTAATGTGAGAGAAAGGGGTGTATTCTCCAAATGTGGCAAAGGTGAAATTGACAGGGCTTGGCAACAGATTGGATATAGGGAGTGAGAGAAAGTAAGCCAGTCACATTGTAAGACTGAGCAACTGGTAGGATGGTGTTGCCCTCTGTAGTAATACGGAAGATAGAAGGCAAGGGACCATTTAGGGGAACAGATAATGGTTTCTGTTTTGGACATTCTGAGTTTCAGATTCATCTAGATATCCAGTTTGAGTTGTCTGAAAGTCAGTTGGAGATGAAATATTGGAGATCAATAGTGACATTGAGACAAGAAAGGTAAATTTGAGAATCATTAGCTTAACCATGGTAATTAAATCCATAGGAGCTAATGAGATCACCATTTGAAGCAACATAGAGAGAGAAGAGAAGGAAGACCAAGACAGAACCCTTATAAACTCCTGTGCTTAGAGGGCATGATTTGGATGAAGATCCAGCAAAAGTGATAGAAGGAGCTATCTGACAAGTAGAATTAAAAACCAGGAGAGAGTGGTGTCTTGAAAACATAGAGACAAGAGAGTATCAAAGAGGAGAGAGTGAACCAGTATCAAAGACTGTAGTAAGGTCAAGGAAAATGAGGACTGAGAAAAAACTATTGAAGTTGGAAACTAGGAAATTATTAGTAACTTTAGAAATTTCAGTTTGGGTGGAATAATAAGATCAGAAGCCAAATTGTAAGGAGATAAGAATGGAATGAGAGGAGAGAAAGTGGATGCTTTATACAATCTTTTCTGAAGTGTTTCATTATAGAGCAGAAAAAGAAAGAGAACTATAATTGTCAGGGATGGAAGGATCAAAAGAGAGTTTATTGGGAAATATGGACATGCTTGCAGGTGGTAAAAAAAAACACTAGAAAGGGAGTAATTGAAAATAAGTTCAAGAGTAGAAATAAGACAAGGGACAATCTGTTGGAGTGGATAAGATGGAATGCGATTGCTTAAACAAATACTAAGTATTTGTACTTAGTAGTACAAGTAACTAAGTATAGGAGAGCCTTGGTAAAAAGTAAGGCCACTTCATTATGTGAAACGGGTGAAGGAGGAGAAAGTGATAGAAGGCACCTGAATTATAGGAGATGAGCAAAAAGGGAAAAGAGAGAGAGTTCATAGTTAATGACCTAAGTTTTTTCTATAAAGTGTCAGGAAAGCTTATCAACTGAGAGATTTGGAGGATGTGTCATTATGAGAGCTTTGAAGAGAGATAAAAATATTTAGAATAGCTATTGTGGAGAGTGTGATAAGTAAGTTGCTGAAGGAGGTATAGTAGGATTTCCTATCTGCAGTGAATGCCCAGTTTAGGCTACACAACAAAAATTTGTAGTTGATCTACTCAGAACCATTGTGTGATTATCTCCACATTCATTTGTAAACACGTGTATAGGCATGAAGGCCATAAATGGTGAGGATAACTGGAGGCTCAGACTTGGTTGGATGTAATTGGTAAGATGAAAAAGGGGCCAGGGATTCAAAAGAGGATAGTGTGGATTTGAATTGGTTCATAAGGAGTCAACATGCACTCTACTATATATACACATTCACATGTGCAAAAGTACGCAAGTATTGCTGTGTGACTTACTAGGGACAAGCAATAATGGTGAAATGTTTGTTTTTTCATTTTGTGTTGTGAATGTGTGTGACAACCTTGCTTGCATGTGTTTCTTTGTTAACACTAATCTGACTCAGAATGTCTAACTGACCACAGATTTCCCCACCCATTTCTTTTCTCTTTTAGCTAAATACTAAGTTCTATGTCATAAACATAGATTTTTTTATTGTATTTACTTTTTTTAAATTTTTGATGGACATTAAAGAAACATGCAAGAGTTTTAGCTTCAAAGAGCTCACCTCCATGACTGATAGAGGTATTTCAATCTGTCAGGTTGAATCTACTGCCACTATGGAAATATTGTTTTTTTTATTTAAGTTGAGCTCTTAAAATATATAAACAGCACAAAATTAGTCATATAAAGTTAATATAAAATAAATTCAGTGTCTAAACATTGGATGCAGTAAGAGAGGTCTCTATTGTGTAGATAGTTTCATTGTTTATGTTCAGTGATTCAAAACATTAATGTCAAACTAGCAATTAGGTTTGTAGTATCACATTTTGTAATTACTCATTCAAATTTGGAAGATATTGTGATACGATACCCTGAGTAATCTTTCAAGGATGAATAATAGTAAATTTTAAAAATAAATATTGACTATATTGCTGTCCTGAAAAGATGAGCTAACTAACCCAGTTTTTACCAGTTTGTAACAAATATGTTTAGCCTTATGAATCACCCAATAGGTTAAGGACATGTGGAATGGCAAAAACTGGTTGGTGAGTATTTATAGTTTAGAAATTTTCTTTGTGGATGCCATATTAGAAGAACCTGTCATCTTGGAAGGTAAGTCTCTCCTGATTACCTGAATATTGTCTAGGGAATTTGTCCCTGGAAACAAGGTAGTATTTTTTTTTCAGTTGGTGATCTTCATTTATCAGCTACAAACCTTTGTAAAGCTATGTTTATCATGCCCTCAATATCCCTAGATAAATTCTGCTGATCATTCATTTTGAAAGTCAAACTTGATTAACTTTTCATAAAGATATGAGTAAGAAACTATACCAAAGGTGGAATGAAGATGGTAAAGTAATAGCACAGATTTGCTAGAATGCTTCCCCTAAGCCCAGTTAAATACTTGTAAAAAATGAGTCAAAACAAATTCTGGAGCTGCAGAACCCACATAATGATGGAGTGAAGCAAATATCCAGTCCAAAACAGCTTGAAAAGTTGCTGGGAAGTGTCCTTTTCACCATAATGGGAGCAGAGCTCAGTCTAATGTGGGCTATGCTGGCACAGAGGGGAACTGAACAGGCCTTGAGGACACTGAATCTCCCACACCTGTGTTTTTTGTCAGATGTCATAACTATAAGGACAAATTGGAAGGTCAGTTGAAAAAATCTGTGGGACCTGTGTGAGAGAGTAGAGAGGTCTGGCCCCAGGTCCAGGGCAGCAGAGGTGGGGACAGGGTGCAGAAAAATACTGCAGCCACAGCAGCAGAAGAGACAGAGGCAGCCACTGTTTCTGGAGTTCCAGTCCCACAGATGGTGGGAGGATTGAGCAGCTGACAGTACACCCGCCACCCCTACTGGAGGTAGAGAACAAACTTAACAAATTGCTAAAAAGTTAAGTAAATGATTGGTGAAATGAGCAAAAATTGGAAAAAAAATCAGACTATGTAATCTTACTTCGGTGACAAAGAGCAAAACATGCAAGCAGAAGAAAACAAAGTCAAACTTCCTCCATCCGAAGGCTCCAAGAAAAATATGAATTGGTATGAAGGTCATGGAAGAGCTCAGAAAGGATTTTGAAAATCAAGTAAGAAAAGTAGAGCAAAAATTAGGAAGAGAAATTAGGATAAAGAAAGAAAATCATCAAAAATGAGTCAAATGCTTGCTAAAGGAGACCCCCACTCAAAATGCTGAAGAAAATTAAAGTTGGAAAAATAGACTAACCCAAATGACAAAGAGAGCCAAAAAGCCAAAGTGGAGAAGCATGCTCCAAAAAGGCAGAATTATTGGTCAGATAGAAAAGGAGGTCCAAAAGTTCACTGAATAAATTAATTGCTTAAACGTTAGAATGAAACAAATAGAAGCTAATGACTTTATGAAAAATCAAGAAATTGTAACACAAAACCAGAGTAAAGAAAAAACACCAGACAATGAGAAATATCTCATTGGAAAAATAACAGACCTGGAAAATAGATCCAGGAGGCACAATTTAAAAATTATGGGACTACCTCAAAGACATGTTCAAAAAACAAAGTCTAGACCTCATCTTTCAAGAAATTAGAAAACTGCCTTGTTATTCTAGAATCAGAGGGTAAAATAAGTATTGAAAGAATACAACCACCACCTCCTGAAAGAGATCTGAAAAGAAAACAACTCCTAGGGTTATTGTAGCCAAATTTCAGGGTTCCCAGATCAGGGAGAAAATATTGCAAGCAGGAAGAAAGAAATAATTCATGTCTCGTGGAAATACAATTAGGATAGTACAGGATCTAGCTGCTTCTATATTAAGGGGTCTTGGGGCAAGAGCTGTGATAGTTCAGAGGTCAAAGGAGCTAGGATTAAAACCAAGAGTCACTTACCTAGCAAAACTGAGTATAATAGTTTAAAGGATAATTCAATAAATAGAACACTTTCAAGCATTCTTGATGAAAAGACCACTACTGAATAGCAAATATGACTTTCAATCACAAGAATCAAGAGAAGCATGAAAAGGTAAACAGGAAAGAGAAATCATAAGGTACTTACTAAAGTTGAACTATTTAAATCCCTACATGGAAAGATAATATTTGCAACTCTTGAGACTTTTCTCAATATTAGGGTAGCTTGAGGGATTATATAAATATAGACAGAGGGCACAGGGTGAGTTGGACAGGAAGGGTTGATATCTTAAAAAAATTAAGAGGTGAAAGGAATATATTGGGAGGAGAAGAGGAGAAACGGAATACAAGAAATTATTTCTCATATAAAAGAGTCAAGAAAAATATTTTTCAATGGAGGAGGAAAGGGGGGGAAGTGAGAGGGAAAAAATGAAGCTTTCACTCATCACATTTGGCCAAAGGAGGGAATAACATGCACATTAAATTTGGTATGAAAATCTATCAGAAAAATAGGGGTGAAGGGGGTGAGTCGGGTGTGGTGTGGGGGGAAATAGAAGGGAGGGGAAATAGGAGGCCCAGGTAATGAGAGGTAAACAGAATAGAACAAATTAGGGCAGGATAGGATGGAGAGAAATACAATGTTTCACAACATGACTATTATGGAAGTTTTTTCTTAACTACATATGTATATCATATGTCGAATTGCTTGCCTTTTTGGTGGAGATGGGTGGGGATGGAGCAAAGGAGAGTAATTAGAACTCAAAGTTTTAAAAACAAATGTTAAAAATTATTTTTACAAGCAACTGGGAAATAAGATATACAGGTAATGCTGTGTAGAAATCTATCTTGTCCAAAAGAAAATAGAGGAGATGGGGATATGGAAAGAGAGGGATGTGATAGAAGGGAGTACATATTGGGGGATTGGGTAATCAGAATGCATGCTGTTTTGTGGTGGGCAAAGGGGGGAGATGCATAGAAAATTTGAAACTCAAAATCTTATGGAAATGAATGTTGAAAATTAAATAAGTTGATTAAAAAGGGAACTATCAAAGTCATATTTTGATACATCATTGTGATGTTAATGTGATCACTAAACTTTCAAATACTAGTGGAACATGAGCTCTAGCTTATCATGCCAGCATGCAGCAACATTATGATAGACTCTGTCATCACAGGACTAACCAAGATAAGTTTCAAAAACATTTATGAATTTTATCTTCTCTAATCTTTATATTTAAAAAGTTTTTAAAAAGGGTTTCCTGAAGTTGGTACAATTGACTCACCAGTGTCCTATGTCCTCTACTCATTATTCATTGGACAATATTCTCTCATGTATCTACGTCATCCAAATATATGCATATTTGTGTTCAATACCAAGAGATTTCGATTTACAATAGTGCATGTTAATATATGACAACCTTGGGAAAGCTTCATTTCAAATCCCAGAGTCTTTTTGACATAATTGTCTGAGAAAGTATGAGACACTTATATCTGATTTAAACCACTATTTAAGTCACTCCATCTGTAGACCAGTGTTTCTCAAGTAGTCAATTTATGATACCTTATGGAATTTTTTTCAGCCAACCTTCTCTGAAGACTGTATATCAAATAACTCTGCAGTTTAAAAGGAACTTGTTGGCATTCAATGCATTGCAGTGCCAATTTCAATGCTGATCAAAACCAACCTGAAGTTTTCTGTGGTAAAAAAGGGGGCATTTTCTTGAAAATGAATGCAGATAAAAGATATATAATAGGAAGATCTGGAATACTCATTTAAATATCTCACTGCTTAATTGGAGGGGGATACTTATACCTTCTAGGGTCTGTGTTGTCTCTGTCATTCAACCGAACAATGATTTATGTAGGTTGTCAAGATAAAGTGTCAAGTGCATTGTGTTATCTTCTAGCCTGTGGAATGGCAGAAAGTGATGTAGTGAATAGAAAACTTGGAATCAGGAAATTTGGGCTCAAATATCCCCTCTGACACTTAGCAGTGGTGTCAACCTCTCTGAGTCTGTTTCCTTAACTTTAACATAGTAATAATCACTATAGCACCTAGTAACTTGTCTGATACTTAAATGAGAAATGTATAGAAAGTTTTTATTTTAGTTTAATTTTTAGTCACTCAGCAGGCATTTATTAAGCACTTATTATGTTTTAGGCACTATACTAAGTGCCATGGATGCAAAGAAATGCAAAACCATGGTCCATGCCCTCAAGGAGGTCACATTCTAATTGGACAGACTGTTATAAACTAGGTATAAGACACATACAGTGTAACTGAAAAGTGATTACAAAGGAAATGTTAATGTCAGCTATAATTATTAATGTTAATAGTATTACTCATGGGAGAATTCAATGTTATCCTTGCTTCTCCTTGTTTATTGGTAGTCAATAAACCAGCAATGGAAGGTGACAGAAAGCCACCAAACAATTCATAGTAGTCTCATATGTATTTATTATTTAGGTTAGTTGGCTAATATTCATTGACTTAAACATTAAGAAAATCAAAGCTTTGTACAAAGTCAGTCATATTCACTCTCACTTTTATTTTTATAGACTACATTTTCCCCTGCAACAGGTCTAAGGAATTCTTAAAACTATTTAGAATACATCATCTATAGTATTTTTTATAATCTTTTTGTGAATTAAAGTGTGCTGTAATATGTAAGTCACAGTAACAGGAAGTGTTACACTGCACTGGAAGAAAGGGACCAAAGAAGACCTATTATTCCTCACTTATTCTACTCATTTATAAGGTCAACCCAAGCAGTGTTTTGTAAAATCACAGAATTTTAGAGTAGGAAATGAAGTAAGCAGCAATCTATTCCAACTTGGACAACAAGGAATCCCTGCTATAACATATCCCAAAAGGTTTCATTCAGCCTTTACTTGAAGATCTACAAGTGGGGAGGGGGAGAATACTACTTCTCAAGATCAATCATTCTACTTTTGGACAGCCCTAATCTCCTTTAGATAAAAAGTTAGGAAAACTTGCCATTTGAAGAATGGACAGCACAGGATAGGTGCCTGTTCTCTAGAGGTCCAGGTTAAGAGGGTCTTTGTTATGCATAAGGTGAAGGCAGCAAAGTTAGCATAGATAGTAACTTGTTACTGTTTTTTTAAAATTATAATTAATAATATTTTCCACCATTATTATAGTTAGCATTTACATAAAGTTTTAAAATTTTCAAAACTGTACTTTTGTCATTTGATTTCCACAGTGATTTGAGGTAAGTTTCAATATTATTTTTGTAATAACCAATCAAAGTTTGCCTCTATGGACATTTCTTCAGATCCTGTTTCTTGAAGTCAAAGAGAAAAAAGTATATTTCCTCCATCAGAGAACAGCTCTTCACTCACATGAACACATTTGCCTTCCCCTCAGTCATCTTTCTCTAAGCTAAATATGAACATTTCCTTCAACTGGTCCTTATATGTCTAAATAGTCAAGACTTTCATCATTCTGATTGCCTTCCTATGGACATCTCCAACTTAACACGATACACCTTAAAGTAATTAAAGTAATCATATATGTCAGAATTAAATACCATATTTCAGAATGAAGTCTGATGAGCATAGAGTATAATGCAATTATCACTTTGTAGTGTAGACCAAGATTGCCTTAGCTTTCAAGGATACCACATATCTCTGATGATTTATATTGAATTGACAACCCACTAAAAACCTCCAGAATTGTTTTCCCCTTAGAACAAGTATCTTCCCATCTTATATTAATGGAGGTGAATTTTGTACCCAAATAAAATAATTTACATTTAGTCCTATTATATTTTATCTTATTGAAATTCACACAATGTTTTGCCTTGTCTATATTTCCTTGATTCTTCATTCATCCAGCATATTGCTTATGGTTTCCAATATTGTACCATCTATAGAATTCATAAATAAAGCTTTTCCAGGTTTTGAATGCTATATAAATGTTATCTATCAGCAATAGTAGAAGGCACCCGCAATAGGTCTGGAAATATTGCACTCATATCTTGCCTTAGATATGTCCTGGCTGGATGACTGTGAGCAATTCACTTAACCCCTTTCAGTTTCAGTTTTCCCATTTATGAAATTAGGGTAATGATAAGACCTACTCCATAGGTTTGCTCTGAGGATCAACTATCCTTGCATACATTCATCAGTTTACAATCTTGAAGTTCTATAGAAATGCTAGATGATGGTGATGATGATGATGATGACAGTTGTGGTGGTGGTGGTGGTGAAGAGAAGGAAGATCTCTTCTTCTCTTCTACTCTTTTTCAACGAATTCTCTGAACCCTGGCTTCCAAGAACCACACCATACTCCCTGTTCCTTAATCCTTACAAATTTTTAAATTCATGCAGATGATGAGATCTTAATAAAACCACCCCAAACTCCAATATTCTTACTTTCTTAGAGGCCTCATGGAATTACAGATATGCTGCCCCTAATAAAAGTCTGCCCTCAGATCCAATTCACATATTGGAACAGGTGTGTTCTCGTACTCAACCACAATCACATCATCCATCTTAACCAGACAGGACCACAATAGCAAGCCGATTGGAGGACAGCATAACCACAGAACCATAGAAGAGACTCCACCCCTATTACTTAATCCATTAACAATCCCTTCTTACCATTTTAATAGTCATAATTTCTTGCATGTAATTTCATCTTTGCCCTATAAAACTCATCTTGCTTTCTCTGAAGTTGCCGGTTCCTCTTGAAACAGTCAGCTTCATGAGACCCATTAATTTCATAAATGCCTATTTTTGGATCAGAGGTGATCTGGCTGAATTCTTTGAAATGATTCCACCACAGCACATCATGAAACCATAAAAAGAACTATAAAACTGCATGATTGCATTCATTTTTGAAAGGGTAAATGTCAAACAAAAATATCAGAACAAACTTGTACAATCTTTCATTGCCTTTCCTTTGTTTCCTCCTTGAGGTTAATTTCTCGTGAGGGAGGAAGTATGGTATAGTGGCTACAGGTCAGGTGTTAGGAGAATAGAAAACTTGATTTCATATTGTGACTCTAACACATACTGAACAAGTCATTTAATTCTCATTGTGGCAGCATCTCTCTATTAATTTCAGAGGAGTTGTTAATCCCTGGTGGTAATGAGGGGGAAGAAGGAATGACCAAAATTTCTTTACCTACATGAAATCACTGCCTAGACTAAGGGATGTGGAGTCATAATCATTTGATATCAGTGGTTCCATAAATAAAACCATCTAAATTAAATTATTTAATTCTAATCTAAGCAATAATATCTCCTACTTCATCTTTGACTCACTAGAATGAAGAGTCTCTTTGGATTTTCACTCCAGCTTACCACCCTGCCCATATTTATAGTCTCCTTTTCTTCCACAGCTCTCTGAGGAGTTGTAGTTGTACTGAGTCTTCATTTTGCTAGAGGGTAAGACATCAATCATGGCCTGAACTGGTGTCATATGTATTCTCCTAGATGTCTACATCACTGAAAAATAAATAGCAGCAATAAAATGGTGCATGGGACCTGGAGTTTAGGCTTAACTCTGTCACCAAATTTCTTGGTATTTATGGAAAACTCAGAACCTCTTTTGCCAGTTGCCTTATCAAAAAAAAAAGTGGGTAATAATTTTGATGATATCCATGTGGGATAAAACTAACATGTACACACATACATACAAACAGGAGAGGGAAACACATAGAAGAAATAAGATGATGAAAAAATAATTATAATAGTGGAAGAAAAGGGAGAAAACAATGAAAGATTCAGTAGACAGTAGAAGATCAAATTTGGATGGACTTGGAGAGGAATTCCTTTTCTTCCTTACAAGGAAGTTCACAATTATTTAAAGATAAAAGGTTTTCATATGTGTGAATTTAAAAACAAAACAATAAAAAACACTTTACAAAATCAAATTATCTATTCAAAATATTATAGTGGTAAGATATTTGTAATATGTTTTTATCCCAAATGGTATCAAAAATGGAAAGCGTCCCAAGAACCTGAATTCTAGTGCCATTATCAGTTGCTAGACGCATAAAAAAGAATAAGCACCATACCTTCTTTGAGCCTCAACATCCTTATGTGTAAAATGTGGGTCATCAAAGCACTTATTTCATAATGTGGCTGTGACAATCAATTGAAATCATAGATAAGAAGACTTTTACAAAAGTATATAACTGGCATCTATCTTTAATATTATAATAGTCCATAAACCAAATAAATGCCACTTTTGATACTTATTAGCTGTGTGAAACAGAATATGTTACTCACCCACTCAGTTCAACAACCAACTTCCTAAGCTTGCTCACTGGTCACGTAGCTACATTGGTAGAAGTAATTCCATTTACCACATAAATCACAATGCTGCACACATTCCCACCCTTCACAAAAAGTCTATAAATACAAGATAAGAATCTAAGAAATTTTCCCCCTCTGCAGCTTTTGACGTTTTTTCCTGATTGATACAGCCTAATCAACATATTATCTCTAATGCTTTCATGAGATGCAGGAATAATTGTTGGTTAATTGTTGATCTTAGAAACTTACTACTCGGCCAAATATCCTAATGATGTTCAGTGTGATGATGCAGAGGTGGAAATATCAACTGAGTGATTTTTCATTTATAGACTCTTCACATTAAAAAGCACAGCAAGAAAAAAAGTGAGACATTTCAGCTGTATATATTCTGTAAGGTAATATGTTTCATTCTTTAATGGTAAAGGGACTTGGTGGGAGAAAATGCTTTCCAGAGACAGCATGTCCTAGGAAAGGGATCTTCTCAGAGGGAAACAGAAGCTTCTGATAATTGTGACCTCAGGCAAACATTTATGTGTCAGGAGAGAAAAATATCATCTTAAGGAATTCATTCTAGTTAGCCTGGCTGCTCCTCACTAACACTAGCTATTTCTTCACTGAACTTCTAACTGAAAACCCCTACTGTCATCCAAATATGCTCTGCTTACCAGTAAAATACTGACAGGGCATTAAGGTGGTTGGCATCTCTCATACTATAAATTTCTCCTTTTGCTTAGAACCACATACTTGGGGTTTTGGTTTAGGGAGAGCTTGGACCCAGAGGCTATTTTCTAATGCCTGGCAGGAATGTGGAGGCCTGCTTTTATTGATTTTTCTAAAATCACATGGGAAAGAATGTGAAGGTGGCTCAGCAGATTTTTGCCCTATATTGTTTTTAAAAGCTTGCTGAATATTTACCTTCTTATATAGTCTCTTTGGCAAATTTTGATACTCATATGAAAATACAGGTTTATATAAAAAAAAGTTTTGAAAATTCTTTGGAAATTTTCAAAGGAGACAAAGAAGATAGTGAGGGAATCTTGCAGGGGCTTGGAGGGAATGTAGTGGACTGAACACACTTATTCACATATATACATACATATATATGTATATACACATACACACATATATCCATATAAATATATACATTAATTAATTTTTAATTTTCAACATTTACTTCCACTAGATTTTGAGTTCCAAGTTTTCTCCTTATCTCTCACATCCTCTACCCCCCAAAATCATGCATTTTCTGATTAGTCTTTTCCCGGATCTGGCCTCCCTTCTATCACCTCCCCCCACTCTCTTACCCCTTCCTCTCTATTTCCTTGTAGGGCAAGATTGATCTCTATATCTCATTATCTGTATTATTTCCTAGTTGCATATAAAAATAACTTTTAACATTTCTTTTTAAAACTTTGAATTCCAACTTGCTCCTTCCCCACTCACCCTGAATGAGAAGGTGAGCAATTTGAAATAGGATATACATGTGTAGTTGTGCAAAATACTTCCATAGCAGTCATGTTGTGAAAGACTAACTATATTTCCCTCCATCGTATCCTGTCCCCCCATTTATTATATTCTTTCTTTTTAATCTGTTCTTCCTCAAGAGTACTTACTTCTAATTACTCCTTCCTCCCATTTGCCCTCCCTTCTATCACCCCTGAGCTTATGCTCTTCCCCCCTGCTTTCATGTCGTGTAAAATAGATTTTCATACCTAATTGAATGTGCATATTACTCCTTCCTAAAGGCAAATGCAATGAGAACAGGGTTCACTCTTTCCCTGTTACTTCTCCCTTTTTCCCCTCCATTATAAAAGCTTTTTCTTGCCTCTTTTAAGGTAAGACAATTTACCCCGTTCCATTTTCCCTTTTCTCTCTCTCTCCAAATATATTCCTCTCTCACCCTTAATTTCATTTATTGGAGTTTTCTTATTCAACTCACTTTGTGCCCTCTATCTATCTATCTATCTATCTGTCTGTCTGTCTCTGTGTGTCTGTCTATCTACCTATCTATCCATCCATCTATATCTATCTATCTATCTATCTATCTTTTCCTCTACATACCCTAACGCAGAGAAAGGTTTCATGAGTTATAAATATCATCTTTCCATGTAGGAATGTAAACAGTTCAACTTTAAATAGTCTTTTATGGTTTCTGTTTTCTGTTAACCTTTTCATGCTTCTCTTGATTCTTATTTAAAAGTCAATATTTCTTTTAATCAAGAATGCTTCAGAGGAACGAAGATGGCAGAGTAGAAAGATTCACATATGCTAGCTCCGAACTCACAGCCCATGGATTTCCTGGAAAAAGAACTCCCAACAAATTCTGGAGCAGTGGAAGCCGTGCAGCAATGGAGTGAAGGAGATTTCCATTCCAGAGAGCCCTGAAAAACCGATCCCAAAGGTCCATCACGCACTGGACTGGAGCAGAGTCCAGCCCTTCCCTGGCCACACAGCACCAAGAGGAGCAGATCAGAGCAGGCTTCAGGGACAGAATCTCCAGCAGCCACAAAGGTCCCTCCACCCACAGGCGCCCAGGTCAGTGAGAGAGACTTCTGGGCTGGCTGAGAGAGAAGCAGGTGTCTTCATACCTCAGGCCCCCTCAGGAGGCAGCAGCAGAGGCAGCAGTGACCAGAGGCTCCTGGAGCAGGCAGCACCTCAGGTCCATTACAGAAGGTCTCACATAAACCCGCTGAGGGAACTGAGTCTGGGAGGAAGCCCTGCCCCCACCTGAGCACCAGAACTTAAGCTCACATTGAATAGCAGCCCCACCTGCTGCTGAAAGCCCTGAGGCTGTGGAGCAGCATTTGAATCTCAGAACCCAAGCAGTAGCTGGGCAGATCTGGGTGGGGGTGGGGAGAAATTTGATTTTCAAACAGAAGAATCAAGAGAAGCATGAAAAGGTAAACAGTAAAGAGAAGTCATAAGGGACTTACTAAAGTTGAATTGTTTACATTCCTACATGGAAAAATAATATTTGTAACTCTTGAAACTTTTCAGTATCTGGGTAGTTGGTGGGATTATGAACACACACACACACACACAAATACACACACACACATGCACACATGCATGCACACACAGAGACAGAGAGCGCAGAGTGAATTGAATAGGATGGGACCATATCTTAAAAAAATTAAGGTATATGGTGAGAGAGAAATATATTGGGAGGAGAGAGGGTGAAAAGGAATGGGGTAAATTATCTCTCATAGAAGAGGCAGGCAGGAGACTTTTCAATGGAGGGAAAAAAGAGAGGAGCTGAGAGAAAAACATGATGTTTACTCTCATCACATTTGAGTAAAGGAAAGAGTGAAATGCACACTCACTTTTTCAATGTTTATTCATCTCCTCAGTTAAACGCTTGACTTTCTAACTCTTTGTTAAGGTAGGACTCTGCTTCTTGTAATTGGAGGTAGAGTTGAGTGTAGAGTCACAGGCTTCAGGGATTTTGCATCTGTTGCTTGATTACCCACCATCTGTGGGCCCATAACTCTGGATGCAATCTCTACCACTACTGCTGCCACAACTGTTGGCTATTGCCACCGAGACTTCCACTACCATAGAGCTGGGGCTGGACTTGGCCAGACCACAAGTTCCCCTTTCACTCAGGTCCCACAGAGTTTTCTCACTGACCTTTTTGGCATTTGTGGGTTGAAAAGTCTAGAAACTTCCAAAGCTACCAATGATTTATTCCCTGCAGGCCTGTTCAGATCTGTCTGTGCTGACACAGCCCATGTTGGAATGCACTCCTCTCCCTGATCAGTGTGAAAGACACTGTCTGTCAATCTTCTACATTGTCTTAAGCTAAGGATTTGTGTCACTCTGTCATGTTGTGGGTTTTGTAGCTCTAGAATTTGTTTAGAGGCATTTTTAACAGGTATTTGGAAGGCATTGGTGGAGAGTTCAGGAAAGTCCTTGCCTTTACTGTGACATCTAATCTCTGCCCCATCAGATTTTCAAAATCCTTTTTGAGCTCTGACTTGAGAACGAATTCATATTTTCTTGGAGGCTTTGGCTCTATGAACTTATAACTCTCATTATAGAGTTTCATATTCCTTGTCACCAAAGTAAGATTTTATAGTCTGACTTTTTCCAGTTTTTCCTCATTTTTTCAGTCAATCATTTGACATTTTAGCTCTTGGACAAGGCTCTTCTCTGCTTCAAGTGGAGGTGGGGGCATGTACTGTCAGCCCAAATCTGTGGGAATAAAGCTCCAGAAATAGCTGCTGCCACTGCCCCTGCTGCTGTTGCAGGCTCCTCTACCCTTTCTATTGCCATGGGCCTAGGGCCAGACTTCCTTGCTCTATCTCAGAGTTCTGACTGTTTTTTTCCACTGATTTCCTTAATTGTCCTTGGTGTTTTGGAGTTGAGAAGCCTGGAAACCACTACAGCTGCCATTGATTCAGTCTCCCTCAGACTGACCATGCCCAGTCTATCCTGGCACATGCCATGGTAGAATGCACTCCACTACCAGGCCAGCCAAATAGACACTTACTGTCTAACTTTTTAAGTTATCTTCAGCTCTAGGTTTGCTTCACACTCTCATTCTGTGTGTTCTACAGCTATAGAATTTATTTAAAGTCATTTTACAGATATTTGAGGGGCTTGGTTGGAGAGCTCAAGCAAGTCCCTGCTTTTTCTTGGCAATCTTGCCTCCTCCCCTTGTGATGTGTGTATATATATATATATATATATATATATATATATATTACTTAAGAATTGTTAACTGCTCTATTTGTGCCTGGAACCATTGTCATAACAATCTGTTGTTCACCTATGTAGAATGTAAGGACTGTGTTACATTGTAAGGGCCATGATCCTGGAGGGATGGAATGTAAAACCAAGAAAAGTGGGAGGTTTTGTTATTTTCTTTCTGGCATTCAGTTTCCCAGATTCATTGAAAACATCTGAAGGACTTATTTCCTTTGAACCCTGATAATTCACACCTGTGCTCAGTCACATGGGTTGTGAGGTCTTCTGCCTCTGAGACTATTTTTTGAAAAATGTGTATCTTGGGAGTTTGGTGAATTGATTTGGGGGCTCAATTATGAGGATCTTTTGATTCCATGGATGGGATTCTGAGCAATTGTTTGTCAAGAGGCCCCTAACGATTCAGAAGTTTGTGCTCTCCTGGTTGGTGTTTTATATAGGTGGTTGTATAACTTTGTTCAGACAGTAGGCACCCTGCTGTTAAATTTCTATACTTATTTCTCTACTTGTATTTTCTGATTTTCTGTAATTAATATAAGATTTTTAAACCCTTTAAAGATGTATTTACTTTAAGGAGATGTTCTCTTCAGTGAATTCTTTTTTCATATTTTTAAAATCATTAACCAGTTTTTCATCTATTTCTCTAATCTGTCATTTAAAATCCTTCTTTAGCTCTTCCAAAAGTGCTCTTTGTGCTAGTCACCAGTTCAATATTTCTTTCTGAAGTTTCAGATGGGAGTACAATATCAATTCTGACTTTTTTGGTATTTATGCTTTGGTCCTTGTCCCCACAGAAAAATTCTATGGTCTTTTCTTTTCTACTTCGCTTCTTACTCATGATGATTCTTGTTTTCCTGACTTTTAAGATATATATCTGCTTCTAGGGCCCAAGGGGCTCTGTCTCACAGTTCTTGTGCCTTCAATTTGAGACTTTGTGTGTTGTGGACTCTGGTTCTTTCCGCTAGAAGCTAAAGTGCTACAGCTTACCTGGTGCTGAGCTGGCTGGTATGAGAAAGCAGAGACCAGGTGAGGTCTTTCTGGGTTTCCCTGGAGTTGTCCTGGAGCTACCTGTGTTAAATGTGGGGGAGTGGTGATCTGGCTACAGCAAGTCTCTTCTGCTGATCTAGAGCATAGACAAGCTCAACAGTTGATGATCACATCTGCCCCAGTGTCTTCTCAATTCCCCTGGGGTGCTGAGGTATGCCTGGGATCCTGATGCTGGAGGTTGCCTAGGGTTTCCTGCTTGGGCCTGCCACTGCAGGGATGACATGGGTATAGCCTGTGCCCTCCTCCAGCCCCATGCAATGGATCCTTCCCATTGACTTTTCAATCTATCCTGGGCTGTGACTCTGCCAGAGTCTGTCTCCTATTGAATTCTACCCCTCCAAAATCTGGTCAGATTCTCTTTTTAGAGATATCTGAAGGAGTTTGTCTAAGAGTTTAGATGAGTAGTTGCTCTCACTCTGCCATCTTGGCTCTACCCTAAAAACTATATTTCCTTTAAAAAAGCAGATCAAAGAAATTATGCTAGCAGCCTACCCTGTGAAGAAGTGCTCTTGTTAATATAACCCCCTACAAGATCCATGCAAAAGTCTTCATTTTATGTCTCCTTTTCTTCCCTTATCTCTTTCTGGAACTTTTCATTCTCCTCTTTTCTTTTGATTTGATAGATACATAGATAGCTTGAGAAATGGCTGGATAGTTAGATGTTATATACAGATGAAATATATAAATATATCAGATAGGTCAATACATAACTAGATAGATATAGATAGATGGGACAGGTAGGCAGACAGACAGAAATACAGACAGACTGATAGATGGTTAGATAGATAGATAGATGCAAAGATAGAAAGAAAGAAAACCATAGAGAGAATATCTCCCCTGTGTTTGCTTTTGTTTGATTTTATCCAACTTATGTGTCTCTGGAAAGTAATGAAAAATTCCAAAATAATTGAAATGGGAAGCAAAAATTAAAATGTAAGGATAAAAAGGACATTAATGAATGAACTAGAAGAAAAGCAGTTAAAGTGTTCAGGACACATTAACTGTTTACATAAGGAAAGAAAAATAGCTAAATGCAAAAATATAAGACATACAAGGAAGCTAAATCAGAATAAATGATAAAATCCAGGAAGTATCTATGCCAACAATATATCCAAACTTTTAACCACTCAATTATGTGTATGTGTGTTTCATTTATATTGTGGTACTCATATATGCTTTTCTTTGCATTGTTCATGGATAGGCAGGACCAATATAATAAAGATGACAATTTTGCCCAAACTATTTTGTATATTCAATACCATCCCAATGAAATTACCAAAAAAACTTTTTATTTAATTAGAAATACAAATAACAAAATTGATTTAAAAATTAAAATATCAAAGATAATAAGGGTGTAAAAAGTATGAAGGAAGGAGGTTTAGCAGTACCAGATCTTAAACTGTATTATGAGGCAATAATTATCAAAGCTGTGTGGTATCAGCTAAGAAATAGAAAGGTAGATCAATGGAATAGAATTGATATACAATTCACAGGAGCAAACAAGCATCAATCTTGTATTGGACAAGTGTAAAAATTCATGATTTTGGGCTAAACTTCATTATTCCACAAAAATGCTTTGGAATGCTGGAAAACAGCACAGCAGAAACTGGACATAACACAATATCTTGCACCATTCACAAAGAATGTCAGAATGGATAACAGACCTAGATATAGACAGATTTTTCAAGAAAATTGGAAGGACATGGAACATATTACTTATCAGAGTTATGTAGAGATAAGCAATTTATGAAGGAAAACAAGAGATAGCAAAACTACATAAAAATGGATAATTTTGATTATGTTAAATTAGAAAGTTTTTTATACTAAAGAAAACAAATATAGCCAAGTTTAGAGGGAAATCAGAAAATTGGGAAATAATTTCATTGATAGTTTATCAAATAAAATTCTCATATATAAAATATACAAAGAACTTTGCCTAATATATAAGAAAATTAATCCCCAACTGATAGATAATCAAATGATATGAATGGGCAGTTTTCCAAAGAAGAAATCAAAATAATTTATAGTCATATAAATTACTCTAAATCATTATTGTATAGAATAATACAAATTAAAACAAACTTGAAATGTGCTATAAAATTGGCGAAAAATGATTGAAGGGGAAAGTGACAAATGTTGAACGGAATGTGGAAGGCAATCTGGAATTATGCCCAAATAATCATTAAACTACCTGGTCCCTTTGACATAGCAAGACTACTATTTGTTCTATTTCCAAAAATAATTGGAGAAAAAAGGAAAAAAATAACCTACATAGTTTAAGACATTTATAGCAACTCTCCTTGTGGTGGAAAAGAACTAGAAATTACAAGGATACCCATCAATTGGGGAATGGTTAAACAAGGTTTCGTGTATGTCGTGAGAGAGTATTACTGTACTATAAGAAATGATAGGCTCAATTATTTTATAAAAAGTGGAAAGTCATACTCAAAATACTGAAGAGAGCAGAACAAAAAGAACATTGTATTCAATGACAATATTATTTTAAGAATGACCTTTAATGAATAAGCTATTTTTCTACTATAAATACCCAAATTAATTATAAAGGGCATATGAAGACAAACACTATCTGCATCCAGAGAGAGAAGTGATAGATATATGGAATAATTTTACATTGCACACACACATAAACACATACACACACCTCTAGTTATGTCCAATGACAGCCATTTTTAGGATAAGGGGAAGGAGGAGAGAAGGAAAAAAAAAAGGAAAAGGTAATTTGTACGCCTCTTTTGTATATTTGAAAGGAATAGCAAGTTGTGCATTGTAGATTTGCGGTTTCTTGTACAATCATCTTTTTTATTATTATAATTCTACGATGTAAGGGAAATGCTTGGTCTGTTCCATAAATTAAAAAAAAGAAGCAAAGAATATCAGTTATGGAGATTCAACTACAGGTTGAGACATGTGGAATTAAGAAACCCACACCAAACCAGTGATGTCCTATTAAATAGCATCCCTATTGTCAAGGGGCTCAAAAGTAAAGAGAGCTCAAAAGTCCCTCCCCTATTTCTCTCTGTCTCTCTCCCTCTCTCTCTCTCTCTCTCTCTCTCTCTCTCTCTCTCTCTCTCTCTCTCCCTCTCTCTCTCTCTCTCAAAAGAGAATGGGAGTTTCTATGTACACTGTAAAATAAGAAAAAAAAGATGATAGTGCATGAACACTTTGCCTTGCCTTTTAATTAAATAATAAATTCAACATGTAACCTGAAAGTTATTCTACTTGGTAGTTTTTCTTTATGGAATTCTTTCTCTTCTGAAATTCACTTTTCCCTGCAATTAATATTTTTGTTATGGTCAAGACAAGATGCTTAAAAGAAACTCTCTCTTCTTTATTTCCTTTTGCTTTTTGTTCCCTACCTTAATTCCTTCTTATTTCTTCTTCCACCCTGTTTTGATAAATCAAAAAACTAAAGTTTTTTTTAGCAGATATGTGTTTCTGAAGAAGGCAAATCCCCACATTGTTTTAATTCAAAACTGAAAGTGTTACTTTCAATCTTGTTTCCAGGCATCTTCTCATTTCTGACTGTTGAGGCTTATTTCTGAAGGTCTTCTCTGTCTAAGGCTCAAGTATAAAACCCAAGGCTTACAGCAAAGAACTCTTTTCTCTGTCTCTGTCACTTTCTATCTGTCTTGTTATCTGATTCTGTCTCTGCCTCTTTCTCTATCTCTGCCCCATCTCTCTATCTTTCTATCTGTGTGTCTCTGTCTCTGTATGTATGTGTTTGTCTGTCTCTCATTCTTTGTCTTGGTCTCTTTGTCTCTCTCTGTCTCTCTCAATTTCTCACTTTTATTCTTTCTCTTGCTCTCACTCTCATTCTTGCTCTCTGTGTCTCTCTCTAACTCACCCTGAACTGAGTTTCACTAGGCCAAAGTTTCCCATGAAATATGGTAGAGAAAATTGAAATGTAGCAGTCCTAAGACAAAGAGATTCTTGGAAAATTTTATTTTTAAATATATAACAATCAGATAAGTAGTATAAAATAAAATTAAATGGGGGTCAAAACCCTCCTATATAGAACACTCAGGAAGACACATTGTTTTGGGAAAACCAGAAAATGAAAAGTTTGAGTATCAGAGTTTAGAAGGATTATTATGTCCCTGTTTCTGGGCATCATGTACCCCAGAATCAAATTGTTGTAAGATAATTAACTTTGATTCATATTATCTTGCAGTTTAATGAAATGTTCAATTCTTTTTCTTTAAATATAATTTATGTTTTCAACAACCACTTACGTAAGTTTCAAACTTTCTCCCCCTTCTTCCTCCATCTTTCCTTGATGCATGCAATCTTACACGGGTTTTACACTTACATTATTATTAAACACATTTTCATATAAGTCATGTTGCATTGAAGAATTAAAATAAATGGGAGAAACCATGAGAAAAACCAAACCAAAACATAACACAAGAGAAAGTAGTCTGTTTCATTTTGCATTCTGATTGCATAGTTCTTTCTCTGGATGTGGAAGGCATTTTGCCTCAAAAGTCTGCGAGAATGTTTTAGATTCTTGTATAGCTATGAAGGGCTAAGTATATCAGAAACAGTCCTTGCATACTGTGACTGTTACTGTGTATAATGTTCTTCTTGTTCTACTCATTTCACTCAGCATCAGTTCATATAAGTCTTTCCAAGTTATTCTGAAGCTGAACTGTTTGTCATTTGTTATAGCCCAATAGTATTCCAGTACATTCATATACCGCAACTTGTTCAGTCATTCCCCATTTGATGGGCATGCCTTGATTTCCAGTTCTTGGCCACCAGCAAAAGAGCTACTATAAACATTTTTGTACATGTGGGACCTATTCCTGTTCTTATGATCTCTTTGGAATACAACCATATTGCTGGGTCAAAGCATATGCACATTTTAATAGCCCTTTGTGCATAGTTCCAAATTGCTTTCCAGAATGGTAGGATCAGCTCACAGCTCCAATAACAATGAATTAGTGTTCCAACTCTCCCATATCTACTCAAACATTTGTCATCCTTCTGTTTTATCATGATCTATCTCTCTGTTTTGTAGCCAATACAAAGTGGTTTTGAAGATTATTGCTTCATATTACAATTTCAGATCTGGTAAGACTAGACCACCTTCCCTAGAATTTCTTTTCATTAGTTCCCTTGATATTCTGGACCTTTTGTTCTTCTTTATGAATTTTGATATTTTTTCTAGCTATAGAAAATTATTCTCTTATAATTTGATTAGCATTGCACTTAATAAGTAAATTAATTTAGGCAGAATTTGCATTTTTATTATATTATCTTTGCCTACCCACAAGCAACTGATGTTTTCCCAATTACTTAGATCTGACTTTATTTGTGTGTAAAGTATTTTTGTAATTGTTTTTATATAGTCCATGGGTTTGTTTTGGCAGGTAAACTCCCAAATATTTTCTGGCATCTACCATAATTTTAAATGGAATTTCTCTTTCTGTCTCTTCCTGTTGGGCTTTGTTGGTAATATATAGAAATTCAGATAATTTTGTGGGTTTATTGCGTATCCTGCAGTTTTACCAAAGATGTTTTTTATTTCAAGTAGGTTTTGTACTTGATTCTCTAGGATTCTCTAAGAATAAGAGGTGCAGGGAATGATAACTTAATTTCTTCTTTTCCTATTCTAGTTCCTTCAATTCCTTTTCTTCTCATTGCTAAAGCTAACATGTATAGTACCCTATTGAATAACAGTGGGGAAAATGGACAACCTTTGTTTCCCCACTGATATTATTGCAAATGCATTTAGCTTGGTTTCTTTACCTAAAATTCTTGCTGTTGGTTTTAGGTAGATAGTACTTATTATTTTGAGGAAGACTCCATTTATTCCTATACTCTAAAGTAGTTTCAAAAGGAATGGATGTTGTATTTTATCAAAAATTATTTCTGTATGTATTGGGATAATCAAATAGTTTCTGTTAGTTTCATTGCTGATATGATTAATAACACTGATAGTTCTCCTAATATTGCATCTAAATTCATTAGAGAAATTGGTCTATAATTTCCTTTCTTTGTTTTGGATCTCCTTGGTTTAGGTACCAGAACCATATTTGCATCACAAAATGAATTTGGTAGGACTCTGGAAATTTTCCCAAATGGTCTTTATAGTATTGGAATTAACTGTTATTTAAATGTTTGAAAGAATTCACTTGTAAATTCATTTGCCCTGGAAATTTTTTCCCAGAGAATTTGATAATGACTTATTTACTTTCTTTTTCTGAGTTGAGGTTATTGAGGTATTTTACTTCCTGCTCCATTAATCTGGCAATTTATATATTATTAGATATTCAGTTATTTCACATAGATTGTCAAACTTATGGACATACAGTTTGGCAAAGTGATTTCTAATTGTTGTTTTAATTTTCTCCTCATTGGAGAGTGAGTTCATCTTTCCCATTTTTGAATTGGTAATTTAGTTATCTTCTTTCTTTTAAAAATCAAATTGTTTATCAATTTTATTGGTTTCTTCATAAAACCAAATCTTAGTTTTATTTATTCATCCAATAGTTTTCTTAACTTCCATTTTTTTAATTTCTCCTTTGTTTTCGTGTATTTCTAATTTGGTATGTGTTTGGGAATTTCCAGTTCTTTTTCTAGCTTTTTCGGTTGTGTGCCCAATTCATTGATGTCCTCTTTCTCTGTTTTATTCATGTAGGCATTCAGTGTTATAAAATTTCCCCCAAGAACTGCTTTCACAGTATCCCATAAGTTTTGCTAGGTGGTCTCATTATTGTCAGTCTACTGAATGAAGTTATTGATTATTTCTTTGATTTATTGTTTAATCCACTCACTATTTAGGATTAGATTACTTAGTTCCAATTAATTTTTGATCTATCATTGCATGACCTTTCATCTTATACAATTTTTATTGCATTATGATCTGAAAAGGATGTATTGACTTTCTCTGCATTTCTGCACTGGATTCTAAGGTGTTTATGCCCTAGTGTACATGGTCATATTTTGTGTATGTGTGATGTTCTATTGACAAAATGGTATAATCCTTTCAATCCCCATTCAGTTTTCTCCAGAGTTCTATCATATCTATATTATCAAGAGTTCTATTCACCTCCTTACTTCTTTCTTGTTTATTTTGAGGTTAGGCTTATCAAGTTCAGAGAGGGGGAGATTGACATCCCCCAGTAGTGTAGTTTTGCTGTCTATTTCTTCCTGTAACTCCCTTAACTTCTCCTCTAAAATATGACTTGGTGCATGTACGTTAAGCTATGATATTATTTCATTGTCTATTGTGACTTTTAGAAGGACACAATAATTCCTTATCTCTTTTGATTAGATCTAATTCTACCTTTGCTTTGTTTGAGACTAAGATTGCTACCAATGATTTTTTCACATCAACTGAAGCATAATATATTCTTATCCAACCTTTCACCTTTACCCTGTGTGCATCCCCGTTTCAAATGTGTTTCTTGTAAACAGAATATTGTGGGATTATCTTTTTTTAATTCATTCTGATATTCTCTTCAGTTTTATGGGTGAGTTCATCTCATTCCTATTCACTGTTCTGATTACTATTTGTGCCTTTCTCTCCATTCTATTTCTCTCTTTTTATGTTTTTATTTCTCCCTTCCCATCCCCAATAGAGTTTTATTTTTTACCACCACTTCCCTCAATCTTCCCTCCCTTTCATCGAGCCCCCCTTTTAATCCCCTTTTCCTTTAGTACTTTTTTCTCTCTCTTTTAACCCCCCCACTACTTTTTCTTTGCTGTTTTCCCTTCTATTGCCCATTGGGCAAGTTAGACTTATATATTTAACTGAGTATGCTATTCCCTCTTTGAACCAAATCAGATGAGATGAAGCTTCAAACAATATTCATCTTCCTATCCTCGTTCACCCTACCATAGTATGTATATTTATCATAATAATCATAGCCTGACATTTTATCCTCACTTTTGCTGGGTAATTGTTCTTTGATTTTAGTTCATGTTTCTTTGCCTTACTTAATATCGTATTCCAATCCCTCTAATCTTTTAATGTAGAAGGTACAAGGTCTTGTGTGAGCCTGACTGTAGTTCCTCTATATTTCTATTGTTTCTTCCTTGCTCCTTGCTGTATGTTCTTCTTAACTTCATAGTCCTGGAATTTGACAACAATATTCCTTGGTGTTTTCAATTTGGGATCTCATTAAGGAGGTGATTAATGGAATTCTTTCGATGACAAGTTTGCCCTCTGGATCTAGGACCTCAGAGCAGTTTTCTTTGAAGATTTCTTGGAAAATAATGTCCAAGTTCTTTTATGCCCTTTGCTTTTTTGGTTTGCTTCTTACTCATTATGGCTTTTAAACTGGTCTTTGCTTCAGGGGCCTGAAGGCTCTGTCCTACTTTTCTTGTGCTGACAATCTGAGACTTTGTGAGTTGTAGCTTCTGCTGGGAACCTTCAGCTAGAAACTAGAATACTGCAGCTTGCCTGGTGCTGAGTTGGTTGGTGTGTGCCAAGACAGAGACCAAGTGAAGTCTTTCTGAATTTCCCTGGAATTAACTGAAGCTCCTGATGTGAGATATGGGCAAGGTGTGGTCTGCCTACAGGAGGTCTCCTCACCCCCTGTGCTACAGGACAGGCAGAGTCAGTGGCTGGTGAACCCCATTGGTGCTGGTCTCTTCCCAATACCCCAGGCTATTCTAAGGCATGTCTGGGGTCTTCATTTTGGTGCTTTTGGGCTCCAAACCCCTGTGACTCAGGATCTCTTCCTGGTTCACTGAGGTGGGTCTGTCTGGGACACCTCCTGCCTTAAACTGATCCCCTTCAGTCACAGCAAGAGGGACTCTTACTGATGATCTCCCTAGGCTCCCAGGTGGAGAAAGTGTTTACCCCTTCAGCTGATCTCACTCTTCCAAGATTTTTCCTGGAGAAGTATTCTCTGGGTTTTTCAAGGTCATCAAAGGGAGAGTAAAAGCACTTATAGTTAACTCTGACATCTCAACTCCAGCAGGTTCACATAGGTGATATTCAGACATTTAATCTGTGGGCTGATAGTCTCAGGAATGACTGCTGCTGTTACTAGTGGTCCTGTGCTTCTCTTTCACTCGGTTCCCTTGGACTCACATCCTGAGCTGATACGTTTGAGAATTCACACTGCTACTTCTGTTTTAGTCCACCATGGCAGTTCCTGCTCCACTCTGCTATGATGGGGTCTGCACTGGTACAGCCTGAGTACTCTTCACTTCCCTAGCCCCATGTAACAGATTCTTCCTGTTGACCTTCAGTGTTATCCTGGGCTGGAAATCTGTCACACTCTGTCTTCTAGTGGATTTTGCCATTCTAAAATTTATTCAGATTCTCTTTTTAGAGGTATCTGAAGGAATTTTTGGTATATCTAATGTGAGTCCAAGCTCTCACTCCATCATCTTGACTCTACACCTTCAATTCGTTTTGTGAAATATTTCTGAATACACATACCTCTTTCATCATTTACTTTGAAACTCATTATTATTTCGACTTCATGTTATTTATTTTAGACTATTCATTCATTCCCTGAGAGTCATTTTTGAATCTTTACTCTGACATCCAGTGTGGCATATTGTAGATCTTCATAAAATCCTTTTCCTCTGAAATTTGCCCTTTGGCAATCAATCTTGGACTATTTTTTAATTAAAAATCTGATTTGAGTATAGGATGTGTTATTTACTTTCTATGGGATCTCAGGTAAGTTGTCTTTCTACCTTGATACGTTAGCTAAGGACCAGTCTGCATGATGTCAAAAATCAAATGGTACTAATAGTCTATTGTTTTCTCCCCTGTTCTTCTAAATTTAATTTTAGGGTCTTCAGAAACAATGGGCACTGTTGTAAGAACAGAATTTCAACAGAAACTAGTTCAATGGTATGCCATATCCTCTGTGGAAATAAATAAAATGTTTATATTTATTAAATTTATTTTTAAGATCAGTATTGTACTATTATTTGAAGAGTTCAATAAAGGGCATAGAATTGATAATGTTAGAGCAAAGATACTATTCAGAGTCACTTGGGTAGTGATAATGTGAAAACCACTTGAACATAAAATACATTTTGATTGGCATTAAAGTTATAATAATGTATTGTATCAAAACAAAAGAAAACACTTCAATGTCCACAAGTTTGTGATGCATCATTACTGGAAAACCAAAATCAGTGTATAATATTTCCCATTCATTAGCATTTACATAGTATTCTGACATTTACATCCAGCTGTAATTTTGAAAAAACTAAGAGTGTACATGACATGCGGTGCAAGTAATCTTTCTGAAAATCACACAATGTTGGTTTTTGGCTGAACATGGCTCCACCAAAAGAAGTTTTATTTTTTATTTGTTTGTTTGTTTGTTTTTTACTGAATGTCAGTCTCATAATTAAATAGTTTCTGCATGACATATAATAATGAATGAATTAAAAGAAAACTGTCAACAATAACAATAAATTCAAGTCAATTGGTGGGACAAAGAATGGATTGCTAGAAAACCACCTACTTAAATTTATAGTGGATTCTGTTCTAAATTTTATTCTGAATAATCTATGTAGCTGATCTTAATTGTCTCAGTAAAAATATCCTGTTGGAGACAGTTCATAACATATTAAGACTTTCTTTTGTAATATAATTTCCATTGACTCCTTTCTTAATGATAGGAACAAATGAATAGGGTTAGAATCAAGGAAAAAAAACTTCCTAACTGAAGTTAAGTTTTACTGTCAATTTGTAGAAAGGAAGGTGTGAAGTAATGAAAGCCATTTATTCCTCATGGAGTTTAGAAAGATGCTGTCCATCTTCTCTCACCTTAATATTCCCCAAACCCTGCAAGGCAATGCACCATCCGCTAGCTTTCTTCTACTTTAGCATACTGTCTCTGGTGAAAAAGGACTAGGTGTCAAGGTGACCTTTGGGTTTGATTTCATCTGTGTGAGCATAGTAATATCTAAACCCAGAAAATTGATGGTTCTTTGACTTTTGTTGTCACCTATTAGCTTTTTCTTTATCATATCTGTGGTACAAGATGCTTGTAATGGTAAGGAATGTAGGATTTTTGCTTTTATTTTTGTTTTAGACAATCAAGTGGCTGTGATTGAATCTTGCCTTTGATTAATCAAGAGTATATTGTAGAGAGAGTTTTAACCAATCAGACATGTGCAAGTTGGCTCTAATCAATCAAATACTTTGGGCTTTAGAGAATCAGATGATGATTTGAACTGTATTGTATAGAGAGTCAGAGGTGAGAGAAAGCATGAAGAGAGCCAGCACTGAAGGAGTGAGCACTGAGAAGAGAGTTGAGAGGAGACTTCTGATCGTGGATAGGAAGACCTCTGAGAGTGGAAAGGAAGCCCTGTCTATTTATCTGTGTTGATTTCTCAGAGAGAAATCCTGTCTGTTGGTCTTTATGAGTGATTTGGATAATGGTTTTGGTGGTGTGTGTTAATATTGTTGTTGCCCTGCTGAGCTTTGTTTTCTCAGAAATAGAAGCTGCAAAGTAGAGCAGTCCCCATGAGCTGAGATGTGGATTAGGAGCAGAGAGTTGCCTATGTGAATCCAGGTAAGAATCAGGAGTGGTCAGCCCACAGAGGAAGAGAGGTGGGACTTGGAAGCCAAACTGGAGTTAAGATGAAAGAGGACTTCACTTGGATACTTGATATTGATTGAATGATATCTTTTGCTTAAGAAAGGACATTGCTATTGTCTTGAGATATACATTGGCTGAATAATGTGTTTTGCTTGGGGATGCTGTTATGAATGTCATGCTTTACTTTGTTGAACAATGCTTGTTTGTTGCTGAATAAATAGAAAGTTCATTATACTGCGAGATTAGACCCTTGAACTCATTCACAGCAGCAGTCTTCAGGTGTGCTGCTTGTGATTAACTTTACAATGATCTAATTCCTTTGATTCATTAATCAACTGATAATTTAATGAGTCTGTGTGTTATCAACACCAGTAGAGATCACAATTACTCCCCATCTTCTTAACTGGGGGATTCTTGACCATATGTTGCTATAAATCTTCCTAAGAGATTTTACTTATTATCCTAGGAGCCTTGTCTTTGAAAGAACCATCTATTTGAGTCTGCTCTTCAGACTATACATCGATTATGATATAACCACAAATTTGGAATCATAAGGGACTATATAATCTACCAAATTTAATGCTCTCATTCATAGACAAGGAAATTGAGTCCCAAAGATATTAAATGGTTTGCCTGAGGGGAATTAGTAAGTGCCTGAAGTGCATTTGACTCTAAGTCCAACAATAACACTCGTTTCACAGCAGCATGTCCAGGACCCACATAGTTATCAATGAGATGAAGCAACTAAGCAACTCAAGGCAGAAACAGGGAAGACATATCTATCAGTTGTATGGAAACGTGTGTGTGTGTGTGTGTGTGTGTGTGTGTGTGTGTGTGTGTGTGTGTGTGGAGAGAAAGAGAGAGAGAGAGAGACAGAGAGAGAGAATAATCTTGGGCAGATACCATGGATGAACATTAAGTGCAGTGTTGGAACTGAAAAGGAGGAAGATTGTGAACTTGATAGTACTTCTCAAGCAAAACTCAATATTTCTGATACCAACATTCTTTGGATGACTCAATATGACTACCAATCATGGAGCATTATAAATTATTAATACAAACTATGAGTAACCAGAAGGTGAGGATAGAAATTAGTAACTTTCAAAATATTAACAATGATGGCTTGCCATAAGCAATCGCATAAAATACGTGATCCAGGAAATGTTTGATTTGATGAGGAGGTTGACCTACCAGAATAAAAGACAAAATATAGATATCTCAGGTACTAGTAATATTAAAAGGCCTAGAAGAGAGTTTTAAGAATGTTGGGTGGATGCCCTCTGAAGTGTCTTGAGAGAATATGGACCGGTGTCAAGCAGGATGAAAAAAATACGAAGTTGCAGGCAGTCATCATCAAAGGATGGAAAATCCATATCAGCAAGATTTTAAAACTAGTGAAGTCTTGCAATAAGTTTTGATTTTGTAGAATGGATCCTATCTTAACTCTTATAAAGTTTTTCTAGAAGCACAAGCCTCTCAAAGGTTTTCATCAGTGTCAATCTAGAGTTTTAGCAACACATGGCAAAGAATGATCTCCAATGATGAAGTACTATAATTTTGCTAATCCTTCATCATAGATGCACTGCCTAATAAATCCCAGACCAACTATTCAAGGAATGTGAAAGAGCAAAGTTATTTAGTTTCTTAGGTCCTCAGTTTTCTAATCTTTAAAATTAAATAATTGAGAGATGATCTCTTAAGGACCATCGAGTCTTTGTAACATCTGATAATACGGTAACAACAGATTCTGTAAATCTCTAAAGCAGCTATTGCTGCTGAATGATGAGGTGATATCTTCTCATAAATATGAGTTTATTACAAATTCTAAAGATACCTTCCAGGAAGGGAAAGTATTGGGCTCATCATTTAATAAATCAAATTGAAAGTGTGAAAAGCAGATGAGAGTGAAAGGGTAAGAAACCATGTGTAAATGTACACTATTGTTTAGACATTCCAACCTTTCAAATATTGAATTTCAGCAAAGTTTACCAAGCAGGAATAATTCACAAGACATTGGATATGGAAGTAAAAGGAAAGTCATCTATCATCCTTGAAAATCTTTGAGGAAAGAGACTGTTGTAGTAAATTAGAAAGCTGAGGAAAAAAAGATCCACAAAACATCCAATAAATCTTATTCCCTGAGTAGATAGATTGTACATTATGATAAAGTTGTGGTTAGCCTGTTTTTGTGTTTGTAATGTGTACGTGTGTGTGTGTGTGCATGTGTGTGTTTGCTCTTTGGGCTATTTCCTTTAGAAGCACAAAAAAATCATTAAATAATTGGCAAATACATTCACTTTAAAAAAAAAAGTTGAACCTACTAATTGTAGAAATTGAATTTATTGTAAATATCATTTCAATAATCACTGTGAATATTATCCTACTAACATTTTCAATTTGTCATTTAATTTTATGCTTCCTGCTACTTCTCCTAAGTTCATTCATTCTTCACATATTTTTTGAGCTGATGTGGTAGATAAGCATCTCTAAAATATAGTACATTTGTCATTTAGAAAGCTAACATTTAGTATAATAAGTAAGATATTCACACAAATGACTACAATCCTAAGTGATACCATATGTGTCAGGTTCATTTCACCTGTAAAATGCTATACAAATTTAGGGGAAGACCAGTTAAGTTAATTGAGTAATGGCATTTATGTAAGAAAATTCCAGAAAGAGGTATGAGAGAAGGTTCAAAGGTCACAAATTTTACATGGGTTAGTTTCTTTGGAGTCAAATGTACTGCATAAAAATATACAAGTTGAAACCAGATTTTGTCAGATTTTGAATATGAAAGTGAAGAATTTATAGTTTATTTAAATGAATACATACATTTTAAAGAGCATATTAAGCCTTTACTATGTGTGAGGCACAATGTGGAGCTCTGAGGATACAAAAACACAAAATGAGATAGTCTTTACCCAGGGCATCCTTAAATTGTAGTAGAGGAAAAGAATAGATAAAGGGAAGTAGTGGGATCCTTTCTTGGAAACCAAAGGAATAATGAGTGAAACCATAAGCAAATGAGTTGAGAAGTCCTTTTTCAAGAATGATAGTGTTGATTGATTATTGAACCCATGACAAGAGATAGAAAGGGTGACTTGAAAGCAAGCCTAACTATGGGGCAGTCCAGATATAGAAATCCTGTCACCAATCAGGACTTCGAGTCTTAGCTGGGTTACCAGGTGGATGGCAGTCTGAGAGGCACTGAAAGAAAATTGCTAAAGGTTTTTCAGCAATGAATTATAAATTTTAATATAAAATGAATTGGAAGGAAGTGAAAGAAGACACTGGAGTGGAAAGATGTGTAAGAATTATTTTTGAGAGAATACTAGAAAGGATTTGTAATTAAGAGCTGATTTAAAGGGTGGCAAGTGAGATAAAAGAAAAGGGACTATTGTCTTATTTTGTTCTGCTGTAGAAGATACAGATAAGATCAATAGGTAGAAGATAGTGGGGTTGATGTGATCCTGATATGATGAAAAAAAGAACTTGCTAAGCCTCAAACTTCAACCTATACAAAAATAGAATGTATTACTTCTAGAGGTAACGAGTTCTTAATCACTGGAACTCTTCAAATGAAAACTGGATGACCTCTTAGGATTGTTACAGAGGATATTTGGCTCAATGGAGCATGAGTCAGATGTAGATGACCTCTTTCTAAAGCTTATTTCAGCTTTGCAGTTCTATGATAATAAGATGTCAGGAATGACTCTAAAATTTATAATGACAGTACATCTAACAGAAAAAGAAAAAAAGATATCACAAAAAAGTAACATATTTATGGAAAGTTGGTTACTTTCTATATAAATTTTGAAGCAATGAAGAGAGATAATAGCTGAACTGTATGGGCTGGATGAGTCTCTGCTGGATGGTCAGTATGTACAGAAAAGGAAAAGGAAAAGGACCTTATTTGGAGAATTGTGAGAAAGAAGAAGAGCCAATTAGTTGAAACAGTGAGTGAATCATCAGAGCTGTTATTAGATAACCAGGGTAATAGTACTAGAGAAATAAGGAAAGAACAAAGAAGGTTTAAAGAACAAAGCATTTTTTTAAGTGATTAATAGTGACAAATGTTAAAAAAAAATTTAAGGACAATGAGGAGTCAGTTGTTAGGGAAACATTAATAACCTTGAGATTTATTAGAATTGTGGAGGAAGCCTGATCAGATAGGACCAAAAACAGAAAACATAAATAGAAAATGAAAGCAGCGAAAAAATAAAATAAAAAAGAGACAAGTAAGGGCAATATCTACAAGAGTTAGCAGGAGAATAGGCATACATATTTACATACATTATACATATGTGTATATATTCAGATCTACATACATATGTATGCATGTTTATGTGTGTATATCTATAAAGACTGCTACACTTTGAAAATAGGATCATCAAATGACTTATCTGAAGTTCCAAGAGATTTTAAAGTGGAAACTAAAGGGATAAAAACCTCATTTCTACATTATGGAATATTTTCTTTTCTTCAAAATTTAACTCAAAGACTGCCTTCTACATGAAGCTTTTTGTGACTCTCCAACTGCTTTCTGCCAAACAACCTTAAATCCGCCTACCTATATTTATTTGTTTTATTCCCTTTATATTTGTTCTTCATTTAATTGTATATATACATGGTGTTTTCCACTGTAGAGTAAAGCTTGAGAGAAGGTGATTTTTTTTTTGTCTTTGTGTCCTCATCACCTAGCATGGTGTCTGGTCCTAAGGAGGCATATAATATTTTATTAATTAAAGGGAAAACAAAATGGTAGGTATCCATTGGAGAGAGTTTCAATAATAAGATTTAATGATGTTATCTAAGTAAAGGACTTAGCAATAGAGAAGAAATAAGCATCTTCTACTGGAATTAGTAAAACTCTGAAAGTATGAAATCATGAGGACGGAAACAGTAATAGACTAAGATTAAGGTTCAGTGTTAAGAGTCAGTGTCCCTTGGATTTTCTTAAATAAAATTTAAGGTCATCCAATTAGATGGAGACTTAGAGGGAAGGAAAGATTTAAGGAGAAGAGAAGGTATGGATAAATGCTATTTAGTGCATTCAAAAGAATTAATAGCTTAATATTTATATGATTTATATTCCAATGCATCTGTGTGATCTCAATATATATACTGCTAGATCTTCCAGTCCAAAGAACTCATATACCACCAAAATTCCTGTGAAATTTTTGTTTGCATTCTTCAGTTTATCTATAAATGATGTAATCAGTAGAGATTTTAGAAAAGTTACAATGAGAGAATAAAGAGCATTTTCAGTGACAGGAAATTGAACAACATGCATAGCATGAGTCTTTCTTCTTTCTTCATTATTATAATACACTATTATATTTTAGATATTATGTTATTTCCTCCAATTACTTTTAAAATAATTAATAATATTTATTTTTTGCATTGAGTTGTACATTCTCCTTCTCTCTCTTCCCCCACAATGAGACACTAAGTTATAATGTATAATCATGTAAAACATATTTCCACATTATTTATTTTGTGGAAGGAAGAGAGAGAGAAGAGAGAGGAGAGAGAGAGAGAGAGAGAGAGAGAGAGAGAGAGAGAGAGAGAGAGAGAGAGAATAGTATATATCAATCTGTGTTTAGACTCTATTAGTTCTTACTCTGAAAAGGATAACATTTTTTTCATCATGAGGCCTGTGGTATTTATTTTTTGATAATTTATTTCTAAAAATAGCCGTCATTCACAATTGTTCACTCTGTAACATTTCTGTTACTGTACACAATGTTCCTCCATTTCTGTTCACATAACTCTGCATAAGTTCAAAACTTTACAGGTTTTTATGAAATCATCTGGCTCATCATTTTATATTATTGATATATTATATTGTAATATTTCAATTATTTCTCATAATACTTTTCAGCAATTCTACAATTGATGGACATTCCCTCATTTTCCAGTTCTTTACTATTATAAAAGGAGCTACTATAAATACTTCCACACAAATAGATTTCCATCCCACTTTTTAATCTCTTTGGGATACAAACCTAGTAGTGCATATTGCCCCAAATTCTTTGCAGAACATTTGGATCACTTCACAACTTCACCAATACTGCATTACTGGCTCAATTTTCTGAAATGCCTCCATTTGTCACTTCCCTTTTCTGTCATGTTTAACAATCTGATAGGAGTTATGTGGTACCTTAAAGCTGTATTAATTTACAATTCTCTAATCAATAGTATTTTGAAGTATTTTTATGTGACTAGAGATAGTTTTGATTTCTTTATCTGAAAGCTGTCTATTCATATCCTTTGATTATTTATCAATTGGGGAATAACTTGTGGTCTTATAAATTTGACACAATTTTTCTACATATATGAAAAATGAAGTTTTGTTTGAGATCCTATATTTTCCCCCAGTTTTCTGCTTTCCTCTTAATTCTAGTTGGATTGACTTTGTTTTTGGAAATCATTTTTAATTTAATATAATGAAAATATCCATTTTAGTTTCATAATTCTGTCTCTTGTTTGGTTCTAAATTCTTCCCTTATCCACGAATCTGCCAGGTAAACTCCCCTAATTTGTTTATATCATCACTCTTTGTGTCTAAATCATGTGCACATTTTCACTTTATTTTGGTATGTGGTATGAGATGGTGGTCTACACTTAGTTTCTGCCAAATAGCTTTCTAGATTTCCCAGCCAATTTTATTTGTTAGTGAATTCTTATTCCAAAAGCATGTATGTTCAGATTTATGAAACACTAAATTACTATATTTGCTTACTAATCTATTTTCCTGATCTATCACTCTTGACCAGTGAAATTTCTTTGATAATGACCACTTTATAGTATAGTTTGAGAACTTACCTGGCAAGGCAGTTAGTTACCATTATTTTTAAATGCTCCAAGTTCCATTACTTTTCAGAAAATTCATATTTCATGTGATAAAGATACACATTCCTCAAGCTAAATGTCTTTATTGATATCTTATGGCATGCTATCCATAGTGATTTAAGAAAACTCCTTTATTTTCTCTCTATGTAATTGATCAATCACCTTACAAACATTTATTGTTTACTATATGCTAGGCCCTAAGCTAAGACCTGCATTTTATTTTAACAATTATTAAGCATAAGAAACAACCACAACAACATCTTTTCCACTGAGCCCAAGTATTCATTTTGTCATGAAGCTCTTAGTAACCTCATGTTGTAAACATGTTTTCTCTTAAATCAATTTGATACTGACTCTTTAGTCACCTTGTCACTTGACAGTTATGAATAGTATAATGCCTTCATTGTTATCTCTTTACTGAGAAACATGAGAACAGTCCGATATAATGTTCATCAACTTAATAAGGAAGTTGTTGACAGCATGTTAAGAAATCACTATCAGCAGGGAAACAAACCAAAATATGTTCCCTTCCAGGAGATTTCTCTCCCTATCAATAAGAAGTTACCATGTGGACAGAATGTTGGATGTAGAATCAGAGGACCTCTTCCCAATTTGCTATTTATTACCAGTATGAGTTAAAATCTCTGAGTTTCAATTTCTGTGATTCTGAAATGAAGGGTTATAGGGCTATATGGTCCTTTTCAGTTCTTACTCTATGATTTTAGGATAGATAACCATTCAAATCTCACAAAACTGGGCTAGTATGTATTATAATTTCAGTGAGATGCCCTACAACATTAATTCAATGCCAATTACATAAAATGAAAACATATTCACATTTTATAGATAATTAATGAGTGAGTACTCCAACTGGCCATCCTTGTTACTTAGGAAAGATTTCAAAATTGTTCCCCACTAGTTTTTAAGCATCAGAGGCTTTGACATATCGCCATAACATATCATTTGACTAAGAAAAAATTAACGCTTTCATGCCAGAGACAGAAGAATTTTATGACATAAAAGCATGCTTTTTAATATGCTTTATTTGTATTTAAGTGCTCTGACACTCAAAATCCTTACTAACCTAGCCCTCTCCTGTCTTTCCCTTACTCCCAACAACATACTCTTTGATCCATTGACACTGACTTCTTGGCTGTTCCACAAATAAACACTCCATGTCTCAATAGGCATTGTCTGTTGTTAATCATGTTTGGAATGCCCTTCTTTCTCAACCCTCCCTAATGATTTTCCTGGATTCCTTGAAGTGTTAAGTAAAATTTTGTCTTTCCCAACTCTTCTTAATTTTCATGCCATTTCTCTTTAAATTCTTTCCTATTTATCTTGTACATAGTTACCTTTTTGTTTATTTGTATGTTATCCATTCCATTAGATATTGAAATGCTTTAATGGAAGAGACTGTCTTGCCTTTTTTTTTGTATCCCCAGCACTTAATGTAGTATCTGGCAGATAATAACCACTTAATAAAAAAAATTGATTGATTCCAGTCTTGGTTAAATTGCTAATTTAAACAAACTTGTTTGGTATTCATTATAATTTCAGTGAGAAGTCCCATAACATGAATTCAGTGCTAACTAAATCAAAGTAAAATATATTCATATTTTATAATGAATTAGTCATTACTTAAATAAAATATTCCTAGGCCTTTGGCAAGATTCAAAAAGTATACCTCGTATGTTTCTATTCACCAGAGATTTTTAGTATTTACTGTAACTTACATTTACTTATAACAAAACTAATACCTGCATGTCAGGTGTGGCAAAATTTTATGACATAAAAACATTTATAAAAAACAATATTAAAATATTTCCTTATCATATTCACCTTCCCATGAAGTCTTCACCAAGATGGGTGCAAGAATTCCCTACCCTTGAATCTGAGAGTCTGTATCATAAAATAGTGCTAGATGACAAGGAAAATGATTAACATCCCCTTGTGGGAGAACAAGAAGCCTATATAAATCTTAAACTGTTATAGGTCATTTCACTTCTGTAGAACTTGAAACAAATTTTCATTGATTTTCCATGAGTAAGCACATCAGAACTTCATTGACAGGGGAATGGGTGAATCATTTCTATTACATGGATGCATGGAAATAGTTGTTGGTGGTGGTCCTTATTTTTTGAAGAATAGTGACATCACAGGTTGATGCCTTAACTTGCATGTGTATTGCCTTTAATTGAGGCAGAACTGCATATACTCAAGAGCCTCATTAACTCTTTCACGATCATTGAAGTCCTGTGGTAAGACAAGAATCAAAATGAATGGCAATGGCCCAGAATGAAGCAGATGCTTTGATGTCTGACCAAACTTTAAGCACTTCACAGTACCTACTTTAGCCTCCTTCATGGTCTTTGGAACAAATTGTTGTCATCCATCCAATCAGAAAGGGTAAGATTTTACATGCTTGGGGTAGATAACTCTCTATTGCACAAATAGGTTCAAGATTTGGGGGTTACTCTCAACTTGGTTTATCTCAGTTTCTGAGATTGTTTCACGGGGGCGTGGCCACTCTGCATTCTACAGCTTCTTGAAGTCACAGCAGAGAGTTTGCGGATAGGTAGACACCACAAGTGTCATCAGTTCTTGAGTCATGATGGCAGAATAAAGTTCACAAAAATTGAGTCAAATCTCTCTCTTTTTAAAAATAATTAATTTATTTTTAGTTTTAAACTTTCACTTCCACAGAATTTTGAGTAGCAAATTTTCTTCCCATCTCTCTCCTCCTATCAGTCTAAGAAGGCATGCATTTTGATTACCCATTCCCCCAATCTACATTCCCTTACTCCCAAATTCCTTCTCTTACCCCTTCCCTTCTATTTCCCTTTAGGGCAAAAGATATTTCTATACCTAATTGCCTATATATGATATTTCCCAGTTGCATATAAAAGCTATTTTTAACATTCTGTTTTAAAACTTTTGACTTGCAAATTCTCTCTCCTCCCTTGACACCCACCATCGCTGAAAAGGCATGCAATTTGATATAGGTTATACATGTGTAGTCATGTACAACAGTTCCGTAACAGTCATGTTGTAAAAGACTAACAATATTTCCCTCCATCTTATCCCACACTCCATTTATTCCATTCTGTCCTTTGATCCTGTCCCTCATCAAAAGTGGTTGCTTCTGGTTACCCCCTTCCTTTCCTTCTATCATCTCCCTTCTCTTATCACCTCCCTGCCTACTTTCTTGTATGGTAAGACAGACTTCCATACCAAGTTAACTGTATATGTTATTCCCTCCTTAAACCAGATGCAAGGAGAGGAAGGTTCAGTCATTCCCTCTCATTTCCACCCTCTGCCCCTCCACTGTAAAAGCTTTTCCTTGCCTCTTCTTCATGATATAACTAACCCCATTCTACCTCTCCACTCCTCCTTCTACCATTACATTTCTCTCTTACCCTTGATTTTATTTTTATATATCCATACTCATTCCATTCTGTGCCGTGTGTGTGTGTGTGTGTGTGTGTGTGTTTATGACTACACAGATATAACCTATATCAAATTGCTTGCTTTCTCAATGAGAGTGGAAGAAGAGAGAGGAGGAGAATTTGCAACTTAAAGTTTTAAGAAGGAATGTTAAGATTCTGTTTTTTAAGGCATTCTTATCCTCATTTGCTTTTTAGACCTATTTTGCCATGTGCATTAACCTATTTTGACGATGTTATTTTCTTTGGCATTTTTGGGGTCTCCTTTAGAAAGCTGTTCATTTGTTTTTCATGATTTTCTTGCATCACTCTCAATTTTTTTTTTTTTACTAATTTTTGCTCTACTTCTCTTACTTGATTTTCAAAATACTTTTTGAGAACTTTCATGGCCTGAGACCAATTCATATTGTTTTTGGAGACTTTGGATGTAGGAACTTCGACTTTGTTGTATTTTACTGGTTGTATGTTTTGATCTTCCTTGTGACCAAAGTAAGATTTTTGTAGCCTGTTTTTTTTTTATTCTGCTTGCTCATTATCCTAGCCAATTACTTGAGTTTTTAACTCTTTCTTAAGGTTAGACTTTGCTTCTGGGGTGGAGGGTTTACTGTTCAAAACTTCACAGGTTTTGTGCAGCTGCTTTCAGAGATACTTCCACTGACTGAATTCAGTTCTTCCAAGGTTGTATGATTAAAAGAGGGAGGCTAATCCTCTCTTGATCTGTATTCTGTTTTGTGAGGGATCACAAACACTCTTTACTGCCTTTTAACTGTGAGGAAGATTGCTCTCCGCTGCTATCAGAAGTTCTGCCACAACAGAGCTCTTCCTTGCCCCAGGACTACCACCCAGGACTGTGACCCAGATGAAGGCATGGGCAAAGTATGAGATTCCTGCCTCAGTGCCAACAAACAGATCCCTCCTATGCTGCTCTGATAAGCCACTTGATTCCTCCACTGTCTGTGGGCTGAAAGCTTGGTTAGCAACTATTGCTGCCACTGCTGCTGCCACTACCCTGGGACTAGGCCCAGATTGCACTCTTTTCTTACCTAGGTCTGACAGACCTTTCCTATTGATGCTCTAAGTTGTCTTTGGCATTGTGAATAGAGAAGTCTGGAATTCAACACAGCTGCAAGGGATTAAGTCTCCTGAGTACTGCTTCAGGTTTGCTAGGACCTGATCTGTACTGGAGCATTTTTGTGCTGTACTGTGATGCTCTTGAAGGCTAGTTCAACAGACCTTTCCTCTCGACCTTCCAGGTTGTCTTTGGCTGCAAATCTGTTTCACTCAGTCATTTTGTGGGTTCTACTGCTCTAGAATTTATTTAGAATCATTTTACTGGTGTTTAGGAGAGAGCTCAAGCAAATCCCTCCTTTTACTCCACCATTTTGGCTCTATCCCTCAAATCAAATTTCGATGAAATATATTTTTTATAGTTTCTTTTTTTTAAAACATATTCATGGAAAAATTCATGTCTATTAATAGAACCTGCTTAATTAAATAATTTGTAGAGGAAGGATTCTATGGAGTTCTGTAGTAGATCAGAAAACTTTCAGGACTCCAAAATTCCTCTAAAAAACAAGATAGGACATCACCCCAGAGCAGCAGAAATAAACATGATGCAAAGCAGTTGTGCTCCTAAAACAATTTGAAAAGAATCTATGAAGTAATGATAGCTCCCAGATAAAATTAATCTATGAAAGTTAATGGAACAAACCTAGAAGACAGTCCTGGAATTCTCTCTCTCCTTCCAGTCTTCATAAATGTAAGCTAACCAACTATTTCCAGAAAAAAAATATTTAAATCAAATAAAGAATTCGAAGATGGATTTTCTGTAAAGAACGTTTCATTTCTTTCTCAATTACTTATAGTCTTCAACATTCATTTTTATAAAATTTTGAAATCAAATTTCTTCCTTTTCCTCTTCTCTCCCTAAGACAGCAAACAATCTGATATGTTATACATGTCCAATTCTGTCAATGTATTTCTACATAAGTCATGTTGTGAAAGAAGAAACAGTGCAAAAGGGGGGAGAGAGAGAGAGAGAGAGAGAGAGACAGAGAGAGAGATAGAGAGAGACAGAGAGAGACAGAGAGAGAAAGGCAGGCAGACAGAGACAGAGTCAGAGAGAGATATTGAGAGACAGAGACAGAGATGGGGGGGGGAGAATAATAAGCTTCAATCTGCATTGAGACTCCATAGTTCTCTCTCTGAATATGGTTAATATTTTTTCCATGATGTTTTTGGAAATGTCTTTGATCACTAAATTATTGAGAAGAGCTAAGTCAATCATGGTTGATCTTCAAACAGTGTTATTGTAAGACATTCAATGTTTTCCTGGTTCTACTTACTTCACTCAGCATCAATTCATATCCAGCTGTTCATCAATTCTTATAACATAATAGCATTGCATTTCATTCATATAACACAACTTTCTCAGCCATTCCCCAACTGATGGGTATTCCATTAATTCCCAAGTATCTGCCACCACAAAAAAGAGCTGATATAAATATTTTTGCAGTTAAGGATCCTTTCCCCATTTTCATAACATCTTTGGGATATGGAGCTAGTAGTGGTATTGTTGGATCAAAGGGTATGCACAGTCTGATTATCCTGTGGTCGTAGTTCCAAACTGCTCTCCAGAATCATTGATTCAGTTCATAACTGCAATAATGCATTAGTGTCCTAATTTCCCCCCATCTTTTCTAAAATTTATCGTTTTACTTTTCTGTCATAGTTGCTAATCTGATATGGGTGAGGTTGTACCTCAGAGTTATTTTGATTTGCGTTTCTCTGATCAATAACAATTAAGAGAACTTTTTTCATATGACAATAGATAGCATTAATTTCTTCAACTGAAAATTGCCCATTTGATCACCTATGAATTTTGTGATACCTTCTTTTCATATACATTTGATTCAGTTCTCTATACAATAGAAGAAGGAAGCCTTTGTTTTTTGTTTGTTTTTTTTTAGGAACACTGACTGTACAAGTTGTTCTCTGTTTTTGACTGTCCTTATAATACTGGATATGTTGGGTTTTTAAAAACAAACCTTTATAATTCAGTGTACTCAAAATTATCTATTTTTGTATTACTTAATGTTCTCTATCTCTTGTTTGATCATAAACTCTTCCTTTCTCCATAGATCTGATAGGTAAACTACTCTTGCTCTCCTAAATTGCTTATGGAATCATTTTGGACCTTATCTTGGCATAGGCTGTGAGATGCTGACCTATGCCTAGTTTCTGCCATAGCATTTTTCACTTTTCCCAGGAATTTTTTTTTCAAATAGTGAGTTCTTATTACTGAAGGTGGAGTCTTTGGTTTTTTTCAAACAGTAGATTACTGTGATCGTTTACTACTGTATCTTGTGTACCCAATCTACTCATTGATCTATTTCACTCCATTTCTTAGCAAGTACTAAATAGTTTTGATGTTCTTTGCTTTATAAAAGAGTTTCAGATCTGGTACAGCTAGGCCACCTTTCTTTGTATAATTTTCATTTATTTCCTTGATATTCTCGACCTTTTGAACCTCAAGACCAATTTTCTGATTTTCTTCTAGTTCTATAAAATATTTTTTTGGTAATTTGTTGGATATGGCATTGAATAAGTCAAATTTAGGTAGAATTGGCATTTTCTTATACTATCTCAGCCTCCCCAGAAGCTATTGATATTTTCTCAATTTTTTAGTTGTGACTTTATTTATGTGAAATATATTTTGCTATTATTGTAATAGAGTTCCTGGGTTTCTCTTGGCAAGTACAATCCCAAATATTGTATATTGCCTACAGTTATTTTAAATGTATTTTCTCTTCCTATATCTTGCTGCTGAACTTTGTTGGTCATTTATAGAAATGCCAATCATTCATGTGGGTATTTTATATCCTGTGATTTTTGGTAAAGTTGATAATTATTTCAAAAAAATTTAGTTGATTCTCTAGGATTCTCTACGTATACCATCATATCATCCACATAGAGTGATAGATTTGTTATCTCATTGCCTATTCTAATTCCTTCAATTTATTTCTTCTCTTATTGCTAAAGCCAGAATTTTCAATAAAACATTGAATAGTGGTGAAAAATGGGCATTGTTGTTTCAACTCAATATCATTGGGAAGGTTTCTAGCTTTTCCCCATTACAAATAATGTTTGCTTATGAGTTTGGATAGATACTATTTATTTTAATGAAACCTCCCTTTATTCCTATTCACTCTACTATTTTAATAGGAACGGGTGCTTTATTTTGTCAGATTTTTTCAATGAGAATAAGGTTCTGGCAGTGTTTGCTCTCTTGCTTCTTTCCCTCTACTGTAATAGGTCTTTCATGCCTCTTCATGCGATATAATTTATCCTATTCTGCCTCCTTCTTTCTCTTCTCCCGTTTTAATCCTTTTTAAACACTTATTTTTTTTATTATCACATCAAAATCAGCCTATAATCACATTGTATATGTATATTTTTAATGGCCCAAATAGAAATGCAGTTCTTATGTGTTACAAGTACCATCTTTCCATGTTGGAATGTAAAAAATTTAACCTTATTAATTATCATATTTGTTTGTTTGCCTTCTTTATCTCTTTATGCTTCTCTTGAATCTTATATGTGAAGATCTAATTTTCTATTCATCTCTGTTATCTTTATCATGAAAGTTTGAAAGACTACCTATTTCATTGATATCCATCATTTCCCCTGAGAGATTATGCTCAATTTTACTGGTTAGTTGATTCATTGGTTGTAATCCGACTTCCTTTGCCTTCCAGAATATCATATACCATGCCCCCAAATCCTTTAATGTAAAAGTTGTTAAGTCCTGTGTAATACTGACTGTATTTCATTGATATTTGAATTGTTTATTTCAGGCTGCTTGCAGTATTTACTCCTTGATCTGGTAGTTCTGAAATTTGACTACAATATTCCTTGCAGTTTTCATTTTGAGGATCTCTTGCTGGAAGTGATCAGTGGATTTTTTCAATGGTGATTTTGCCCTCTGTTTCCAGGATAATATGGCTGTTTTCTTTGAAATTTCTTGGAAAAAAGATGTCTAGCTTTCTCTCTCTCTCTCTGTCTCTCTCTCTGTCTCTCTCTGTCTCTCTCTCTCTCTCTCTCTCTCTCTCTCTCTCTCTTTGTCTTTACTCTTCTCTTTTCTTTTTTGACCAGGGCTTTCATGTAGCTCAATGATTCTTAAATTGTCTCTCCTGGATTTACTTTCCAGTTCAGTTGTTTTTCCAATGCTGTATTTTACATGCTCTTCTATTTTTTTCATTATTTTTATTTTGATTGACTGATTTTTGATGTCTCATAGAGTCAACTTCTACTTGCCTCATCCTAATTTTCAAGGAAATATTTTTTCATTTAACTTTTGTACTTCATTTTTCATTTGATCAGTTGTACTTTGAAAGTAAATGTTTCCGTCAGTGAATCCCCCCACCTTATTGGTGCAATTTTATTATTAATGGATTGTTTTCTTCAGTCAGTTTTTGTGCTTCCTTTACAAAACTTCTGATTCTTTTTCATAGTTGCTTTACATAACTCTCGTTTATTTTTCCATTTTCTTTCTACCACTCTTACTTGATTTACAAAGTATTTGAGATCTTCCAGGAGACTTTTTAGGCTTGAGACCAAAGCATATTCCCCTTTAAGGCTTCCCATGTAGGCGTCTTCACATTGCTGTCTTCTGAGCTTGTGTTTTGATATTCCCTGTTGCCATAGTAGCTTTCTGTGCTCAGGGCTCCTTTAGCTTTTTGTTTTGTTTTGTTTATTTTTAAAACTTGAGCTCCACTCCTAAGGATCTTGCACTGAGAGCCAGATATCTAGTTACTGACTTTGTGCACCTGGACCTCTGAGATTGTCATAATGTGGTTTTGTCTTGTCATGCCTGTTGTTCATGACAACTCTTTTCTTGTGTTCATAATTTCCATGCTGAACTGGAGCTGGAGTCCCCACATCTGGCCTGCAAAGCCACTGTTCTGCTGAGCTGGGCTGTAGGGCCTTGGTTGCTTATTTGTTTTGTGGCTATGAGCCTCCTGATTCTTTCCTGGACACTATCTATGTTGGGCTGAACTCCCTTTTCACTCAATTGAGACAGATCCTTCCTGAAATCCTTCTAAGTTATCTTGGACTGGAAAACTGTTTCACTCCATCTTTTTTTGTGGATTTTGTCACTTGAAAATCTGTTTAGAGGCTTGATTTAATATTGTTTCTGGGGAAAATTTGGGAGAACTCAGGCAACTTCCTCACTTCTCTCTGCCATCTTGAATCTCCCTTCTTCTCCCCCTCGAAGATGGATTTTAGATGACTGGGGACAATAATCTCTCTCTGCCATCTGTTAAAACTTTTGTTACCCTTCAAATCACTCATAGTAGTTGTGAACTACCTCTTATTGGGGGGTAGGATAAAGAATAGGGTAGTACATGTTACCGTTATAGATGATAAGGACTTTATTTCTATTTTTCTTTTCCCTCTGTCTGCCTAAATCTGTATGTTTGTGTGTCACAGCACAAAAGTTTCAATCAAGTGCATTGAAAACCCAGATGAGCTTTGCACAGGTATTCAAAAGTAATTAAAACATCACTGATAATAGTACCAAAAACCTTGACATATGCAATGGACTCTGGTATGTGCTACTGCAGTTCACAAAAATGATTTAGTCCGAGACTCAAGCAATCATCATCTTCTGGGTACTTTTTCCCACTTGACCCAGAAAAGGACTTATTGGCAGAGAACTATGGCTTGTCAAATGGCCTTCCAAATAAGCCTCATCCACAATATCAGCCTAGTCATCCATTAACTTCCACACTGAAATATACTCTGGCAGTTATACAGAATTTCCCAGTGCTATTTTTCAGGACATAAAGAAAGCCTTTTTACACCACAATGCTTTATGCCTTTCAATAAGTTTGAGCAAACGATATGTCATGCAAACTCGTTAGTTGTCTCAAAGTACAGCTGTAAAATCCCTAGCAAAAACCTTTAAAAAAAAGAGGCTCACAGATTTGGAGTTGGAAGGGCTTTTAGAGGTCATTGAATCTAATACTTGCATTTTAAAGATGGAGAAACTAAGGCTCAGAGAAGTTAAATGATTTGCTCATGATTATACCCTCAGTGGAGAGTCAGGATATAAACTAAGACAACTGACTACAAATATAGTCCCTATTTCATTGTCTTATACAATAGAAAAGCCCAGCATTGGTGAGTTGGCGATTGACATCGTAAGACTTAGTGTCTTGTATAATATTTTGGCAGTTAAGAAATTGGAAGCAAGGAAACCAATTAGCAGGCTGTTGAAATAGTCTAGGTCAACAGTTTTCAAAGTGTATTTCACAGAAAATAAAGATAATAGGCCAAGGAGATAATGTATATTGAATTCATGTCCAAAATATGTACCATATTATTGTTAGTAGTAGTAATAGAAATAGCAGCAGCAGCAGCAGCAGCAGCAGCAGCAGCAGCAGTAGTAGTAGTAGTAGTAGTAGTAGTAGTAGTAGTAGTTGTTGTTGTAGCAGTTCTCTATGATTCAATCACACTTGACTTCTCTATTTTTCATGATGTCTGGAACTATATTTCCAGGCTCTATACTATCTGTAGCGGTCCTGACACCTGGTAGGTACTCTCTCAGCTCTGCCTACTGATTCCTTGGCTTCCTTTAAGTCCCAATTAAAGCGCCATATTTAACATCAAGCCTTTCCCATACCCTCTTAATTCCAGTGCCTTTCCTCTTGTCAATTATTTCTTATTTATCTTAAGTATAGCTGGTTTCTATATACTTATTGGCATATTGTCTTCCCCATGACATTATGTGCTCCTTTTGCTTCTTGTTTAGCACAGTAACTGACACACAATAGATACTTAATAAGAATTTACTGATTGATTGGTTGACTGTTGTTTTATGGTCTTGTATGTACATGGTTATTTTTTTATGTTGTCTCCTTTCCTCCTATACAATGTAAGCTCTTTATAGGAACATTTATGTTCATAGTCTTTTGTATCTACAACACGACATAGTTTTTGACACAAATAAGTGCTTAATAAATGCTTTTTCTTCACTGACTCACTATCCATGTTCTGCCGCTGACCTATACTGAGATTTTTGTCCTTTCAGACTCCTGTGGTCTTTTTTAAGTGATCTTTTATCTACACCTATATATTTTCTCAACTATAAAATTAAGTTATGATTCAATACTATATTTCATCAACCAGACACCAGAAGTAGATAATTCACATAGTTGCAGCTCAGCTTGTGGTGAAAAAGGCTATCGTTTGAATTCTGCTTTAGTCATTTACTAATTGTAGGGTCCTGGGAAAGTCTTTTATATCCTCTCAGCCCCAGATTCTTCATGTGTAACGTAAGTATAATAATAACTCTTAATTCACAGGGTGATTTTAATAATCAAAGGAGATAACGCATGTAAAGATACTTACAAACCTTAAAGCATTATATTAATGTGAAATATTGTTGCAATTATTGTTGCTATTTTTATTCCTGATCTATTACATGCAGAGGTACTGGGACACAAAGAAAAAAACAATCATCCTTTGCTCTATATAAATGATAGCTATCAACACTTATTGTTATAATTTATTACCTATTGTGTGCAGAAACTCTGGTAAATGAGGATTTTTATAAGATTTCCCAAAATTTGACAAGATAAAATATATAATTATATAGAACTATATAATTGTATAAGATATCGTACAATTAGGTAAGATAAAATTTTATAAAGTATCTTAAAATTTAGAGAGATAGGACATGTGCATAAACAAGCAAATATGGAACAAAATAAAATACAACATAATCCCTTCTGAGAGTAAAATGTGTTTGGAGTGCCTTATAATAATAAGAAATTATTTGAAAATCAAATATGTAATTGATTTTCACTTTGAATAAAAAGAACCTTCATTAACCTCAGATTTTCTTAGTGGTACAGATCCTTAAGAGAGAGCAATTAATGAGGTCATATCTCTAGAGGTGGAAGGTACCTAGAATTCATCTAGGCAAATATTTTCATTTTTTAGGGGAGGATACAGAGGGTCAAGAATGTGACTTGACCACTGTGCAATGGGTAGAGTCGTACAGATGGACATATAAACCAAGTTCCTCCAACTCCATACCTGTTGTTCTTTGCTTGGAGCACTCTGCCTCTGGTTGCTAAAGGCAATCCATCAAGACAATACAACTCAGTAGGACTGGTTCAAGGTGGTCTAAAGCTTTCAGGAGCCTAGGTAACTTTCTAATGGTAACTTCAATTTTCATCACTAGCATCAATTTGTGTCATAGGGTAAGGATATCTCTTGATTATGTCTGTTCCATTAAGCTAAGAAGGATTTTTCAATCAATGTTCTTGCCATGTGAAAGGAAAGATGCTCAAGTTTTGCAGGCAAAGCCTGAAACCTTCTTAATTTTTTGCATTATTATTCAGAAGGAAGAGCTTAGGTTCAATGACTATTGTAGTGCAAATTACAGAGCAATCTAAGTTGCCTGTCTCCTTTCCTACCTTATTATTATTTAGTGGTTCTCTAGCAGTGTACTCAGGGATCATGCAAATGTGTTCTTTGGTAAATTCACTATGTAGCTGAATAATTTGTCTCAAAGGAAGTCAAACCTTATGTAGAATCACTCATGAAGATTATTTATCAAAGCTTTTCTTTAAAAAAAAAAAAAGGCAAGCTTCTGATTATATTGAGGCCTACTTTACCTCTGACAGAAAGCCTATCAGGAATGCTATTATTAAGCCATAAATGCCTGTATTAAAATATGTTGTCTATATGTTACTGTATTACTAATTCATGTTATGGTTCTGTACCATTGGCTTTCTAATATTTCATACCATAAACAAAACTGCAATAACTACAGTGAATTAAAGCATGATGCACTTATTTGAACTTCAGAGTCAACAAATGTGCCCTCTTAGCGCTATATCCAGGCAAGTTATTCTGCACAGATACAAATAAATTCAGTGATAGGATAATTATTTATTTGTTATATTCATTCTATGGACTCCCTTCAGACTGATAGTTATTTTAATTGATCAGCAATTCATATGGTTGCAAAAAATGTGTTATAGTGCATTTATAGCCAGTTTCAGATGTGACAAATTTATTCCTCAATGAATTTTCTTTTATGAAACATTGTTTCCTAGGTGGGTTTTCCCATGTTATTTTTGTAAATTTGCATTTCCTTCTTCTGGACAAACATTCTATAATGGATTCAATTCTGCTAATAGTGCTGGGATTGTTAGGGATAGGGAATGTTAAGGGCAAATCAGACTCAGATTAGCATTCTGTTACTTCAAGTTCTATCCTGGGTTGAGATGTGACACTTTTAGGTTACTCAAATAACAAAAGAAAGTTAATTAAGCCACAGCATAAAAAGCCTATTAACAAAGATACTCTAGAACTTGCCTAGAGGTAGGTATTGATCCCCTCAATTCTCTATGGAAACATATCTTGTAGTAGGGTAGTATATGGTGTCTTGTATGGTCTTAAGACATCTACCACATATAAAGTACAGTGATGTGAAAGTTACATTGGATATAAAATCAGAGGACTCCAGTTCAAATTCCGTTTCTTTCACTTATTATTTGTACTACTTTGGGAAAGTTAATTCCCTCCAGATTGATGGTAAAGGGCTAGGATTCTAAGTGACTGATATGTCTAAACACTGTTTTAGACACTACTATGCATGGAATGGTACAATAAAAGTTGTCACTTCCTATTTGATACAATCTAAGTAAGTTCCTTTCAAATGTACTGTATTATATATATATATATATATATATATATATGTGTGTGTGTGTGTCTGTGTGTGTGTATATACATATATATGTATATATGTGTATATGTGTGTGTGTATATATATATGTGTGTGTGTGTTTGTGTGTGTATGTAATTGACAATAGAGAATATTATTTTGACAATTATGTGAAGTCATGAAGTCCTGGGTTGAAGACCTCCCATTGATACATATTGACTTGTAAAAACAGAAATGAGCAAGTCATTTAAACTGTCAGTTTTCTAGGTAACTTTCAAAGACTAAACATTTCAAATAAGGTGAAAATTTACATTGATGGAGAAAGTTACTTCAACTGAAATGTCCTTATATAAATAAAAACCAGAGAGTTAGCCCTTATCTCATGTATATCTATTTGACACATACAAACCATGTGACAAAGGGAATTATCAGGTAAGATCATTCTGGGACAGTGAATAGAGGACTGTAGTTCGAGTCAGGAAGGAGGAGACTCAAAGATTGTCTTAGCTATTAACTATGCCACCTTAGGGAAATCACTTAATGACAGCAAGACTCCAATTCTTATTCCGTAAAATGAGAACTGTTGGACTCAAAGACACATGATTCTATATCTATTTTATATATATATACGTATATATATATATATACGTATATATATATAAAATTTTATGGCTAAGTTGTAGACCACTTGCATTAGTAGAGGGAAGTTTCCTCCAGGAGTCCCCTCATGAATGAATCACTGATCTAGAACCCCCACTCACTCCACATCCTATTAGGTAGTCCCAGAGAGGTTAAGTGACTAGTTGACAGTATATTCCCATGGGAATGTAAGGTTAGAATTCATTTTTTGCTTCATCTCAACATAATAAATATTTAATGGATGCTTGGTGACATGAAGTACTTGGGTCATGAAACACTGAAGCATTAGCCCATAAAGTAGCAAACTCGGGGTTTCCAAAACTTTGTTCCTTCTTAGTAGTAATTTGGGGCACTGAGGCTACCCTCTTAACTTATCAGAGCTCCTACCATGGGCCTTAAAAAAAAAACAGATTTGTTATACTGGTAATGACTCTGGTAATAGCCTTAGAAAAATGTTTTATTGGAGATTGATGACAGAGTAGACATAGCCTGTGGCAGAGACAAAAATAATGGAAAGTAGAAAAATAATGGCTTTGTGTCAAGGACAGTTTTGGACACAAGAAGACGTGATTTTATTCTGAATGCTAAGAAGGTTCATGTGTATTTTCCATCAAAATGTAATTTTTGTAGAATCCACTGCAAGGCACATTTCAATAATTAAATGAATCCTTGATCTAATTTCCATGGTTATGCACTCCACAGGTGTACATAATAGCTAAGAGACACCCACTTATCATATATAATTTTTTCTTGGGAGGTAGTAGGCTTTAGTGTCAAATTCTATTAAACATGGAAAAAAATAAAGCTTATTTTCAACCTTTAATTCTGATTATTGACTTTGACAAATTATTCATTTCTCTGTGCCTCAGTTCCCTGATTGGGAAATAAGAGATGAACTCAATCATAGAGGAAAAGGTTGATGACTGGAAGTATCTCCTTAAAAAGAGAATGTCAGGACAGTAAATATTAACTATGATTAGTTTAGTAGCAGCAATAGTTCTTGTAGTCATTTAAGTTATATATTGAGATGATATGAAGTACTTGCAAGTCATTCAACTGTTAAAAGGAGATTAATTTAGCCACCCCACTGGAAGAATATTTTTAAAAGCTACCCTTTTGTTCTAATGAATTAATTTATTTACTTTTTGCTTTCACCATTCACTTCCACAAGATTTTGAGTTCTAAATTATCTCCCTGTCTCTTTACCACCCCCAACCCAAGACAGCATGTATTCTGATTACCCCTTCCCCCTATCTGCCCTGCTTTCTATTTATACAACCCCCATTCTCTTATCTCCTTCTGCTCTATTTTCTTGTAATCCAAGATAGATTTCTATTTCCCATTGCCTGTATGTCTTATTTCCCAATTGCATGTAAAAGAATTTTTAACATTTGTTCTTTAAAACTTTGAGTTCAAGTTTCTCTCTTTTCCTCCCTTCCCATCCACTACTACTGAGACAACAAGAAGTTCAGTATAGGTTTTATACGTGTATGCATGCAAAACACTTCCATAATAGTCATGTTGAAAAAGACTAATTATATTTCCCTCCATCCTATCCTGCACCCCCATTTATTGTATTCTCTCTTTTGAACCTTTCCCTCCTGAAAAGTGTTCACTTCTAATTACCCCTTTCTCCCATTTGTCCTTGCTTGTATCATCCCCCTCCCCCCTGCGTATTTGTCCTTCACCCCTCGTTGCCTGTAGAGAAAGATAGATTTTTATACTCAACTGAGTATGCATGTTACTCCCTCTTTAAGCCAAATATGATGAGAGTAAGTTTCCCTCATTCTTTCTTACCTCCTCCTTGTTCCCCTCTGTTGTAAAAACATTTTCTTGACTCTTTTATATGAGATAATTTAGCCCTTTACATTTCTCCCTTTCACTCTCTCTCAATAAATTCCTCTCTCACCCCTTAATTTTATTTAGATGTCATCCCTTCCTATCCAAATCACCTTGTGCCCTCTGTCAATACATAAAATTCATCCAACTACCTAAATACAGAGAAAAGTCTCGAGTTACAAATATTATTTTTCTATGTAGAAATGTGAACAGATTAACTTTAGTAAATCCCTTATGATTTCTCTTTCCTGTTTACCTGTTCATGCTTCTCTTGATTCTTGTATTTGAAAATCAAATTTTCTATTCACCTCTGGTCTTTTTTTTTCAGGAAAGCTAGAAAGTCATCCATTTCATTGAATGACCATTTCTTCTCCTGATATATAATACTCAGTTTTGCTGGGTAGGTGGTTCTTGGTTTTAATCCTATCTCCTTGCTCTCTAGATTATCATATCCCTAACCATGGGATCCCTTAATGTAGAAATTGATAGATATCATGTTATCTTGATCATATTTCCACAACACTTGAATATTTTTTTTAATGGCTGCTTGCAAAATCTTTCTTCTTGGACTCAAAGCTCTGGGATTTGTTGGCAATATTGCTAGGAGTTTTCTTTTGGGGATCTCTTTCAGGAGGTGGCCAGTTGACTCTTTCAATATGCATTTTGCCCTCTGATTCTAGAATATCAGGGCAGTTTTCCTTGATAATTTCTTGAAAGATGATGTTTAAACTTTTTTTTATTATTACTACTACGGTTTTCAGGTAGTCCAATACTTTTAAAAATTGTCTGTCCTGCTTCTATTTTCTAGTGGTTTTCCAATGAGACATTTCACATTGTCTTCTATTTTTTTTCATTCTTTTGGTTTTGTTTAATAATCTCTTGATTTTTCATGAAGTCATTAGATTCCATCTACTCCATTTTATTTTCTTCAGTGAGCTTTTGGGCATCCTTCTCAATTGGGCAAATTCTGCTTTTTAAGACATTCTTTTCATTGCCTTTTTGAACTTCTTTTGCCATTTGAGTTACTCTATTTTTAATCTGTTATTTTCTTCAGTATATTTTTGGTTAACCTTTAGCAAGTGGTACAGTTGTTATTCATGATTTTCTTGCATCACTCTCATTTCTCTTTCCAATTTTTCCTCTACTTCTCTTAATTGACTTTCCACATCCTTGTTGACCTCCTCCATGGCATGAGACTAATTCATATTTTTCTTGGAGGCTTTGGATGGAGAAGCATTGACTTTGTTGTTTTCTTCTATATTCCGATCATCCTGGTCTTGTGACCCTAACCTATTGCCCTGGTCCATCACTATATTTCTTAGAGAGTACCAGCTACATTTGATGATTGCTGCTTTAGATCCAGTATGGCTAGGCAACCTTCCTTTGCAGTTTTCATTAATTTCCTTGATATTCTTGACTCTTATTCTTCCAGATGAATTTTGTTATTATTTTTCCTAGTTCTATAAAATATTTTGATAGTTTGATTTGTATAGTATTAAATAAATAAATTAATTTTGTGTAATTGTCATTTTTATTATATTAGCATGGCCCAAGAATGAGGAATTGATATTTTTAGAATGGTTTAGATCTCACTTTGTGTGAAAAGTGTTTTGGAATTCTTTTCATAGACTTCTTGGGTTTGTCTTGACACATAGACTTCCAAATATATTATATTGTCAGCAGTTATTTTTAATGGATTTTCTCTTTTGTATCTCTTGCTGGTGGACTTTGTTTTTAATATGTAGAAATCATGATTTATGTGGGTTTATTTTACATGCTGCAACTTTCCTGAAGTTATTAATTGTTTGAAGTAATTTATTTTTAATTGATTCTCTAGGATTCTCTAAGTATGCCATCATACTATTGGCAAAGAGTGATAGCTTTGTTTCTTCTTTACCTATTATAATTCCTTCCATTTCTTTTTCTTCTCTTATTGCTGTAGTTAACATTTCTATTACCATACAGAATAATAGTGGTGATAATGGTCATTCTTGTTTCATCTTGATCTTATTGAGAGTGTTTCTACCTTAATATTCCTATTATGTGTAATGCTTGCTGAGTATGTTAGAAATTCTTAAAGGCATTATTGAGTAGATGAAAGATCAAATATACTCATTGATTTTCTTCAAGAGTATCCAAGATCTATCATAGTATCTTTAGGAAGAAAAGATACATGACAGGGGTGATTAAATAATTTATTTGATTTTTTAACATTTCTTTAAATTATTTCCCTATGCAAAGGCAAAAGTTAATTTTTAGCATAAATATTTTCATTAATTTTCGATCACGTGCAGTAAAAGGGCAACTTGATTATGTATAATACATTTCAGGAATCCAAGAAAATGTATTGAGACTAAAAGAAAGAAGAAGGATATGTATTTTTTTAAGAATTAATCAATTAGATTAAAGATTTAGTTAGAAGTCACCTTAAAATTCATGTAGTTCCAATATGCTTATTGCTTGGGAATTTATGATACTTTTGTTAGGTCATTCAAATCAGTGGAATAGCTAGGATTTTAATTTATATTCCAAGTTCATAAATTTCAAGCTGCCATGGACATTTGAATCTAACTCTCTTGTTTTACAGATGATGAAGCTGCAGTGGTTGATCAAATTCCCTAGGATTGCACAACTAATGACGATCTGAGGCAAGATTAGAATTGGCTACTCTATGACTACAAATCCAATGATCTATTTACCAAGATTCCTAGCACCTTTGACTCTAAATGTGGCATGCTCTTTTCCCTGTGCCACCCTTTCTCCCATGACTGCCAATTTCAGATTCAGCTTTCTAAATTGTCTGACTGCAGTGATTTTATTCAGTTACTTTAAAGGTCTGCTTCTACCAGAAAGGTAATTCTTCCTGATTCATTACTTAAATGATAGGCTATTTAATCAAGGTTTCCGTTTCACTTAGTGCCTCAGAAATCATGTGGAAAATTTTTTAAAAAATAAAATTTACAGATTTGCTCCATAAAGAGAACTATCTAAGAAACTGATTAAAGTTCTATCATCCGAGATTATTAAAATTCCCATAAACGATAAGTAATTCTGAATGTCCAGCAAGACATGAAAATTGAAATGATGTACTATTGTAACATGCTGATGCTGCTGGTGTGGCTGTTGTTTCCTAATTTTACTCTAGTAATGTTACTTCTACAAAAGTTGGAGCAATGAAAAGGAATCATATTTATACTGAAAAAAGATTTACCATACTGAGGGAGAAATTCAACAAAAATAGCTTAAAATGAGAGTTACTGGAGAGTTTGTAAACTGTAATACCAATTCCAAATTAAGGGGGAGTGACGTTTTCTGAAAGATTAATTTAGCAAAGTGCTTTGAAAATATAAACAAAGACAGAATAGCCTTCATTCCTGTACAGCCTTCTGCTTTCACTGAAACACTGAGGAAGTAGTAGAGGTATGAGATGACTGTGCAAAGACTTAGTGTTTATTTCCTATTATTTTCCTTTGTGGGTATTTGTATTTAGATATAGCAGACAGATACTAATAAATGGCAAACATACTCAACATTTCTCACTTCCTCTGGTCTACATGCTTACATTATATTCCATGAAAATATTGTGTCCAAGGTATTTAATAAAGAATCCCATTATTTTTTAGGTTTACTCCATGTATTAATAGTTGATAATCAAAATTTATGAGCTTTGCTCAGTGACAATACTACATGCATTTCCTACTTGGTTAGAATGTGGACCTCTTGAGACCAGGGACTAACTTTCTATCTTCGTTCTCACAATTTAATGTATAGCTTTGCTCATAGGAAACCTTAAGTAAATGTTCCATATTTTCATCTAATGACCAGTGACTAACCTCCAGAAGGAGCTGAATCCCACCCATTTTTAGTCATGCTAAAAAATGGAACTAGTATAATATCATATTGTTGTAGAAATAAATAGAAATATAGTTCACAGTTTCTCCAAAGTGATGCAATTTAAGCAATTGGAAGATTTAGCTTCATTGTGTACCCAAAGGCAACAAATAACATCATTTCATGAATACTTTGAACATTTTGCCTTTAAACACTTAAAAGGAACATGAGTGAATAGATTATTATGATGGTAAGAGCAGCTCATGAACCAACCTGTATTGAAGAGGCTGAAGAATTAGAGAAATTTAATTAATAAATCAACAAAATTTCCTACATTCATTGTGATAGTGATTCAAATACAAAGTTGAATGAATGGAAGAAAACCTGATATATATATGTATATATATACATATATGTATATATATATACATATATGTGTATATACATATATATATATACACACACACATACTCATATATATTGTGTATGCATAATACACTTATTTAAGTGCATATATGCACATGCATACACATTATATATCTATACAGATATGTACAACATATGCATTTATATATGCATATGTATATATGTCTGAAAACAATCTAGGATTAAGAAGTGAAAACTATTGTCAGTTGCTCAAAGTCTTATATTTTCCTATCTTTTTTTTCTGCAAGAATAGATTTGAAGAACAGTAGACATGACAAGTTAAACATATGTACATATTGCAATATGAAATTGTTATGTCAATTTTGAGTGATCTTAGTGGAGCAGTGAGAACTGGACCTAGAGTCAGAAAGACCTGTTTTCAAATCTCACCTCAGATATTAATAGTTATGTGACTTTGTGCAATTCACTTAATGTATCTTAGTTTAAGCTCTCTTAAGTTGTGTAACATAATAGCAACTGTTTTAGAGAATTTTTCTGAAGATTAAATGATATGTTGTATACAATGCTTTACAACCCTAAAATCAGTTATTTTAATTACCGCAATAACATATAGATATATATGAAAATAAGATTATCTGAAATGATAAAAAGACTTGTGATGTGGGAATTTATTTTTCTTCTCTTCAGTCATTTCACTTCTTTCTGGTCTGATCATTGATCAGTCGGAACAAAGATGAAAATATATATCCAACAAAAGAAAGAATAAAGATGGACCAATGTATGTGGTGAAAATATTGGAAGTGAAACAGCACTCAGTGGTTAGCCAGACAGTGGTAAGTTCTGCCTGAGGCCTAAGGAAAATTGTAGAAGTTAGATACAGAGAGAAAAATGTCTTCACATATACTAGCAACGTTGTGACAGGGAATATTAAAGTGGGGTGTTGATTTCTAATACTTCCTGCTAGAGCATTGTTTGTCACAAGATTCCCCCTTAAGGTCATATATAGCTATGTACTATGACTTCTGAGATAAGGCACATGTATGTATATCCATACACTGACACATATATTTATATATGAAAAATATGTTTGTCCATCCATACACAGACCGTGTATACACATGTGTATGCATACATGCATGTGTGTGTGTGTTTATGTTTTACAAGTTTAAAATTGTGACTTCATAAAGGAATTCACTAACTTGAGGAAAACTTGAACATTTTCTAGGTGGAGTCATTCAGTCAATAAGCATTTATTACGTCAGTAATATGTGCCAGGCAATATGGTAAATGCAAGGAATACAACGAAAGACAAAAAACAATCCTTGCTCTTGAGGATCACACAATCTAATGGGGTAGAAAGCAAATAAAGATATATTCTCAGACAAGTTACATGCAAAATAAATAGGAAAAAAATCCACAGTGGGAATACTCTAACATTAAGGTAGATCAGGAAAAACTTTTTTTGGGGTATGAATGCTTTGTGTCTTCCATGAGAACCATTGATATCGCCATTCAACATGAATTATTAAAAGCATCAGAACAATTGGGTAGGACAAACTATCTTTAAAGGATATCTGGAAAGATACAGATAAGCAAAACACAGGAAGACAGGGTGTCAAAAAACATTTTTTAAATTCCCACTGTTTGCTTCATACTAGCCAAGCATCTGGTTACAAAAAAAGGGAAAAAAAGAAACAAATATCTATGAAACAGTCCCTACTTTCAAGGAGTTCACAGTCCATTATACACCACTATGCATAAAAGACAAATTAGAAAATACTTCAGAGAAGAGCAGTAACATTAACTGGGATCAGAAAAAGAAAGGTTTCATGTAGAATATGGGATTGTAACTAGAACCTGAAAGAAGTCAGGGAAGCCAGGAGGCAAGTATAAAGAGAGTATTCCACACATTGGCAACAACCAGTGAAAATGCTCAGATTTGAATGTATGTGCATGAATTGTGAAATATACTAGTGAATAGAATGCCGTTATTAATAAGATCATAGGTCCATTGAATGATCAAGGTAACTAAATGTTCATTGCCTTTGAGGTAGACAGATCGCTGAATGTGAAGTCAGGAAGACTTAATTTCCACTCCTTCCTCACAAACAAATTAACTAGTTATGTGACCCTAGGAAAGCCTCTTAACCATTCAAGGTCTCATTTGTCAAATAGAGTTGGACTGAGTGGCTTCTAAGTTAGCTTCCATCTCTAAATCTAGAATAATAATGAGTTTTATATCGCATTTTAGGGTTTGCAAAGTGCTTTAAAAATATGATCTCATTTCATCCACACATCAGCGCTGAGAGGTAGTTACTAATCTCATCCCCATTTTAAAGATGAAGACCCTGAAACTGGTAAAGATTAAATGACTTGCTTAGGGCCACAGAGCTAGAAATGTATGCGGTAGAATATGAATTCACATTCATGCTTTCCATATCCCTCATCCAAACCTTCGATTTTATTCATGTGGTTTCTAATTCTAATCTCACAAGTGTGAGAAATTTTGTATAAAATGGGAGGAATTTTGGAACATATCTGAGAATCTTCACTACTTAATATATCACAATAGTATCATCATAACTTTCTCATAGTTTTAGAGTTCATCAACTCAAATACTCTCTTCAATAATAAAACCATTATTTTTTTCAAGATCTCTTCAAGTTCATTTGTCAATAATTAATGTTAGCTACATGATCAAAGAGGTAAATTATTTCAGTTGACTATAAATCACATAAGTTCAAGAATTGGGTAAGGAATAGATAGGTAGCAAAGATTGTATGTAACAAATTCTTAACCTCTTGACTATAAATATATAGTTGTCTCTCCTGTTACATGCAATTTTCATGGATCACTTAACTTGGAAGTCAGATTCATTAGCTGACTGTCACAATTCATCAGGTGTGCATTCCAAAACTTGTAAATTAAGGATTTGGAAATCTAATTCAATTCAAACAGTGGGAAAGTTACTATATAGACGAACCATGTGCTAAATCCCATTTTAAAAAGAATTCCTTTGTAAATGAATGATAACTAATTTTTTTCTTCTGCATGACAGTGTACAGAGGGCTCGCACATATACGCACATATATTTAAGATAATGATATCAAACTCGAATGGAAACATGGACTAAACTGAATATAAGGATCCCTGAGGGCCATGGCTTGATTTGGAATACCACTACTTAATATATAGTTAATATTAATAACTATAATATACTGTATTTTTATTTTATTTTTTTAAATTTACATATTTATTTCTAGTTTTCAACATTCATTTCCAAAAGATTTTGAGTTTGAAATTTTCTCCCCATTTCTCCCCACTGCCCACCCCAAAACAATGTACAATCTGATTACCCCTTCCATCAGTCTACTTTCTCTTCTATCTCCATTCCCTTGTCCTCATCTCCTCTACTTTCTGGTAGGGCAAGATATATTTCTATACCTATTTCTAGAATATCTTTTTCCCAGTTGCATGTAAAAATAATTTTAACATTCATTTTTAAAAACCTTGAGTTCCAGTTTCTCTTCCTTCCTCCCTCCCCACCCATTTCCACTGAAAAGGCAAACAATTCAAAATATATGTTATACATGTGTGGTCATGCAAAGCATTTCCATAAAAGTCACGTTGTGAAAGACTAACTATATTCTCCTCCATCCTATCCTGCTTCCCATTTATTTTATTCTCTCTTTTGACCCTATCCCTCCTTAAAATCATCCTCTTCTAATTGTCCCCTCCTCTCATTTGCCCTTGCTTCTATTCTCTCACACTCTGCTTATCCCCTTCTCCCTTACTTTCCTGTAGCATAAGATAGATTTTCTTGCCAAATTGAAGATGCATGTCATTACCTACTTAAGCCAAATGTGAAAAGAGTAAGGTTCACCTTTTCCCTCTCACTTCCCCTCTGTTCCCACCATTGAAACAGCTTTCTATTGCCTCTTTTATGAGAGAGATAATTTGTACCATTCTATTTCTCCCTTTCTCTTCCCAATATATTCATCTGATCCCTTATTTTTTTATCTTTTAGATACCATTCCTTCCTATACAATTCACCCTATACCCTCTCTATATATGTCTTTTAATTCCTCCAACTACCCTAATACTGAGAAGTCTCAAGAGTTACAAATATTATCTTTTCATGTAGGAATGTAAACAGTTGAACTTTATTAAGTCCCTTATGATTTCTCTTTCCTGTTTACCTTTACATGCTTCTCTTGATTCTTGTGTTTGAAAGTGAAATTTTCTGTTCAGCTGTGATCTTTTCATCAAGAATGCTTGAAAGTCCTTTATTTCTTTGAATGCCCACTTTTTCCTGAAGTATAATACTCCATTTTGATGGGTCAGTGCTTCTTGGTTTTAATCCTAACTCCTTTGACCTTTGAAATATCATATTTCATGTCCTGGGATCCCTTAATTTAAAAACTGCTGAATTCTTCATTTTCCTGATTGCATTCCCAGAATACTCAAATTGTTTCTTTGTTGCTGCTTGCAATATTTTCTCCTTGACCTGGGAGCACAGGAATTTGTCTACAATATTCCAAGGAATTTTCCTTTTCGGATCTCTTTCAGGAGATATTCAGTGGATCCTTTCAAAATTTATCCCTGTGGTTCTTGAATATCAGCAAAGTGTTCCTTGATAATTTCTTCAAAGATGATGTCTAGGCTCTTTTTTTGGTCATGGCTTTTAGGTAGTCCCATAATTTTTAAATTGTCTCTCCTGCATTTATTTTTCAGGTCAGTCATTTTTCCAATGAGATATTTCACATTGCTATTTTTTCATCCCTTTGATTTTGTTTTATCATTTCTTGATTTTTCATGAAGTCATTAGCTTTCATCTCTTCGATTGTAATCTTTATGGAATTCTTTTCTTTAATGAGCTTTTGGACCTCCTTTTCCACCTGACCAGTTCTGCTTTGTAGGGCATTCTTCTCCTCATTGGTTTTTTGGATCTATTTTGTCATTTGAATTAGTCTATTTTTAAGGTGCTATTTTCTTCATCATTTTAGGGGTTCTTCTTTAGCAACCAGTTGACTCATTTTCTCATGATTTTCTTGCATCACTCTCATTTATCTTCCCAATTTTGCTCTGCTTCTCTTGATTTTAAAATCCTTCTTGAGCTCTTCCATGGCCTGAGACCAATTCACATTTTTCTTGGAGACTTTGAATGAAAGAGCTTTAATTTTGTTGTCTTCTGCTTTGGTCATCCTTGTCACCAAAGTAAAGTTCTATAGTATGATTTATTTTTTTCTGTTTTTTATTCATTTTCTCAGCCATTTTCTTGACTTTTGAGTTGTTTGTCAAGGTAGATCTCTATTTCCAGTAGAACTGGGGGGTTTATTATCAGCCACTTGATCCCTCCACAATCTGTGTGCCTAGAAGTCCAGAAACAGCGATTGTAGCTGCTCCTGTGGCTGTTGGTTCCTCTATCCTTTACCCCTTTGCTGCCCTGGGCCTGTTCCTGGACCCTTCTACTCTCTTATCTCACAGATTTTTTTCCAATGCACTTTCAATTTGTCCTGAGAGTTTTGGGGTCATGAAACCTTAGGTGTGAGAATTTCAATCCCCCCAAGGCCTACTCAGGGCCTCTCTGTGCAGGCATGGCCCACACTGGATTGCAATCTATTCCCAGCATGGCATGATAAACATTTCCAGGTGACCTTCCAGGCTGTGTTGGCCTGGAGATTTGCTTCTCTCAATCATTCTATGGGTTTTTCACCTCCGGAATTTGTTTAATCATTTTTTTACAGGTATTTGCTTCAGCTTTGGGGGAGCATTCTAGAAAATCTTTGCTGTTACTTGATCATCTTGGCTCTGCCCCCTATTATGTTTTTTTTAAATTTATTTTGTTAAATCATCCCCAATTGCATTTGAATGTGATTCAGATGATACTTGGGAATGTTATCGCCCAAGTGCAGGCCCTCTGACTGGTATTTGACAGCTCTGCCTTAGACTACTAATTAAATTAAAAGTAAAGTAATATTTAAAATAGTAAAATAAAAAGTAAATTAAATTAAGAGTAAAATTAAGATTAAAAATTAAATTAAAAGAAAAAAATAAAAGAGAAATAAACATGTTTTAACATCTACTATGCTTTAGCTACCGTGTCAAACAATTTTGCAAATATTGCCTCACTGAAACTTCACAGCTACTCTATGAGACAGATGGAATTAAAAGTATAATGAGAATATGTATACTATGATTTCTTTCTTAGTACATTATTATTTTTTAAATTAATATATACTTTGGGTTACCTTAAGAAAGTAACTTTATTATTGGTTTATACTAGTGCTTTAAAGTTTATATCCCTCCATCCCCATTCTGCCTCCAACCCCAAACCATAGCACCTAGTACAGTGCTAAGTATGTGCAGGGCCTCAGTAATTTAAAGGACAAGAGGTGCTACTGAAATTTATATACAATATATGTGGCATTGGTGAGCCTGGAGCCAAGCAGATCCAAAAGGAGCCAGTTTTTGAACAAGAAGATGTGGTTTTCTATAAGTAGAACAGAGATTGTGATGCTAGTGTGACCAATGAATGAAGGACTTGTAGTTTGAAAAATAGAGAGCTTTGTTTTTCTTCACATGTGGAGGTCTTAAATACAACTGAAAGCAGCTGTAGCAAGGGAGGATTCTGGGAACAGGTAGAGACCAGTTATGCGAATGATACATGAGAGAGCAAGTCAGTAGAAGACCTAGATCACTGAGCCTGGAAAGTCTTGGACCATTACGGTGCCACCTGCACCTAGGGCTGTCTTGGTTTTCATTTTGTCCAATCCTTGTGACATATAGGAAACTTTATGGTTGTTTCTGCCCAAATAATGCTTGATGTCACTATTGAGGTCATGAAGTGTTTAAGAACATGGTAATAATGTGGAAACCATGACCTTAGTTTATTTCAATCACACCAACTTTCTCTTAGTTCTTTTTATCCTAGGACAGAATATCTGGCCAATATCATATACAAGTCCAAGAAACCAGGGGGTAGGGAGGAGAGGGAGAAAGAGGAAAGGAGAGGAAGGAATAAGCATTTATTAAATGCCTATTATGCTAAGTACTACTGCTCTAGTCACTTAACAAGTATTGTCTCATTTGATCATTTGATGGAAAGGAAAAAGAATCACATCAGAAAATGACTAGGGAAATATCCAGAAGAGGGTTCACAGGTCCATAAATGATTAATGATTAACCTGGTGCTTTCTCTCTGCCTGCTTCTTTCTTCTCTGTACATATACACACATTTCCACATATTTATATTTATATATATATTCAAGTATAAAAGCTATCTATATCTATAACCACATATAGATATATACTAATCTAAAATTTGGGTTCCAATAATATGTTTAATGCACAAGATATATAACTGTATATTCATATACATGTACACATGCACATATATATTGACCATATTTTTGGATCCCAAATTTGAGACACATGATCTGCCAAGGGATATTCCTTTGACTAAACTTCATTCAAATTATATGTTATTTTCTTGACTTTGGAGTCATTTCTAAGAATTCAGGAAGGATGGGATGAGGCAAAACTATGGCAATTATTAGTCAGTCAATCAATAAATATTTTTTAAGTGCACACTATGGGCCACGGACTGTACTAAGCACAGGAAATATGAAAAGAGGGGAAAAAAATATAGTCCCTTACTTCAAAGAGCTTGTAATCTAACAAAAGAGAACACGTGAAAACAATTATGTGTGTGTGCACGTATATGTGTGTGTGTGTGTGTGTCTGTAAAGGATTCATAGGAAATAGTTAACAGAAGGAAAGCACTAAAATTAAGAGGATTAAAGAACTGTTTCTGTGAAAGGTGGAAGATCAATAGTCTGAAAGAAATAGGTAAAGTGTTCCAGTCTTTGACATAGTCTAGAAAATGCCCAGATGCAATGTGAAATAACCAGGTGACCAGTGTCAGTAGTTCAGAGGATACATGTTTGTAAAGTTCTGATAAGACTCAAGAGATGAGAAGAAATTAGGTTATGAAGGCCTTTTAATTCTAGACAGAGCACTTTGTATTTTCTTCTGGAGGTATTAAGAAGCAAATGGAGACTGGGCTGGTGGGAAGGAGGGTAAGCAGAGTTTGACATGATCAGGCTTATTCCTTTAAGAACATCACTTTATTGAATGAATGGAAGATGAATTGGAGTAGAGGGACACTTGAGTCAGACTCAGTGGCAAGCTATTAGAGTGGTGGAAGTATGAGATGATGAGAGCCTGCACTAGAATGGTGGTGATGACAGAAGAGCAAAGGAGATATATTCAAGAGATATTACACAGGGGAAATCAAAAGGAATTAGCAATTGATTAGATATGATATCTGAAATGAAAGGATCTAAACAACTGCAGAGGACTCATGATGAAAAATGCTGTCCACATCCAGAGAAAGAATTTTGGAGTTTTAATGTGGATGGAAGCACAATATTTTCTCTGCTTTTCTTTTGCTCTTTTGTTTCTTCTTTTTTTGTGATTTCCCCACTAATTCTAATTTTTCTTTACATCATGACTAATGTGAAAATATATTTAATATGAATGCCTAAGTGAGCCTCTATCAAATCTCATACCTTCTTGGGGCATGGGAGGGGAAAGAATTTCAAACTCAAAATCTTATGCAAGTGTATATTTAAAGCTAAAAATAAGTAAATTAGAATTCAAAAATTTAACCAAAATAAAAAGATATGAGGGCTGAGAGATAGTGAAGAATTGAGTATGAATGACTCCAGCACTCACAATTGTGAGAACACTGGGGAGTTGGCTGGTCTTCAAGTCAGGAAGACTTAGGTTCTAGTGCAGTCTGTATCATATTGTACTTGTGTCTAACCCTGGGCATATCGCAATGGTTCATTGCCCTAAGCATCTTTTTAAGACAATAAGTTGTAGAGAAGGTGTTAACTGGTATCAATGACCTTTCCATATATGAGAGAAGTCCAGAGGGGAAGGGGGAGAGAGAGAGAGAGACAGAGAGAGAGAGAGAGAGAGAGAGAGAGAGAGAGAGAGAGAGAGGTTAATACAGAGAGCACAACTAAGGGAAAAGAGAGGAGCTAGTATTAGAGTCAGGGGTAAGGCAAAAAATATTTCTCTGTCTGGTTCTCTCTCTTCCCTTGCCCCAAACCATGTTGTTTGGTTAGAAGAATAAATCACTCATAAATGCATAAATGCTGGAGGCAAAATAAAATAAAAGGACACAAGATCTCTATTTTTTAATTGGAAAAGAAAAACTATCTTAGTTCGAAACAAGAAAAACACAGCTTGTGTCTGAGATATTCTTTCATGGTTTAATTTTTTTTCATCTCTAAGGCAGTATCAACTATCTCATTAACAGAAGAAAGCAAATAAACAAAATATGAGAGAAGCATGCTAGTAAGACTACGAGAAATATGATTATTCAAGGGTCAGATCACTTAAAATAGAATGACAAGAAGTATGAAAAGAGCACAAGGATTTGGGGCAGAAAAGCTGAATTCAATTCCCGATTTTGACACTTTGTAAGCTTCTTAATGTTATTGTCATTTAATTGTGATAAGACTCATTTTCCAAACCTGTAAAATGGGAATGATAAAAGTATTTAATAATCCACCAGTTTGTGCTGATAAAAAATGATTTATAAACCCTAAAGTAAATCAAAGTTGTCATTTTATATATTTTTCATAAGTGTTGGTAGAATGAACTAATTATCAAATATCTATTGCTGTAGGAGCCTAGATTTACAACTCAGAGGAAACTCAGGACCCTTGTGGTGAGTATACTTTTCTTACTTAACAGAGGAAGATACTGAACCTTGTTTAATGTCATAGAGGTCACTAGAGGTCATATATGAACATAGAATTTTGAACTCCTATATCCCAATGTTCCTTCACCACACTATACTGCCTCCATTCATATGCTCATCAATAAAAAGGAAATAAGGAAAGAAGAAGAAGGAGGAGAAGGAGAAGAAGAAGAAGAAGAGGAGGAGGAGGAGAAGGAGGAGGAGGATCAGAAGAAGAATAGGATGAAAAAGAAGAAAGGGAGGGAGGAAGGAAAGAAAGAAAGAAGGAAGGAAGGAAATAAAGAAGGGAGAAAGAAAAGAAGGAAGAAAACAAGTGAAACCTACAAAATATAGACAACTAGCAATGTCAAATCTATAAAATGGGAACAACATGGCGAAGTTTCAAATGAAATTACTAGAACTTTCACAATTCATGACATTATGACGGTGGGAAAACTTTTATCAAATCAGATTTTAAACTGGGTTTGGGACTCAAAATGTTACTGACTCACAAATTACTTAAATGAGGCTTTGTTTATGCACAGTAATACATACCTGATAGGTGCAATTGGATTTCATCTTCTGGTTAATAAATATGTGTTATTTCTTCAGATGCAACTAGGACAAATTTGTGGGAGTCCTTGTATTTCATAAATACAAAAGCCTTCCCACAGGCATAATGTCATGAATCATGAAAGTCCTAGCAATTTTTACATGAAAGTTCCACTCAATACTGCTATTTTATAAATTTAGCATTTTTGAAAGTCCACATTTTGACATTTCTTTCTTTCATATATAACATTACACTTGTAATATGTGTATGTGTGTATCAGAGAATTTAGTAGGGAGAAATGAAAATAAATAAAAGTTTATTTTATAGATTTGTATGTGTGTATGCAAATAATTGTATGTGTATATATATTCATAAATAGATAAGTAGATAGAAAGATACATTGCTACTTAGATATTTATCATTGTTGTTCAGTTGTTTTAGACATGTCCAGCTCTTTCTGACTCCAGTTGGAATTTTCTTGGCAAAGATATTGAAGTGGTTTGCGATTTTTTACTCCACTTCATTGAGGAACCTGAAAAAAACAGGGTTAAATGAATTGCCCAGGTCACATAATTCATACAGTGTCTAAGGTCAAATTTTCAGGAAGATATGTCTTCCCAGTTCTAGATCTGACATTATCCACTCTTTCACTTTGCTGCATAATAAATACATAAACATGTGTATATGTATGTATGTATGTATATGTGTGTGCATATATATATATATATATATATATATATATATATATATATGTATATACAAAAAGGAAATCACTAAATTTATCTCACATGCTTCCTGCACTTTTGACTTCATCATGTTTCAGAAACTTCTAAATACTGGAAGATCATTTCTAAAGATTATTTTATTTACCTCAGAAGCATAATATGTCACCTCTTCTGATAGCTATAGGACAAGAGAATCCTCCAAGAATCTACAACTAAAGAGTATGCCAGTATGACACCCTGGTCAGTGAAGTTCCAAGATGGCTGAGTCAGAGCTTTCTCTGGAAGCTATTGAATGGGCAGCATTTGGAAGAATCACACTCCAAAGCAAAGAGGTGTTGCTAATGCCTTGAAATTCCATAATGAATATCTTACTACCAGATTGGCTCCCCTGCCTAAGAAGTGACAGATGATCAGCTGGACATTCTGCAAGGAAAATGTGACAGGTTTGTTCTAGTGGAAAAGATTAAGAAGTTCAAGGGTCTTGAAGATTATAATTCACGTCTGTGGTAGATGCTGAAGAAGTTGAGGAAAATAGTGCTGATTTCCATGAAAGCCCCAAATTCTACAACTGGAAAATTTTGAGACCCACCAGTCAGCTAAGAACCTCTAAAATTGGTCCTCAAAGGAAACTGTGTCCTCCTGTAACAAAATTTGGAAGAAAGCAGTTGTACAGTCTTTTTTTTAAAAAGTGTGTTCAAGATGGTCATCTCTTCATTTTCCACCAGACTGCACTTTTCTGGATCTCCCTGTCATGTCCCTTGGACAGGATACCTTCCTCACACAACCTGCCCCCTTTTCCTTTTCCTTTCATTGCTTGTCTTTCTTATTAAACTATAAACTCCTTGAGGGTATAGACCATCTTTCTTTTTGCTTCTATTTACATAAGCACCCCTTTTCCCTGGCTAGGCCCTAAATAAATGCTTTTTGATTGATGCACAGGCTTGCTTTTGAAAGTTAAGACTCAATCCCACTTCTGATTAAATACACTAGCATAGTCAAAAATAGCAAACCTTCACATATAACTTAATAGGAAGATTCTTTGCGGCAGCAAAAATTGAGCAAAAACAGATTTGTCCATTGATGTGAGAATGACTTAACTAGTTGTGCCATGTGAATGTGATGGGATATTATTATTCTATAAAAAATGATTAATATAAATTTGAGAGAAACATGAAAAGATCTTTATGACCTTTCACAGTATGTAGTAACTAAAAACAAGAGAATATTTTAAATGACTCTAAAATGTTGAAAAATAAATTAAAATGGAACTGCATAATTCCAGTGACAAACCCTAGAACTAGAGACAAAATTACAAAGTGCATTCTTCTATGAAGAAGTATGGGAGATGAGTGACTGTAGGTAAAGAATATTACAGTCACTGTCAGATGTCCAAATGTTGGTTGGTTTTGCTTAAATGTTTTTTCTTTCTTATGAGTAAGGCACTATTTAGGACATAGATAGGGGTGGGAAAAATGGTAGCCAGAATTTTTTTGAACAAAAGACAGCAATAAACCTTTTATTTAAATAGCACTACCTTGTCATAGCCCTTTGAAAATTTAAAGTACACAATAAAACCTTAATCACTCAGCAACATTTAATTCCACTGTTTCTTTTCTTCAGCACATTTTATGTTTATAAAACATTGCATGCTAAAAAGAGAATTGTAAATAGAATTGTTGACCTATAACATCTGTAGCAAAAAGGAGATTAATATTGTGTGCATGTGTGTGTATGTGTGTGTGCAATTGTAATCAGTCACACTGGAAATAGTAATTGCATACAAAATTAGACTATAGATGGCATTTTTGTCTTTTTTCTGTTTTTGTTTGAATAAATTGAATTATATATATATATATGTGTGTGTGTGTATGTATGTGTATATAATATATATTTATATTATATTGTGTTTGTATATATATATATATATATATATATATATAATTCACGCATCTTTCTTTAAAAGTAATTATAATCCTACTTATTTAGCAAGAGATAATTGTATGTAACATCTTAAATTTACCTCCAAATGTTTCTTTTGATCATTTTCTTTTTGAAAAAATTAAAAATTAACTTTTATTGTGTTCACTGAAGTAAAGGAGCTCGCAATGATCAATTTGTGATGGACTAGTTTCAATAAATGTGATAGGGGTAGGATGTAGGGAAGAGGAATAGTAACCAAAAGGAGTGATTATTAAAACAATTTTGAATTCTGTCCTCTCTATTTTTCTTTCTGTTCTTATTTTCTGTTAGAAAAGATGTTAAGTAATATAGAACTATAACAGTCTTTGCTTGAGATACTACATGCATATGAATAGTCAATTTTCATTATTTAGTAAAACTTAAAATACCACACTTGGTTATTGCTAAGTTCTTTCAGTCACATCCAACCAACATTTGGTTAAAGTAGAAAAGAAGGAGAATGGTTGATGACTAACCTTAAAAACACACATATGGGGACCCATTCAAATAACTTTGGTGGTAGTGTCTCTATTGATTTCTCTTGAATGCATGGCCTAGGAAAGGAGGCTATTTTAAAAGTTCAAGATTAATAGACAAAATGAAGGCAATTGTTGTAGTAGTCGTGTCTTTAGTTCAAGGCAACAGGAAGGTGATGCCGTGACATTCAATTAATTTGATTTAAGTGAATATAGGGCTATATAAAGTCAACAACTTTACTTCTCTCCTCCCTAGTCATTGGGGTCCAGTGCCAATACACAAATCAGGACTACTAGAGATGATCCTAGATTCAGGGGGAGACCTTGGTCTTTTTAAGATAAGGTTTTTCCCAGGTCTCAATTTGACCGAGGCAATGCCTGTTTGGAGATGATGGCTAGGTTGTTATTTATGCTTTATTTTTGAAGAGGTTCATGGTATCAGGAAGGTGACGACATGACTTGCAAGTGAATTGAACTTAAGTGAGAGGACTGGGCAAACACACCAGCCTCACTCAAAGGGATCAAAACCTAGATTCAGTTTATGTGATGTTTTGCCTTTAAATTTGTTCTCATTATATCTTTTCCCTTTTCCCTACCTGAAGAGTTACACCTGTAATTCAAGATTTTTGAAAAGGAAAAAGAAAGAAAGTTCAACAAACTTAACCAACATATCCTCATATCTGACAATACTTGCAATTTTTTCACAGAAATAAAAACTCCAACTTCACCTTTGCAAAGAAACAGTGGGCTCTATTTCTTATCCTTCTTAAGACTGATTTTTATAATTACATAGAATTTGTTTTCTGTTTTGTTTTTTCTTTGTATATCATAATTATTATATATTTTATTGTCCTATTCTATTTAATTCATTAACGTCCACTAATATAATTCTTCCTCTGCTTGTCAAAATTACTTCTATTCATCATATCAATGATATTTAATTATATGTACATATGAATGCATATATATGTATATATATATACATATATATACATTAGCATTTTAAAAGTCATTCTTAAATTTCTTTACAAACACATTGACTCCTTTCCTTTGATAACAAAACAAATGGTACTACGAACACTTTAGCATATATGTGTTATGTGTGTGGGGAGAGGGAGGCATCTTTCTTTCAGTTTTTGACTACAATGGGGCAACTTGCTAGTATTGATATATTTGATTCAAAGACTATGAACATTTCAGTCACTTTTGGATTTGTATCATTTGTACGATAATTGGAACAATTGAGAATTCCGCCAATCATATGACAGGTACCTGTCTTTTTGCATCCATACCCTATGGCAGGGTGAACTCATCCCATCCTTTTGTCATATTTTCCATTTTCACTGAGTGTGAGGTTAGGGTTTGTTTATTCATTTATCTCAATTTTGGAACTTTCTTTCATATGGTCTTTCATATGGTCGCTACCCATTTGCAAAATCTATGAAGAACTCTTTCCCCATATTATTCAGCTATTAGTCTTTTGGGAATCTCTCTCTCTCTCTTTCTCTCTGTCTCTCTCTCTTTCTGTCTCTGTCTCTGTCTCTCTCTCATTGGCTATCTTACTCATAGCATAGATTATTAATGCAAATGTTTGCCCCTATTCAAACGCTTCCTTTCTTATCCTACTTGCATTGATTTTGTTAATGCTAAAAAGTTTTTTATTTCCAGCATCCAAAATTCTAAATTTTATCTGTTATGGTCACATGGTATCCCTTGCTTAGATAGCTCTGTGTATCACCTGAAATTATTCACCAGGAACATTTTGGAGGAACTATTAATGGTATTTTGTTTGGAATTCCTTTTCAATTATGGATGGAATTAGGAAAAAATAAGGCTTTTCAATTCTGAAATTTTGAAGTAATCTTTATTCTTCTAAATACACATTTCAGATTTTTGATAGTCTTTTATTTAACTAGGCTACTTCTTTGCACCTATCCCATTCTTTTCCATCATAATAATGTATGGAGTTATTCTATAATCCCTGAACCCAATGTGATAATGAGCTTTTGGGGTACATTTGTTTTATTGTTGTATTGGTACCCTAAGAACCAGGAGCTTGTCTGGTTTTACAAGGTACTTAATGTGCTTATCGAATTTATTTAAGTTAGACTATGGCAAACTTTAGAAGTCAGAGATTATGAAGTTTCCATTTTTGCTTCTTTTTTGTTCCTTAACATTCCAGTTGTTTTTTGAATTAATTTTAACCATCTTTTTATTTCTTATTTTTTATTTTTTTCTTCTTTTCTTCTTTTTTCTTATTAACATTTTCTTATTGCATCTTTCTTATTCCATCATCCTTAATTCTCAGTTGTCATCAGTACATTTAGGGACTACTTCCACTTTACATATGCTGTGGGAAATCCAGATTTTCATAAGTTTACCTCAGAATGGAAGACATAAGAGGAGATTGGTTTAACTTACTACTTTTTTTTCGGAATTCACAAGTATATGTATGTCATATCTGATTCATCTGTGTCAGTTCTCTATCTATACTTGCTTTATTCCTACTGTACAGTTAAATTTTATGAGTTTTTTTTAGGACTGAGATTAGGGAAGTGCTATCTTATAATACAAACCTATCTCCAAGTCCTAACAGACAATTATTTTTGACTTCGTATGTATGAAAATCTAGTTGACATCATGGATAATGTACCTAGCCAGAAGTCAAAAAGCCTCTTCCTCATAAGTTTAAATCCAGGCTCAGACACTTACTAGCTATGTGACCCTAGGAAAGTCATATAACCCAGTGAGACTCAGTTCCTCATCTGTCAAATTCAGTGAGAGAAAAAAATGACAAATCATTCAGTATCTTTCACAAGAAAACCACAAATGGGGTGAAAGAGAGTTGGACATGGACTCAAGAACAACAAAAAATATATGAAAATGTATTTTTATGACAATTTTCAAATAAAATTGTTGTATATTGGAATGAAATCAAAAGATTCCCATTCAGGCTCTTGCAAAATACTTGTTAGGTGGTCATGAGTAAATTATCTCTTTATATGAATCTGGAATATAAGAACAGCGACTTTATTAGGAACATCACAGAGTTGTGAAGAGTACATTTTGTAATGACTAAAGTATTACAGAAATGCCAGATATTGGTATGATTAATTACAATAAATGTAGGACATTTTAGACCAACTGTTATGTTAAAATTCTAATGAAATTTGTAAAACTCCATGACATGACCATGTTAAATATAATTATCACCATATTCATTTCAGCTTATTTTTCATAACCTTTTCTTTTTTTGTAAGTCAAAAAAATCCATAATTTTCTCTCATTTTTTTTTCAATTCTGCACAGACTTCAGATAAATCTACAGAATTTCTACCTATAGGAAATGCTTTTCTTAAGGTTATAAGAGAATAACAACCAGGTTGGAGTAGAGATCAGTGAAGTTCACAATAGTATACCATGGTTAAGCTTAATAATTGGACTGAATGTTGGAAATCATTTATTATTTAGACAAACACAATTAGTTGCTATGGGGATAACTGTGGTGTTCTTATGATAATGAATGGTATTATGAAGGTATGTGATGGTACCAGCATGCAACATTAAAAACAAAATAAGTTGGCTTTCAATATTTTTGGGGGTGGGGTATATTTTGTTTTTCCAGAACATTATTATTTTTTTATTTGCATGTGCACTAAATCTATTAAAGAACAAGTGTCCTATAGATATTATTTTATGTTCAATTCACTTTTTGAACTTGAAGTTCACTTCCAAGGGAAAACTTACTTTTACAGGTAATCAAACTTCCTATTGTTTGACATACCAAACAACCCAAACAAGTAGAGAATAACATTTCCTTAGTATTGAGTTGATCTGAAAACTAGACTTGGTTTGCTTCATGGCTTAATAATTTCCAGGGTCTCCTCCCATAACCACTCCCACACAGTCAACTACTCTATGGAAGAAAATCACTCATCAATTGCAGCTAAACAAAGAAACAAACTTTTTTTAATGCATATTATCACGAAAAAGTCTGTCTCTGAGGACGTGAAAACAGTCAAACATCGCTGATATTGTATGGAAATTCTAAAAAGAGAAAATGAAAAGTAGATGAAAACTCAAACTGTGGAAAAATAAAAACCAATATGCTTCAATTTCAAAAAATACTACTTTTTTTATTAAAAAAGAATTTTCAATACTACAGTAGTCAAGGGATTGTAACTATAGGACTAAATCTATTATATCGCACATCTTCATCATAAGCAAAATCATCTAATTAATAGCTTTTCTTGACAGTCTAGGAAAACAGTCCTTAGTATAAATCACAAGGGACAAATACTAGGTCACAAGAGTGTATCCTAACCATGTTAAAATGTATTCAGCCTGAATTTCTGCCTCCTATCTTTTCAGGCCTGACAATGGATGGAAAAGATCTTCCTCAATCACATTCAAATAGAGACACTATACTTCTTGACTATAATAAAACAAAAATATCAAAAGGTCTTATTTTACTTGCCATTACAATGCATTCTTAAATAATTCATTAAGTAATGGCAAAGGACAAGTAGTATTAAATAAAAACTATGTTATGAGATTAACATAGATGCTTATGGAAGTTAATTTCAGTAATAATGTGATGATGACCATGAAGTTGGTGCTAATTGCTTACAGTTAAATCTGAAATTTAAAAAAAGCCCTCCATTTCATCTCCAAAAGAAATAAAATGAAATATAAAATTGAATTCTAAATAAAAGGAGAATTATTTAAATCTTCACCAAAATGTAAGAACACTGCTGTAATCCATGTCTTCTTTTAATATACTAGGTCATGTGCCTTTGGGAGGTAATTCTAAACCTTTATCAATGAAAAAACTTGGAAACCTATATTATACTTTATTAATGGACTAATTCATGAGGTGGTTTCTTTCTTATTACCTGTCCACATAGTAAACTTAAAAAAAAATAGTATCAGGTGTGTGTTCAATTGGTGGGAAGTTATTATTCATGCTTAGACCCAGCTTGGAAGCTGACATACATTGTTAACTTTAAGATCTGCCTAAAGCCAATAAAGCTCTGCCCTTTTATATCCTGTTTCAAACTTGATAATGTGATTTATTTTAAGTCTCTTGTTCACAGTCCTCGACCAATCAGATGTTAATCTCAGAGCCCTAGGGAGCATATTGATTAGCTCATAGCTCCATCTTTTCCTACAGTTAAAGATAAATCAAAATTTAGCCTATGCACTATGATTTGAGGGTATTGTAAAACAGTGCTTAATTTTGAACATCTCCTATTAGAGACCTCTGCCTCCACATCATTCTGACTTCATTTTTACTAGGTTCATTTATTTTGAGGTAGACAGCAAAAGTATGAATATTAGCAGGATGTTTCAGAAGACAAACAAGAGATTTAGAAGATATGATACAGGGAAGAGTGCTTTCTTTGTGTGAGGAAGCTCGAATATAGGTAAAACATAGAATAAGATGTTATAGATTTACAGCTGGAATGGAATTTATTCACCATTGAGTAAAACACCTTCATTTTGAATATGAGAAAACAGAATTTCAGAGAGGTTAAATGAACTACGTGTGACAACACAGGTAATAAGTATCAGATACCAAACTTTGAACCAAGTTCCAAAATCTTTGAGCTTTCTGTCAGGGTTCTCCCTCATTGGAGATATATTTAAGAGTTTATTTAGTGGAACAGTGAAATAATGGAATGCTCTCAAATATGCCTTCTTCAGTTAGACTATAATACTTGCCTTTCCTATATTTCTATCCCAAATAATTTCTTAGATAAGAAAGGTTGAGTTATGGTTGTCTATCTGGATATTTGTATTAATATTTATGAATGAATGTACAAGAAAAGCACTTATTAAACAGTTTTCCTGTATAAACTATTGTGAAAAGACCTGGGGATATAATTAGAAAAGTAGCCTCTATTCTCAAGAAGTTTATGTTTTATTGGAAGAGATAACATGTATGAAAGGATGCTCATTTGTCTTTGCTTAGTAATTCCCTAATCAGGTGAGATGTTTCCAACATACAAGTTTCAAGATAAAAATAGACTAGATTCCATCTTAGTGAACACTAAAAAACAAAAGTAATGCAATGTTTTTACATTTTTAAACACATTCTCAATATTTAAAATACATACAATTCATATTTATAGGAAGAAAAATTTAAAATCTCCACTTTGCGTATTTTGATCTGCTTGGTTTCAGCTCTATAAAATTAGATGAGCTTCCGACAATAAGATCATTAATTCTAAACTTACCAGCATGCCGCCAATTCAATTCTCATTTGATTTCACCTCTTTCAGCCTCTTTCCTCTGGAGGACTCCTAATTACTTCTTTCCAATGGGTAGAACTACTCCTAACTCATTTCTTCATGGTGAAATGAAACTTGACTGTCCTATCACTCCACTTTACATATGCAGCCCTGCCTAGTTTCAACTCCACAGAAAAAGACATTCCCACATAAATTACCCTGTGTTTTCTTATCCCTCCCCTCTGCTTTCCTGTTTCTGTGGGCCCCCATTTACATGGTAAGCTCACTGAGGGCACAGAATTTCTCTTAATTGTATTCCTGATGCTTATCATGGTGCCTTACACTTATGAAAGTTTAATGAATATTGATTGGATTGGATTAGTCTCAGTTGCAAGTCAGATGGGATGTCTAATGGTCCTTAATCAACAAAGCAGATGGTAATAATCTTTCTTTAATGACATTTTCACTGACATAATTTTGTCAATTTTATTTTCACTTTTTTTAAATTTTTTTTAATTTTTTAATTTTTTAAATTTTTATTTTATTTATTTATAAATGTTCTACAATCACTTCCTTAAAATTAAGATTTTATACCCCCAGACCTTTCCCCCCTACCCCCCTCCCTCCCCATGACAGCATACAATTCTATATAGGTTCGACATATACTTTCCTATTGAGCATATTTTCACTATAGTGATGTTATGTAATCACTCTGACATAAGTGGAAGAAATCATATAACAAATCTAAACATAATACACTAAAACCCACACACACACAAACATGATCTACTACATTCTGCGAATGACTTCCATATTTCTTTCTCTGAGTGTGGAAGGCATTTTGCCTTAGCAATTTTCAGGGGAAGAAATTAAAGATATATG
>CM053774.1:79934859-79978955 GCA_028658325.1 Potorous gilbertii
AAGGAGAAAATATTGCAAGCAGTTAGAAAGAAACAATTCCAGTATTGTGGAAATATAATACACAAGATCTAGCAGCTTCTACATTAAGGGGCTGAAGGATGTGGAATAGGATATTCCAGATGTCAAAGGAACTAGGACTAAAACCAAGAATCACCTACCCAGCAAAACTGAGTACAATACTTCAGGGGAAAAACGAGTCTTTCAATGAAATAGAGCCCTTTCAAGCATTCTTGATGAAAAGACCAGAGCTGAAATGAAAATTTGACTTTCAAACACAAGAATCAAGAGAAGCATAAAAAGGTAAACAGCAAAGAGAAGTCATAAAGAACTTACTAAAGTTGAACTGTTTACATTCCTACATGGAAAGACAATATTTGTAACTCTTGAAACTTTTCAGTATCTGGATAGTTGGTGGGATTACTGACACGCGCGCACACACACACACACACACACACACACATGCACACATTCAGAGAGAGCACAGAGTGAATTGAATAGGATGGGATCATATCTTTTAAAGAAATGAAGGTAAATGGTGAGAGAGAAATGTATTGGGAGGAGAGAGGGAGAAATGGAATGGGGAAAATTATCTCTCATAGAAGAGGCAGGCAGGAGACTTTTCAGTGGTGGGTAAAAGAGGAGAGCTGAGAGAAAAACATGAAATTTACTCTCATCACAGTCGACTGAAGGAAGGAATAAAATGCACACTCATTTTGGTATGAAAACCTATCTTATAATACAGGAAAGTGGGGGAGAAGGGGATAAACAGGGTGGAGGATGATGGAAGGGAGGACAATGGGAGGAGGGAGCAATTTGAAATCTACACTCTTGGGGAGGGACAGGATCAAAAGAGAGAATAGCAACAATGGGGGGCAGGATAGGATGGAGGGAAATATAGTTAGTCTTACACAACATGACTATTAAGGAAGTCATTTGCAAACTACACAGATATGGCGTATATTGAACTGCCTGCCTTCCCAAAGGAAATGGGTGGGGAGGGAGGGATGGAGAGAAATACGAACTCAAAGTTTTAGGAACAGCTGTTGAGTATTGTTCTTGCTACTAGGCAATAAGAAATACAGGTAATGGGGAATAGAAAGTTATCTGGCCCTACAGGACAAAAGAGAAGATGGGGACAAGGGAAGGGAAGAATGGCAGATTGGTAGATTGGTGATAGGGGAAATTAGAATGCTCGGTGTTTTGGGGTGGGGGTAGGGGACAAATGGGGAGAAAATTTGGAACTCAAAATTTTGTGAAAATGAATGTAAAAACTTAAATAAATAAATTTATAAAATACAAAAAAAAACAAATAAGGATGAGAAGATTCATGAATATGATCAAAATATGAGATTGTGTTAGCAACATTCAGAATCAAAGTGATAACATTTTATCATATGGGAAAACAACACACTATCCTAAAATTTCTTCTCTTTGTCAGTTTAAAAGTTACAGTTTCCATCTCACAAGTATACCATAGTTAATTACTCGGATAATGATGCTCTCAACAGCCATGCTACCCAGCAAAAATGACAGATTTTTGACTCATTTAAATAAATTAATACCATTAATACAGCTTGATATTTTATAATGCCAATTAAAAGCAAGTATATCTAGAAAAAGTTGTAGAAATAAAGAGAGAAAAAAAAAACTACCCCAGACAAAGATCAGAGTAGATAATAACCTTGTAGTACTGGAGATAAAGGGAGAGGATTACAGCTTCTTAAGAAAGAGAGAAAAGAATCACATGGAGATTTGTGATTGAAAATATATTGGAAACAGTCTAAAACGAAATAATGGATATTAAAAAATATAAGTAAAATTGGAATGAATAAAATCTGACTCATTTGGATTTATTGATGGGGAAATACTGGAGTATTATACAATGTTTGTTATGATTCACACTAACAATGTATTAGGCTTATGAAGCACTTAATTTCTTTTCTTGTCATAGTTACTCTTATGCTCTGAAACTGTCAAATCAATTATTACTATTCCTATTTTATAAGTGAGGTATCTGATGCTCAACGATGTCACTTGCCAAGTGTTAATCAAAAGGTAGGAAAAGCAGGAAATAAACCCAGATTTTCTGATATCCAATATTCTTTTTATTCTACCGGGATGAATTTCACCTACCCTAGACAATAAACACATTAGTGAAATAAATAAGTGAATAGATAGAGGAATGAATGAATGAACAAACAGGCAAACAGAAATAATTGCCTACAATAAAAAAACCAATACATAAATAAGCAAACCCAAATAAAGGAATAGATGGATAAACGAGTACATAAAGACAGAACCCTTCTTTATTGATGTCATTTTAATAAATACTCATTTTAAAAATGCCAGTTATTCTCTTTCACAGCAAAGTGACTGCTTATTACTGAAAATGTTTTATCCATACCCACAACAATGAGCCTGAAATTTCAACATTGGCATGGAGAGGAAGATTTTCTTTTAGCGATTACATGAAAAGTTGCTGTGGAAAATAAAGTTATTCATGTACATATATATATATATATATATATATATATATATATATATATATATATGGAGAGAGAGAGAGAGAGAGAGAGAGACAGACAGACAGACAGACAGAGGAGTTATGGTAGGACCTGGAAAGTACTTGCAGAAGAGATATAATAGAGGGGGTTGCTTACACATGTAGAAGAAAAGTTGTATATATTATTTACCAAAGAAAAGAATTAGACTATATACCTTGGAATGTACAATATGAGTAAATAACCATATGACAATGAACAAGAGGTTTTCAGAGAAAATAAAGACCTTCCTTTTTGCCAGTAACCACAGAGATTCAGTCAATCAATCTGGTCAGATAGCCACCATAAATTGATGCTTACTCCACTATAAAGAACACATGGCAAAGGATAACTGAAATGTTGTAAAACAGAGAATATATCTCAAATATCGTTGTACAACTTTCTGATTCACCCCTTTCATTTAGATAAGAGACTACAACTACATGCTTTATAGCTGATGATAAGTTCAATTATTTATAAAAACTCTGTCATGAGGACAGAAACCAAAGCTTAATTCTTCTAAGTTATAACCAAAGACATAACCCGCTAGAGAAGATAACTTGTCATATAGTTCTTTCAGCACGAAAAACCTAGAAATGCTTTATCATTTCATTTGGCTGAAAGAAAAATTAGATGTTTCATCTACCAAAACTTTTTGAACAAGTGAAGTCAAAGAACAGTATTATTTGAATCCTTTCTGACTTAACTATTTACATTAATAGCTAGCATTTATATAGAGCTTTTAGATTTGCAAAACATTATGTATTTTTTCATTTGATTGACCCAACGATCCTGTGAAATATATTCTATCATTCCTATTTTATAGATGAGATTGTAGCCTATCTGAGCCATAGATATTTTTAGTTTAAATTCTACATAACAAACAGCAAAGAAGCAAAACATGTTTAATATTGTTAAAAAATGTCAATTTTTCATTTAGTCAGAATTTAATAAAAATTTAGAAAGCCATATGCCATTTTCTTGAAAAGTAAGTTCATTTTTAAACCAGAACTTAACTGGACACCACTAGATAGAAGTATTATATAGATTTCAATCTCTGATTTTAATTATGATTCTTTTCGAAGGTTCCCATTACTAGGGGGAAAACATTTAAGAATATGTTGAGAGGTTGATCATTTATTAGCCTTCCTTAATTCAATAGAAATGGAAGAAAATAACTCTTTCAAGTGTTGGGGTGATCACAGCAGAACTGACTCTGGAACATAAGAAAGGAAAAGTAAAGAAGAAAGAATTCCAATTGACAATTAATTACTTGTGTCCATGTCAAACTGATAACCCCAAATTAAGATAAAATGAACTAGTTCAACAAGTGGAAAAATGTCACAGGAAGAGATCAACAGTATTTCCAAGTTAGACTCTATAAAAGGTGGTTCAGGATCTAGTAACTTCAGAATTAAGCTTATTGTTCTTGCCCTCCGAGCTTTGTGATTTTTCCTTGGGCACACTGTGTTCTTTCTTTGGCTCCAGGTCTGAGTTTGAATGGTCTGTGGGAAACAGGGGCCAGCAGTCACAGAAATTTCAGGTGATACTCTCAATAGTTATTTTGTTTGCTAAAAGAAAGCAACTACATGATCTTTTTTTGAATGATTGGTGCAATACCCCATGTAAATCATGGGTATTACCCAGGAACACTGAAACTGCTTTGATTCTTATTCTTTTAATGGGAAAATCCTCATCTAGATGGGTAGATGTTGGATAAGATTTCAAAATAGAAGATTAGAAAATCATGTGAAGTTTTGGGAATGATTGAAAATGATTCACAGTCATAATTCAATTCCTTGTCCCTAGAGCAAAACTACATATGCAGCTTCCAATGTACTCTGAAGAAAGCAGAGATTTTTCCTCTGAACTCCAGGTAGGAAAATGTAGAACCAGAATATAAGAAAAGCTAAATTCTGTTCTTTGAGAGGATTTGCTCCACTATATTGTGCCCAGCCTCCTTGAATCCCAAACTGAACTCACTATCCTTCTTTTCTGGAAGAAGGATGGATACTTGCATTGTAGGTGAAGTGAAGAGTGTACAACTATGGTTCCCAATAAAACATCAAGTCCTTTGGTGATAATTATTATTTCATTTTTATTTCTTTGTATCCCTAGCTTACAACATACAATGACTAGAGTAGTAGGAACTTGATAAATGTTTATTGAATGATTGATTGCCGTTTAATTGATCTCCCAGTGGATGTCACCCTGTAGCCTCTTTGGACCTCTTGTTTTGAAATACTTAAATAGTTGAATGGATCTATAATCTCAAGGATTTAAAGGTGCTTTCCAACAATGAAAACTGAAATTCAACCCTAACCCTATCCTATTCAACTCTTTTCCATGAACAGAAAATGATACACCTAGGCTTTTGGAAGTTTCCTTTTGCTTGATATTAAACTAATGGAGCATTCTGGAAATCTAATTGACAACCCCTTGGGCTCAATATGAGGGTATATATGTATATAAATATAATATTATATATATAATATGCATTTTTTCCCTTTTTTACACAATCATTTCTTTGGAGTTTTTCATTGGTTATGTATTATACTGCACCGTGTGATTCTCTGCTTTAAAGTGTTTTTATTGTTGTAATTTGTTTGCTTGTATTTAATTTTTTTGAGTAGTGTTTCTTGTCTTGCTGCTATATGGGAATTATATTAAAATATTGAATAGATCGGTCTTTGATATGATGGGCATCTTGGAATCAATAAATATGCTTTATATCTTTCCGACAGTAAAATAATTATTTTTCAATTGGCAGTCAAGTGCACTGATATCTGGACTGTCTTTCCCAGATATAAATATTATTGGGCAGTCTCTGTAAGGTGTCTTGTCATGTATTCATTGAAATCTAAACAACAGCTATTCTGCATTACTACAGAATGCTTCTAGGAGGCTTTATAACATCTTGAAGCTTAAAGCAATTAAGATAATCACCCACAAACAGGAGCATCTGGAAAACTTACCATTTATAGGCAATCCCTACTTGACCTTAGTTCTTCATTTGATTTGTTCTGTGAAAGTAGTGCATGTTCCTTGCTGAGTATGCACCTCTCTGTCTAATGCCTCACCTGAGGTTTATTATCAAAAGGTTGGTAAAAGAGGTCAAATATATCCCAGAAATTTTGAACAATATTAACACTGGAATAGAAGACAATTTATAGGAAAAAATTTAATAAATGACATTTTGTTTTACTGAATGAAATTATTTTTATAATCAATAAATCATTTAAAACGAGTCTTTTTATGCTTTGCATATTTTACTTGCTAATGACGGCAAAATGTGGATGATTTATTGGCATCATCAATGAAAATCTTTTTGTTTTCTATTGGCATTCTTTTGGATATATTTTAAGGTGCTGATTTTAAATAGATTTTATTCTCCAGGTCAAGAACCATATTTCCACTATTTTATAGTACTGAAGGAGTGCAATATTGTTTACTTTTCTCCCTCTGCACATATTCAAGTGCTTACAATGCTCAGATTTACACAGTAGCTTAAATGTTACTTTTAAACTGCTATTGCCTAGGCTACAAATTTGAGTCCTTGGATTTTTGGAAAGCTATGGATCCAGTAGAAGAACCTTCAGATGGAACTGCTCTACCCGGTGAGAACTCACCAGGCATGCCTCCTGGCATGCCCTCTGTTCTCTGGTACAGGTTAGTAATAATGGGGCTGAAGACTTTCTCCAATTCTGTCTGTCAGTACTCAAATTCCTCCTTCTCAGCATTCTGGTTCTTATCCAGCCAATTGAATATTTCATTATATTTGTCAAGGATCTTCTGTTTGTCTTCATCACCAATTTTACCTTCAACTCTGCAATGAAATGGTTGACTATTCAGTTGTCAAAGTCTTTCCTGCTCAAGTGTGTACTCCCAGCTGTGACCTTAACCTCAAGGATGAGCAGTAAACACCCCAATATGTACAGGAGGGTCTGCCATCACAGGTTCTTAGATCTGCATTCATAAAAGGAAAAGCAACTTTCAAAGGGTTAACTGTCACTTTAATCAAGCACATGTATCATTCCTTTAACCAAATACATATATCATTCAGTTAGTTCAATGTGTCAGCACCCTGAGTTTCAAAAATGATGCAGAGAAATCAAAAGATCAACAGACTTGGTTTCCTCTGCCTGAATTCAACAGACGATTGGACCCCAACTCTCTGACCATAGCTATCAGAGAGGGAAGTCCTCTGGGTCCTCAAAGCCAGGTGGGCTCCTTAGCGGCTTCGCAGATTCCTCATCTGACTCATAGAGCACAGCACCCTCTCTGATATGGGCATACCATGCAAACCAGTCCTGAACAGTGACTCACATGTCTCACAATTAATTCCAAAGTTCTTGAGACCTAGATAGTGTTCTTATATTCCTTCTCCTGACTACCATGTGAATGCTTGCCCCGTGTGAGTTATATAAAATAGTTTTTTTTTTTGGCAAACATACGTTTTGCATTCAAGCAACATAGCCAGTCCATCAGAGTTATGCTCTCTGAAACATAGCTTGAATGCTTGGCAGTTTAGTTTGAGTAAGGAAGTCAGTGTTTGGCATCTTATCCTGCCAGGTGATCTTCAGAATCTTCCTAAAACAATTCAAATGGAAGTGCTTTATTTTCCAGGTATGACTCTGGTACACTGTTCAGGTTTCACAGGCATATAGCACTGAGGTCAGCACAATGGCTCTGTAGCCTTTCAGTTTAGTAGTCTGTCTAATACCTTTTATCTCCCACACTTTCCTCTGAAGCCTCCCAAACGTTGATCTAGCTCTGAAAAGTAAACTGCCAAGGTAAGTGAACATATCTACAACATTCAGTATTTTTCTATTTGCTGTAACTAAACAGTTTCACATATAAGTAATGTGATTCTGGTTGGCGGAGGGCCTCTGTTTTCTTGGTGTTAATTTTCAAAGTGAAAACGAGCAGCAAATCTATATTTTTTTGCATCCTAGCTTCAAAGGCTGCATTGAGTGCAAACTCGTGTAAGAACAAAAGTCATGCACCAACTATACCTCCACTTTAGTCCTGGTTTGTAGTCTTTTCAAATTAAATAATTTACTATCAGTTTGATAGTTGATCTTGATGGTTTTCTTTTTATCTTTGTTAAAGGTGGCTGACAACTTTGATGAAAACATTATATTAACAGGCATGAGAGGAAGCACACAGCTTTACTTCACTCTGCTGGTGACTGGGAAAGCACAAGAGCATTGTCCATTATCCAGAAACTGCACAAGCATACCATCATGATGTATCATGTTGATGAGTTTCTCCAGGTAACCAGATTTTGCCATGATCATCAATAGACCCTTGTGGCTGAAAGTATTAAAAGCCTTGATTAGATCAACAAACATTATGTATGGATCTGCTTTCCTCCTAACATTTCTCTTGGAGTTGTCAGGCAATAGATACCATATCAACCATTCCTCGACCCATGCTGGTGAAGGATCCAGGTGAAGGATCAGCTGATTAAGAAGGACTCTGGCAGGAGTTTTGTCAGTCATGACCCGGAGAAAGAACCCCACTCCCTCAACACAGGACCTGTATTGGATGGAGAGGGATTTACGTCAACTTGAGGTAAATGGTTTCAGCATTGTTTGATAAAAGTCTGTTAAGAACACTATGGACACTATAGCCAATCTCTCCAGAATCATGTGCTCCATTATTCCCAAGTAGCTGAGAATCATTTTGGCCCATAAATAGCTCTCAATGCATTTGAAAAAACTTTGGATTCTTAATATCATCTTGAAACTACTTGTAGGTGCTTAATAAATATTCCCTTCACAAACAACATCTGTACATTTATTTCTCTCTAGTGCTTTTTGTAATGTTAATTATGAGAGTTAAAGGTCTTTCCCACCTATTAATGGACCTGTCCATTAAAGGAAGCTTGCTTAAGGAGAGATTTGTTTTGTAGGAAGGCCCACACCTTTGATTAATTTCTAATGAGTCACTGGTTCACAAGGGTTGTCATGACCCCTGTCTCTGAAAAGTGTATGTATGCTTTCAGGTTAAGTTTTATTTTGGGGCTTACTTATTGGAAGGGTTTGTTTGCCCAAAAGAGACTGGGTAGTTTCTGAGGAGCCCCAACCCCCACCGCTCAGCTTTGAAAACCCATGCTTCTCCCTCTGGTAACTATGTATGTATGGTCAGACAGTTGGAAGCCCTGCCTGTTGGTCTTTCTGTCTGTAAATTTCTGGTTGTATTTTCTCTTAAGTTCAGAGTGCTGACTTTTTTTCCCTGAACTAAGTGAATGATATATGTGCTTTATTAAAGTAGACTATTGACTCCTCAAAAGTTGTGTTCCTTTTAGAAAAGCAGATCTAGGAACTTGTACATCAGGTCTTCCTGTGTATGCTGGGGTCCTGGCTAATGTACTCTACTACAACATTGTGTCTCTTCAAAATGAAATTGTAATTTTCATATTAACACAAAATTATACTGAGGGAGGCCTATAAGGTTTTGGGGAAATTAAATCATTCTGTGTAATTTTTATGTCATCTAAATAAATCTTCATTAAAATCATGGAATCATAGAATTGTAGCACTTCAATGGACCTTAAAGATTAACTATTCTAACCACTTCATTTTATAGATAATAAATCTGAAGCCTGAGATGAAGTGATTGTGTTCAAGAAAGCATAACACAGTTAATAGCAAATATGGAGCTCAATTGACTGTCATTCCAATGTAACATGTTCTTTTAATTCTCAGGCTTCAGTGTAACATGTTGGAAAGTGCCCTTGACTGATGAAGTGCCCTGACTGAGAAAGGAAATCTCATTGATGGGGAGAAGCTCACTCTAATATTCAAATCTCTCAAAATGGCATTTTCTTTTAGCTGAATATGGGGATAATGGTTTTGGTTTTGAAACCACAAGCCATTTTAAGGGTTTTAAAAATGTGTAGATGGGAACATTTCCAGCTGCTAGACACAAGCACATCCTTCCAGATGCTTCATGTCTTTCTGTCTTTCCAAGATTTGAAGAATGAAGAGCCTCTGATTCCCTTCACTTGCTGTCACCAGCTAACTGTGGTGTTATATGGCAGTGACAGCCCCCTTTCTGCTTGCCAATCCAACACTTGGGCTAGAATTTTTAAATACTGAGAACAGATGAGAAGATCTGTCCTCTCCACTTCCAGCTCCAACAAATCAGAGTGATCATAATTTTCATTATATATGTATTGTAGAGGCATTTGTTACATTCTCTTTTCAGATGAGTTAGTAGTTATTGATATATTGTCAATTGCACCCCTTTAGAGGGAAATTAAAGAGATTGTGATATTTTCAAGTTTTTGGACTAATTTCCTCTTTGAGATAACTTAAAAGTTGATATTTAAGTTGTTTTTTTTAATTGGTGTTGCTTTTAACATAGATTTGAGGCTGTCTGATATCTTCCCCGAGTCCCTCAATTATTTATTAGTTTGGTTTTTTTTTATGCTGTTTGTTTGTTTTTATGTTCTTCCAATTGTATGCAAATTCATTGAGGGCAAGGGTTTTTTCCCTCCCTTTTTTCTCCCTTTTCCCTAGGACTGAGGATAAGGAGATGGAATGCACTTCATAGATTCATATTGAATTTAAATAATTGGTTAGATATTCTTAAATTATAATTCCACTTCCTCACTGGGACTTTAATTGCTACATTCCAGACGTATTGCAGCAATGTCCTAGAAGATTAGATAATGGTCATCAAAGAAATCCTGAGAAATTCATCTTATTTCATATGTACTTGTGTTCTTTCTAGTTTTATCTAAAAGAAATATTCTCAGAAGCATTTCCAAAATTGTTAATATAAACTATTTAAAATAACAGAATTTTCAGTAAATTGCATATTCTTAGTTATAGCCAAGTCTTAGAAAATATACTTTCAAAGTTAATGTTGGGAAGGAGGGAATACCAGACCCAAAAACAAAACATCCTGGTGATTAAAACCTAATCAGTAAAGATTTTCAAACTTAGTTAAGTTACCCTTAGATAACTGACCAATCTATTTTCACTGCTTCTATTATCTCTTTTACTGATGCTCCATCCTTGACATTCTAGTTTAATGGAACCAGTTAAGGTTTGAACTCTACAGATGTGCCATTCAAAAATCAACATAACCTTCATGCCAGAATTAAATATCAAAATAAGAGTTGTAGGAATTTGATCAAGAAAATGAATGTGATCAACATCAATTGTCTTTATATTTAATACAACTGATGATAGGAAAAATGAAATGGCCAATCAGGTAAAAGAAAATTAACTGGTATGTAAAAACATGAGACTAATTTTTTCTAACCTCGAAAGAGGATGAGTTTTATTCTTATAATTTATTGAATTGGCATCTGATTCCATGTATTACTGGCAGAGTTGATTTTCTATGAACCCACCACAGACAGATCTTACTTTACATAAGTTGACCTTTCAGCAGACGTATATGTTTTATATAATGTGAATTGGCCAGAAGACTATGGGGGGAGAAAAGGGGAGGAAGGAAGGGGGCCTTGTATCCCTGGAGAGAGAGGGAACAGTACATGTTCAAAAACATGTGGGAGCAGGTAACAGAAGCAAGAGCCAGGTGAGAAACACAGGTGGAGTAGTCAGAGAGGTTGGAGCCAGAAATGAATTCAAGCAAGGATTGATTGGCAACTGGCAGGGCCTGATGATAGACAATCAGTATGATTGTGTGGACAGATAGAAGACAGAAAGGAGGGATGGTAGATAGAAGACAGAAAGGAGGGATGGTAGAGCAGGGCAAAGATCTCCTCTCCTGCAGGCCCTAGAGATCTCAAGCAAAGGCCAACACAGGTTAAGGCAGCACTTATGGTCTTTTCCCTGTCCACTCCTCTTTCACTTGGAAGTGTCTGTTTTTGTGATGTGTGTGTGCATGCATGCATGCATGTGTGTGTGTGTGTGTGTGTGTGTGTGTGTGTGTAGGCATGGCAGAGTGCGATGGTGAGATGGCATAGAGTACCAAGCACAGAAATAAGAAGAAAAAGAGCAGGTGAGAGAGACAGAGAGAGACAGAGACAGAGAGAGAGAGAGAGACAGAGACAGAAAGACAGAGAGAGTCAGAGACAGAGAGAGACAGAGAGACAGAGACAGAGAGAGACAGAGAACACAGTACTGAACACTAAAGTTAACAGGTGTTTTGTTTTTTTTATGTGCATTTTATTTTTGTGGACTCTAGCACAGACATAAGAATTACTAGTTATAGCTTTGCATTTAAATACTATGTGTCAAGTGTCATGAGTTAAATGGACCTTTGTAACCTAGGCCAGGGATGAAACAAACATGCGCAACATTGTTTTTTGGTTGTTTTTTTTAATGGGGAAATGACTTGTGAGTTCCAAATATCCAATTTACAAATGAATTTTTGGAACACAATTATTTTTAAATTGGGGACTGCCTGAAAGGAAAAGATGACCTTAGTGAATCATTTGTATCTTCTTAGTAGAAACCTCACTGGGAAGTAAGTTTGGACTGGTCCCAGGAAACCACTTAGTGGGTAAACACTTTGAGACTTAGAAAAATCCCTAGAAGGAATGTTCTTTCAGGATATGGGGAAATCTGTTATTTTTTTAAAGGATATTGTATAATTAAAGTCATGTGTGTGCACATGTACAGAAATGTCTCTACAAATTCATGGTGAAAGCATACATTTATAGTGCAACATTTTGTACAAGGGATATTTAGAATTATATAACATCTATCAAGAAAAAAATTTCACTTTTGATTGTTAAAAATTGATGTTTATAAATGTAGTGATAAAACAAAAATATTACCCCCACAGAATAAATGTTTATTATGCAAAGTTCTGCTAAATGGTTATTAATTCAAATTAGTTCCACTCTTTCAATATAACTTTGGTGTTGAGTTGACCCTGGTCTGTAAGACTATACAGATGTGAGCCAGTAGAACAGAACCTTTGACACGTTCTACCATGGGAGAAAGGCTAGGAAAATGGTCGAGGGCTGTATGTGTGAGTGTGTTTGTCTCTCTGTGTACATGCATGTGTGGCATGTGCGCATGTGCGTGCACATGTGTGTATGTGCATTCTGAGTGTGCATGTGTGTCTGTGTGCATGTGTCAGTGTGCATGTGTGTCTGTGTACATGTGTCAGTGTGTGTATGTGTATGTGTGTGTGTGCGTGTGTGTGTTCAAGAGAGGGTGTTGATATAGGTTTGGGATCAAAAGATTATCCTAAGTTTTTAGTGACCAAACTAATCATATTTTTTATAGGTTGACAAATACAATGACTTTCAAAGATCATCATTTAAGACTTGAATGGGTGAAAGTATTCATCAAGAAACTCCAACAAAGAAATCACTGATTCCTGATGTACTAACAGGTGGCAAAAGACCCATAGTGTTGCCAAAAATACAATATAAGCGACTTTCCCTCTTGCTCACATTTCCCACTTATAGAAAAAGGATAATATTTACTTAATATAGATAATTAGATAACTTTAGGACTTAGTAAGGATTACTGCAAGCTTTAAGTACATACTGTCGGAGAGGTACACACAGAAAATCATTTATATATGTGTGTGTGTACATGTATGTGTGTGCAATACATGCACACACATACTGAGACACATATATCATTAGCTCTGTATTGATGAGAAGAACATAGACTATGACATGACTATGTTGTCATTCTTCCGAACTCCAGTTTTTGGGTTTTTTTTTGTTGTTGTTATTGTTTGTTAGATTTTTTCTTGAGGGTATGCCAATTAACCCTCACAATAAGCAGATGACAGATAATCTGAAAGTGTGGGACTACACCCAGAAACGGACCCAAACAACCAAAGTGACTCTTTCCATTTTTACTCTGGAGTAAACAACATTCATGTAAAGTTACAGAAAAAAAATCAGATTTTTGAATCCTATTTGCCTTACAAATGTACTATCCATCCATTCATCTATCTATCTATGTATCTGTCTGTCTATCTATCATCTATCATTTATCTATTTATCTATCTATCTAGTTTATATATGTGTGTAAATATATATATACATATATATATATATATAATGTGGGTACATAAGTATATGTATGCATGTATACACACATACTATATACACACACACATACACATATCATATATGGTGTGCATGTGTGGGTATATATGTGTGTATGTGTATACATATACATATGCTGATATAATTATATATGCATATGTGTATGTACACATATAGATATCAAATATACCCTATACATATGTGCGTAACTATATGTGTGTATGTGACTGTATATGTGTGCCTATGTGTATATGTATATGCACACATACATACAAATATACAAATTTATCTTACAGATACATTTATCATTCTAGAAATAGAAGTGAAATGGCTGTTTCAATCTTTAAAACAGATTGGCAGTCTTGACTGTCCTGCCATGAGAATGGAGTGCAATGATAAATATAAAAATATTTTAGAACTTATGACTATTAAAAGGTAACCTTTGACATTTTTATAAAAATGAAGCAGACTGATAGAGAAGCAAAATGTTGAGTCTAAAATCAGGATATGGGTTCAAATCCTAACTCCAAAACTTGCTACTCATATGAATTTAATCTAGTCAATTCACTTTTCTGTCCTCAGTTTTCTCATTTATCAAATGAAGGAAAATAGACTGAATGAATTCTAATATCTCTTCCAGTTTTAAATCTATGGAATGATGTCAAGTTCTCGTAATAATATAGAGATAGTTGAAAAGAAACATAACTTTGTTAACATAACATACAAGCTTTTAAATTTGGAAAGTAACGTAGGTCTTTGGATAAAACCTTGCATCTGAAGCCTAGGTTATGGGTTCAAATCATACCTGAGGATCTTACTAACTGTGTGATACTAGGCATTCTATGTGTCCATTTCTGTGTTTCTAAAATAAAGAGTCATGACAAATTGGTCTTTAACACTACTTCCAGCCAGAAACCTATGATCTTATGAAGACTGGAAATTTCACTGAGGTGGGTATGTGCTCCATCAGCTTGGAGAGTAATCCTTATACATCCTGACACATAGTCTCTTTAATTTGCTGAGAACAATAACAATAACAAAAATATCAAAACTTCATTTACTGTTAATGAAATTGATTACACTTGATCAGTTTCAGTTTGATATTGACAGATTCCTCTTCTTGAACTTAAATAGGATGGTGCTAGAATAATAGATTCACAAACCAAGATATCTGTAGTCGTTTCTCTCACTTCTCTCTAATTCCCCTCCCGCCACCCCCACCCCCTGCTCAAGTCTGGAAAACCTACCTTGCAAATCTTGCACTTTGCTGACATAAGAATTAGAGAATTTTTGTAAAAGTCTAATATATATTGTTGTTGTAATCATCTCATATTCTTCCATTCCTTTAGAAGGAATCTGAAGATGCTTTCAGTGATGTCTAGAGAAGATGTGTTTGGTTGCGATATTTCTATTACATCACAAAAAAGTCAATCATTTTATCCACCTGTTCATTAGCTCAGAAAAATAAAACAAAAGAATCATATTAGATACTGACTTGTTCAAGGGTTTTTTCTCTCAGAACTTCAATGAAATATGGGAATAAAGAGATAAGAATATCTTAAATGTGTATAACACATTACAGATAACAAAGCTATTTCCCAGTCATTTTCACACTTGAATATTTATTTCGGTCTAAAGTGACTTTCTAAGATTTTACACCAATCCATATTTTCAAATGGAAATCTATGCTGTAGATCAAACACTGATTCTGCATCATCAGTGATAGGACTATTCTTTCTTATTTTTCTATTAAATTACAAGTTTCTGAGACTAGGTCTATAAACCTGCAGGCAGTGTCTATAGCTGATGGATCTCGAGTCCAGAAGTTTAAAGAATCAATGGCACTAAAATTAATCACGTTATCTGCATTCTCTGGTTTCAGTATGGTGAGCCCCTAAGAACAGCAGGCTAGTAGCTTGCAGAGAAAGTGAAACTAGCCTAGGTAAGAAATCAACTATGTTATAGCTTTCATGCTACTCAATAGTGGTGTCAGGTCTTTATCTGCTGCTGCTACTGGACTTTCAGCCTGCTAAAGATAGGGAGACAAATAAAAAAGTCTGTACACATGCTTCAATGTACAATCACCTTATGAGATTTGAAAATGTATTTGCAAATATCCATGACATAAACATTAAATTAAATGTATGCAATAGTTCAACAGTCTTTTTGTACCACAGCTGAAAAGAATTGGCGTATCTGACATAGTAATAGAAAAAGACTGGGTTGATAGAATGATAGGTGTATATCAAAAATGAATAGATTAAATCATAATACATAACCAAAATTTTAGAATATTTATGTGATTTAATCTTCACTTTGGAATTCTGGAAATTAAGTGGATACATTCCAATGATAACATTCTTATTGGAATTTCCAGAACTTCATGGCTTTGTGTCACTAAGAATTCCTGTAAGAATGACTTTTCTCATGCATATATTTATTTCTGGGCATAGCCCAAACCAGGGGACAGAGAGATAAACAGAGATTAAAATAACTAAACAATATAAGTTTTCCAGACTGTCAAACACTGAAACAGGATACATTCACATTGTGGGCAAAAGCACATGCCAACTTTTATTTTATTGCAGCTGGTCAAATCATCCTTTGCTGAAATTTATAACCCAGAAATTCTTGTGGAAAGCAAAGCTAGTGTAATTTCTATATAACTTGTTAAGACTAGAAACAATGAATCTTTGATGTGCATACACTTCTGGGATCCTGAAATTATAATTAATTAAATGTGATGGATGAATGATTTAAGTTTATGATATATACATGAACTGTAAACCATAATGTTGTACATGCATATAAATCACCATTTCTTGATTAAAAAATAATCATTTCAGTTCTGTATTTTTTTTTGTAATTAGACAAAGGAACTGAGATAAATATGAACATATATGAGAAAAGTAAGATTATTTTTGCCAGCATTGAGAGAAGAAGATTGAAGAGCTTGCTTGCCAAATGATAGACTGGCGAGAATAAATTTGAAATGTTATATTTAGCTCTGAGTGCTACATTTTAGGAAAGTTGCTGAAAAATTTGTGCAGATTCAAAGGAAGTTAACCAGGCTACAGAGATTCTAAACTATCTGCAGAAGGAACTAAGGATACTTGGGGTTATGACAATAGTCTTCAAGTCTTTGGGGAGGGCTAGTATGTAGAAGGGGGTTACATTGGTTTTTCTTTACTCTAAATGACAGTGGGGGCAGCTAGATGCTGTTGTGGATAGAGCACCAGTGCAGGAGTCAGGAAGACCTGAGTTCAGATCTCCCCTCAGACACTTGACACTCACTACCTGTGTGACCTTGGGCAATTCATTAAGCCCCAATTGCCTCATCCTGAGTCATCTCCAGTCATCCTGATGAATATCTGTTCACTGGATTCAGATGACTCTAGAGGAGAAGTAAGGCTGGTGATCAGCACAGCCCTCCCTCACACAAAACAAAGTCAAGTGCAAGTCATGTCATTATTTCTCTGATGGCATGGTCTTCTTTGGCAACAAAGGACGAACACACGCAAATGACAGTGGGAATAAAAATGAGAGTAAGGAAGATTTTGATTTAACTTAAGAAAGAACGTGTTCCTAATCATAAGGGACTAAAAGTAGAATGATCTGAATAATTACATAGCAGTGTTCACTTGAAGTATTCAAATAGAAGCAGTCTGTATTGCTGTCAAAAAGATTCCTGTTCAGATAAGATTGGACATTATGATGCACTCCAAGGTTCATTCTGATTCTAATGTTATGGCTCAGTAAGTATCAAGATGAAGACTGTACGCAAAGGCAATGTCTATGTAACATAAACTAATCAGAAATTCTACATGTATTTCTCTGCCTCCTATTCCCCACCTGACTTTTGTTAATACAAAGCCAATTGCTTCAGATCAATGAAATTTATTTCAATAACAAGGCTTTATTAGCTGCCAACTATGTGAAACAGTGACACAAAGATAAAGATTATATTATCCCTGAAATACTCTATTTGATATAATTATGACATAGCTCATTCAGTGGGTAGTTTATGCCTAAAATGAATTGACAATACATCTATTAGTTCTTCTTTTTAATGATAAATAAAAAAGTGATCCTATATATCCAATATATTTCATAAAGAAAAGTAGTGTGAAGATGTTTAAAAGGACTGGGGTGGGAAACACCAGATTATAGACTTAACACTGTCACATATTATGTTGTTATGAGGAATTTCCATATTTATAAGTATATCTATATGTATGTATTTACATATATGCGTAGTCTATAGATAAACATATGTGTGTATATACACATGTACACATATACAAGCATATGTTGGTAAATATTTAACAATTGTTGCTCTGGAAAAATAAAAAGTACGTGTGACACAATTTTAAGTTTAATCTGAATTATTAACATTTACTTCATCATTTTTCTGGATCTACACAATCAACAAAATTTTAAATCAGGCCCTAATTTGAAGTATTTGCCAATCTCTGAGATATACATACTTGCACTGAAAATTAAACAATCAGGTTTTATGAGCTATTGTGAACTAGCTCCAGCATACTCATGCACATATACATTCATACATATAGGTGGGGAGCTGATACAGTGCCAGCTGTGAAGTAAGGAGGAACTGAGATCCAATCTGGCCTCACACTCTTGCTAGCTGTTTGACCCTAGGCAAGTCACCTAACCTTATTTGCTTCTGTTAACTCATCTGTAAAATGAGCTGGAGCAGGAAATGGCATTCCACTCCCATATCTTTGTTAAGAAAGTCCCTAATGAAGAGTCAGACATGACTGGGCCAACTCAACAACAATAGATGCATGTGAGTGTGTAGTTTATCTCCAAAGAATTGTGATTTAGGAAAATATTGGCAAGGAAAATGAAGGTCAGGATTATATGATCTCTGTAAAATCCCCTTTATTTCTAAAGTCAAAATCCTACAATATCTAGTGTGGTATAGCTTTACAGTCAATTCCAATATAATCTCTGCCACCAATTCAGCAAGTATATAGTGGATATATGTATGTATGTATCTATCTATCAATATGTATGTATATCTGTATACATATATAGATTATAAACCAGTTCTCAGCAAATAAATCTATATAGTAGAGGTACAATGCTATGGAAGAAAGTAAATGATCTGTCCCTAAACAGTTTCTTTGAGAAGAAGGACTCTCTAGAAACACTAAATTCAGTGTGATGTTGGAAGGCCTACTTTGACACTGTGGAATCCTGAAGTAATTGAATTCTTCAAGTCTATCCTAGCTCCAAGTGATATAATAGTACATATCAAGTATTTCCTCTGAAATATAAGGACCAATAAATATATGTTCATTAACAGTATGGATAGTCACACAAAATACAATAGCAATTTAAAAAGGGTAAGACAAAGGGAAGAGATAGAGAGAGACAGAGAAAGAGGGAGACAGAGAGAGACAAAGACAGATCCAGACAAACAGACACAGAGACAGAAAAAAGAGAGAGAGGTGGGGGGGGGGGTGGTCTGTGTTCAGACTAGCATATAGAATCTAAAATGGGATCAGTACAGAGAAACTTACCAGAGCCTCCTGACAATGGATGATATTTGTACCTAAATCACACTCCATCTTTAAGAGACAATGAGTTATAGTGGAAAGGGTATTGGATGCATAGCAAGGAAAGCCTGGTTTCAAATCCTAACCCTGGTAGCTAGGGGGCATAATGGATAGTTCAATGTTCCTGGAATCAAGAAGACCTGAGTTCAAATCCAGACTCAGACATTTCCTAGCTGGATCATGCCAGAGAAGTCTCATAATCTGTTTGCATCAGTTTTCTCAAATGTAAGTAGGATAAAGATTGCACCTTCCTTCCTGGGTTGCTATGAGTATCAAATGAGATGATATTTATAATTATTTTAGCACAGTCGTAGACACTATAAAAATGATAACTCTTATTATTAGGTTTAGTACTATCACTAGTTGTACGATCTTATGACACTCACTTTACTGCTCAGCATGGCAGCTTTCCCCATGCATAATGCGGATAATTTAATTACTACAATCTATTCCATAATAGTTACTGTAATACTGTATATTTTGAATATATAAATCATATTATAAGAGTTGCTATTTCTAATCCAGTAGTAGACTTAATTATTAAAAATAGTACTTGTATTCTCAATTCTCCTTATCCTTTAAGGATAACCTCTTTCCACTAGATATAAAGAGTGTATTTAATTGGTCATTGTTAAGATCAGTAAATGAAATATTATCAGAAGTATTTTTATGGAATGTTGAATATGATACAGTCTATAAAGCAATAAACCTTTTAAGATTCTTGCTATGTGTCAGACACTTTGCTAAGTCCCTAGCGATACAAACAGGCAAAAAACAGTCCCCACTGTCAAGAAGTTCACAGACTACCATACAAATAGTTATGAAATACTCTATAGTCATTGACAAATATTGAAGGAATGTTAACTTTTACAAGCTTCTTAGGACAGAGAAAATTGGATACATAAACATTTATTCCTAATAAATAGCAAGAAACTCTACCGACATAGAATGATATAACGGAAAGATGAGCGTCAGAAATTCTGGGTTCTGGTTTGGTATATGCCACTGTTACCTAAGATATGTTTTTATATAGGCCTGGGACTTTCTGTGTAGGTGAGACAAAAGGCATTCTATCATTACCCTCAGCACTATAAGTCAAATAAGAGCATAACTAATTTATGTAAAGTTAAATCAAATTATTTGAAATTAGACTCCCTAGTAACATTTAAACAAAATGAATTCCTTTCTATCATTATCCTTTCAATTAGGCATTAATAATGTTGATCTAATTAAAGAAAATTGTACTATGTTTAAAACTAATTTTTACTCTCTCCTTCATAATGCATTTCCTGGCCTAATTTTCTCTAAGACATATATGTGTGTATACACATATACATATGTGTACATATGTATATGTGTTCTATATCTTTGTTCATGTGCATATAGATATAGATTTAGATAAATCATCTGGACTCATATCACCAAAACAAAGTGTTAAGGTTAAGCTCTGAAACATTGTAAGTCATTTAGATTCAAATCCAAACTTAATTCTTCTAAATGTTTTTGAAAGCATATATAGAAGTACAAATAGTTCTGATCTATTCACCTAGGACATGAATATTTAGAATATTATTATTAATATTATTAAAATCTAAGGATTGTTTTTCTTCTCAGTACCTCTTAATAGTTGGCTTGAAAAATAGCTAATTATGTGTTATTATTCACAACCTATGAAGAACAAATTTAGCTCTCAGGAAAATGTGGGTACAATCAATTTCATTACTCTTTCGTGTACTTCAGTCAATGTGAGGAATTTGAATATTACACAGGGGAGAAACTCTCAACATGTTAGTTGAAGTAAGACAGGATTATAGGAAGGATAGAAGCCAACACCTGCCTACATCCAATCTCAAATGTTCAAATGGAAAAAAGCGCCTAACCTTTTCCTTGAATAAATACTTTATAACTCTAAGTAGGTGTCTTTACTTATTGAAAAAGCTTGAATGGAGATGTCCTTCAGGTAAAGCATCAGGGCTTATGATTCTAGATGAGCTTTCAGTAGGTCATCAAAGAATTCTCTCTCAAATTCACAACATTAGTCTTTTCACTCACGTAACATTGTCCATCTATATCTCAGCCACAATGGAGAACTACATTGGGTTCAAATTCACGCTTTAAGTTGTTGGAGCAAAAACAGTGGGAGGAGAAGATACTGGGGACTATGGTGGGAATCATTTAAGGCAAAGTAAAGGAATAAATTTTCAAGTACTTTACCTACAACTTACAGGGAGTAAGTAGTGGTTGATCCCCATTTCATAGGTGGTGAAACTGAGGATGATTGAAGTTAAGAAACATGAATGAGGACATGCCACCAAGAAGCATTGAAATACTCATGAATCATGAAACATCTCATGAATCTAACCCCACAGCTGTATCAACTATTTGACAAGGACTTTCTGGTGCAAATTACAAATGATCAAGTCTAACTGCTTTGGGGCAATTAGAAGGCTCACTGAATGGAGGGCCTAGAGTTAGTAAGACTTAACTTCTTGAGTTCAAATCCATCTTCAGGCACTTACTAGCATTGTGGAAGTCACTTAACATGGTTTGTTTCTTTTCTTTTTTTTTTTAATGTATAAAATAAGCTGGGGAAGGAAATGACAAACCACTGTAGCATCTCTGCCAAGAAAACCTCAAATAGGTTTCAGGAAGGGTCATACCTGTTTGACAAATCAACTGAACAACAAACTACTTTGGATTTGCAGGGAGGAAAAGTTTACTTAATAGGAATATGAGAGAAAATGTTGAGGAGTGGATAGATTCTGAGTCAGAAAGATCTGGATTCAAGACCTTGCCTTAAAGTTTTACATTCTAAAGGGGAAGATAACATAAACAGGGCAGAGGTGGCAAGGGAGAGAAAATGTGGTTTGGAAAATTGTTTGATTAGTGATTAGAGATAAAGGAGAGTCATTTAACACATTTTCCAACATCAACGACAACATTCATTTGATTGTTAAACCAGAACTGGAGTGGGTTGGGTGGGAGATAAGGAAGGAGTTAAAATGGGATAAAAGGGGTGGAGCCAAGTAGAAAGGTAGCTTGAGAGATGACCATGGATTCATGTGAAGTGTGATTGTGGTCAGATATAGGCAGCGTCATGAGCTGATACATAGAGTAACTGAAAGCCAACTGACTGGAAGGAAGTTCGTCATGAGAAGAGCTTCTGGGTTTAAACATTACACCAAAAATCCTAAATAAGGTGTGCCTGAAAGAAACTTCTATAAACTCTTTGCTGGCATATTACTGGATCTCTTAGATAATCTTAGACATTAATAAAATATGCACTAAAGTGTTTTTGTTTGGGGTGGGGTTTGGACTGGAGAAAAGTCTATGATTTCAATGCAGTCTTACCAGACAACATCTCAAATTCTTTTAATTTTTGTCTCATTTATGTCACTTAAATGCAGTATGAAAAGCCTTCTTGGCTAGAAAGTTGAATTAGATCAAAATTTTGGTTGTTTAAACCTACATAGATATTTTCAGATTCTTCTTTCTACACTCTCACCAACAATTTGGGGGATAAAAGTATAAGTTTGAAAAACCTACATTAAATATTTACGATTTGTCAATTGATGAATAAAACAGTGATGAAATGCCAAAGACCTAATTCTCCCCTCCAATCTAGGGGAGAATATAACATAATTTTCACCATCATAATGATAAAAAATTAAAATTAAAAATAGGCTGACCAAATTGAGTGGCCTTTTCACAAAATCATTAATAAGTAGCATAAGCAAATACATTAAACAAGGAAGTTGAATCTCTAAGGGACAGTTGAAAGAATCAGAAATGCAAAATGTATGAACAGGGTCTAAAGGGACTGTCAGAAAAGCAAGGAAACTTGTCTTCTTCCTGGAGGAAGGAACAGAAAGGGGAGAGGTGACCATCTTTGCTCCTTTCAGTTATCCTGGTCAGCAACACATAGAAAAGATCAGTTACATTAAAAATTTATTTATTAAAATATCATATGAAAATAGCTTTTACAATATAGGTATATAATCTATTCAGTTGTCTAAAAATATGACTATCTATAGTGATATTCAAAATTTCAAAGGTTACATTATGAGCTTTCCATTTCCATGAACTTCAGTTTGAATATATATATATATATTTTTATAAAATGGAGCAAAAGATGTCCCCCTCACACATTCCAAGGACTTTTCAAAGTAAAACACATTTTCTTCTAACATTTTCCATAAACCACGGTAGAGTAACCAGAATAAGAAGGAATTATCAACAATCAGTAGATAAATTATTATTTCTTTAAGAACTGATGACAAATAAGAGAAATGAAGCAAAGTATTTTTCATTAGGTTTGGCTCTAAAAGAAAGGTCAGTTTTTCCCCCCAAAAGGGATTTTCTTTGACAGTGAAACACTGAACTCTGAAAGAAAATGTTTTTGTTCTCTTGCCTCTTCAAAATCCTAATACAAGACGCCCATATTCTAAATGCTCACCTGGCATCCTGCCTTTCACCTGGAGGCTTCAGACAATGTCCACACCAGGAAAATGCCAGGGAATCTAATAATTTAGCTAGAACCATCTGATGACTCAACATTCCAATTGATTTAGCAGTCTACCTGCTAAACTATAGGATTTAACGACTATAGAGCTACTTTAGCAGATGCAGTCAGGATATGCTAACTGATCATGGTTGGGGAGATTGTTTATAATGAGCTTCTTTGTTCATTTTTGAATTAGCATGGGGGATACGTAAATAACTTAGATATTGGATAGGGCAGCATTGCTCTAATATGAGTACTCCTTAACTAGGCGAGTGGTGATACAGTTACATAGCTTGTGCAAATCTTGTGTATTCCCCTCACTCCCTTCTAAAAGCTTCAAAGCAAGAGACTTCAGATTGTTTCTCTTTATGTCTTAATGTAATTCTTAGTTTTACCATCTGTTTTCTGTCATTCTTTAGACCTAGGATCATAGATGTAAAGCCAAAAGAAACTTTAGAGGAAGGTCAACTTGATGTCAAATTGGATAGATCACCAGCCTTGGAGTCAGGAGGACTTGAGTTCAAAGTCAGCCTCAGCTTTGTAAGGCTGAGCAAGTCTCAACCTTGTTTACCATCCACTCCAAAAGAAGAAAAAATAAAACAACAAAAAAAAATCCAACACCTTAAAGGACCCTTTTTCTAGCCCCTCCTTTTACAGATTAGTAAGTAAACCCAGAAAAGTTAAATGAGTGGGTCAAATTCACACAGCAAGTGAAAAAGTCAGAATGCAAATCTCCTAGAATGCAAATCAGAAATCCAGATCTCCTAGTAGAATTTCTACTTTATAAAAAAAAAAAATGCATCCAGTTTTTACTTGTTTGGTTTTTGGTTTTTGCTCATACCTTTCCTGGATGTTTTTTACACATTTGAAAAATTTAATAATGTTTCTTTATAATTTATGATAGAATTGATTAAAAAAAAGACATTCTTGAAATTTTGTGATCCAGAGAAAATGGCAGCCAAAACCTACACCTTTTATGATTTCTCCACTATGGAAGGTCATATATCTCTGGGGAGAAACAGAATCTGGAATGAAGTGAATCATACATGTAAGATTTATAATTTCCAAGCCTTGAGTCTGTGTAGTATAGTCTTGTTTTGGAGGCAGCCAGCAGAAATAGCGAATTATTTGCAAAAGGGTGTGAGTTTGGGCTCACATCTAATGACTAATTAATTATTTTGTAATGACCACAGCTTGAAATTGAATTTAGAAAGTTAGCATAAAATACTTTTGCTCTTCCAAGACTATGTTCCCAGATATGCTTCCTCCTGCAGAAAACTTTTCAGATCAGCTAATTAAAATAAATGTGCTTCTTAGCTTCAAATATAATTTGAGTCTTTTAATAGCTATAGCACCAAGCATTCTTATTAACAGCACAATAGGCTCTTTTGTTTCACTTTCATTGCTGCAAAACCTACCACTTGTATGGTTTGTACTATATATAATGGGAACTGTTATTATAAAAGAAATTGCTTAACTACCCTGCTTCTGAAGAAAAAGTCAGTGTTTTTAGATTCCAGTTAGAAGGAAAAAAAGAGAAAATAACACACCATTTTATAAACTGAAATTTAATACTCTTTTAAAACTGGGTTTTCTAATGGTAACTTGTTCCTTTGAGAATATGACCTCATTTCACAGAATTTCAGATGGGGAACTAACTTCAGGGATCCTCTAGCCAAATCCATGTTCCTTATAGCATCTTTGACATAGGATCATCCAGATTCCTCTTTATGGCATACACTGATTCAATTTTCCCTATTAGAAATATATATAGTCAAACAAAACATTTCCACATTGGCCATGACCTAACTCCCTCCCCACCCCCACATCGCCCTGTCCCTCTCTCTGCCTCACCCCACTGCCACCTCACACACTCTAAGCCTTTCATCTCTTTATTTGGTACCATGTTTCATCCTGGCTTCTTGGAACCCTGACTAGTCATTAGGCTGATAAGAATTCAAGGCAATAGTATTTAATCAGGGGCCTAACATCATGATTCCGCAGTAGAATGGCAGGAGTTTCCAGGCATCTATAGATGCATTGGAAAAGGAGAATTCTGATACTGAGGATCTCTTTTGTAATGCTTATCAGTCCTTAAGTTAGTTAAGAACAAGAAAAACAGTTTCCTGCAGTGTAAAGTTTTTAAAAAAGTATTACATGCATTACTTCATTTAAGAATCCCAATAATTTAGTAGAGATAGAGAAGTATTATTTTTCCATTGTAAATTGGATGAATTAGCCGAGGAACGTAACAGAATTTTTCAGTATATCAATAATAAGAATTTGAATAGGTAAGGGCCTGTCTCCTATGACAATGTTATCGTTTTGGATACAATAATCAGCTGATATGTAGATGTACTACTACAGTCTATATCATGTGAAAGTATTAAATGCATCCTGGAGATCTCTGGAAATTCTTCTAGGACCACTTCATAAATAAATACACACATACTCATGTGCATATGTATGTTTGCAAGGTTGTGTGCATAGTATGCATATAGGTGTATACATATATGTTTGTGTGTATACATACATATGCATATACATATATACATGTGTGTGTGCCATGTATATATGTGTTATAAACATAATATGTATATGGGATATATCAAAATATCTTGCTATAAAACAATTTTAGCTATTCATTAAGGTCCTTACTTAATCATTCCATGGAGATGAAACATCAGTATTGATTGTGAAACAAAAACTCTGACCTTTCCTGCTGAAATGAAAGGGGTTTAAAAGTGAACCCAAGCTCGGAAAAGTAGAGCCCAAAGGCTCAAATTTTGATACACTGTAAAATGTAAATTGCTTAGAAAAGAACTTCAAGAAAATACTGTTAAAAAATAAAAGACAGCTTATCATTTTTACCACTATAACTGCTAAATAATAACGCCTATGCCAACAACAACAATAATTAATCTGTTACATATAGGATTAGATCATTTCCTTATGGTCTATACGACAATAACTTCGAAATAGACATGTGACAAATAAAGACACATCACTTTTAAAATCTAGGGAAAAAGATGGTACCTTCCACAACTATTGAAACAGAGAGAATTCTTTACTACAAAAAAAGAGAAGATGAAATAAATAATTTCAGGTACATGGGATTAAAGACCTTTAGTATGAACAAAATCACTGCATATAGGACAAGAAAGAAAACTGCTTGCTGGGGTTGGGGGGTGGGGTATTTTTACCAGATGGCTATGGTAAAGATTTAAATCCAAGATAGACAGAAGATCAGCACTAATATACGGCAAGAAATAATTATTCAAATAATATAAATAGTTCTCAAAGAACTATAAACTATTCATAACAGCGAAATTTTTCTGCAAAAAAGGAATGCATTTCAAAATAATTGTGAAATTCTACCTTACAAAATGATAAAAGAGAAAAATTGCCAATGTTGGAGAAACTTTTGAAATAGAGAAACATCAATACATTTAATGGGGCTATATCTTAGCCTAGCTAATTTAGAAAACAACGTGCAGAAATTAATAAAATGCCCATACACTTTGAGCCTAGAGATGCCTACAGATAATTATTACTTAAGAAGGTCAAAGAAAGAAACAAAGGTCAAATCTATACTTATATATGCTATATGTGTATATACCCACATATATACTATACGTGGAAAAACACAAATATGTGTGAGCATATATTTTGACACATGTATAAACTACACTATTTTGATAGTACCTTTTGCTATGGCAAATCCTTGAAATAAATTATTTGCTTGCTATTCTGGAAATGTCTAAACAAAATATGACTCATACATATAATGTAATATTATTTAGCTATAAGAAACAATGACTTTAAGAATTTCTGAAAATATGGAAAATTAGTATAAACATTTAGAATAAAATAAGTAGTATAGAGAAACAGTAAGAGTATGATTACAGCAGTTTAAATGGAAAGAATGACAAAAACAAAACTGAATTTTGTAAAATTATAATAAGCAATCTTGACTTGGAGAAGAAATGATATTCATGTCTGCCTCCTTTCTTTGAGGAGGTGAAGATATGTTGTCATATGAAATTTATATATTGATGGGTTTTATTTTTTTTTCCTTAATATCTCTGTTACGAGATAAAATTCATGGGGAGAGTGCGTGGGTGTAGGGGAGGGTATGGACAATTAGGGATATGATGTAAAAACAAAACAAATAAAGCTTTAAAAAAAAATAACCAAGTTAAAACAGAGTGTCTGACTAAGGATCATCCTGGATAAGTTCAGCAAACTTAATCACTGGAAGGATCATCGCTGGCTAATGATTTTGTATTGCTGTTCTACAAATAAGGTACAGAGGGAATACGGATAGTGATGAAATAATAGATCCTTAAAGAAATAAAAAAAGTTAACTTTTCCCCCATTACATTCCACTTAACATATAACAATATCTCATATATTCTCTGTTTTAAATTACGCATTATTGCCTCTCTGATTCTTAATAAGCAAAATGTGAAAGGTAATAGCCATTTTTTTCCGTGTTTTTTTTTGGGGGGGGTGGGAAGTATCAAAAATATCAGTGTAACTCAAAGTCATTGCAAGAATAATAATCTATATGTTAATCCAAATGCTCTACTTGCATTTTGATAAAACATTTCCATAGTTATTATATTTAATATTCACACTCTCTAGGGCCTTAATATCACCAGTTTACAGATAGAGAAACTGCAGATCAAAGAGATTAGATGACTGGTCAACACACAGCTAGTTGATGAGGATGATGAAACTGGTGAAATGCCTCAAGCGTTTCCCCCATGTCTCCCAGTATGATACTCTACAAGCTTCTGAATTAATATCATTAAATGAATCATTGTGATACTTCCTTTCTTTTTATCATCAATATGAATAAAATCCCATCCAGGTCTAAGAACCAATTAAATAGCAAAGATCCCTTGGACAAAACTTACCTGAGAATTATATTTTACTAATACCTAGCAATCCTTTTGAGACCCTTTCCCTAATGTATAAAATAATATAATATAATTTTACCATTACTTGCTACAGAAGAAAAGAGTTATCTTTTGATTAGCTGTTTTTTTCCTCTGGTCAAATTGCTGTTGTGCATCCTTGATTCTTGAAGATCAGTGACCTAACAAGGGTGATGTCTGATTTTGCCCATAAACTGAATTTAAGTGATGCAAGCTTGACAAAGATGTCAGCCTCATTCTCCGTAGAAAGTCTTCAAAGTCCAGGAATAAGATAAAAGGCAAAGTGAGTAGCAATGGGTGAGGATTCAATGCATGATCTTGGCCTTTCTAAATTAAAGTCTTTCCCTTGCCTCAGTTTGTCTAAGGAAAGACTGTAACAACATAGGGCCTGATGGCCACTTACGACTCATCGAAAGATTTCAGGTGGCCCACAAAACAATGTAGAGGATATAAAAGAAAGTAAAGATGTAATGAGGGCTTTTTACAAGCAGCTCTTAGCCTCCCTTCCCCTCTGAATGTTTTGTGCCCATCAGGTAACTTGGTGGGTGGGTTGCCACTGAGCACTCTGTCTTCTTTATCAGAAGACTCACATAACCAACCATCATCCGTTTGTCTGAAGTCCAAAAGGAATGAAAGTTGTATCTTTTTGCTATGTTTTCAGTCACTATTGGTACTGAACAGGGATAAAGTGGGCATAGCACCATGACAATGCAACTGATGTCCTCATGTGGCTGAAACAGAATGACTTCTTTTCCCTTGCTGTGCAGCTGCCCTTCAAATTACATGATTGTCTGGTGCTCTTTCCAAAATATTGAGTATTTTTTTTTTTATTGGGTGAGCATTTGCTGTGGAGATTTTTTGGTTTTAACATTAAAGTTTTTGGGGTGACTTTGTAAAATGAGTGATAAAAAGAAATGGACAAAAAGACACTTGCTTACTTAGACAAAAGACAAAATAGTGGCCCTTATTTGCTGAAAAATAATAGCTATTCTGAAGTAATGCAATCTTCATTAGGTTATAAAGAAGACCCCAGACTCAATTCCAAAAATTGGTATCTTAAAATTTCTTTATTGGAAATGTTGAGATGAGTTACCCTTTGATTCTCAGGAAGCAGGAACACCTCCGTAAGAAGGGAGAGTGCATTGTACACAGAAGTAAAAGCAGGATTTATAGGGTTAATAATCCTAACTTCTCCTTTCTGTATTAGGATTGGTCCTAATTCTTCCAAATTAAATTTTTCCTTAAATGTCATTTAAAATTTCCCCTTCACAGGTACTCTCTCTCTCATCATGCACCTCATGTTCTTCTAATGAGACTCTGATTTTCTGTGGGGAGTTTCTGTTACATGTATGAGATTAATTAGGCATGCATTGTAGGAAGAGAACTGCTAACCATTCATGACTCCAAACTGACTTGCTCTCCTTTGCCTCAGCCCTGAGTTTATAGTTTCTGAATTTCTTTGGTTTGCAACTGATTGACTGATGACTTTTATCTAATTTAAGCAACTTTTGTCTCCTGCAGGAATGAGAATCAATGTGTGGTAGCTTAACTATTTCATATCTCTCATGATTACTGTGAGAAATAAGACTCCAACTGTGAGAAACATACTCACCTTAAACAAAGAAGAATACTTGCTATGAAATCAGGAAAGCTTTAATTAATTAATTTAATTAATTTTTACATTCATTCCCCCTGAATGAACAGGTAGCTCCTAGGGGGCTGCTACAATTATTCAGACCAGTGTAAGCCTTCTTATAGTATTCCAAATTTTATTCTCTAGCCTTACCATCTATTGGCAATGAGACCTGAACACCTTACTTCATGTTCTCCTCACTGATAGGCTTCCCTCAAATAGTTCCCCAAGCCTGCACACAGGTTTCTGACCCTTTACCTAATCATGCTAGGTCACAATTCTAATTAGCATTTAAAGCTAGGAGGAGTTTTTACCCTGTGGAAACAGAATTCCTTCTTTTGTTTTACACAATTGCCATTTTGAATCAAAACATGCTGATTCAAGCAAATCAGATACCAGTGAAAAACAAATTAAAGCTTCCATATTGTTTAAAAATCTCAGGGGTGAAATTTTTTTTCTTTTAAAAAATTTATATTTAATTTTTAATTTATGGAATAAAATAAGCATTTCTTTATTGTATTATGATAAAAAGAGATTGTTCATGAAACTGCAAATCTATCATGTACAACTTGGTATTCTTCTTAAATATATAATATTATGTATAGTTTTCTTCTTTTCTTCCCTTCCTACCCTTCCCCTGCACCCTTAGAGATGAAACCATCAGATGCAAATATGCAAATATAATATATATGTACCTATATATAATGTAAAATCATTTTATACATACTCCTTATCATTTTTTCTTTGAATACAGATGGCATCTTCCTGCATCTTTTAAAAAATCAATCAAATTTTAGTTTTCAACATTCACTTCCACAATATTTTGAGTGCCAAAATTTCTTCCCATCTCTCTCCTCCCCCCATTCCAAGACAACATACATTCTGATTATCCCTTTCCCCAATCTTCCATTCTTTCTATCATGCCCCCCTTCCCCTTCTCTTATCCATTTCCCTTCTGTTTTCCTGTGGGGCAAGATAATGGGCTTTCAAGAAAGGAAACTCAGAAAATGAGGTGGCTACTAAGGTTAGTTTTCAGATTGCTAAAGGAATTCCTGTCCCTGGGAAGTCTTTTATGGAAGGTGACTTCATGAAGAAATGCTTGCTGATTGCAGATTCTGGATTATGTCTTGATTAAAAAAAATGTTTATGAGAAATAATGTAATCATTAATTATATCTTACCTTGTAAAATGAGCCACTAAAAACTTATCTGTGGCTCAAAAAACGTTAGGTTATTTTAATTTTGGCCAACTGGTGCAAGTCTAGTCTGATGTAAAGTTCAATTCAGTGACTAAGGGATAGGTAAGAAACGAGAAGAAAAAAATGATATAGTTTACCACTGCAGAACAAAAATCTGGAAGTGGAAGACCCTCAAAGTTTCTGGCAACTTCATAAAAAAATTGCTATTTGTACTCTTACTAAGCAATGAAAAGTTAAACAATCAGCCAGAGACTTGGGGCTGGAGGCTGTTATTGGCCTTTCAGTAAAGCCAGAATAATTTGGGTTTAAAGGCTTAGTCAAGCAGCTCCATTTGAAATACAGTGAATCCAGATTGTCCAGTGGTCCAGAGAATCATTGTACTCCTTTAGAATCATGATATTTTTTGAAATCTGCTTTTTGTTTTTCTTTTCTCAGAACTATATTTCAAAAAATCACAAAAAGTGAATTGTCACACTTAAAAAAATAAAAGAATCTAGGACTCAAATCCCCAACTAAATTTGACTGCTAAACTATTAGCAGTCAAAATTATATTCCCATGGACAGAGAGCCCTCATAGGATATGGTGCCCCAAGTGGAGAGAGGAAGCACATATAGTTAGGGGACGTAGTTATGTGTGACTACTACAGACACAGAACAGACTTTACTGGCTTTGTGTACAACCCTTCTCCAAGACAGCCTTTCATTTCTGAGGCTGCTTTTTTTTCTTGTTTTTCAGAGGTAGTTTTCGTAAGAAGGGATATTAGTCTGGTTCTTGTTTTGTTTCCACAAATGTTTGTGAAAAACAGTTCTTATAAACTCCTAGGCTGGTGGGAGCTTGTGATAGATAAGGCATCGTTCTGCAAGGATGATGGTCAAGCACATTTTGGCCTCAGGGGAAACCTCAAAGGGTGGGGGCATGGCAAATAGCTTGAACCCTAGCCTCACTACCATGCCTATGCAATCTGCATAAGGAGGGAAGGTAAGGAAATAAAGCGAGGAATTCGAGGAATTTGACTAACCTTAACTCTACCAGGAAGGAAAGAATTGTAAAAGCTCACTCCTTCTTCTGCATTGGTGTGGGTGTTCCAGCAATCACCATACCTGCTTCTTCCAGAGAAGTGTAAAACTAAATGTCTTCCTCTACCCACTCTGTCTCTGAATTCTTTCGGTAATAATGGGTCTACCACATTGGTCTCCCAGAGGGCACTCTGGGAAGGGATGCAATGGGCAGGGGCTGCTCACTCCAGTCTAACTCCCTGACCTTGCCTGGGAAGCATGGTGATACCCACAGCAGTGTTAAGGGGCATACTACATGGATTCTCCTAAGGGCATGCTACCTGGGAAGCTGTGGACAGCAGAAACTAGTCCAGGCTAATTCCCTGACCCTTCCCAGGAAGTCCTGTGATCCTCATAACAATGCTTTTCCCATTTTGAGGGTCTGCAAACCCTCAGTTCTCCAGGATGGCATGAACCAAGGAGAAATATGTCACCACCCTTCTGGTCTATGCTCTGTTCTTTGAGTGATCACCCTGGCTCTCCACCCTGGAACTGTTACGGGGCCCCTGCACTCTCCTCTAAAATGTGGATAAATAGTGCCTACTTCTCATGATTGACTTAATTGGCAGTTTTCACTGAATTGGCTGCAGCATTTGAAACTCTGCTTGAAAACATAAATGGCCACACTTCATAAAGAAAAAAAAATCAATTGATATCTATTCCAAATGAGCAGAGTCAGATTTGATCTTCATTCTAATTTGTATTTGTTCTGGCTCTTCTTTGTTTGTCCAAGACATATCTTTGATGCCAATTTTAATTGCTTTCATGAAAAATGCATGCTTTAATGAATGATTGGAAAGCAAAAAAAACATGATATTTCTGAATATAATTAATTTTTTTATATCACATAATTATCCTAAAATGTAAATAAACATTGAAACAAATTAAAAACATATTCCTTACTTTATTGGTTCAGTGTCTTTGTGGGTCTCTCAAACAGGTAAACAGAAAGAAATATTTTGCCTCCAGGCTATTACAATGTCTACTGCTTGAACACATTTTAGAAATTTTAATAACCAGTATTTATTATTTAGAAAGCCTGAAATACTGCCTTGAATCCTTTTTAGCTGTTATATTTACTTATCAATCCCTTCTGAGATGACTCTTTGCACAGTTTACTTGTATAGCCGTCCAATTCTATTTATGTGGTGCTGAGAAAAGAACTTACTTGAAAGAGGAAAAGAGAGGACATAGACTGTGATTATTCTTTTTGTTATGGCATTGAGGCATTTCTTGCCATTTCAGAATCCCATACTTTTTACAGAATATCAGTGTCTATAAAGTCTAATGATGGAAAAGAATGAAAACATATTTTTGGAAAAAACTTTTTAAAAGCATGACTTAACTTAACCTGAGTCTCCAATGGCCAACAAGAGGAGGGAAGGAATTAGCTACCTAACTGTACCAGTAGAGACAGTCACTGTTAACTTGAATCTCCTTTGTAGTTGTTGGAGAGATGACTATGGAGATTGCATAGAATATAGCAAGAAAACTTGGCCAAAGTGGTCATGTACTTATTAGATAAGTTGAGACTGCTTAGGTGACATAAATATAATAAGCTCACAGATGGAATGTAAGTTTTCTTAGATAATTCAAAAGCATATATCTTAGGGTTTGGGGTCTGTACCTATGAATTTACAAGTGTATAAACTGCCCCTAAATGTACACATAATCATGACCATAACCACTAGCACCATAACATCTGATGCACATTAGCAACTCCTCCAGAAATTATGGACTAGGACACAGAGAGTTTAAAATGACTTGTCCAGTCATACATCAAGTGCCTGCCAGAAATTCTGGACTTTGCGCCCTTTGGTGTAAGGCAGTACTGGACAGCTAATTTATTATATTATTAATTCCTCCTAGGCAAGAAAAGTTAACTCCTTGAGCAGTTTTTGATTTTTTCATTGTTATTTATGTGTTGTTTAGAACAGTAACTTGGCATGTAGTGAGTACTTAGAAATTGTTTCATGAAGTTAATAGGATCAGCTTTTATTTCTCTCTTTGTCCCTCTCTCTCTCTTCCCCTTCTTTCCCCCTTTTATTCTGTCCTTTGTTCCTTACCTCTTCAAGCTGAGAGTCATAGCAACATAATGAATAACATATGGATTTGAAACAGGTAGACCTGGGCTCAAGTTTAACTCTGGATTCATCCTGGCTGTATGTCTCTTAGCAAGATAGCTTACCTCTCAATGCCACAAAAATATGCTCCAAGACTACAAATTTCAAAATGGTTGCTGATCTGATTTGACAGTGGGAATTTTCTCATTGATACCTTCCTATATGAATGAAATTACATATCTTGCCCCATTCCAAAAAAAAATATTATAAACAAACTAAAACTCTTGAAAAGGATTCTTCTAGGAGGTGTTACTTTTTTTAAGGATGATGGGACTTTCTTTATGTCACAGTACCTTTGAAACTTTTGAGTTACCAAAATTTTTAATCTTAATATCACTAAAACCATTTATAGTATACCTCATATTAAAAACAATGAATGTCAAAGGCTACAGTGTCAAGAAGTATTTCACATGATTATATAGCATTAAGAGAAGTGAATTATCATACATTTAGCATTATGTAGGTTGTAGGCAGCATACTAGTTGAGAGTACAGGAAACCATTCAAGTAAAAATGAATATTAATATTTCAATATAAGCAATAAAATGATATTTCTTGGGTTACTTATGAGGGAGAATTTATTACCATCATATCATCTTAACAATTTATTTCTTCCTTTCATCAAGTATAATCCTATATTTCAGCCCTTTGGCCTTAAGGGATAATTTAATCTATTACCCATGAAACCTTCTTAAACAGATTTGTGACGCTAAATAGAAGTAGATTGCTCATTAACCAGGCAGTGTACTTGAAGGTCAGAGCCTATTGTCAGTCTCTAGGAGTTATTCAGTTATAAAGTGACTTCCCCCCAAGATTTTCTTTTTTGAGAGTAAAAGATATCTCTAAACTCCTTGCCTATAGTCCTAGAGAAGAAGAAAGAGAGGAAGAAGAGAGAAGGAAAAAGGTGAGAATAAGAAGAGAAAGACAAAGGAAGAGGAGAGAGAAATAAATAGAAAGGTAAAAGAAACTAGGGAAAGGGGACAAAGATAAAGATAGAGAAGGAAAAAAAAGCAGTCAATAAACCTTACAAGTATAACACAGTTCTTCATCCTTCAAAAAGATTATTATTTAAATGACTCTTAGAAGATCAGTCTTTAATTCCAGTAAATGTCACCAATTTAAATATCTACTTTACCCATGAGCTAAATAGGAACAACAACTACTCTGTAATAGTTGACATTTTAAAATTACTCACTTTAACAATTCTATTAGGAGTGAAGATATAGGAGATTATTTCGATGTAAAATGTAATAATTTGGATCACCAGAGGGTCTAATGAAGATGAAAGAATAGACAAGTCAGCAGAGTTCTTTCAACAACACACCAAAAATAACTTTAAAATAGTGCCTCATACTAAATTCTGAAGCAGCAGAGTCAAGACAAGGTCATATTGAGATATTTTTTCAAGTCCAGAATAAATTAGGAGATTGGGGGGGAGGAAGTCTGAGACACTGGGGTAGGGAATGGCCAAGAATCAATATTGTAGTAACCCAAACCAGGGGCGCTGGAGGCAGCAGCAACTGAAGCAATTTTAGGAGCTCACAAACTATGGACACAAAGCAGGGTGTTGTTTGACAGCTCCATTTCCAGTACCAAATTACACACCCCAATTCCAGAAAAGAGACGAGCAGTTGCAGTCACAAGTAAGCAGAGGATCTGAGGAAGAATATCCATTGCAGTACAAAAGCGTGGGTGCTTGAGGAGCAGTAACTTTCAGGGAACAGGAAATAGGTTCCCTGAAGATGAGTATCACTTATGTATAAAAGTGGTCAGGGATTTTTTTCTGGTTAAGAACCAGAATAGAACATAGATCAGGAGAGCAGTGATTCTACCTCTTTCCAGAGTACACCACACTGGAAGCACCAAAAATTTATTAACCCCTCACCCCAACTAGCTCTGAAAAGAGCAGTGGGAAAAAGGAGAGGACTTGAAACTCTACCACCACATGGCCACCTCAGGGACAGAATCTAACTTTAATCTCTAATCCAAAGCCAGTAAATGGATAGGAAAAATGAGTAAATAACAAAAATGGAACCTGGATATACAAAGCTATTACAATGACAAAAGAAGATCAAGAAATGAACTAAAAAAAAGACAATGATGTCAAAAGTATTACAAGCTGAGTCTCAAAGGCAAAAAATGAATTTAACATGTCTCCCAAATTCCTGAAAGAAATAAAAACTATCTTAAAAAGGAAATCAGTGGTAGAAGAAAATTTTTGGGAAAAAAAATGAGAATGATGCAAGAAAATTATGAAAAGAGAAGAACATGGCAAAGGATGCACCAAAATTTACTGCAGCAAATAAGAATATAAAAAAGGAGAATTGACCAAATTCCAAAAGATGTACAAAATCTCACTGAAGCAAGTAATTCCTGAAAGATAAGAATTTTGCAAGTGGGAGTTAATGAAACTTGGAGACATCAAGACACAGTAAAACAACATCAAAAGAATGAAAAATTCACCAGATAACATAAAGTATCTCATAAGAACCAAAACAGACTTGTTGGACTACCTGAGAGTTGTCATTAAAAAAAAAACATAAAGATCCTAGACAGCATCTGACAAGAAATTATAATGAGAAACTCGTCCAATCTCTTAGAAGCAAATTGAAATTTTTCACTAATTACCTCCTAAAAGACATCCCAAAATGGAAATTCCCATAAATGTTGTAGCCAAATTCAAGAGCTTCTAGTTCAAAGAGAAAATACTTTAAGCATCCAGGAAGAAATCATTCAAATACCATGAAGCCAAAGCCATGAAAACAGGATTTAACAGCTACCATGCTGAAGGAGCAGAAGGGTTTAGAACATGTTTCAGAATGCAAAGGAGCTAGGATAATTAAGAATAACACTGCAAAGCAAGTATAATTCCTTTCAAAAATAACATTCAACAGAAGTATAAAAAGTAAAAATGAAAGAGAACTGATAAAAAATAGATGTTAACAGTTCACATTTACATATGGAATAAGACCCATATAACTCACAAGGTTATCATCATAGGGCAGTAAGATGGAATCTACATGGACAGAGAAAACAAAGGTGAGGAACTTAGAATTGATTTTTAAAAAATTGGATGGTTGAGAAAATAGAATGTATTGGAAGAGGGGAAAAGAGACAGAAAGAATAGAAAAACTATCTCACATGAAAGAGGAATGACGGGCAAAAAGGCAGAGTAAAAACAGGGACTTCCTTGAGCTCTCCCCCAAATCCCCCTAAAAAATGGTTGTAAACAACTTCTAAAGCTGAAGAACCCCTGATGCATACTATCCACCCTGGAACCACATTCTTACCTTAACACATAAGTAAAAAGTCAAAGATTTGGCTGAGTAAAGGAGAAAATAGCACAAAACAAACAGACAAACAAACAAAAAAAAAACCCTAAGACTACAGAATCTGACTTTGGTGATAAAGAACATTAAAAAATACAATCGGAAGAACACAGGAAATTCAAATACACTACATAAAACGAGTCAACAGCTTGTTAAAGGAGATGCAAAAATGCAGTAGAAAAATAATACTTTAAAAAATAGACTAACACAAGTGTCAAAAGGGGTCCAAAAAACCAATGAGGAAAAGAATGCCTTACAAAGTGGAACTGGCCAACTGGAAAAGGAGATCCAGAAGCTAATCTAAGAAAATAATTCCTTAAAAAGTGGAATGGACCAAATGGAAGCAAATGACTGTATGAGAAATCAAGAAAGTATAAAACGAGGATGAAAAAAATAGCAGACAATGTGAGATATCTCACTGGGAAAAAAATGGATCTGAAAAAATACAGTTGAGATAACTGGAAAATTATTGGACTATCCGTAAGCCATGATTAAAAAAAATTCTACACATCATCTTTAAAGAAATTGTTGAAGAAAACTGCATGCTATTCTAGAACCAGAGTGTAACATAGATATTGAAAGATTAGATCAGCCATCTCTTGAAAGAGATCTCTAAAAGAAAATTCCTAGTAACATTGTAGCCAAATTTCAGACTTCCTACATCAAGGGGAACAAGCAAGCAGTCTGAAAGAAACAATTCAAGTATTGGGGAAACACAATCAGGATAACACAAGACTTAGCAGGGTCTACATTAAGGTAGCAGAGGACTTAGAATATGATATTGCAGATATCAAAGGAACTGGGAATAAAACCAAGAATCACTTACTAGAAAAACTGAGTATAATACTCTAGGGGAAAAACCGGGTATAGGATGCAATAGAAGATTTTCAAGCTTTTTTTTAATATGTCATCTTTCATATTATTTATTTAGAAATGGAAAATACTTTAATATATATGTATATATTTATAGTCAATTAATTTATTTACTTTTAATTTTCAAAATTAAATTCAACTATATTTTGAGCTCCAAATTTTCTCCTCATCTCTCCTGATCACCCAACCAAAAACCCCCATGCATTCTGATTATCCCTTACCCCAATATTCCTTCCCTTCTATCACACCCCTCCTTTCCCTTATCCCTATCTTTTCTCTTTCCCTGTAGTGCAAGTCAGATTTCTATACCCCCTTACCTGTATTTCTTATTTTCCAGTTGCATAAGAACAATTCTCAACATTCATTCCTAAAACTTTGTATTTTACTTCTCTCCCTTCCTCCTTCCCCATCCATTCCCTACTGAAAAGGCAAGAAAATCAATATAAACTATATAGGTGTAGTTTTGTTAAAGACTTCTATAGTAGCCATGATGTAAAAGACTGGGAGACATGAGGGAAACACTTGAGGCATTTCACCAGTTTCATCATCCTCATCAACTAGCTGTGTGTTGACCAGTCATCCAATCTCTTTGATCAGCAGTTTCTCTATCTGTAAACTGGTGATATTAAGGCCCTCCAGCCTTCCCTGTCCCCCTTTTATTCTATAATCTCTTCAGACCTTGTCCCTCCCCTAAATTGTTTACTTCTAATTACTTCCTCTCCCCATTTTCTCTCCTTTCTTTCATCCCCTCCACACCCCACTCCTTCTCCTCTATTTTCCTGTAGTGTATGACAGATCTTCACACCACATTGAGTGTGCATATTGTTTGCTCTTGAAGCCAAATGTGATGAGAGTATATTTCAGTTTTTTTCTCTCAACCCCCCTTTTCCCCTCCATTGAAAAATCTTTTTCTTAACTCTTTTATGAGAGATACTTTGCCCCCTTCCATTTCTCTTCCCACCATATTCCTCTTTTTTAAATATCATACCGTCCTATTTGACTTACCCTGTGCCCTCTCTCTCTCTATATATATATATATATATGTGTGTGTGTGTGCGTGTGTGCGTGTGTGTGTGTGTGTGTGTGTGTGTGTGTGTGTGTAATCACTCCAACTGCCCAAATACTGAGAAAAGTTTCAAGAGTTACAAATATTATTTTTCCGTGAAGGAATGTAAACAGCTCAACTTGAGTAAGTGCCTTTTGATTTCTCTTTTCTGTTTACCTTTCCAGGCTGCTCTTGATTCTTATGTTTGAAAGTCTAAGTTTCTATTCACTTCTGGTCTTTTCAACAAGAGTGCCTGAAAGTCCTTTATTTCATTGAATGACCATTTTTTCCCCTGAAGTATTATACTTACTTTTGTTGGGTAGGTAATTCTTGGTTTTAATTCTAGTTCCTTTGATCTCCGGAATATCATATTCCAAACCCTTCAGTCCTTTAATTAGAAGCTGTTAGATCTTGTATTATCCTGAGTGTATTTCCACAATTCTCAAATTGTTTCTTTCTGACTGCTTACAACGTTTTCTCCATGACCTGGGAACTCTGGAATTTGGCTACAGTATTCCTACGAGATTTTCAGATCTCTTGCAGGAGGTGATCAGTGGATTCTTTCAATATTTATTTTACCATCTGGTTCTAGAATATGGGGGTAGTTTTCCTTGATAATTTCATGAAAGATAATTTCTAGATTCTTTTACTGATCCTGGCTTTCAAGTATCCCATAATTTTTAAATCGTCTCTCCAGATCTATTTTCCAGGTCAGTTGTTTTTCCAATTGTGTCTACTTGTTCATTCTTTTGGTTTTGTTTTTCTTGGTTTCTCATAAAGTCATTAGCTTCCATCAACACCATTCTAATTTTAAAAGAAGTAATTTCTTCACTGAGCTTTTGAACCTCCTTTTCCATTTGAACTCTGAAGAAAAATGAATGGGAAAGGAAAGGATTATATGTATATATGATACATATGTGTGTGCATAGGTGTGTGTATTTTTTCTCAGCAGTACATTGCATTTACACAAAATATGATTACAGATTAGGGCATACAACTTTCCAAATCTAATGCAGAAAAGCAGGAATATTAAATGCAACATTTTTCAAATCATGATACAATATAAATTACCAGTATAAAAATAAGAAAGGGTGCATTCACTATCAATAAAGAAGAATGTAAAACAATAATTAGGAATTGTTTTGACCAACTGTGTACTAACAAATCTAACTATCATAGCAAAATGAATGAATATTTAAAAAGATACAAACTGTCCAGGTTAACAAAAGAAGAAATGGAATACTTAAATAACCTCATTTTAGAAAAAGACATTGAACGATAAAAGATCATCAATGATCGCCTGATCTCCATAATAAAAAATCCCAAGGCCAGATTAATTTACAAGACAATACTAAGAAATCTTTAAGGAAGCATTAATTCCAATGATATATAAAGTATTTAGGAAAAATAATTTAAAATAATACACAGTGATAAGTGTATTACACAGTGGTAGTTGAAAGATGTCATAATAAACTATGCTTGCTATATATATTCAAACATAATGTTAGATTAAATTGTTACATTGGGTTATGGACATCAAGAAAAGTTTACTAAAAAAGAATCTAGTTACACCTCACAGAATGTGTAGGATTTCCACAGCACCCTCAGATAGGTTTCTCAATAGGTAAAACAAAAGGGTCAGGTTATACAACTTCTTTATATCCTGAAGCAGATGCTTAATGAAACCAGTTGTAAAACATATTATCAAGATCCCTTTCTAGGCTAAACTAGGCAAACTTTTAAAACACTTCCATGTCCGAAATTTGATAATTCTAGAAATCTTGTTTTTTGAGCCTCAATTTCCTTTCTATAAAAACTGGACCTAAGGGAGAAAATATAGTACAGTAAAAGTAAATACTTTATGAGTTACTTTGTACCCTTTATCAAAGATCAGGAATTTGAGTTAGGTGAGCTTCAGTGTCACATGATAATGAGTCTTACAACCATAACAAATCACAAAGACCATCTTTTTAAGACTTTGTTATAATACTGGGTTGTGTTGAATTTATAATCTTCATTAATCTGTGGAGTTGAAGACCTTGGTTCAAATATTGACTCTGATGCTAACGACCCCTATGATACTGTGTAAGTCTTGTAACTTTCCTAGGCCAGCCTGGTAGTGGAAAAAAAATAAAGGCCTAAATAGTGTTTAAAGCAATTGTCAAGGTCAAACTGAAGCCGATATAAAAATAGGACTAAATTATTTTATATTTATTTCCAAACATCATATTTGGAAAGACCCTATGTATATGCCTTTTCTAATTCCTTCATTTTATGGATTTATATGAAATAAGTCTTGTTAGGAAAAGAGACTTTTTCAGGATATTTCTAGAATAAAGTATCAGGGTCAAATTTTAATCTTAGTTCCTTTAATTCCAAACCCAGTTGTTGTTTCATGGTATTTTTCATATATGTATATTAGGTAATATGTAAATATGGTCATATCTTTGAAATAAGAAAATCGTTAAAAAAATGAAATTTCAGTTTAAAATATAACTATGTCAATAAGGATGAAAAACCCACAAATAATACAAAGAGACATGCAAATAAGTAACAAAAACCTACCCAGTCCAAAATAGACTCCTATATGTATAGAATGAAGTGGTCATTTTTAAAAATCTGAAACCACTTTTGATATCATCCGACCTACTTTAGGAGCCCCTGGATTCCTTTAGCTGACTCAACTAATAAAATGTGTCAACACCTAGAGATTATATTTTCAAGGCTGAGCCTGACCACTACCTCACTTCATGGTTGATTTCCTATCTAAATAACATGGATACCTACTACTGCCTTGGCATCTAAAATATTACTATTCGTTTTCATTGTAAACTGGAAAGTACTGTATAAATGTGAACCATTATGTTTTCTTTCTTATCAGTGTTAGTACCTATGGCTTTATTTCTTATTCTTTGAGTCCTGAGCACAGGTTTAATGACATTAATATTAATATCACTTTGTGTTATAGGATACAAAAAGTACTTTATACACATTATTTCATTTGCTCCCTTACAGCAATTTTATTAGGAAGATACTGAAAATAAACCTATTTATAGTGAGGACAAAGCTAAATATGCAAGAGTTGAAGTGACTTGCTCAAGATGACATAGCAAGAGGTGAAAAAGTGGTGACTTGAACCTATGTCTCTTGATTCCATATTCAGAGCTCTTTATATTATATCAAACTATATCTCAAAAGTATACCTCGTTACTCTTCATGCTCATATACCCTTTTCAATAATTCACTTTTTCCCAGTTTCCACCCTTTGCCAGACACAAGACAATATTCAAATCACTGGCCTTTCCTTGTATTTATAATGAATTTTCATTTCCTCATAATATGAGAACCATTTTAAATCCATCCATGGCACTCATAGGAATTATTTATCTCCATTATGATATACAACACAAAAAATGATAGATGACCATTAATAGTTGACCATCCAAATAATTTAATCAGGTTCAAGCTTGATCCAATGTCAAGTATTTCCCCAAAACTCAAGATCTCAAAACACGATTTATCACCATGAATGAAGCAAATCACTTTGCAGTTCAATTTGGCCAAGAAAGTCAAAGGTCCTATTGTTTAAGTATTATATGCCAGCTGCTATTTACAATTGAAACTCAACAAATGAAAATTATTACTTTCTTCTTTCCTTTCAATAAACAATTTTTTTTGTGTTTCAACTTTTCTTATGCCTTCTTTCATTTGTTTATTTTAAAGTAAATAACATTATCAAATCAGAATTTTAAATTACGACATATGGTAAGAGCAACCTCAAAAGTTTTCTAGTATTCTTTTATGACATCAATGTCCTCCTACTCAATGAGAAGTCCTCTAGGCTCTGTACAAACAAGCCCAAGAATGCAGAATTGCACCGTTTCCTGGATTGGTCAATTTTATTTTCAGAAAGTCATTTTAAAAAAAATCAAATCAGTCAGTATCATGATTCATAATATATCTTCCTATATCTCTACCCCTAAGTATTAGTTTTGTCCTTTGAATCCAAAGAGAAAAAAAGTCTAATCCTTCAGTTAACCTTTCACAAAAAATATTATTTCACCTCCATGAAAAGATTGAAAAGTGAGCCACAGAGACTGCATACTGTGCTCAATTAGATACAGAGGGGATTTAATTAAAATACACCTGTCTTCCAGGGTTTGCCAAGGTTGTTTTTTTTCTTCTTTTTTTTTTATTTTAAAATAAATTTATTTAACATTTTACATTCATTTTCACAAGATTTTGGGTTCCAAAATTTTCTCC
>CM053774.1:79979455-80019308 GCA_028658325.1 Potorous gilbertii
ACAAAGGGGGAGAAAATTTTGGAACCCAAAATCTTGTGAAAATGAATGTAAAAAGTTAAATAAATTTATTTAAAAAAAAAAATTAGTTGTATCCTCTTTTTCCCTTTCTTCCAAATTAGACTTCCAGAGAAAGAATGTTTTGTCATATCTTGACTATTACTTAAATCAGGAAATGTCTTCTTGTTTATCTACCTTTATTCTTTTTTTATGACATTTCATAATGCTTTTAGTTTTGTACTCCAAGTAGTTCTCTCTAATATCCTCTTACTCAGCCTGGCCCTTGCCCAAGACTGTATTTGTAGCAACAATATTTAGAAAAAAAATGAACTGACACTTTTACTATATATAAAACATGATATATCTCATACCCCAACTGCAGTACCCTATCTCTTTATTGGGAAAAATATACTTTATTATTAATTTTCCAGAAAAGTGTGCTCATTAAAATTAAGTGTTTGGTGCCTTTTTAATGATGTTATCATGATATTGTGGTCTTTATCTATCTCTACTACATATATTGTTCTTTTAGTTCTGCTTTTTTCATTGCATATCACTATATCACAGTCAATCAACAACCATTTATTAATCACTTACTATATTCCACATAGAGCAGCTAAGTAGCGCAGAGGGTAGAGGTAGAACACCAGGCCTGAAGTCAGGAGTACCTGAGTTCATATACAACTTCAGATGCTTTTTAGCTGTGTGACTAAGGACAAACCACTTAGCCCAAGTTGCTCCAGTTTCTTATTTTTAAAATGAGTTGAAGAAGGAAATGGCAAACCACTCCAGAGTCTCCTACCAAGAAATCCCCAAATGGGGTCACAGAGAGTCAGACAAGACATAATTGAATGAAATATTCCAGATACTGTGCTAAGGGCTAGAAAAAAAGCAAATACATGGTCTCCATCCTCAAGTAGTTTACATTCTCATAAAGGAGATAATATTAAAAAAAACAGTGCATGCAAGCTAGAAATAGTAAAAATAGAGGGCAATAAAAATGTCCCAACATCTATCAGATTGGTTAACATGACACCACAGGAAAATGATAACTGTTGGAGAACATATGGGGAAAATGGAACACTAATGCATGTGGTTAGAGTTGTGAGATGATCCAACGTTTCTAGAGAGCAATTTGGAATTATGACCAAAATTTAAATGTGCACATACTTTGACTCAGCAATATTACTTTGAGGTCTGTATCCCAAAGAGATCATGAAATGCAAAAAGGATTTATATGTACAGAAATGTTTATATCAGCTCCCTTTGTAATGACCAAGATTTGGAAATTGAGAGTGTACCCATTAGCTGAGGAATGGCTGAATAACTTGTGGTAATTGCGTTTAATGGAATACTATTGTTTCATAAGAAATGATGAGTAAGTAGGTGGGCTACAGGAAAATCTGGAAAGACTTGCATGAACTGATGCTGAGTGAAGTGAGCAGAACAAAACCAGGAGAGCATTATACATAATAGCAACCACATTGTGTGATGTCCAGCTTAGATAGACTTAGCTCTTCTCAGAAATGCAATGATTTAAGACAATTCCAAAATTGCTATCCACATCCAGAGAAAGAACTATAAAGGATGAATGTAGATCAAAACATACTATTTTTCTTTTCTGTTTTTTTCTTTCTTTCTTGTTTTTTTTTTCTCATTGGTTCTAATTCTTCTTTTCCACACCACTAGTTTGGACATTTATTATAATTGCACATATATAGCCTCTATCAGATTGCATGCCATCTTGGGGAGGGGGAGAGAAATGATGGGGAGAAAATTTAGACTCAAATTCTTATAAAAGTGAATATTTAAAATCAAAAGTAAATATATATATATATATATATATATGTATATATATATATATACATATATATATATACATATATATATATATATATATATATATATATTTTAAAATAACGTGATGCAGGGTATAAAGAAGGCCAGAGAAGTTAGGAGACAGGTGTAAGAAAGGAGATCACTCTAGACATGGCAGACAGTCAGGGTAGTACACAAAGTATCATGTGAGAAAAATTCAAGGAGGTCAGGGTTACTACATCATAGGCTACATAAAGGGGAGAAAAGTATAGGAAAACTGAAAAAGTTAGGAAGGGGTCAGGTTGTTCTATATTTCAATCTAGAGGTAATAGGGAGTCATAGGAATTTACTGAGTAGAGAAGTAATATGTTGAGACTTCTGTCAATTTATCATCTGTATTTTATTTGTGGATTAACAATTGTGCAATACATTAATGTATTATTTATTCTTCCCCTCAGTTTTATGTAAAAATTTTCAAAGAGAAAAGAAAGGCAAATATTCTACTCCATTTTGTTAGCTTCCTCCACACACTTTAAAATAATACTTATTTTCTATGTTGTTGTTTTATTTTTAATGTGTTTTGGTTGAACTTGAAATTACATTTGTCTTAAGAAGAGCAGATATTTGCTGCCTCTTGTGAGCTGGCCATAGCTCTGGAGTAAATCATACTTGTGTTGTGATGGCGGAATGATTCTTATCAAGTCTGTCTGAATGGGGAGAAAGGTCAGTCAGTGATTTTCCTTGTCTTGAGGCACCTATAGTGTGTATTTCATTATAGCAGAACTGTGTCTCTCCTATCACTCATCTGTTGTATTTATTTAGTCTTTGATTCAACCCTTGATGTCTATTCCCCTGTTGCTTGAAAAAGGGAAGGCTAGAGTTGCTAGTATTGCTAGAAATGGGGAACTGGATATGAACGAAAAACTTATTCTCCTTGTGTGGGCTTCCACAACTTGTTTACTTCCTGGTGGTATAATGGATGATGAAGATGGGCAAGGGGAACGTGGATATATTTTCAATACTTTCTTGTGGAAATATGCTTTGTTTGCTTCTTTTCTTACTGAAAATTGTCAAATATCTTTTGTCCTTTTCTGGAGAATTGTCTGAGAGAAGGAACACTGCATTCAATACACTCTTCAAGTTTGGGAGGGTGGAGCGGGCATGCCATCACTTAGAATCCATCCATTATTTGCTCTTTGTGAAAAAAAGCTGATCCTGAGTTAGATTAGCTAGTTTGGAAAGTCAGGCAAGTGACATGCTTAATCACTGACATTGAGAAAGCAACCACCGACCAAAATAATACAAGCAGCTCTCTGCCCTCTGACTCAGCATTTAGATTCCTTTTGGAGGAGTTCAAAGAGTCAGTTTATACAGAATCTTGGCAGGATTACAAGGCCAGGAGAAATCTTTGCTGCTACCTTGCAGTGGATTGTCATGGGAACAGCAGTGCCATGTCATGTAAATTATCTTGTACTCCTCATGCAGAGTCTTTAATGACTTGCCTTCACAGCACAAATGAGCTACAACTATTTGATATATGTTTCACTTTGAGACTGAGCTGAAATGCTTTGTCTGTGCTCTTGAACTTATCACAGAGAGGAAGTTGTTCTCCCTTTTGGGTATGCTGTAGCAGATCTGACCAAATGAGGAGGGGGCTGGTGGAGAGTGGTAACTATATAACTCAACATAGTGTGATAGTGACTAACTTCTGATTCCTGATGTTTAAGGCACCCTGGAGAAACCAAGTTCCACTTGGAGAATAAAGGTTTTCCTTGACTTATGCTGAAATGAGGATAGAATAAGGAAACAGCAAAGAAAGGAAAGGGAATTACTTATTTTCCCTTTATACATGAGACTTTTCTAGTTATTAGAGGCAGCCTCATCTTGTTTCTGTCCATTCATGTTGTACAAAATTATGAATATAATGACAGATACTGTAGCAGAGGGGATACAGTTGGCTTCTAATCCAAAAAAACCTGCATTCAATTGTTTCTGCTGCACATTGACTGTATGACTCTAGGCAAGTCACTTAATCTCTCAATCCTCTAGGCAAATTTAAGATTATACATTGGATAAAAAAGTGTTTTACTGATAGTACAAATTTTCTCACCTGAGAGTTACTCATACTAATGAAATCACAGGTCTACTCTCTCTTCCTGAATTTTATTTTATAACTGTTTATCTGTGTACCTTTTGTCTATACATATGGGATGCAAGCTCCTTTTAGGGGAGATTTTCCTTCCACATAGAAGGTACTTATAAATTGCAATACTTGCTGCAAAAAAGAAATACTTCTTGATCTGTAGGTAACGAAAAAGGCATTGAAAATATGTGCTTTACAATATTGGAAGGATGATTCACTGTGAAAGATTTAGGTACTCTGATTTAAAAAATGATCTAAGACAATTTCAAAGGAACCCTAATAGAAAATGCTATGAACCTCCAGAGAGAGAACTGATGAACTCTGAGTGTGGAATAAAGCATGTATTTTAAATTAGTTTATTTTTCTTGTATGTCTATGTATGTGGGGGAAGGGGTTCTTTTGCAACATGACTGATATGGGAAAATATGTTACACGGTTTCACATGTATAATTGTCAACATATTACTTGCCTTCTCAAGGAGTAGGAGAAGGGTAGGATGGAGGCAGATAATTTGAAACTCAAAATTCTGAAAAAAAGATTGTTAAAAAATGTACTTTATTCAGAAATATTTCACAAAATAAACAAAATGCATTAAAATGAAAATATGTGCTTAAGAAAAAAACCAAATTTAGAACTACATAATTTGAAATTGGAGCTGCTACAGTAGTGAGAAAGACTTCATATGCTTTTAACATGCAATGCTTAATGACTTAACATTTTTAATTTTAAAAATTTAATATGTTTTTATTGCCTTCCAAAGGTAATTTTGTGAGCACATTTGAAAGGTATCTATAAATTAAATCAACAGTAGAATAAATGTAGTTGACTTAGTTCAGCAAAGAAGAAAGTGTCAGGCCTCGAGTAGACATTCCTTGGACAATCCATAATTCCAAATAAATTTTCTATGACAGGATGCCAGACAAAACATTTGAACAAAATGTAAGCTTCATGTATCTATAAAATAGGAAATGAGCCTTTGAATTCTTTACACAAAATTTAATAAAGTTAAACAAAGAGGTGGCTTGAAAGATATATGTCAGGTTAACAAGATAAATTACAGATGAATATATTTCAGACAGATGTAGAAATGGCTTTGATTAATTGTCACTCCTGGATTAAGAGTCTATATGTGTGACTATATGTCACTGTCACTTGTTTTTTTTAAAACAGTAGATAAATGTAAAGAAAGACAGGGCATTCATTCAAAAATGACTGTTCATCTTTCCAGACTTCTTTCATAGGTAGCAAAAGAAAATCAATTTTTATTTTATTCTGAATAATTTGACATTTGACATTGGGTGTTAACATAGTGAAATGCTTTTCTTTGTTTAAGAAAAATCCATTTTTTTCTCAATTTTATCAAATAAGGACTGTTTTGCAGGTAACATTTTCACTGAAATCTCTTTTTCTGATCTAAATATGTTATATTCTTTAGGTATACATTATATTTTTAGAGAAGTTCTTCACTGATAACTCTATATACTTAAGAAATAGAGAACTCTCTAAAAGGAAAAAAGAATATAAAATAAAGTGAGATATACTGTTCCCCTATGTTAAAAGAGTGAATTCTATTTGAAGAGAGTTGTTGGTGGTATTATTTTCTCCAAAGGACTAAAAACTGAGACAAGAGAGGTCGTAGTCTTTCTTAATGCCTCAATGACAGTGATCAGGGCTTTTAATCAACTTTGGTCTACTTAATCATTTGTAAAATATGTTTGTGATAGAAAGAAGAATAAAGATCCCTGTATTTTGTTTTACTTCCCAAATTTATTTCACTTTTCTTCATTTTGAATCTATTTTCTTAACTCTCAATATTTTTCAGAAACCTATAGTAGCAGTAGAAGATTGGTAAATTGACTCTTTCTAGGGAGACTTCATTCCAAATTCTTCCTTGTATACTTTATATTTCTATGTGAATTTGGGCAAGTCACTTAAATTCTTAGACTTGATTCCTTCTTCTGTAAGATAAGGGTTACCTAACTCATAAAGTTCTTGTGAGGATCAAATGAGAGAATGTATGGAAAACAATTTACTAAGCTTAAAATATCATAGAAATCTTAGCTATTATTAATGCAAACTTCTGGTTTTCAATATATGGTTGCTCTCCATTAAACTATGACTGATGATGATGATGATGATGATGATGCTTCATATAACACTTTAAGGTTTGCAAAACAGTTTAAAAATATAATCCAGAGAGATAGGTACTACTAGTACTATCATCATGTTTATTGGTGAGGAAACAAAAACAAGCAGTTTAAATGACCTGACCAGAATCACAGCTAGTGAAAAAGTGCAGCTGCTTTTGAATTTAGATCTGACTGATTTCAGATCTGGTACTCTCTCCATAGTATTACCTTATTGACCAGTGTCATTGAATCAAAATTAAGTGTTAGGGAGTTAGGTGTAATGAGATGGAAAAAGTGGGAGTCAATTGGTTTATTAAGTATTTGAATGCAAAACAACACATTTTTTTATTTGATCCTGGAGGCAATATAGAGTCACTGGAGTTTATAGAGGATAGGGGAAATGACTTGAACCTGATCTTTAGGAAATCCATTTTAATTGCTGAATGGAACATGGATTAGAGTAGTTAGACTAAGGACAGAAAGACCCAGCAATAGGCTATTATAATACTCCAGACATGAGGTGACGAGGGCATGCACTAGAATGAGGACAGTATCAGAGGACAGATGTCAGTATATTTAACATGTGTGGCAAAGATGAAATAAATGAGCCAGAGGAACAGGTTGAATTGGGATGAGAGACAGTGAGAAGTCCAGGAAGGTTCCTACAGAGCCTGAGGGACTGCATGGGTGATATTACCCTTAATATTTATTTTTTACACATCATTTCATCCTATTCAACTTGCTCTGTGCTCTCTCTCTCTCTCTCATTATATATATATGTATACACACATATACATATATATATATACATATATGTATATGTGTATGTATGTGAATATGCATGTATGTGGTTGGTGTGTGTGTGTATGTGTATATAATCCCTCCAAATACCCAAATACTGAGAAAAGTTTCAAGAGTTACAAATAATATCTTTCCTTGTAGGAATGTAAACAGCTCAACTTTAGAAAATCCTTTAGGATTTCTCTTTCCTGTTAACCTATTCATGATTCTCTTGATTCTTGTGTTTGGAAGTCAAATTTTCTATTCAACTCTGCTCTTTTCTTCAAGAATACTTTAAAGTCCTCTATTTCATTGAATGACCATTTTTTCCCTGGACGTATCATACTCAGTTTTGCTGAGTTGGTGATGCTTGGTTTTAATCCTACTATTCCCACAATACTCAAATTGTTTCTTTTTGGCTGCTTGCAATATTTTATCCTTGACCTGGGAACTCTGGAATTTGGCTACAATATTCCTAAGTGCTTTTCTTTTCCTATCTCACAGGAGGTGATGTTTTCATTTCTATTTTACTGCATGGCTTCGGAATAGCAGGAGGATTTCCTTGATAATTTCATAAAAGATGATGTCCTGAGTTATTTTTTGATCATGGTTTTCAGGTAGTCCCATAATATTTAAATTGTCTATCCTGGATCTATTTTCCAGGCTAATTGTTTTTCCAGTGAGATATTTCACATTGTCATTTATTTTTTTCATTCTTTTGGTTTTATTCTGTAATTTCTTAGTTTCTCATAAAGTCCTTAGCTTCCATCTGTCCCATCCTAATTTTTAAGGAATTATTATTTTTAAATGAGCTTCTGAATCTCCTTTTCAATTTGGCTAACTCTGTTTTTTAAAACATTCTTCTCCTCATTGGCTTTTTGGTCCTCTTTTGCCATTTGAGTTAGTCTATTTTTAAAGGTGTTAATTTCTTCAGCATCTTTTTGGTCTCCTTCAGAAAGATATTGACTTGCTTTTCATGATTTTCTTGCATTTCTCTCACTTCTCTTCCCAATTTTTCCTTCACCTCTCTTACTTGATTTTCATAATCTTTTTTTTAGCTCTTCCATGGCCTGAGACTATTGCATATCTATTTTAGAGGTTTTGGATGCAGAAGCCTTGATTTTTGTGTCTTGCTCCAATGGTATAAATTGTTTTTCCTCATCTGAAAGGATGGAAGAAAATACCTACTCACCAAGAAAGTAACCTTCTGTTTTCTTATTCTTTTTCCCTTTTTTGGACATTTTCCCAGACAGTTACTTGACTTTTGAGTTCTTTGCCAAGAGGAGGCTATACTCTGGGGATAGTAAGTTCTCAGTTCCGCTAAGATGACACAATCAAGGGAGAGGAGTTTCCTCCTCTCCTGGCCTGTGCTCTGGTCTTTGAGTAGGATTCTTTCTACAGAGTCTCCACCATCTCCACCATGCAAGCTGGTACTCCTCTTCACCCCAGGGCTGCCACTTAGGGCTGAGACTTAGATCAACTGCTCAATTCTCCCAGGGTCTTTAGGCTAGGGCCCCTGGGTAAGCACTATTTGGTTGCATTAACAAAGTAAATAAACAAGTAGAATAGTAAACAGAACAAAAATTCCTGGGGAAGAAAGACACTAGTTTGGTAGAAATCATGTATATACTATAATGTCACTGTATAAAAGAAAATCAGCACCAAATATGTATGTGACATAGACATAAATGGTTTTTAATCACATACTAATTACATGAATAAGTATGATATAAACTTCCAAATCTTGGGTACAAAATGAGTCTATGCCAAAGAAGTGATAGGATCACAGAAGATAAAATTGACTTTTTTGATTATTTAAAAAACATGTTCACAAATAGAATACAACTACAATTAGAAGGGGAATGGTTAACTACTAAAATTTTAAAAATCTTAGCAAATTCCTGTGATAGAAGTCTCATATTCCAAATCTATAGACAAATTACTAAAGTTTAAGGATAAGTCCTTTCTCAATTGATAAAGGATCAAAAGATCTAATAGGCATCACTCACAAGAAGAAAACCAAACTATATTTAGTCATAAAAATGATGGAAATCACTAATGATTAAATGTGTGCAAACTATACCAATTCTGAGGTTCTACCTCAGATTGATGAATTATACAAAAAAGCAAAATAAAAATGACAAATGTTTAAGGGATTACAGAAGAACAAGGATATTGAAATATTTTTTGGTGGAACTATGAATTGGTCAAATCATTCTGGAAAACAGTTTGGAATGATTGCTAAACAGTAACAAAATCTTGAATCGGTAGTGATACTCCAAAGCGTTTGCTCTAAACAGATCAAAGAAATGTAAAAACATAATATATGTACAAAAACATCTATATGAACTAATTTTATGGAGGCCAAGAACTAGAAAGAAAGGGAGTATCCATTAATGCATGCATGGCTAAATAAATTATAGTATCCCACTCCATACTAACTATACAGATGCCCTAATTCTTTATTTAAATTTTCAAGTATGTATCTGCCTTTGAAACATATCTCTGTATGTTACTGACCTTTCATACGTGGAAAACATAGCCCTGAGGTTGAAAGCGACACTATGAGATAATGTGCTATGGAATTTTGTAATATACCACATTTATTTGTCACTTATGATGAAAAAGTTACTTTTTTTCCTTATCTGTTGACTGAACCACAGAATGAATATACCTAAAAACTAAATGGATCAAAGGATATTTTTTCATCTCCTTTGTAACATGACAGGACAGAAAATACTTAGAAACCTGAGAATATTAATAAAAGTGATAAGAATTCTATGATTTTCCTATTTCATAAAGTTGGAATTTATCAGTCGAATTTCCAATCAGTTTTTCTCACCTCTTTTCTAAGCAATTCCTTGTCTTTATTTTAGTAAGAAATGTATATTCAGAAAATATACCCAGACTGTAGTAATGACATAGTAGTGTTTGTTTTGGCTAACAAGAGAATGAATTGGCAGGGATGAAAGTTTGCAGGAGTGGCAGAGGGGAGTGTATTAGGAATGGAGCAAGTAAAGTAGGCCTGGGTAGGAAGCTTTTCTGAATACACATCTTATCCTTAAGGGAATTTTGGAATACTATTAATCTGTTTCTTCTCTTCCATTATTATTAGAGAATGTGACAACCTAGTAAGGATTATTTGGGACACAGTAGACTGACCTAGAACATACAGGGTTGTATTTGAGGACTTCCAAAAAGAGGAACCTTTGAAAGATAATAGTGAGAAGAATTGCAATTTATTGTTAAATGATAAAAGAAAATTGGACTCCAGAGTGGAAGGGATGTCCTTTTTCCCTGAGTCTTCTCTTGAAACCTAAATTATAATCCTAAAAAAGAACATTAAAGCTCTGGAAACAGCAAGGAATTTCAATGGGGGACATGTAGTGGGAGCAACTAGTTAGAGTAAGGAAGAAAATGAGTAGGCCAGAGCATCATAGAAACATTTACCCAAGCAGAGTAATGAAATTGTAGACTACCTGTGTGGTGCAATTGTAAAATCCCTTGTCTACTTGGGTTAAAGTAGACCATTTGCCCAATGAACATATTCCAGAGTGAACCATCACTTATTCAACTGTGCATGCAATGATCTAACTATCTTCAAGAGAGACTGCAGTTAGGATTGTGGTTAGTGGTCATGGCAGATATTCTGTATTGGGTTTAATAGGTTCAAATATCTAAATGTTGCATGTATACAGTGTTTTCCTCAAGCGACAGCTGCAGAAAGACATTCTACTCTTAAATAAGTTCTATTTGAAAGTGCTAATGCATATTCTATCTCTTCAACCTGGGAGCTAGGAACATATTCTGTAATTTTTACAGGAAAGAGCTAGAATATGAAGGGGGTGTGCAAATGAACTTAATGAAGCTCTATTCTGTGTTTATAAGGTAGTATATGACCTATGAGTAAACAGGAATTATTCCAAAAGAAAATGAAGAAAAAATAAAATATGAGAAAATATTAAAAAGAAAGAGTGCAGTAGAATAAGGTAATTCTCTTGCTAAGGATTTAAATTGTCCAAAATTCTTGCTTCTCCTTTTATGCTGAAACACTTTTAATTTATAGGGTGCCATGCAGCTGTTTCTTTTACATTTAATTTTTAGGTGTACTGTTATTTTTAGCTGTGGATGCTGAAGTCTTGGGTTCATTGTTCTTCTTTCCATTCACAGACCATTTAATTTGTCCATTTATTTTAAAGGGAATTTTCCAGCCTACCCTTTGTGGATAAAAGGGACTTCAGTTCCCAATACTTCCCAGGTGATTAAAGTTTCAGTCACAATAATATCATTAAAATGGAATTGACTGAAAAAGAAACAGAAAAGATAAAACTTTCTAAGCCCAAGACTTTCAACTCATGATTTAGTAATTGGACAGAATTTAACATCCTTAGTTTTGGCATTTCCCTTTGGTTGACTCTCATGTCATTGTCCAGTCCTTCAATTGCTATGTAAACAATTTGTCTGACAATTATTTCTGCCATAACAATATTCATGCTGTGTGGTCAAGTTTATGCATAGCCAAACCAAAATAGGAATTTGCAAACTCTCCACAAACCACTGATTTAATTGGATATGGGCTTCTTAATAACCAAAATGAACCCACACCTTTATTTTTTGCCTCTGGTCAAGAATCATGTGAAATCTCCAGAAAATTACTGTCAATAAATCAAGTTCACACCAGGTCTTACTTTAAAGCCATTCCCTATTCCTTGGAAACAGGAAAATACTTGGAATGTCCTCTTCTCCTTATAAAGATCCTGCTTTAAAGTGAAAAGACCATGTAATTGAAGGCTCATAGAACTGTTTCTACTCACAGCTCCAAATTTAATCAGCTTTATGATCTTGGTAATCAGTTGCTCCGTTATTGAAATACAGAAATTGAAATGTCTGATTTCTAAAGTTGTTTTAAGCTTCAAAATGTTATGATTCCATGAATATATTTGAAACTGAGTAATCACCCAGACACACACATGAGCGCGCACACGCACACACACACACACACACACACTCGTTGAGGACATATGATATATGATTTTGTCATTGTCAATACAGATCAGTTTAAAGTTATAACCTAACTTGTAACTTTATCTCAATTTAGTTTTCTCAGTCTTAATATTATTTCCACAGGAAAACAAACTTTCATGTAAATAACCTTTATTCTTTTCTTTTAGCAATAATTCAAAACTAGTTGATTGGACAAGAAATTACAGAATGGGAAATCTTTATTCTTTTTTCTTTAGCATTATCCATCTTGCTTCTTGTTGCTTTCTAAAAATTAATTAATATATTTATTTTTATTTTCAACATTGACTTCCACAAGATTTTAAGTTTCAAATTTTGTGCCCATCTCTCCCCTCCACCCACTCCAAGACAGTAGATATTCTGATTACCCCTTTCCCCAGTCTGTCCTCCCTTCTCTCTCACCCCTCTTCTTTTATCCCCTTTCCCTCCATTTTCTTGTAAGGCAGGAAAGATTTTTTTGGTCCATTGCCTGTATTTCTTATTTCCCAGTTGCATATAAAAATAATTCTTAACATTCATTTTTCTAACTTTGAGGTAAATCTTGTCTCCCTTCCTCCTTCCTCAACTACTCACATTAAAAGGCAAGCAATTCAATGTAAGTTATATGTGTGTAGTCATGCAAAACATTTTCATAACAGTCATATTTTCCCTACATCATATCCTGCCCCCTATTTATTCTATTTTCTCTTTTGATCATGGCCCTTCTCTTGTTTTCTTCTAATTACCCCCTCCTCCTACTTGCCCTCCCTTCTAGTATCCCCTCACCTTCATTCATTCCCTTCCCTGTATTTTCCCTTAGTGTAACAAAGATTTTCATACCAAATACAGTGTACATGTTATTTCCTCTTTAAGTCAAATCTGAGTAGAGTAAGGTTAATTCTTTCTCTTTTACCTCCCTCCTCTTCCCCTCCATTGAAAAGTATTTTCTTGTTTCTTTTATGTGAGAGATAATTGACTCCATTTTATTTCTCCTTTTGCTTTTCTTCCAACATGTTCCTCTCTCACTCTTCAATTTTATTTTTTTAGATATCATCCCTTAATATTCAAGTCACCTTGTGCCCTCTGTCTATATATGCATAAAATCCTTTCAACTACCCTAATACTGAGAAAAGTCTCAAAGGTTACAAACGTTATCTTTTCAAGTAGGAATGTAATCAGTTTAACTTTAGTAGGTCCCTTATGTTATCTCTTTCCTGTTTACCTTTTCATCCTTCTCTTCATTCTTATATTTGAAAGTGAAATTTTCTATTCAGCTCTGGTCTTTTCATCAAGAATGCTTGGAAGTCCTCTATTTCACTGAAGTTCCATATTTTCCCTTGAAGTATTATATTCAATTTTACTGGTATTTGATTTTTGGTTTTAATCTTAGCTCCTTTGACCTCTGGAATATTATATCCCAAGCCCTCCAATTTCTTAATGTAAAAGCTGCTAGATATTGTGTAATTCTGATTGTGTTTCCACAGTACTTGAATTGTTTCTCTCTAGTTGATTGCAATATTTTCTTCTTTACCTGGAAAATATGGAACTTCGCTACAATATTCTTACAAATTTTCATTTTAGGTTCTCTTTCAGGAGACAATTGGTTGATTCTTTCAGTATCTATTTTGCCCTGTGGTTCTACAATATTATGGCAAGTTTTCTGTTTTTATTGTTTTATTCTTTTGGTTTTGTTTGATACTTTCTTGATTTTAAGTTATAACTTTTCATCTGCTCCATTCTATTCTTTAATTATTTTCTTCATTGACCTTTTAGACCTCCTTTTCCATTTGGCATTCTAAGGCATTCTTCCCCTTATTGGCTTTTATTGGATCTCTTTTGCCATTTGGGCTAGTTTATTTTTTAAGGTGTTATCTTCAGCATTTTTTGAGTCCCCTTTAACAACCAGCTGATTTGTTTTTCATGATTGCATCCCTCTCATTTCTCTTCCCAATTTTTCCTCTACCTCTCTTATTTAATTTTCAAAATTCTTTTTCAGCTCTTCCATGGCCTGACATCAATTTGTATTTTTCTGGGAGGATTTGGATTCAGGAGTTTTGAATTTGTTGTTTCTTTCTGGTAGTATGTTTTTATCTTTCTTTCCAGCAAAGTAAGATTCTATAGTCTGATTTTTTTCCCCTTGTTGACTCATTTCCCCTGTCAATTACTCGACTGTGGGAAGGAGTGTATTGTAAAATTTTGGTTTCTCCTACAACCTGTGGACCTAGAACTCCAGAAACAGCTACTGCCTCTGCCCTTGTTGTTTCACTTGCTGGTACAGGCTCCTCTGCCCCATCCCCTATCCTGGGATTGGGGCCACAAGAGGACTCTACTCTCTCACACAGGTTCAGCAATTATTTTCCACTGACCTTACAATTTGTCCTTGTCGTTTTTGGGTCATGAAGTTTGGAAACTGCCACAGGTGCCAGTTATTCAGTCCCCATCCCAGGCATGCTCATTTTGTGGCCCATGCTGGACTGCACTCTGCTCCCAGCCCAGTGTGATACACATTTCTCAGGACTCTCTTGGGTTGTAGATTTGATTCACTCCATCATTCTGTGAGTTCTGCAGCTCCAGAAATTGTTTAGAGTCAATTTTTTCCAGGTATTTGGCTGGGTTTGGGAGAAAAGTTCTTGCAAGTCCCTGCTTTTATTCCACCAGCTTGGTTCAACCCCCAGAAATCAATATTCATTTTGAAGTTGATTATTTTGTGACCTACATATTTATTATATGTATTTGTGTTTGCAAAATCTAATATTATTCATGTTTGAAAGAATGAGATAAAATGTATGCAAATAATATAATTCTTGACCCCACAAAATATTCAAAGACAAAATAAATTCAAAAAATAAGTTTTGTTTTCTATTTGTTTTGTTTTACTAACCCAGACTCATTTGTTCCCTCTGAGGCAAATTAAATCTTTATCCTGATATAAATGCACAAAAGAAACATTTAATGTGTCAGAAAAATCATTTGACATCTACAAAACTTAATTCCCTCACTTTCAATGATACCATTTGAGATTTAGCATTTTGTATGACTGACATAATATGAAAAAGTATCCTTGGGATGTTATTTCATATACTAATGATACCAGTGACTTATATGCTTCTCTAATCTTTTGATCTCAATACTCTGCCTGATCTCTTTTTATAGCAGTCAAAAAGCATTTACTGCAGACCTGCTATATACCAGTCAGTGTCCTATGTGCTGGGGATACAAGTACCAAAAATGATGAAACAATCCCTTCTTGCCAAGAACTTACATTTCAACAGATGAGAAAAGAAGTACATTTAAGTATAGAAAGCATAAATATATTGTGAATACATAGAAAAATGAAAAAAGTAGATGCCTTTGCTATATGAGATGCAAGAACAAAGGCATGGGAATGGAAGATGGAGTTCCATATGTTAGGAAGAAAGAAAAGGCTAGTTTGGCTGAGTGCTGAATGTGGAGTAATGTCTAGTGGGCTTGGAAAGATATGCAGCATTTTTGTTGTAAAACCTTAAAGTGTAAAGGACTTTAAAAGCTAAACAAATTAGTTTACACATGATAATAGAGATAACAGAAATAAAATGAAATTGGTTTCATGAAGGAGTTACACAGTTAGAACTCAAGGGTAAATAATTTGGCAATAGTATATAGCACTCTTTTAAAACTTGATGCAGGGAGGTAAATTTTGATGTTCCAATAACATCATGAAGTTGATGAAAACCTGATTTAGAGTAGAATAATATCATGAAAATGTAGAAAGGAGAGACTATTCAAAAGCTAAAGGTGATCAACAGCTTCAAATACATCAGGAAACTCCACAAGGGCAAGTATTGATAAATGACAATAAGATTTTTTAATTAAATGACTTAAGTGTAATTCTATAAAAAGCATTTTAAGTTGAGAAATGATGTCTGAAAACAAATCAGAAGTTTGAGAAATGAGATGAGCAAGTAGAAACACTGGATGCAGATAACTTTTCCAAGAAATCCAACTGAGAAACTATAAATACAGTATAAGTAGAGTGAATGACAGATTGGGTCTAGAAATGTGCGAGATGGGTGGGCTGTACATATTTAAATGGTAAGGTAGATTTGGTTATGTTTGAATGAAGTAGGGAGGAAGTCAATAGAATCAAACAGGTTAAAAGGTTGGATAGAGAGAAAGGGGATGATTGAGCAATATAAAGGATTTGATCATATACATGTATATTATGATTATTTTAATATCAAATGGTAAGATCAAGACTGAGTCAAAGACTAGAAGAAAGGAGGAGAGCATAGAAGATAATATCATGGGGTTTCGAGATGAAGAGAATGGGAAAAGATTGAGTTCACCCCAAATATCCTCAATTTCCTCAATAAAATAATAGTCCTGAGAGTGATTTGAGAGAGACAAGGGGTGAGGAGGTGTGGGACACTTGAGAAGGGCTGAGAAATTTTGGATTAACTTTTGTAAATTTGCTAGTGAGTTATGAAAAAATTATTTTAATTCATTAGGTCCTTAGTTTAAGTAGGACAATGTAAGTTTGTAATGTATCCAGTATCAAAGTTTCTCTGAGTTATTGAGTTTTATTCAGCAGCATATATAGAGAAGGCAGATAGTGTAATAATGCAAAGCTGGACTCTGACAAAATATGAATGAAAATAGAACACTGTAAGAAGAAATTCAAAAATAGATGGAAGTGATGAGTTCAAATGACTAACTTCAGGATTGAGTTTCGAATAGGAGAAAAGAAAAGGAAAACAAGAATAATAAATTGACTGGCAAAGTACTGAAAGGTGGTAGGATTAGAAGTATTGGTGAAGGTAAAGAGTATGTTAAGTGTGTCTCAATAAACAGAGAAGTGTCATTAGAGTACATTGTGGTCATATAAAAGAATTTTAGAGATTTTAATTAGAAGTGGAATATCTGTGGACAATGGTGTATATAGGCAAAAAAAGTAGAATCTTCTGTTTGTTTTGTTTTAGTATAATTAAATGCCTCTGACTGAATATTGCCTTCATCAGCCAAGAGACTTTACCAGGAGTAAAATAGAGAAACCGTAATTTCTTTAACTGGAAATAGTATATGTATTTGTATTGTTAATATGATTAAAGGGCCTGCCCGTTAAAAAGGGAATTTGATTAGGGAAGATTTGTAGGAAGGCCCACACCTTTTGTTAATGGGGTACTGGTTCTCAAGTGTTAGGATGCCCTCTGACTCTAAAAAAAACGGTATAAATACTCTAAGGGTGAGGTTTTATTTTGGGGCTTAGTTTTTGGAAGAAATGTTGTGTGGCTGATGAGATTCTGGGAAGGTGCTCACCAGTCCCCCAGTTTTGAAAACCCACATGTTGGTGCTTCTCTCTCTGGCAACTATGGTCAAACGCTTGGACCTGTCTGTTCATTTGTGCTATATGTATTGCTTATGTCAGACAGTTTGGGGGGTGTAATTGATTTCCAAAACTAAAGGAATGATATATGTGCTTGATTAAAGGAGATTGTCAACCTCTAAAAATTGCCTTTACTTTTAAAAAGTAGATCAAAGAATCTGTGACAGCAGGTCTCCCTGTGTATGTTGGGATGTTTACTGATATGTGGGAAAATCTCCTGTGTGAGCACCTCTATATGTTGCTGAGGTATAGTGAAGAAACATGAAGATTTGTAAGGGACCTGAGGAACTGGAAAGTTAGGGAGTTTGAAAGAGCTTTTATGGTAGTTAAAATTCCCTCATTTAAGGGAAGTGATTGGGAGACAGGAATGGTGCACTAAATGTTATGTTCCTTAATAAAGGAGGGAAAATGACTTGGGTATATTGCAGCCATTATTCTTTGGATTGGGTGGAGAAATTTGAGTGAGTTTCAAAGGAGGAAGAATGCTCAGTAATGGGAGGTAAAGAATTGAACTAGAATGACAATGGGGAGTAAGGTATCTACCAAGAACCGTGACTTGGGAGGTGCATGAGAAGATAGTGTTGGATAAGATGGCCTGGAAAATAGTCATCAGAGGGAGTCATACTGAAGTATGTGTAGGGTAGAAAAATGGAAAATTTTTGAGATGAAATAGGTTTAAAACAAAGTAGTATTTGTTCCCTATAGACTGGGAAATCCAGAAGGCACAGGGCAAAGAAGGGGCTCAGGAAATTGAAAGGATTTAGAATAGATTTGAGGATGAGATAACATGGCAGTTAGGGATCACTTCTTCCTATGTAGCTGGTAATTGATTAAAATAAAATGGGGAGTTAAACAAGAACCAGATCAGCACTTGCAAAAAGATGGCATAGAAGTCAATCTGTTTCTTTTTCAAAAAGGAGATACACACACATATATGTACATATGTGTAATATAATGATATAGATATACATTATACATACACACATATATGTGTTCATGTTCATGTGAGTACAGTGAAATACCAGGTCAAGTTCTTCCCAAATGACCAACCTATTAATTTAGTGATGAAGGGAAAGAATGAGATAACTTCTTTGGTGTTTTGAAAGAACTTAGATTGCTTATTGAATTGCTACTTAAGATGACACTATCTATCTGTACACAATTTTCATTTAAATTTATTGCCACACTTACAATAAAACTTACTAGTAATTTTATTTGAGAAGAACAGATTGGAATATTTTTCACAGAGGTGGAGAGAGGGTGATACAATTTGACTAAATTGATTTTCTTATAACAATTTCCTTGGCTGTTACACTCCCTTTGTTTCCTGCTTAAGGACTGCTGTTTAAAAGCTGAGCAAATTCAATTTAGAATTATTTAGAATGAATTAGGCAAGCAATTATTAGCATGAGTAAAATCAGTATAGTACTTTCCACATAGTAGATACTGAATAAATGTGAAAGATGAAGAGTAAGAATTTTTAAGCCTTAATATTTTGTAAATACTACATACTCCTAATCAATGTCCACTTGAAACACAGATTCCAGAATTCAATTTTTAATCAGAGAGCGAAATTCGGGTACATATGTCTCAAAATTTACATGAAGAACTATTATAGGTAACCACTTTATCTAAGCGTTTATCCTGATACAAAGAAAAGGTGTAGATGATTTATTTTGTTTATTGCAGTCTCCTCCTCCTTCTTCTCCTCCTCCTCTTTCTTCTTCTCTCCTCCTCCTCCTCTTCTTTCCTCTCCTCCTCCTCCTCCTCCTCCTCCTCCTCCTCCTTCTTCTTCTTCTTCTTCTTCTTCTTCTTCTTCTTCTTCTTCTTCTTCTTCTTCTTCTTCTTCTTCTTCTTCTTTCTTCTTCTTCATCTTCTTCTTCTTCTTCCTTCCTCTTCCCTCTTCCTCTCCCTCCCTCCCTCTCTCCCACTCTCTCTCTCTCTCTCTCTCACACACACACACACACACACACACACACACACACACACACACACACACAGTTTTACCAAAAAATATGTCCTTCCAGATCTTTATATAGTCTGATCCTTTATAGTCACAGCTAGGTAGATCTTCAGGGGCTGTGATGGTATCAGGTATTGCCTCCCAAAAGTAGTTTCTGCATTTCTTTAGAGCTCCCAAAATAAAATATCAAGTATAACTTTCCGCTATAATTTCTCATATTGCTTTTGCATATTACCCAGAAGCTTCATTTTATACATGGAGAAAACAAAGAAACATAAAATAAAAATGTCTTCTCAGGTAAATTTTATTCGATTGTTCTATGAATTCTTACCATCATATTGAATACAATAGCCTGCTCCATTTCTAGTAACATGGAATTATCTATCTACTTAGGCCTGGAATGGATCTTGTTGCATTCTCCTCTTTCTTCTTCTCTCCTCCTCCTCTTCCTTCTTCTTAGGCCTGGAATGGATTTTAGAAGTCAACATGCCCAACTTTCTCATTTTACAGAGGTCCAGAGGCTAGGCTTTCCTCAAGATCATAAATCAAGTAAGTGCATGTGGTGGCATTTGAATTCAGGTCTTCCTCAAAGCTTTGGTGATATAATGTCCCAAATATTGTGAAGATAATTCTAATTTTCACTCCCACTAAAGTTGCCCAGGGAGTTTGGATACCTCTGAAACTTTCATACTATAAAAACCTATCAGTCACTAATACTAGCTTCAATAAACATTACTAGAAATGTCTATTGCCATTTTCACTTTGAGTGTCCATTGACCATCCTTCATTGATCCAACACTGGCAAATTGCTCCTATTTCTCCAATTTTTTTTTCAGTTCTCCCCCAAACTCACTGAAACAAGTGAACCACCTATGATTCTCCCTAAGGTCTTAGTGTTTTCTGGAAGAGCTGTGAGCTTCTAATATTCATTAAACAAGAGCACACTTACCTTGGGAGGTGAGGGAGAAGTAATATTATCTACTTCTAGCTCCATGTATTTTATTCCATATTCTAACCTGAAGAGCAACTTAATGTTTCTTTGATTGATAGCTCTAAAACTTAGTGTAAAGTGATTTTCACATGACATTTTTATGGTGTCTCCATTTGTGCCAAGAATTCTGCAGCTACCAGTTAATATTTCAGTCCATAGATCTTGAATATTTATTACCTTATTCACTTTTCTTGACTTTACAATTTTTTCTTCTAATTTTAGATTAGAATTATCAGAACTGAAACTTGGTGTGAAGGTTTAGCTTTAAGATATTTTGAAAATCTAGGCAACCTAAAGAATGCCTTTTCCATCAAAATCATACCCATATTTTTTATTAATAAAATATCATTAAAACATAACAATGAAGCTTTTTTCCTAAATAATCACATATGTAAGATCACAAATTTTTAGTTAGAAGGGACCTCAGAAAACTGCAAAACTCATTTGTATACTGCAGGAAGCAGTTCTAGACAGATTAATTCACTAGTTCAAGTTCACAAAGGTATCAAGTAGCAGAACAGTTCCATGGCTACCAAGTCCAATATTCTTTCAATTACACCATTGCAATTTATATTTCATACTTTTATATACTGTCTCTCTCTGTCTCTCTCCTTCACACAAACATACACAAACACATACACACACACATATATATACACATGCATGCACACACACACGTTTTTCAACTTGATTTTTTGGCCTGGTATCAGAAAAAAAATATTGCATTCCCATAAAAATGCAGACTGTGTGACTCTGCCAAATTGCTTAACCATGGTTGTCCTCAGTTTCCTCACCAGTAAAATGGAGGAAAATAATAGTATTTTTCTCCCAGGGTAGTTGGGAGGGTTAAATGAAAAAAAATCTAAAGTGTACATTTCAGATGAGGTTGCAGGTTATGTAAACGGTGAATGATAACAAATATGAGAGGATCTAACATGCTATGAGTGTGAGGTCTTATCTCCATATAATAAGATGAAACTTCTGAATGATTTAGAACAAGTATAAAGGATGAAACATAGAGAGACTATTCTAAACCAGTATCAAAAGCAGGTTTTGAACTCATTCTCCTGAAACCAAGGTAAGCATGCTAATCATCTAGGAAAGCTGCCTCTCTATAAAAGACAACAACAATTTAAATATGGCCTATTCAAAGTTTCCTCAATTCTGAAAGGTGAGCAAGTGGTTGGACTGGAAGGCTTCTGAGATCTTTACTAGCTTTTAGATTTATGATCCTAAAATCTAACCCAAATCGTAAGCCTAGAAACAAGGAAACAATCATTAAATGTATCGGCAAGTATTTAGGTACTTACTTTGGGACAGTCACTGCAGCAAATTCTAGAACTAAACAGTAAAAACAAAATAGTGAACTTTCCTTCTATTAGGTTGGGGGGCAATATAAGATATATTTAAGGGTTATATGCACAAATAATAGACTAAACATTTTCTCTGATCCCCACCACTCAGATCTCTCCAAAACAGAAGTCATGCACTGAAAATAAAACAAATTCAGCTGTACCAATGGTTTAAGAAAACTTGACGTTAGGAAGAGAGTCCCACACACATCTCTCATGCTGTTGGCAACAAGGCTATATTAGGAGACCCAAGGAAATCAGAACCTACCCCTACATCACAGTCCTTCCCCTCTATTTCCAGTGCTTTGGCTACAGAAGTGTGCTCAGGTCCTTGACAGACAGTTTAGCTATAGCCCTTCAGAAGCAAATGTCTACCTTGGGCAGTGTTGTGGAGGCAATTGCACTACAAAGTTTTGAGCAGCCAGTGCTAGAGAAAAAAGAAGATTCTTCACTGACTGCAAGTGGGAGAATTGATGAAAAGAAGACTAGGTATAGGACATCGTGTTTTGGAATATGGCATACCATCATGCCTGAGAGATAGAATACAGCATCCAGCTAGGGACAGTTCTGATCACTCAAACATTAGCACAAGCAGCCTTAGACTGAGGAGCTATGAATTGCCCAGTGTGGGAAGATGCTGAGATGCTTTGAGATTCATTCTCAGAAGAGACCACAATCAAAGGAGAAGGAGTAAGGAAGTGAGTGATAAGGAAAATGGAAGACGGTGGAATTTAGAATTATCAAGGATTTTAAGAAGAAATTTTAGACTTTGAACATGCAATAAACAGATAAATCAAGAGAGAAAAAACTCAGAAACAATAGAAGGGAACATGGGCTCCAGAACTAGTTCGTTAATTCAGGTATCTATGAGTGAATATGACTTTAATAAAGGAAACTGATCTAACAGTTGATGAAAGAGAGAATCCTGTGCAATTTGAAGACAATGTGGAACAATGATATGAATTTTGAGTGGTTTCAAAAGAAATGAGTATTTCAAGAACAGAAACCATGTCCTGCTCAGCAAAAATAATAAACAGAATAGAATAACTTGAATCTGGATTGACAGGTCTCACCAAAGAGAAAAGAAAGATAACAATAAACTGTGAATGCAATTACAAAGAAATGAAGGACAATTGAGAAGAAGAGAAGCAGGAAAAAGAAAATGCAAGGAAAATATTAAACTTGAAGACAGTATACTCAAAGACAGTCTTAAGACCATAATTCTCTGAGAACGCCACCCATGAGAAAATCTTCATATTATAATGAAAGAAGTAAGACAAGAAAATTAACTGGAAATTCTATACATAGAAAATGAAGTTCCAATTGAACAAAATTACAGATCACCTTTTTTACAAAAGGTTACAAATTTCAAGATGCAAAATGCTAAAAGTTAACAATTCACCTCAGAAACAAAAAAAGTTTTTCAAGCAATCAGGAGAAAGACTTTGATATGCACAGAAAAGGACATTTGAATAATGCAAGCCTATTGTGCACCCCCTAGAAAAAAAGGAGGGAATTGAATAATGTGTTCCAAAGTGCAGCAGAGCTCAGAATGCAGTCCTGGGTGACATATCTGACAAGTTGGAGCTTAACCATACAGCATGAAAGATTAGCATAAAAGCTTAAAACATTTTGAAAAGAAAACCAAAACTAAAGAGATTATTTTACTCAAACAGCCCAAATAGAAATGGAGGAAGAGTTAATAAACTCAGCAGGCAAGGAGAGTAAGAAACAGAGTGATAACAGAGTCTTATATGGAACTTCATTAAAATATACATACATACATACATACACACATATATATGTGTACATATATACAAGGAGACAGGAGTGAAAGCAGAAATCTGGTAAATATAAAAGTTCAGAGGTTGACAGTGGCATTATGGACTGTCATATAACTTAAAAATAGACATCAAAAATGTGCATATAGACGATTTTCATAGGGCAAGAAGAGAAGTAGTCTGATGAAGTGAGAAACACGTGTGTGTGTGTGAGTATGTGTATAACTGCATATGTGAATTCCTTTTTACTGGGACTACATTACAATAGTAGAGGGTAAATCAGGGCAAGGGTTAGAAGATCACAGGGGATAGAAAAGATTGATGTCTCTGAGTCAAGTCAAGGGTTAAGGATGAGACAAAGGTGATCTATGTGATTTCATAAAGAGAAAAAATTACAGAGGAATGGGTGAGGAAAAGGGAGAAAGACCAAAAGGGTGGGACAAAGGAAGAAAATGTTTGAGAGCTTTTGAAAAAATCTATTTGTCCTGGCAGAGGAGTGCTTGAACACTTAGGGACAACTAGCACATGGAGGAATCAAAGAAGCATGGATACAAGGAGGAGATTTCCAGGTAAATGTGTATGTGCCTGGGCAGGGGGGTCAATAAGAGAGGATATAGAACAGTGGTTCTCTGCATAATAAGGGACATACATGATTGGGAAGGGCCCAATCATGGGGAAACTTTCTTTCTGACACCGCAATAATTAATGCTTCCAGAAGTGAAACAAAATGGAAAAGGAAAATCCATAAGACAATTGCTTACAAAGCAGTGTTAGAAAGCACCAAGAAGGGGAAGCCTAGAATGGTTGACTTGAAAATTTTGATTTCATGAAAGAATATTGAAAAAGAGAGAGAGAAAGACCATGTAATTGTATGGGTCATGAATCAGAGGATAAGGGACTAGCGAAAACAAAAAGAGAAAATAGATATTAAAGAGAGAGAAATCACTTTTTGAAATTGGTGCAAAAAATAGACTAAAATAAACTGTGGAATAGGACCAGCCAAAGGGAAAGAGAGGAAAGGGTAACATCAAATGAAATAAGGAAATAAGGGGGTGAGCGGAAGACAATCAGTAGAAAGAAGACTATTAAAAAAAATTAAAGTAAAACAACTGGAGGGAATCATACTGTGATTGCAGTAGAGGAGGAAACTTGAAACTGAAAAACTTATGTATGGATGATGATTTTCTTAGAGCAAGAAGGAAAGTAGTCTGATGAAGTGAGAAACACATGTGTGTGTGTGTGCATGTGTGTATATGTGTGTGTAATCAATAACTATTCCTCAATATTTAAATTGTCAAGAGATATGAACAAACATCTCTAAAAAGAACTGCAAAACATTTACAATCATATACACACTCATAAAAAGTTCCCAGTTACTAATAAGATAAATGCAAATGAAAATAATCCTGAAGTTTTAACTCACACCCTGGAAACAGGCAAAAGTTGACAGCAGTCAAGATTATAGGTATTATGAAAAGAAAGAAACATATATTCATATTGCTGGTGGAGGTATAAAACATTACAACTATTTTGGAAAGTAATTTGGACTTACTCAAGTAAAGTGACTGAAATGTCCATAGTCTTTGAACCAGAAATTCCATTACTAAGCTTATAACCTAAGGAAGCCATCCATAAGAAAAAAAAATTCCCCATTTACTTAAAAATCTTTATGGCAGTACTTTTTTGTGCTAGCTAAGAACTGAAAAAAATGTAGATGCCCATCAATTGGAAAATGATTAAACAAATTGTGTTATATGAATATAATGAAATATTACTGGACTGTAAGAAATTATCTGAGTGAAGAATACAGAGAAACATGCAAAGAGTTATATGGATTGATATAGAGTGAAATAAGCAAAGTCAGGAATAAAATATTCACAGTAATTAATACAATGCAAATGGAAAGATCTGTACACACATACACACACACACACACACAAATGAAGAGATATGAGAACACTGTCCCACCCCCAAACAACTATTCATTATGGAAGTTGTAGCTCCACAGGGAAGTGTGGGGTGTTCAAAGAGGACTAGTTAGTTTCTCTGTTGCAGCGACTTGCCAAGTCCTTTTCAGAGATGCTACCAACTTTGTTGCCTACCTGGCACTCAGTACTCATCTTTGGCTCCAAGAAGTCACATCCCAGTAAACTGTTTTAGCCAATGGTCTAAGCCAGGTTGAGGGTAACTGCCAGACCTCAGATGCTTGGAAGAATTATGGGACATTTACCTGAATCACATGAAGACTTCCCCTGGCAGAATGGAAGCATGAGAACAATTTGTTCCAATGGCCATGCAGGTGACTCCAAGCAGCTCCTATTGATTGCATGGAGCTTGATCAGACTTCAAGATGCCAAGATCATCTGCTTCATCATGGGCCATTGCCAGTTATTTTGATGCTTATTTTGTCATTGGACTTTGATGATGGGAGAGTCTGACCTCTTTGTGCAACTCTGTCTCATTTAAATCCAGTTCATGTATGAATCAAGATATCACCTGACAATGTCATTAATCCTCTTCCAACCTGAAGAACAAACAACAGGTCCTTATGTGTTACACATTGAACATGTTTCCATAATTTTTTGTTAGACGCATCAGTTATACTTGCCTTTTTATCTCTCTCCAAAAAAAAATGCTATTTGTCATTTAGAATGACTGAGAGAAAGGGGGATGAGGGAGATACTTGGAATACCACAGTGATGTAACAAATAGAAAGTGTTGATAAAAACTTAGTGTTAAAAGAAAGACAAGGTATGGATATATGCTTTCATTAGTATGGGACCCCCTAGATGAAACAGATTGTCACTGTATCGTGAAACTTATATTTCAAGTGATGTGGCTCCCATTATTCATTCAATGTGTCGCAGAGAGAATCTGAACCGAGGATTTTCTGGGACCAAGACTAGGTCTGCAGCCAGTGTACCAAACTGCCTCTACTTAAGTATCTACAAAATAAGAGTGAAAACTCTAAATACAAATTTAAAAAAAAGACTTTTCCTTGTTGTCCTTGCTTACATTTGTTTGGATTTGTTTTGCTTCTGAGGAAGTAGAAGCAGTTGGGGAATAAGAAATGTCTAAGGTCACTTTTGATTTGATTTTTCATGGGAACAAGTATTGTAAGATGTAGAGGTAAGGAGGATGTGCAAGAGTGCCTTGGGTTAGAACTTTTACAAAGGCACACAGATAAGAAAGAATGACTTGTATGAATTATAGCAAGATGAACACTTTGGCTGGACTTGAAGTATGTGAAAAGAATAATTTATAAGAGGTTTTATTGTAAAGGTAGCTTTAGCTAAGAGTCAGTTTGTGAAGGACATTTAATTCCAAACAGAGGAATTTTTATTTGATTCTGGAAGTGATAGTCAATAGTGTTTATTGAATAGGAGATCATATAGACAATTAGCACTTTAGGAATATTACCTTGAAAACAGTCTGGAGATTGAATTAGAAAAAGAAGAGATTTGAGGCAAAAAGAACTATTAGGAGTCTATTGTAATAATCCACATTAGAAGTAAAGAGGGCCTAAGAGAATATGGGGGACAGGTGAGTTACAAAAAGGCATGAATTCACAGTGTTGTGGAAGGAGAAATGACAAGATTTGGCAAATTGATTGACTGTGTAGGAAGGTAAGAGTTTGAGAATGATAGTGATGCTGCAAAGCTCGGTAATTAAGAGGAGGGGATGCCCAAAACAGAATAGAAATTGAAAAGTTTAAAAGACAAGTAGATTTTCTGGGGCAAGGGGAAGGAACATTTGTTCTATTTAGAATGGTTTTGGGTTTGGCAAAGTACATTGAGGTCATCGCCAGCAGCATCCAAAAGATCACAGACTTCCTTTACTCACTCCTTATGTCTGTCATTCAAAGCTCACAACACTAAATGAGAAACTGATAGCCCTGAAAGAGAGAATCGATTATATTGAAGCAAGGATAACAAGGAATTTTACCTTGACTGGTGCAATACATCTACTGGATAGTCACTTCCTAGAAAGCAAGCCTGTATGAGAGAGCACAACAGACTCCAGCTCCTTCCTGACTCCTTATAGACTTTCAAGGCTTGTTCTTACTGTATTAGTTTAAAAAATGTAGCCTTTGGGCTCTATCCTTTGCATCTGTTAGCCTGTGGAATGGAGAGAAGAGTCCAGTTAGAACTCTTGAAAAAACAGAACTAGGTGTTTTACTTGTTGCTTTTTTTTTAAACTTGTAGATATTTCTCAAAGTGGGTAAAAAACTGGAAGTCTGGGACCTCCCATAAGAACGCTTATCAACTTTTTCCTCCATTTCTGTACCCTGCAACTTCTCAGTTTTGAGATGGCTGAACAGCATTTTCATCAAACCCACAATGGCATTTCCAGGTGCACCCTGTTCACTGCCAATTGATAACAAGGTTGCTGAATTCCAGTCTGAGGGGGAATTATGTTGGACTTATCCAAGTTGAAGTCCTCCATTAGAACACAATGACTGCCATAGAATGTTGACTAACCCGTTGGTTTTCTGTCCTTTTAAGGGTAATGGGGCTGGACTCTCACATAGCTAGAGGGGTCATTCTCAAAATTTGTTTCTTTTTTTGTCATTTGTGTTTTCTCTGCCTGTTCTTTCTTCCAATAAACTTCTACTTTATCTGATTGGTGTGATTGAGGTATGGTAAAGAGCAGATGTTCTCTCCCAACTCTAGTGAGAATTCAGATGACTCGGCTTTGTTTACAGATTCCACTCATCTCCTCATTCATGCATAGGGCTTGGATAGCTGCCTAAATGGTCCATTCATGGTACAATTAAATGAATGAATGAATTAAAAGAGCTTGGAATTTGGAATGGAAAGAATAGTGTTCAAATTTTGATTCTACTACTTTTGAGGGGAAAAAAAGTTATTATGGAAGGAGGAGAATCAAAGGATGATGGTGTCCCCAACGCAAAGAGAAGCATGAGTATGCAGGGGAAAGTGATCCATGGTGTAATACTAAAGTCAAGTTTGTGCACAGTTGAAATTTCTGCTGTGCGGAGGCTAAGGAAAGGGAATTATCTGAGTTTGGGAATACTGAGTGGCATTAAGTTTAAAGATGACCCAATATTCACATTGCTTGGCAACAATTAAGTGAGCTCCAATATGTCTGCCTAAGAATGAACAAATTGACCCTGATGACTGGGCAGGTTAGAGCTTCCTAATCAATCAGCAGTAGGGTTGAGCCATTAGGTAACTTCTGTACTTCCAGCCTAGGAAAGATAGGGAAATATAGCCTCAAGTTTATCATTATTCAGTCAATGGTTATGAAAGCTGATTTCTAAGGGGTCATTGATTTTGACAATTAAGATATTGATATTAAAAAAATAAATAAAATAGTAAAACAAAGCAGTAAGACAAGTAAACAATTTGTTAATTTATCACCCCCTAAATGTCTAATTTGTGTTAGAGATGGAGTTTCCTACAACTGAAAAAAACAGATACTTGCTTAATGATCAAATCAATCAAACGATAAACACATATTAAGCACCTATTATCCTCCAGGCACTGTCTTCTGAAAATACAAAAAAGAGACAAAAGGTAGTCACTGTCTTCAAAAAGTTTTCAATCCAATGGGGGAAGATAGCATGCAAACAAATATATAGAGAGTAAGCTACATGGAGGACAAAAGTAGGAAACAATTAAGTGAATAGGCATTAAAATTAAGCTCAATTGGGGAAGAAGGCTTCCATTGAATGAAGGAATTTCCATTGGGAATTTAAAAAGCTAGGGATGTCAATAGGAGAAGTGGAGGAGGGAGAACCTTCTTGGCATGGAGGTGTGAGGCCAAGTGATTAATGAAGATCTTCCCCACCCATTGATGGGCTTGCCGATTGAGGGAAGTTTGATTAGGGGAGTTGTTTTGTAGGAGGGCCCCAAATACCTTTTGTCTTTTCCATTAAGGCACTGGGTCAGAGATTGAGGTTTTACTTTCAGGCTTAGTTTTTGGAAGAATGTTTGGAAAGCTGCTAAGCAGCTCTCTGTCTTTGAAAACACAGATGTTTACATTTCCCTCTCTGGTAAAGATGTGTATATGCTAATGGTCAGGCAGTTTGGAAATGTTGTCTAATGATTTTTGATATCTCTGATTGATTTTCTCTGATACCTGTGCTTGGTTAAAGTGATTGCTAAACCCTCAAAGTGGTCTTTTCTTTCAGAGAAAGAGATCAAAGAACCTGTGGTAGCAGGCTTCCCTTTGTATGTAGGGATGCTTATTAATACAGGGGGACACCCAGAGATAAGGCCTGGAGCCATGAGATGGCATGTCTTGTTTATGGAACTGGCAAGGAGCCACTGTCACTGCACAGAAGAAAAAAAGTGTAAAAAGATTAAAAGAGTGGTAGTAGGGGAATGGGCAGCAGGTGATAAAGGAAATTGAATGTCAAACAGAGGATTTTCTTTTTGATGATGAAAGCAACCAGGAGTCACTGTAGTTTATTGAGTAAGGAGGGTGAGATGGTCATATTTGTGCTTTAGGAGAATCACTTCAGTGGCTGAGTGGAGAGACATTGGAGGTTAGCAGGCACATTAACTTGTGGACCCAGTCTTGCCAAATGTTGTAGACTTGCTCCAGAGTGCTGGCACTGTAAGAGGAGAGAAGTACATGTTTTTGAGAGATGCTACAAAGGAGAAATTGTCAGCCATTGATCATAACCTGGATATGAGATTGTGATGGGGTGAGAGATAATGAAAAGTCTAGGATAATTCTTATGTTTTAAACCTGAAGTACTAGCAATACGTTGTTGTCCTTTACAGTAAGAAATAAGGATGGCAGGAGGTAGGGGAAAAGTTTTGAGGAAAAAGATAATGAGCTTCATTTTGGATATATTGAGTTTAAGCTTTCTGCTAAATATTCAACTTGAGATATTTGAAAGGCAATTGGAGGTGCAAGATTTTAGGTCAACAAAATGTTTAATGTAGGGCAAGTAGATTTGAGAGTCTTTAGCATAAAGATGGTAATTAAATCGATGGGAGCTGAAAAGATTACCACATAAAGTGGTATAAATGGAAAAGGGAAGAGGGGCCAGGACACAACCCTGAGGGACACATGTTTAGAGGGCATGATCCCTAATAGCCTTGTTCCTATATGTACCCTTAGTGACAGTCCAAAAATGTTCAACTGTGAGCAGCATGCCGCTATTGAATGGTGTATCAGCTGGCTATTCTCAGATGTATCAAAACCAATGGCCATGTTACTAAATACTTTTCTGATAACAAGACTAACATTCTGATATTTTGTTGTGTAAGGAAAATGAGTCACACCATTTTCATCTATTTTAGAACAACGATCTAAATGAAAACAGAAAAAGAAAGACCATTAATTTGCAAAAGAAAATGCCCATGGGAAGCAGTAATAACATAAAATAGTTGCAAAAATGTGTAAAGAAGAATCAATGAACAAAATGAACTCCATATCTCAATGCAATATCTCAACAGTGAGACTTGGTGTGATGCAACTTCTGATTGGACTATGACCATATTAAATTCTCAACCCTAATTGACAGAAGAAATAAGATACACAGAGCATTGTGAAGTGCTCAGAAAGTATAACTCCTGTAAAAAAAAATATACTTGGAGAAAATTGGGAAGAGAATCAAGAAATGAAAAAAAAGAATGGATATTTTATTGAAAGTATATAATAGATTACTGAATGAGAGGGAAGAAACAGAGAATTCAGAAATGCTTCACAACTTAGGTGTGAATAAACTGTAAGGAACTCCAACTATCATGCTATCTGTTGAAGTCATCTACTACTAAAAGCAATAAAGACTAAAATTTATTACTTTCTTAAATTATTATTTCTATTTTTAAAATGTGGTGGGAATATTGAAGTGAATGAGTATTTTGCTTTCTGAAGTAAAGATTATGAGAACTTACTTCATCTTAGAGCCTGTTATAACAAGAGAAATGTCTTTGAAACAATTTCAAAAAGTTCAGAGAAATGATACTATACATGACTTGTTCTATGAATGAGATTGGTTTAATTGAGACGTTATCTCTCAAAAAGAAAATTTTTATAACACAAATAGAAGTGGTTTAAATGAGGAAGAAATTGGGGCCATTTACAGATATTAATGTGGTTTCACACTAAATTGGTAAATAAACAAATTTCTCAAAAATGTTTAGAAAATGGAAGATAAGAATGGATTCATGAAAACCTAGGAAGACCTGTATGAATTGACAACAAGTGAATTGTACAGAAACAGGACAGCAATTTGCACAATAGTATAATTTTAAAAAAATTTTGAGTTAGGAAGTGATCAGGGCAATGAGCAACATAAATACAAGGGGACCAATAAGGAACTATCTCAGTTCACCTACCGACAAAGGCATGATGGAAACAAAATGCATACAAGCATATGTGTGTTTATGTGCATGTACAAATGCATGTATCCATGTATGTATGTGTACATGTATATATGTATGTGGAGATATTCATACACATATATACATGGATACATATATAAGTATAGATGCATATATTCACACATATAGATGTGTGTATATACATACATATGAGCATACATACACATGTACATGTATGTGTGTACATATAAATAAGCATACATGTATGTATCTGTACATGGGCAGTTAGGTGGCTCCTTGGAGAGACTGCCAGGCATGAAGTCAAAAAGTCTCTTCTTCCTGAGTTCAAATCTCAATATTTGACCCTGGGCAAGGCACCTAACTCTGTCTTATTTCCTCATCTGCAAAACAACCTAGAGAAAGAAAGGGCAAATCACTCCAACATCTTTGCCAAGAAAACCCCAAATAGGGTAAAAAAAGAGTCAGACAGGGCTAAAATGACTGAACAGAAAAAGTATCATATGTACTTTTACATTTATGTTTAGATATAGCATGTGATAGCTGAAGACAGCCAGTCATATTCTGTGCCCTAGGTAGAGGAATATAGATTATATATGTATGTGTACATATATGTATTGAGTGTCATGTGAACACCAAAGGTGCATGAATAACCCTGAAAGGTGCTCAGAAAACTCTCACATGAGAAATACTAGTCCCCCTTAAGCACCCCATACATCCCATGATGCCAATGTCAATGGCCCTCTTTGAATAGAAGGAAAATCACAAACGTATGTATTTATGGCATTCTGAGCATGTATGTATATATTTGTGCATATAGAACATGGTTGCTAATCTTGTATATTTGGTGGGTATTTGCAAAAACTATTTTGTTTTTCTTCTGCTCCCAGTTAGGGAGTGAGCAAAAGAGAAAATAAATACTTATTAATTAATAAAAGTTAAAGAAAGGAAATGCAAGACCCTGGTAAGTATATGAAGAGGAATCTGGATCAGTGGTGCAGTCTGGTAGGAATTATACCAGATCACTAAAGCCCAGAAGTATGTGGCAAAAGATCTTGAGCTCACTAAAAAAAAATTTAAAAATATTAAAGAAACCCAGAGTGAATTAGACATAAGACAGGAAGACAAGAAGTAAGCACAACTCCTCAATTCATTTTGTGTTGCTTTTCTCAGACAAGAATTATAATTACTAGACAGAGAGAAATAGGGCAAAAAAAATTGATTAACAGTGAACTGAAGCATTTACTTCAGCAACAAAGAGAAATGGCACAGAAGGCAGAAACAAAAGATGATTGAATTAAAAATGATACCTAGTTTGATTCATTGCATAGAGTAGATACAATCAAAAGAAACAACAACCACATCGTGTGTTAAAAGAATAATAGACTTCTGTAATATCTATGTTTAAGTTTAATTCTGTCAATTATTGTCTATGGATGAACCATCCAATCTCTTTAAAACTTAATGTTTTCATCAGAAAAATGGGCAGATAAAGTTTGACCAGCTAATCACTGAGGCTTTCTTTTAGCTCTATTCTTTGTACAGTTTGTCCCTTCTACACGGCAACTTTACATACTCATTTTCAACATATTGTGAGTAGGCATAAGAAATTAAATGGGAATTGTGTGTGTATATATGTGTGTGTGCAAGGGGCAGGGGGAGGGATTTTAATGGAATTCTCAGACTACACTCAGAGGACAGCAGATAACACAGAGTCTATGACCAAATAGTTAACCCAAATTTTACAAGATATTGTATAACAGAAAAAAGAAAAAAATTCATACCTTTTCCTCTGGTACAAAGGGAGAGTCAAAATTTTTCTGCAGATTTTTCAGATGATGGGGGCACTGTGCAAGGGATGGAAGGTATAACTTTACTTGCTGTTTTATTATGATATATTATTTTTTAAAAAATAAAAATAGTAACATTGTGTCAAACAATTTAGATATAGATTGATAAGTTCATTCAGGAAGAATCTTATCTATGTCCATCCTTTCATATATGTAACAGGCACATGTATTAAGTGGTAAGGACACAAAAGTAAAACTGTCCCAAATACCCACTGAGAGAGAAGAAAAAAGTATCAGGGAAGGCCTTATGGACAACATGACACCAGAGTTGTATCTCAAATTGAGATAAGAGATGAGGAAGGAGAAAAATGCATTAAAACATGAAAAATAAATGCACAGAGGAAGTAGGCAGAATGCTGTTTTCAGATAACACTAATATTTCAGTTTTATCGGAACTCAGAGTTTGTAAAGAAAAAAAGTAATTTAAAATAGTATTGTAAATAGATGTAGGAAGCAGATTGCAGAAGTTTTTAAAGGTCTGGCTGAAATGATTTTGTCTTTTAGGTAATGGTTAGCCACTGAAGATTCTTGGACTGAAGGAATAATGTTATGAAGATTATTTTAACAACTATTTGTAGGAATGATGAGAGGCATTGGAGAGATGGGAGGAGGGCACTGATTTAGAATGCTATTTTAATAGCATTGGGGATGAGTTTTTATGACAACTTATAAGTAGTAAAAAATGAAGAAAAAGAACAAATGAGAAAGCTCTCTTGGAGGGAGGATAGTCAAGGTGTTACGAAACAAAAAACTGAGGTTTGAGAATAAGAAAATAGAAAGAATAATGGCCACACAGTCAATCTTACACATAAGATATCTTTATTTATATTCTAGAGACAAGATTTATACAACTGAAGACAATTTTAATCTCAGTAGACTAAAATTTGGCATTAAAAGGAATTTAATATCATTCAAAATTTCCCATTTGGGGTTCAGATATTGTCAACCAAAAATAGAGCAGCAATTTTGTTTTATAAATGACTTTAATGTTTATAGTGAAATGATGGCCATGAATGCCAGATTCAATATTTTGATCATTCAGAACAGCTTGTAGCTCAATATAAAGTGCAACATGAAAAAAATTTTCATGAAAATATTCATGAATAAGCTCATACAGAGGAAGAAAACCAAATGAAAACACAACATCCTAAAAAAACCAGATTTTTAGTTTCATAATAATTTTACTTGTGCAACTATTTTAACTATAGAACATAACAGAAAAATAATATTTCAATTATATTATTTATTGCACTCATAAATCAAAGGACAGACTAGTACAATTGAAAGTCAGAAAGCTATTGAACTAATAAATAAAATTATGTGGGTTTTTAAAAAAATAAAATAGATAAATCATCAGTTGATTTGTTTTAGAAAAGAAATAAAATCATATTACCAATATCAAAAATTAAAGGGTTAAATTCATCAGTAATGAAGAAAAAAATAAAGCATTATTAAAAGTCATTTTGCCCAGATGTATGCCAATAAGTCTAAAATTCCAAACAAAATGAATATTTACAAAAATAGACAATCTTCTCAGATTAACAGAAGAGGGAAAAAAAGAATACTTAAATAAACTCATCACAGGTAAAGACATTGAATAAATCATCAATAAGCTTCCTAACAAAAAATTTCTAGTGCTAGTTAAATTTACAAGTGAATTCTAACAAAATCATTTAAAGAACAATGAAATACAGTATGCCAAAGTAATGAAGCAAGGATTTCTATTGTTGCCATCATTAATATTTTACCAAAATTGATTGCTCTACCAGTAAGAAAATGAAAAGAAAGTGAAGGAATTAGGTCCTCCATCCCCCCGCATGCTGACATGGGCTCAGCATATAAATTCATATTAAATCTATTTTCACATGAGTCATGTTGCAAAAAAGAAACATAATAAATTGAGAGAAACCCTGAGAAACAAAATAGAAACAAAAACAGAGAGACAGAGGGCAAATAATATACTTTGATCTGCATTCATACTCCACAGTTGTTTTTCTGTTTTGTTTACTTTTGTTTTGTTTTCTAGATGTGTACTGTGCCATTCCTCATGAGTCTTTTGGAGTCCTCTTGGATCATTGCATTGGTAAGAAGAAATAAGTCTATAAAAGTTAGTCATCATGAAATGTGGCTTTTACAATGTTCTCCTGGTTCTGCTCACTCCCCTCAGCATCAGTTTCTTAGTTTCTGTTTTGTTTTCTTTTATGGTGACCATCATTATGAAGTTCATCATTTCTCATAGTTCAATAGTATCCATTATATTTATATATCAAAACTCGTTCAACTATTTGCAAGTGATGCACTTCCCCTAAATTTCCAATTCTTTGCCACCACAAAATAAGCTACTATAAATATTTTTGAACATGTGAGTCATTTTTACATTTTTGTTATCTCTTTGAGATGCAGCCCTAGAAGTGATATTGCTGGGCATCAAAATGTATAAACAGTTTTATGGCCCTTTGTGCACAGTTCTAAATCGCTCTCTGTTATGTTTACATTAGTTTGCAACTCCACTAACAATGTGTTATTGATCCAATTTTCCCACATCTTCTCTAGCATTTATAATTTTCCTCTTTTGTCATGTTGGCTAATCTGATACATGTGATGTGGTACCTCAGAGTTGTTTTGATTTGTATTTTTCTGGTTACAAGTGATTCGGAGCACTTTTTTTATTTGACTATAGATACCTTTAATTTCTTCATCTTAAAATTGCCTGTTCACATCCTTTGACAATTTATCAATTTTGAAATGACTTGTATTCTTAAAATTTGACCCAGTTTTAGAAACAAGGCCTTTATCAGAGACACCGGCTCTAAAAATTGTCTCCCAGTTTTCTACTTCCCTCCAAATCTTGATTTTATTGTCTTTGGTTGTGCAAAAACTTTTAAATTTACTGTAATCAAAATTATCCATTTTGTATTTCATAATGTTATCTGTCTCTTGTTTGGTCATAAATTCTTCCATTCTACATAAATCAGGTGAGTTTTTCCATGCTCTCCTAGTTTACTTATAGTATCAGTCTTTATATTTAAATTGTCTAGTAATTTTAACTTTATTTTGGTATATGATGTAAGATGTCCATCTATGCCTAGTTTCTGCCACACCATTTTCCTCTTTTCCCAGCAATTTTTGTCTAATAATGAGTTTTTATCCCAGAATTTAAGGTCTTTTCATTTATCAAGTAGTAGATTAATATAGTCATTAACAACTATGCCTAGTGTACCTAAGCTGTCCCACAGACCAACCACTCTATTTCTTAGCCAATATCAAGCAGTTTTGACAATTGTTGTTTTATAATACAGTTCCAGATCAGATATGATAAGGCCACCTTCTCCAGCTTTTCTTTTCACTAATTCCCTTGATATTATTGAATATCAAAGGAATTTTGTCCTTCCAGATAGATTTCACTGTTATTTTTTCTAGCACAATTTTTAAGAACTATGAAGTTTGAATGCAGATCAAAGCATATATATATATATATATATATATATATATATTTTTTTTTTCATTTTCGTGATTTTTACCTTTTGTCCTGATTCTTTTTTCACAACATTTCTAATATGGGAATGAAAACAAAAAGGAATGGCCTCTAAATTTTCAAGTGAAAAGAAGTCAATCCATATAACAAATTTCATTACTGCCTTATTTTCAGAAATTACCACATTCTTCAAAAACCACCACTCTTATCTGTTAGCAACCATCAAATAGAATCATCTATCAGCATGAAGATTTCAGCTTAGTGAAGACTCCGAAGGTGGTTAGCAATTTTTTTTTCACAATGATGTATTTTTAATTAAGATATGCACATTATTAGACAATAATTTTACTCACTCAATAGAATATATTATATTGTGAACTATATTGCACAATGGATAATGTACAACCAAAATGATCTCATCTTCTTGAGTTCCAACCTCATTTCAGACGCTAGCTGTATGGCCCTGGGCAAGTCACTTAACCCTGTTTGCCTCAGTTTCCTCAACTATAAAAATTTCTTCATTAGCTTGAGAAAAAAAATGCAAATTGACTCTGTAACTTTTTGATGATAATCCAAAATTGGAATCAGAAAGAGTCAGACATGACAGAAAATAAGTAGACAACAATTAGCTACCTTTTTTTGTCTTTTTTAATAGATAATTTATATATTTTTCAATTTCAACATTCACTTCCACAATAATTTTAAATCACAATTTTCTCCCCATCTCTCACATCCCCAACCCCAGGACAGTTACGTATCCCATCCACCCCTTCCTCCAGGCTATCTTCACTTCTATTAACCACCCTTCTTCCATCCCCTTTCCCCTCTATTTTCCTTTAGGGTAAAATAGATTTCTATACTCCATGGACTGTATATTTTAATTTCCAGTTGCATGCTAAAACAATTTTTAACATTCATTCTTAAAACTTTGAGTTCCCTATTCTCTCCCTCCCTCCCCAACCAACCTCATTGAGAAAACTAGCAATTCAATACAGGTTGTACATGTGTAACAATGCAAAGCACTTCCATAATAGTTATGTTGTAAAAGACTAACCACATTTCCCTCTGACTATCCTACCCTTTATTTATTCCATTCTCTCCCTTGACTTATCCTCCCACAGTCGCATTTGCTTCTAATTAATCCCTTTCTCCAATTTGCTGTCCTTTCTGTAATCTTCCCTCTGTCCTTTCCTTTCCCCTTGCCTTTCTGCAGGTTAAAATAGATTTCCATATGCAATGGAATATGTGCTATTCCCTCCTTAAGTCAGAGACCCTGAGACTAAGGCTCAATAATTTCCTTTCATTTCCTCCCTCTTCCCCTCCATTGTAAAATCTGTTTCTTCCCTCCTTTATGTGAGATGACTTGCTACATTCTACCTCTCCAATTCTCTTACTTCTAGAACATTCCATTCAATAGTAAACTTTATTTTTTTATATATTCTCCCTTCATATTCAGCTCACCCTGTGCCCTCTGTACATATACATAAACACACATATATACATATATACGTGTGTGTGTATATATATATATGTATATGTATATACGCATATAAACCCATGTATATATACACATCTCCACATATATAATACACAATTATATACACACCTACATATTTATATTCCTTTTCACTGCCCTAATACTGAAAAAGGTCTCATGAATTACAAATAATATCTTTCCAATTAGGAATATAAATAGTTCAACTTTAAACAGTTCCTTAAAGCTTCTCTTTCCTGTTTACCTTTTCATATTTGTCTTGATTCTTGTATTTGAAGGTCAAATTTACTATTCAGCTCTGATACTTTCAACAAGAATGCTTGGGAGGCCTCTATTTCACTGAAATTTCATTTTTTCCCCTGAAGTATTTTACTCAGTTTTGCTGGGTCGGTGATTCTTGGTTTTAATCCTAGTTCCTTTGACCTGTGGATCCTTTGATTCTTTAGTGTAGAAGTTGCTAAGTCTATGTTGTCCTGATTGTATTTCCACAATAATTGAATTGTTTCTTTCTGACTGCTTGTGATATTTTCTCTGTTGGTGTGGGATCTCTGGAATTTGATACAATATTCCCAGGAGTTTTCCTAATGGTATCTCTTTCAGGAGGTGATCAAGAAATTCTTTCGGGGGGCGGAGCCAAGATGGCGGAGTAGAAAGACTCACATTTGCTAGCTCCGAACCCACAGCCCGTGGATTTCCTCTAAAACAAACTCCTGACAAATTCTGAAACAGTGGAAGCTGCGCAGAAACACAGTGAAGGAGATTTCCTTTGCAGAGAGCCCTGAAAAACCAACCGCAAAGGTACCCTGGACAGGAGCGGAGTCCTGCCCGGCTGAGCGCTCCCCTCCCCCGTCCCGGCTGCGCGGCACTGAGAGGAGCGGGCAGAGCCCAGCAGGCTTCAGGGACCTGATTCCCACAGACGCACAGGTCAGTGAGAGAGACGGGCTGAGAGGGGAGCAGGGTATCTCCAGGACTCGGACCCTCTCAGGAGGAAGCGGCCACGGCAGAGGCGGAGGCAGCTCGGCTGGAGACTCCTAGGGTGGTCACGGGCTCCGCTGAAGCTCCATTGCAAGAGATCTCTGCATAAACCCCCTGAGGGAACTGAGCCTGAGAGGCGGCCCTGCCCTGGCCTGAGAACCAGCAGATAAGCTCCCTTTGAAGAGCAGTCAGGCCTGCCACCAAAAGCCCTGAGGCTGGGGAGCAGCATTTGAATCTCAGACCCCAAGCACTAGCTGGGTGGATTTAGGCCACGGGGTGGAGAGAACTCTCAGAAGTCAAGTAACTGGCTGGGAAAATGCCCAGAAAAGGAAAAAAAACTAAGACCATAGAAGGTTATTTTCTTGGTGACCAGAGGATTGTGCCATTCCTCTCTGAGGACGAAGAGATCTTCTTACC
>CM053774.1:80019808-80035766 GCA_028658325.1 Potorous gilbertii
GATGGAGGGAAATATAGTTAGTCTTATGCAACACAACTATATGGAAGTCATTTGCAAAACTAAACAGATATGGCCTACATTGAATTGCCTGCCTTCCCAAAGGGAATGGGTAGGAGGGAGGGATGGTGAGAAGCTGGAACTTAAAGTTTTAGGACCAACAGTTGAGTATTGTTCTTGCTACTAGGAAATAAGAAATACCGGTAATGGGGAATAGAAAGTTATCTGGCCCTACAGGACAAAAGAGAAGATGGGGTAAGGGAAGGAAGGGATGATAGAAGAGAGGGAAGATTGGTGATATGGGTAATTAGAATGTCCAGTGTATTCGGAAGGGGGGAGGGGACAAATGGGGAGAAAATTTTGGAACCCAAAATCTTGTGAAAATGAATGTAAAAAGTTAAATAAATTTATTTAAAATAAAAAAAAGAAATTCTTTCCACTTCTATTTTATTCCATGGTTCTAGAATATCAGGGCAGTCTTCATTGATAATTTCTTGAAAGATGATATCTAGGCTCTTTTTTTTTTGATCATGGCTTTCAGTTAGACCAATTTTTTTTAAATTATCTCTCCTGGAACTCTTTTCCAAGTCAGTTGCTTTTCTAATGAAATAATTCACATTGTCTTCAATGTTTTTACTCTTTCGGTTTGATAATTTCTTAGTTTCCCATAAAGTCATTAACTTCTATCTGCTCCGTTCTAATTTTTAAATAACTATTTTTTTAGTCAATTTTTGAACCTCCTTTTCAATGTGGCCAATTCACTTTTTAAAGCATTCTGCTCCTCATTGGATTTTTGTACATCTTTTGCCATTTGGGTTAGTATATTTTTAAAGGTGTTAATTTCTTCAGCATTTTTGGAGGATTTCCTTTAGCAAGCTGTTAACTTGCTTTCATGATTTTCTTGCATCACTCTCATTTCTCTTCCCAATTTTTCCTCCACCTCCCTGATTTGATATTCAAAATCCTTTTTGAGCTCCTCCATAGCTTGAGATCATAGTATATTTTTTGGATGTTTTGGATGTAGAGGCCTCGACTTTGATGTCTTCATCTCATGGCATGCTTTGTTCTTACTCATCTGAAAGAAGGGAAGAATATATCTGTTCACCAAGAAATTAACCTTCTGTAGCCTCATTTTTTTCACTTTTTTGGGCATTTTAGCAGCCAGTTACTTGACTTTGTAGTCCTTTGTCAAGCAGAGAGTATACTCTAGGGACCTATAAGTTCTCAGTTTCTCTGAGGTGGAACAATCATGGGCTCTCCTGGTCTGTGTGGTCTGTGAGACATCCGAAGCACTCTTTTCTGCCCTGGAACTTCCTGTAGGGTTCCCTCTCCACAATCACCACTAACTCCACCATGCCAGCACTCCTCCTCACCCCAGAATCACTACTTAGGACTGAGATCCAGATCAACTGCTAGATTCCCCCAGGGTCTTTCGGCTGAGATCTCCAAAATTGCGTGCTTCTGCCACTGACCTGGGACTGGGACTGGGGCCTGATTATGCTCCCCTCTCAGCCAGGTCTAAGAGCTTTCTTACTGACTTTTGAAGCTGTCTTTGATATTTGTGGTCTGGGAATTGCAGCAGCTACCTGTGACTCCATGCCCTGAGGCTTCCTCCACTTCTATCTATGCTGAGTGGCCCAGGCTGGGCTGTGTGCCTTGCTCCAAGTCTGGTTCTATAGACCTTTCCTGTATAAGTCTTCCAGGCTGTCTTGGGTTGAAAATCTATTTTATTCTGCCAATTTGTGGCTTCTGCTGCTCTAGAATTTGTTTAGAGTGGCTTTTTATAGGTATTTTATGGGCTTTGTGGGGAGAACTAGAGCAGTTCCATCCTTCTACTCTGTCATCTTGGCTCCTCCTCTTACACTTTTTATAGGTACTTGAAAACCACAAAATTCATGCAAGTCACTTTATTCTGATTTTTATTTAATTTTGTTGGTCTGGAATTGAACCCACAATATCTTTGATACATGCCTGTAAACAATGACATCTATGTTGTACAATGATCATCTAGGAATGACTTAGGTATTATCAGCATTGCAATTATCCCAGATAATGGTGCAGAACTTATGATAAAAAAAAAAACAACTCTTACCACTTTTAGAGAAAGATCTGATGGTTCCTGGATTCATATGGAAGCATTTACATACACACATGCACACACACACACACACGCACACACCCCACACATGTGTGTTTTCATTTGTAACACAGCTAATATGGAAAGGTTATACATGGTTGTTCACGTATAAACCATATCAAATTGCTTGCCTTCTCAAGGAGGAGAGAGGATAGGAAGAAAGAATTTGGGAATAAAAATTTTAAAAAATGAATTTTAATTTTGCTATGTAGTTGGGAAAATAAAATCAAATAAATGATAAATTATAAGAACATAAGGATATAACGCAAAATTCTAAAATCTGAGGGGGAAATGACCATTACTAATAGAGGGATTTATGAATGATTGTTGGAGCAATTAGTCTTTCAACTGGACTCCATAAGATGGGAGGATAGAGATCCTGCTTCTGAAATAAAAAAAAAATCTGTTTCAAGTTCTGCATTGGACCAGTAGTAATAACTAACATTTATATAATGCTTGCTACAAACCAGTATTATGCTAAATATTGTATAATTAATTTCTCATTTGATCTTCACACTAACCCTGGAAAGTTGATGCTATCAATGTACTCACTCTTCAGTTGAAGAAACTGAGGCAAACAGAGGTTTGATGACTTATCCATTGTTTTTTAGATAGTAAATGTGTGAAGCTGCATTTTAAGTGAGCTCTTCCTAATTAAAAAAGCAGTGCTGTATTCACTCTACCATCTAGTTAACTGTCTCTGGATAGGTCATTTAAACTCAGTATTACAAGCAAATTGAAAAAAGAGCAAACCAACGAATAAGTTTCTGAACAAGTCACTATCTGTGTAGGTAGAGAGAATTAGTCTTTATTTTCACTTTACAGTTTTTACCATATCAATGAAACCATAGTTCTAGTTTAAAATATTTCACTTGGAAATAGGAAAAATAGAATATCGATTACATACAGAATTGCATCATCAGATGATGCTTGTCCAGGGAAAAGATAGTTCATGACAAGGAACTACTGACTACCTTTCCCCTTCAGTTCATGCTATAAGTCATGACAGGGAAATTTAATTGAGAAATTCGTTGAAGAATAAACAATTTAAATAAAGAGGAAAAATGCATTGAAATTTTACATATACATGCACACACACATAGTTATATCAAAAGAATTCATTCCATGAATAGATTTATCTCATTTTATGTTATTTCCTAATATCATATTAATATTTTGAAAGCTCCATTAATTCCCTCAAATTCATGGAATGTTATGTTCACTGGAACATTAATTTGCTTGGTGGCTCTCTAGTGACCTAATACAGTTATCCAAGAGTATTTGCAGGAGTCTTGATTGTCTTGTTTAAAGGAGTGATGCTTACTTTGTGATATACTGCACTTACTTTCCTCACCAAATCTCAGTAAAACAGAAGCCAATCAAATCAAAGCTATTACTTAATTCCAGATGATCACAGAGTTGTCAAATTTTCTTGAGGTTGTCCACTCTGACTTCTACTGAATGGGTCATCATTGACATCACTTTCTCAAATTTTCACGTGCAGTTGATTAGTAAAAGAGGTAACCAGAAATTGATTAACAAAATTTAAACTAGGAAAGGAATCTTAGAAATAAACTCATTTAACCCTGCCTTTTAGAGATGGAAAAGCTAAGTCAAGAGAGATAAAATATGGACATACAACAATGAAGGGGAACCAAGTTCTCTCATCTACAGTCTAATATATCAACCTGGTATAGACTCTAATCATTTCACACATGAATTACTGCAATAACTTGCTGATTGGTCTCTTTATTTTAAAATCTCTCCCTACTATCTTCCTATCTTCCTATCTTCCACTGAATGTCACTTCCAGTGTAAGATATAAAATCCTTTGACCTTAAAAAACAAACTAGCAAACAAAAAAATCCTTTATGACCTGGCTACCTCACATGGTGACAGTCTTTTTAGAACTTCTGTTCTTCTGTGATACCCCACTTCTCCATCAACTGCCCTTACCCTTATGCAAAGCAAACCATTGACATAGTCATCCTTGCAGTCTGTCACATAAGATACTCCTCTAAGCTTTAGGGATTTTAGACTGGCTATTCCCCATATCTTGGACTTTATCACATCCACATCTCTTGCTCCTACCTCCCCTGGCTTCATTTAAGTTGAAGATAATGTATCATCTACTGAAAGAAACCAGGTAGAGCCTACTGTCATCTCTCTAAGATGAATCTCTAAGTTATACTCTATGCTGCATAACTCATTCATATGTAGTTATTTCATTTTCTCTTACATTATATTTTCAACTCCTTGGAAACAGGGACCATCTTCTTGCCTTTCTTTTTATTCTCAGTGTTTAACACAGTGACTGGCACAAAGTGGATACTTATTAAATATTGAGTGAATGACAAAGACTCTTTTCTAGATACTACTTTGACAAAGAAGTTGCCTGAAAGTGGCAATTTCCATAGTGGATAAATGTAAATTTAAATTTATCTCAACAACTCCTGTCCCCAATCTACCTTCCCTTCTATCAGCCCCCTTCTTCCATTTCTTTCCCTTCTATTTTCTTATAGGGCAAGATAGATTTCTATACCCCATTGCCTGTATGATTTAATTCCCACTAGCATGTAAAAACATTTTTGAACAATCAGTTCCACATTCTCTCCTTTCCTCTTATATTTGTGGAGAAAGCAAGCAATTCAATGTAAGCCATAAATGTATAACCATGCAGAGAACTTTCATAAAAGTCAGGTCATGAAAGACTATACACATTTCCCTCAATCCTGTCCTCCATTTATTCCATTCTCTCCCTTGACCTGTCCTGCCACAATAGTGTTTGTTTATGGTGACCCCTTCCCCCAATCTTCCATCTTTCCTACTATCTTCTCTCTTCTATCCCCTTGCCTCCCTGTTTTCTTGCAGGGTAAGATATATTTCCATATTCAATTGAATGTGTGTTATTCCTTCCTCAAGCCAAATCCAATAAGAGTAAGGCTCACTTACTTTCTCTCACTTTCACCCCTTCTATCCCTCCATTGCAAAAATCTCTTTTTTTGACTCTTTTATGTGAGATGATTTATTATGTTCTACTTTCTCTTTCTCCAAGTACATTCCTCTCAAAACTTAATTTTTTATGTCTCCTCCCTTCATATTCAGCTCACTCTCGCCACACACACACACACACACACACACACACACACACACACACACGCACTACCCTTATACTGAAAACAGTATCATGAGTTACGAATATCATCTTTCCATGCAGGAATGTAAACAGTTCAACTCAGTTTACCTTTAATGAATTCCTAATGGCTTCTCTTCCCTGTTTACATTTTCATGTATCTCTTGATTCTTGTACTTGAAAGTCAAATTTTCCATTCAACTGTGGTCTTGTCAACAAGAATCCTTAGAAGTCCTCCATTTCATTGAAATTCCATTGTTCCCTATAATAATCAGTTTTTCTGAGTGGATGATTCCTGGTTTTAATCCTAACTCCTTTGACCTCTGGAATCATATTCCAAGTCCTCCAATCCCTTAGTGTGGTAGGAGTTAAATCTTTTGCTATCATGCTTGTGTTTCTACAATCCTTGAATTGTTTCTTTTTGGCTGCTTGTAATATTTTCTCTTTGATCTAGGAACTCCGATATTTGTCTATAATTTACCTGGAAGTTTCACTTTTGGGATCTCTTTCAGGAGGTGATCAGTGGATGTTTTTTCGATTTCTATTTTACCCTCTGGTTCTAGAATATCAGGGCATTATCCCTTGATAATTTCTTTTTTATTTTTCTTTTTTCTTTTTTTTCGAAGGGTTAGAAATCACTTTAATCAAACACACGCATCAGTTCTAGAAATTCAATGGGATTTGGAGGTCTTTCTTTTGCAAGTCCCTGTAATAAAATGGGTACAGCAGTTTGTTCTAAGTAGCCAGGAATTGGCAATGAATGAAAGTCCACCTTCTGTTTTGATGACTTTTCTGCTTTAATCATTTCATTTTCCACTATTTTCTCAATGTTTTCTGTGAGGTCATAGTCAGAGTGCAGATTTTCTGAGACTGATGTCTGTTCTCATAGCAGCTGTTCTGGCTCCATGAGGCTGGCTCAGGACACAAGTTGTGCTCGAATCAAACTGCACCCCCAAAATTTCTTGAAAGCAGATGTTTAGGATTTTTTTTATCATGGTTTTCAGGTAGACCAATAATATTTTAAATTATTTCTCCTTTATACATTTTCAGAGTCATTTGTTTGTCCAGTGAGATTATTTTTCATTCCTTTGGTTTTGTTTTCTAATTTCTTGATTTTTCATGAAGTCATTAGCTTCCATTTGCTCCATTTTAATTTTGAAGGAATTATTTTCTTCAGTAAGCTTTTGGTCCTCCTTTTCCATTTGTCCAATTCTGCTTTTTAAGACATTCTTCTTCTCATTAGATTGTGGACCTCTTTTGCCATTTAGGTTAGTCTGTTTGTAAAGGTATTATTTTCTTCAGCATTTTGGGGGTTGCCTTTAGCAAGTTGTGAACTAATTTTTCATGATTTCCTTGCATCAGTCTCATTTCTCTTCCCAATTTTTTCTCTACTTCTTTTACTTGATTTTCAAAATCCTTTTTTAAATTCTTTCATGGCCTGAGACCATTTAATATTTTGCTTGGAATCTTTGGATGTAGGTACCTTGACTTTGCTGTCTTCATCTGGTGGCATGCTTTGATCTTCTTTGTCATAAGAAAATACATTTTCATCAAACATAGTCTTATTTTTCCCCTTTTTGCCTTTTCCCCAGTCAATTCTTTGCTTTTGAACTCTTTGTAAGGTGGAGGCTATATTTATCTTCCATTAAGAGATACCTCAATGATTTATTAATTTGATTAGATTAGAAGGTGCCACACAATTGGGAATTTCCATATTGTCTAAGTTCCCTGTGATAGTCTTAGGCTTAATGATTTTAATTGATCTCGGAAAAAATGTTCATCAAAAGCAGAAAAGTGGGAATAATATAATTTTGCTGGTGTTGCTATCAGGACTAACCCTTGCACTATAAATATATCATTTTCATTAAACCTACTGTTCATTTTCTGTTGTCTCCCTCTATAACATGGCTGTTTCAAGCTTCCTCATTTGCTACTACAATAACATATTATTTTGTAGTTTTATTAAAAATAATAAATCTAATATTTATACAGTATTTATTACATACCAGACACTTTGCTAATTGTTTATCAATTGTTATCTCATTTTCTTCTCATGACAACTCTGTCAGGTGACATACATATCTCCATTTAACAGAGGAGGAGACTGAGGCAAACACACAAGTTATTTGACAAGAATTATACAACTAATGTCTGAGGCAAGATTTTAAGGCATTTCTTTCTAACTCTATCCCTAATGATTTTCCCAGTGTCCCCTAGCTGCCCTATAACTTCATAGTCCAGATAGTTTGAAATTTGCCAAATTTGTCAATTCCTATTGTTACAATTCTCTGTGACAGAAAGGAGGAAAGAATGAAGAGGTAGATTCAAACTGTATTACTTAACTCAAAAATTACAATGAATTGTTTCCTTATATTCAGGCCTTTGTGCATTTATCTAAGAGATTAAGTATAGAAGATCTCATTATTCTTTTATTTATTAGATTGTTTCATCCTAAAAATCTCTTTATAATATCATTAAAACGAAATGAATAGTGCCTTTGGGAAGCAAGTAAATTTAAATGTGAAAATATTTCATAAACAATGATTACCATGATTAATTGTGTTTGATGCAGACATAGTTAACTGTGCTATTGTACGTAATTATAAGTTAGCTATCAGAATTAACAGTTTTTCATAAAAATTATTTTACAAGTATACTTTTACAATAAACTATATAGAAATATAGAGTTTGATATTATATATAATAATAATATATAATATATATTAATATGATAATATAATATATATTATGTAATATATTATATAATATATTATATGTAATAATATAATATAAAATATTGTTTTATTATTATATATAATATTTATGACTTAATGAATTTAATATATGGTGTTCACAGGTCCTTGAAAGAAAAAATTTCCAAGAAACTACTATATGTGTTGAATATTTAAACATTTATAAAGAATATGTTAAGCACTGTTTTATAAGAATGAGTTTCTCTGGTATTATAGTGTAAATGATGGTTGTCGTGAAATTGAGATTCTGAAATCTTCTAATCCTTCTAAAAATGAGATAATGAACTGTGGTTAAAGAATTCATTTATAACCTTCTCAGCTTTTGGCCAATGTGACAAAGAGAATAACATTTGATCACACATGCCAGACTGGAACTGATTTCACTTTGGCCAACTGTAACAAAAATTTGAATAACTTTTTCAATATGGTAGTTTCAAAGAATTTGCAAGCAATCTCCAAGACTGGAAACCAAGCTATCCCTTCCTGCGACCCAAAAGTGGATTTCTCTCAGACTCATGAGAATGAAAAATTCTCATATTAGAAACTCTATTCCTGCTCTTCTGAAACACAATAAAATTTCCTCCTGCTCCATTAAGGATGGATTATGAATTTATATGACTTTTCCCTCTATGTCTTATAAACACTTATGAGAAGTGGCTTGCATGTAGAAGGCCACTTGCTCCATTGACACACTTCTCTTTGCATCAGCCATGCTTCTCCTTGACAAAGTTATAAATAATAATATTGGCTTACATTGTAAAAGGTAATAAAGTAGATTTTCTTGCCATGACATCCCCCATACCTATTTCTGTATCCCACTCTATATTTACTTCTTTGAAGATAAAATCAATCTGGTATATGTATAACACAAATACCACAAACACTATTATGAAAAGTAATTTAATTTTAGTCAACCATAAATCAGTGATGTTTATTTAAAGAAAAGAGAAACAAAACATAACAGTGAGATTCCAGTAGTGTATTCAAAGACTGTCTTTGAACTGTTTGGGAGAGATTTGAAGATTTGTTCCAACAACACAAGTAGAAAGAACATTGACTATGAAGCCAGAGGAGATGGATTCACATCCTGACTCTGATACTAACTAGGTGAACCTTGAATAAGTCACTCTCTGCTTTTCTCTTGAGTTTTAACACCTTCAAAATGGAAGGACAAGACTATCTGGCCTCTGAACACCCTACAAGCTCTAGACTGGCAAATCTATCTTTATCATTACTGACATGTACATGATGATTTAAAACTTTCAAAGTTCTTTGTATCCATTATCTTATTTTGGTGGCATTTCTGGCAGAATAATGGATTTGGAATCAGGAAGACCTGAGTTTGAACCTTACATCACTCACTTGCCACCTATGCGCCATTGGCCAAGTCATTGATCTCCCATTCTCTTTCCTCACATACAATGGACATAGCACCTAATTCTCAGAGTTTTTATGATTTTCAAAGGAGATACTATGTTCATAACTTTTTGTAATATTCAAGTGTTAAGTAAATTGCACCATTATTATTAAAAAATTAACAAGTAACACTATTACCTTTTAAAAAATAAGAGTTTTAATCTCAGGGTGGTTTAATGACTTTTCCTTGACTATATAACCAATAAGGGGTAAGGGTACAAATTTGAGCACAGGTTTTCTTGACACACATCTAACACTCTATAATGCAAGTGGTTTCCTTCTAGTAAGATCATTCCTCTATATAACTCTTATATCTAGAGTTCATTAAAAATGAATAGGTGCTAAATTGTCCAAGAAAATTTAATAGAAGTTTTACCAATAAATAGTATTAGATAAATCAAATGACTTTTAAGGGTTTATGCAACTTGATTGCATTAGAAGAAATCAGGCATCCATTTAATATGTACATATTTCATAATTCAATATTTTAATTTTTTATTCTTGTCTATATCTGAAAATAGTCATATCAAAGTATATACAGGAAAATAAAACTATTTAGACTATCATAATGACACATAAAATGACTAGCAGAGATTAGATTAGGGTCTCAGTTTCCCCCTCTGAGGACAGGAAGTCACTAGCTCTAAAACCAAACAAATGGAGACAAAGGTAGAGAGGGAACAAAATGTAATTTGAGGGAAAATCATTGGCAACTGGGGAAATCATGAAGGACTTTATTCAATAATGGCATTTGAGTTCAGTCTTAAAGAAAACAGGGATTTGATGAAGTATGATAAATCTGATGAGTTTGAGTGCATATATGAAAGCCAATGTTAAGGCACAGATGTGTCAAAAGGAATACTCTCTGATTTTGCTGGATGTGGCTGGATCACAGAAGGTGCAGATAGAGATAATATAGAGAGACTAGAATGGTAGAAAAGAGCTAGTTGTGAGGAATTTTTGTTTTTAGTATGAACTCAACTCTTAATCATCATCAGTTGATATTAGAGCTAATAAATACCCATAAGAATTTATTGTGTCAAGAAACTTTCATTCTACAAAAAAGAAAAAAATTGACTTGAACTCTGATATTAGAACTAGAAAGCAAATCAGTTTATATTCTATTATACTCAGACAGAATTTAATCCTCTGGGTCCTACAGAGATAAGCTCATCATTCAATCTGAGGTAATTGTAATCATTTTAAAGAGGGTAACTGGGGTAGAAAGTGTAATGTAGGTTAAAAAAAGAGAAAGAAAATAAGGTTATTTTCAATAACCACTGGCCTTCCTTCCCTCCAAATAAAAAAAAAACCTAATAATTTTGTTCTCATCATTAGAAATCCTTATGATGATGTATTTCTTGGCTCTTGTTTTCATTGCTCTGCTGAGAATTACAGAACTGAAAAACTAGAGAGAAATCAAGAGATTATCTGGTGTAGTCCTTTGTAAAATACATATGGTGTTAAGTATTGAGATGAAATGTAAAATGTATATGGTGTTAAATAGTGAGATGAATCAAAAGAAATGAAGAAATATAAATCTAGGCCATTTTGAACGTCTTCAGAGTCAGAGATAGCATGATATCTCTAGCTATATTTTTCATACTGTTAACTCAGAATGCTACATGTGTATGTGTATATGTGCAATATGCATGTAATATGGGCATATATAATGGATATATGTGTGTATATATATATATACACGTGTGTGAATATATACATATATACATATTTATGCAACATCAGTATACATGCATACACTAAGCTCCCCTCTTTCCTAATGAAAAGGTTTTCATTTTTTCTCCCAAATGTCAATTTTGTATGTAATAAGTAATACCAGGAGAGAAAATCCTCTCTGACAACGCAGGATCTGTGTTGATGGAGTATAAAACATACTTCGGAAAAATTATTTTAAATTAAATACAAAATAAGAGAAGGAACAAAAAAACACACTGCAATGTGCACAGCAGAAGGAGAAGATTTTAAATATAATGCAATAAATTTTTACTTCAAGAAATCGTATATAATTAAATCCTACACACTGTGTTCAGATCTGTCCATCTTTTCCTTCCTTCCTTGTAGGTTTTATATTCTTTTGTGCTGTATACTTTTTATTTTGTTCTTTCTCTCCTTTTTTCCCCCTCACCCAAGAAGGTAAATGACACACAAAAACTGGCCATATATTAGGCCATAAAACCCTCACATTAAATTCAGAAGCACAGAAATATTAAATGCATCTTCTTCAGGAATGCAGTCAAAGTAGTATTTAGGGGAAATTTTATATCTCTAAATTCTTACATGAATGAAATAGAGAAAGAAGAGATCAATTGATTATTGCAATTAAAAATTTCCAATTAAATACCAAATTAGAATTTCTGAAAATCTAGGTAGAGAGTAATAAAATTGAAAGTAAGAAACAAGAGAATTAATAAATAAAACTAAGTTGGTTTTATTATAAACTAATAAAATAGACAAACTTTTGGTTTATTTTATTAAAAAAATAGGAAGAAAACTAAATTACTGGTATCAAAAATGAAAAGGATAAATTCACCAGCAGTAAAGATGATTTAAAAGCAATAATTAGTAGTTATTTTATCCAATTGTGAGTCAAGAAATCAAACAATCTAAGTGAAATGGATGAGTATTTAAAAAAATATAAATTGCCTAGATTAACTGAAGAGGAAATAAATACCTCCATTTTAGAAAAAGAAATTGAGCAATAATTGAATGAACTCCCTGGAAAAAAAAATTTCCCAGGCCAAATGGATTTACAAGTGAATTCTACCACAGCTTAAAAGAAAAATTACTTCCAATAATAAATAAACTGTTTGGAAAAATAGACAAAGAAGGAATCCTATGAAATATTTTTTTGTTTAATGGCACAATATGGTGATGATACCTAAACCAGGAAAAGTCAAAACAGAGAAAGAAAATAATAGACCAATTTCCCTAATGAATACTGGTGTAAAAATTTTAAATAAAAATTACCCAAGAGATAATTCATTATGAGAAAAATATACTATGACCAGGTGGGGTTTATACCAAGAATGAAGGATTGTTTCAATATTAAGAAAGCTATTGGCATAATTGACTATATCAATAACAAAACTAACAGAAATGATATGATTGTCTCAATAGATGCAAAAAAAAAAAAAGATTTTGACAAAAGATGGCTCTCATTCCTCTTAAGAGCATGACTCAGGAGAAAAAAGTGAGATGGTAACCTCATACAGCCCTCCCTCACTCAAATTAAAGTTAACTACAAGTCATGTCATCATCTTGATGTCATGACCCTTTTCAAGAATGAAGGACAAACACAACCTGGGAGTGAGTAGCAGCTCTCCTCCTCCTTCTGTTTCTTCTCCTCCCCCTCTTTCTCCATTCCACACCCAAAAATTGCCTTTTTTCCTCTGGGTTTACTGGCTACATTTCTTGCTCAAAGATCAAGCCTGAAACTCAATTCACTCTGGAGCTCATAGACTGGACAACAAGTCCCTACCCACCTAGCACAAGAGTGGATTTAAATACTAAATAGAAATTGTTTTTCTTTTACCCAGGAACCCTGAAGGTATTCTCTTCCCAATTCAATTTTTTCTTTTATTAAAAGGACCATCAAAGAAGCCTATTGACTGAGTAGGTATATCTCACTCAAAGTGAGCATGTTTTAAGACCTTAACCTGAAAGGGCCAGGGTCTCACATTGTACTTTAGGCCACTTTAGTCATCTTGATAAATATCAGGTCACTAGATCCAGATGGCTCAGGAGAAGAAAGTGAAGTTGATGACCTTGCACAGCCCTCCCTCACTCAAACCAAAAATAACTGCAAGTATGTCATCTTGATGTCATGATCCTCTTTGGGAACAAAGGACAAACACACACACACACACACACACACACACACACACACACACACACACACTATGTGACATAGAAATAAGGGGAGATTTTCCTAAAATGATAAGTAGTATCTATGTAAAACCATCAGCAAGAATTATATGTAAAAGAAATAAGGTAGAAACTTTCTCAATCAGATTGGGGTGAAACAAGGATTGCCATAATTCCCACTTTTATTCCACATTGTACTAGAAATGTTGACTTTAGCAATAAAAGAAGAAAAGTTAATTGAAGCAATTGGAATAGGAAATGAGGAAACAGAACTCTCTCTATGTGAAGATGATATGATGGTGTACTTAGAGAATCCTAGAGAATCAACTAAAAAATTACTTGAAATAATAAATGAAATTAACAGAGCTGCATGATAGCAAATAAACCAACACACATCATCAGTATTCTTATATATTACCAACAAAGACCATCACCAAGGGATGGAAAGAGAAATTTCATTTAAAATAGCTGCAGAAAATATAAAATATTTGTGACTCTATCTGCCAAGACAAACCCAGGAACTATATGAATACAAATAGATAACACTTTTCACATAAGGTCAGAGGTAAACAATTGGATAAATATCAAATGCTCATGTGTGTACTGAGATAATATTCAATTTTACCTATATTAATTTACTTGCATAGTGACACACTAAGTAAACTACTAAAAATTGCTATGAAGCCAAAAAAATATAACGGAAGAACAAAACATCAATAGTATCAAGGGAATTAATAAAAAAGAAATACAAAGGAAGTTGGCATAACTGTACCAGATCTAAAACTATATTAAGTGGCAATCATCAAGACTAAGAAATAGAGTTCTGAATCAATGGAATAATTTAGATCCTTAAGACACAATATAAAATTATTATTGTAACCTATGATTTGATAAATCCAAAGACTCCAGCTCCTGTGATAAGAACTCACTATTTGACAAAAACTGCTGGGAAAACTGGAAAATAGTATGGTAGAACATAGGCATACATCAATATCTCACACCAAGATAAGGTCAAAATGTGTATATGATGTAGACATAAAGGGTGATACCATAAAGAAATTAGGAGAGCAAGGAATAGTTTATCTGTTATATCTATGGAGAAGGGAAAAATTTATGACCAAATGAGAGATAGTTAATGTTAAGAAATGCAAAATTGATAATCTTAGTTATATACATTAAACAGGCTTTACATCATTACACAAAACCAATGTAACCAAGATTAGAAAGAAAGCAGAAAGTCAAGAAACAATTTTTACATGCCAGTGTTTCTGATAAAGGCCACATAAATAAACAAACAAATAAATAAATAAATAAACAAACAAACAAATAAATAAATAATTGAGTGAATAGATAGACAAATAAGTAAATAAATAAATAATCAAGCAGACAGATAAATAAATAAATGAACGAATGAATGAAGCCAATGGATGAATACATAGAGAATAGAGTCAAATTTGTAAGAACACAAATTGTTCCCCAATTGATAAATAGTCAAAGAATATGAAGTTTTTAGATGAAGAAATCATAGTATATAAAAAAAATATCAAAATCACTATTGATTAGAGAAATGTAAATCAAAACACCTCTAAGGCACCATATCACACCTATCAGATTGGCTAACATGAGAGAATAGGAAAATGATAATTGAAACACTAATGCATTGTTGATGGCGTTATGAAGTGATCCAGCTTTTCTGAAGAGCAATTTACAACTATGTCCAAAGGGCTATAAAGCTGTGCATGCCCCTTGACCCAGCAATATAACTCCTACTTCTTTCTTCCAAACAGATTCAAAAACAAAAGGACCCACATGTACAAAAATATTCATAGCATCTTTTTTCTCTTTTGGCAAAGAATTGGAAATTGAAGGGATGTCCATCAGATTGAGAGTGGCTGAACAAGTTGTCATATGAATGTTATAGAATACGATTTTGCTATAAGAAATTATGAACAGCCAAACTTCAGAAAAATACTCAGAAAATTTACATGAAATAATACTGAGGTGCGCAGAAATAAGAGAACATTGTGCAGTTACAACACTGTACAATGAACAACAATGATCATTTAGCTCTTCTAGATTTAGCTCTTCTCTGCAATACAATGATCAAAGATAATTCCAAATGACTCATGATGGAAAATGTTATCCACATCTAGAGAAAAATCTATGGAGTCCAAGTATAGATAAAATTAAACTATTTGTCTTTTTTCTATTGATTTTTCCCTTTGTTTTCATTTTTCTTACACAATATGAGTATTAGAAATATGCTTAATATGATTGTACATACATAACCTATATTAAATTGCTTGCTATTGTGGGGAGGGGACAAGGAAGGGATAATATTTTGGAACTCAAAATCTTATAAAAGTGAACGTTGAAAACTAACTTTACATGTAATTGGAGAAAATAAAATATTATTTAGTGGAGAAAAATAAGAAAGTGCCCACTCTCTTCCATAAGACTGGGTTTTTTTTTAACAAATAAACCTTGACAGTATTGGGGGCGGAGCCAAGATGGCAGAGTAGAAAGACTCACATTTGCTAGCTCCGAACCCACAGCCCATAGATTCCCTCTAAAAAGAACTCCTGACAAATTCTGGAACAGTGGAAGCTGCGCAGAAACACAGTGAAGAAGATTTCC
>CM053774.1:80036266-80056331 GCA_028658325.1 Potorous gilbertii
TCTAATTTTGAGGGAACTATTTTCTTCAGTGAGCTTTTGCACCTCTTTTTCTACTTGGCTAACTCTGCTTTTGAAAGCATTCTTCTCCTCATTGCCTTTTTGAACCTCTTTTGCCAATCAACTTAGCCTATTTTTCAAGGTGTTATTTTCTTCAGCATTTTTTTGGATCTCCTTTATTAAGGTATTGACCCATTTTTCATGCTTTCCTTGCATCTCTCTCATTTCTTTTCCCAGTTTTTCCTCCACCTGTCTAACTTGATTTTCAAAATCCTTTTTGAGCTCTTCCAAGGCCTGAGCCCATTGGATATCTATTTCAGAGGTTTGGGACACAGAGGTATTGAATCCTATGTCTTTACCTGATGGTAAGCATTGTTCTTCTTTGTCAGAGAGGAAGGTTGGAATCATTTGTTCTCCAAGAAAGTAACCTTCTATGGTCTTATTATTATTTTTTCCCTTTTTCTGGGCATTTTCCCAGCCAGTTACTTGATTTCTGAGAGTCCTCTCCACCCCTGGCCTAGGTCAGCCCAGCTAGTGCTTGGGATCTGAGATACAAATGCTTCTCCCCAGCCTCAGGGCTTTTGGTGTCAGGCCTGGCACCTCAATGGGAGCTTACTTCCTGATGCTCAGGTGGGGGCAGGGCCACCTCCCAGGCTCAGTTCCCTCAGGGGGTTTATGTAGAGACCTTCTGTAATCGAGCTGCTGCTGAGCTCCTGCCTGCTCTGGGAGCCTCTGGCCACCTGCTGCCTCTGCTGTTGCCTCCTGAGGGGGCCTGAGTCTTGGAGACACCCAGCTCCCCTCTCAGCCAGTCTCTCTCACTGACCTGTGAGTCTGTGGGTGGAGGGACCTTCGTGGCTGCTGGAGATTCTGTCCCTGAAGCCTGCTCGGATCTGCTTGCTCCTTTCAGTGCCATGTGGCCAGGGCAGGGGAGGGCTCCACTCTCGTTTGGTGTTCGATGGACCTTTGGGATCGGTTTTTCAGGGCTCTCTGGAATGGAAATCTCCTTCACTGTGTTGCTGCGTGGCTTCTACTGTTCCAGAATTTGTTGGGAGTTCTTTTTAGAGGAATTCCATGGGCTGTGGGTTCGGAGCTAGCATATGTGGGTCTTTCTATTCTGCCATCTTGGCTCTGGCCCCCCCAAATAATCTTAATATGCCATGTAACCTTATTGTGTGTCATAAAATAAACATTTTCCAAAGTTATCTCCTTTATAATAAGTTGTGATATGTGTCCCAGGAAACTGTTCAAATTTAGTTAGAGAGACAGAAATTCATTTTTTTCTAAAATCACTCCAATGGAAAAAAAACAGAACTTTTCCACTATAGATATCAAAACAGACCCTAAACAAAAAAGTACCTTAGGTTTTTCCATTTTATCTGTTACTCAATAACAATTTTAATCCATAATACTATGATATAATCTTCACTTTTTTCCACCATATGGTATTCTATCTACACACACACATATATACACACACACCATCGAACAAACCTTCCAGGGAAGATCTATTCTGTAACTAGCAAAGATTAGCTAAATTGTTCCTTAAATGATCTTGAAATAAAGAAGCAATAATGCAACTACCAAAAAAGAAGACATCTGCTAGTAATAACACAAACAAACAATTTTCTTCATGAATTCAGTACAGTAGAAAAAATATGGGAGTTGGAGTCATAAACTTATCTCCAATGTCTGTAGATGACTTGCTGTTGACCTAGGGCAAATCATTGAGATGTTCTGACCTTATCTTATACATCTGGAAAATGATCATTTTTGAACTGTTTGGTAACTGTAAATTCTTCTGGTTCAACATCTGCAACCTACTGTAATCATTTCAATAGAGCTTTAAAAAAATAACTCCCAAAATTCATTTTGAAGAACCAAAAGTCAAGAATATCAAAGGAAACAATTGAAAAAGAGTTAAAGGGAGGCAGCTTAGCAGTACCAGAACTTAAACTATACTATGAAGTAGCAATTACAGAAACCATTGGTACTGGCTAAGGAATAGAAAGGCTTATCAATGAAAAAGAGTAGACATGCAATTTTCAGAAGCAGATAAATATTATAACCTTATATTTGGCAAAGGTAATGACAAGATTTGAGAATAAGAATTCATTTGGTAAAAATTGTTGGGAAAATGGGAAAGCAGAATTGCAGAAAATGGACATAGACTAATATCTTACATTACCAAGATAACATTACCATTAACGGGGGAATGGTTGAACAAAGTGTGCTATGTGATTATGATGGGATACAAGTGTACTACTAGAAATGATGATCTCAATTACATTAGAAAAATATGAAAAGACTTGCATGAAATAACAGAGAGTGAAATTAACTGAATCAAGAAAGTATTGTAAAATAATAGCAACATTGATTTAAGAATGACTTTGAGTGAATATCATTTTGACTATTATAAATACCTGAATGAAATTCAAAGGGCAAATGAAGGAAGATACTATCTACATCCAGAAAAAGAACTTATAAGTAGAAGTATGTAAAGAAATATTTTACATATCTATGTGTGTATCTATTTGTGTCTAATGGTAGCCATTTCTAGGGTGAAGTAGAGGGAAGAAAGTAAAGGGAAAAAAAGAAAAAGAAAGGAAAAAAAGAAATTTACATAACAAATTTATTTTACATTTAAATGGAAAAATTTTTAATTGTAAGCAATAGATATGTATTTTCATATGCTTTCTTTTTATTGCACTTTTATGGAAATACTTATTTTCTACCACAAATTAAAAATCAAGTAAGTGTGCAGAGCCAAGATGGCAGAGTAGAAAGACACATATACACTAGCTTTTCCTTCACAGCCCATAAAATACCTGTAAGAGATGACTCTCAACAAATTCTAGCGTAGCAGAAGCCTAGAACAACAGAGTGAAGTAGATTTCCACCCAAAGGTACCCTAGAAGGCCAACAGGAAAAGTCTATTCCACGGGATGCTGAGTGGAGCAGAGCCCAGCCCTGGCTATGTGGCACCAGGAATAATAGGGCCAGAAGAAGCCCTCAGGGTAGAATCCCCTGATCCCTCAACCCACAAATGCCAAAAAAACCTTCAAAGGTCAGTGATATGGCTTTCCCAACTGGGTGAGAGGGGAACAGGGTTTGGTGGTAGCAGCATCAGCATCCATCTATGAAGCACTTGGCCTAAAGCCCCTGGGGGAATTGAGCAGCCCATTTGAACCTCTACCACCCTGAGCACAATTCTGGGATAAGAAGGACCACTAGGACCCTCCTCTTGACAAAGGATTCAGAAGTCAAGTCACTGGCTGGGAAAATGACCAAATAAAGGAAAAAAGATATGACCATAGAAGATTACTTTCTTGGCAATCAGGTATTTCTTTCCATCCTTTCCACTGAGTCAGAACAATGCATACTGTCAGAGAAAGTCAAGGCTTCTGCATCCAGTGCCTCCAAAATGAATATGCAATGGTCTCAGACCACGGAAGAACTTGAAGAGTAAGTCAGCAGCCTGTGAAGAGAGACCCAAAAAAATACTGAAGAAAATATTTCCTTTAAAAATAGGCTAAATCACTTGGAAAAAGAGATCCAAAAAGCCCATGAAGAGAAGATGGTTTTCAAAAACAGAGCCAGTCAAATGGAAAAAGAGATTCAAAAGCTCACTGAAGAAAATAGTTCTTTAAAAATGAAAGTGGAGCTGAGGGAAGTTAATGACTATATGATAATCAAGAAATTACAAAACAAAAGTAAAAGAATGAAAAAAATAAAAGATAATGCGAAATATCTCATTGGTAAAACAACTGATTTGGAAAATAGATCCAGGAGAGACAATTGAAAAAATATAGGACTACCTGAAGACCTTGATCAAAAAAAGAACCTAGATATTATTTTTCATGAAATTATCAAGGAAAACTTCCCTGATATTCTAGAATCAGAGGGCAAAATAAATATTGAAAGAATCCACCAATCACCTCCTGAAAGAGACCCAAAAAGAGAAACTCCTAGGAATATTATGGCCAAATTTCAGAGTTCTTACAGCAAAGAAAATTTGCAAGCAACTAGAAAGAAACAATTCGAGTATTGTGGAAATATAATCAGGATAACTCAGGATCTGACATCTTCTACATTAAGGGATCAAAGGGCTTGGAATAGGATATTCCAGAAGTTAAAGAACCTGAAATTAAAACCAAGAATCACCTATCCAGCACTACTGAGTATAATACTTTAAGGGAAAAATGACACATATATAGCCTGTATTGAATTACTTGCCTTCTCATTGGGGTTGGGTGGGGAGGGGGGAAGGGAGAGAAGTTGGAATTTAAAGTATTAGAAACCAATGTTGAGAATTGTTATTGCATGTAACTGGGGAATAGGAAATACAGGTAATGGGTTACAGAAATCTATCTTGCCCTACAAGAAGAGGGAGAAGATGGGGATAAGGGAAGGGTGGGGTATGATAGAAATGAAGGGACATGAAGGGAAGGGGTAATCAGAGTACAGGGTGTTATCGGGTGGGGGAGGGGAGAGATGGGGAGAAAATTTGGAACTCAAAATTTTGTGGAAATGAATGTCATAATCTAAAAATAAATAAATAAAATAAATTAAAATTTTTAAAAAATAGTCCAGGTTTAAATAATGGTACTTCATTTAGAAATAGTCCCTACTCACATGTTCAAATACAGAAATGTACCCTTGATGCCATTTATTTCAATGTTCTCCCAATGGTACCCAAAAACCCATACATTTCTTCCCATCTTATGCACCATTTATCCCTGTCTTCCTATGGGTTCAGCATCAGTAAGATGCAAGCACCTTAAGAGAGGGAACAAGTCTGGAGAGGAATAAATGTGAACCTGTGACTAACCAATTAGAGAATGGGAATGTTTTTGCATGTTGAGATGATCACACAGATAGAATGGAGTTCCAGGGTGAAAACATTACAAGGGCATGGGAATGGAGACTCAGGATCATTAGTTTTGAGAAATTGCACACAAGAACAGAATACCATATTCAGAAAGGAAAAGGCATTCATTCAACAAGATTTATCTTGTCAACCTGGAACTAATCTAAAATAAAATGGACAATAAAAAAGTGAGACATTTGAGACATAATCCTGCTCTCCTCCACCCCCACAAAAAGCATGACATCTGCTTTACAATCACAGCAAAGAATCAGAAAGTTAAATAAAGGTAAGTTTCCAGAGAAATGCACATGCAATGAATAAATTAACTCAGATTTAGAAATCATTAAGAGAGATAAAGGAAAGAAAGGAAAGAGGAAGGAAGGAAAGACAAAAGAAGGAAATAAAGGGGGGCAAGTGAGAAGGGAAAAAAGGAAGTAATGAGGAAGTTCAATTATTGAGGAAAAGAAAGTACAAAGAGGGACCATCAAGTAATAATAAAGATGAAATAAGGGATCGATATTTAGGCAGAATTTAAATTTTGTAGATTGAAGGAACTGAAATACAGAATGAGAGTTTACATAAATAGATAGTTAGATTGTTGTTACACAGAAGAACAAATGGAAACAGACTATGATGTCGATTTGCCCTTGAACTGGACATGAGTGAGACAAAGGCAAAGTCATCAGCTTTGTGCTTTCATCCAGTGTCATCAGTGTCTAGTGCAAGACAAAGGTCAAGATGACTGGCCATGGCACAAGATGTATTTGATTGCCTTTTTAAATTAAATTTTTTCCCTGGGTCTCAGTTTGTCTTAGTCTATGAGCATTCAATGACAAAGGGCTAACTAAGGATTGAGAGAGAAGTATAACATCCCAAATCTCTCTCTCTCTCTCTCTGTCTCTCTCTCTCTCTCTCTGGTGTGTGTGTGTGTGTGTGTGTGTGTGTGTGTGTGTGTGTGTGTGTGTATGTGTGTTCATATACTGGAGAGGTAGGTGGGGGATATATTGAAGAAAACCTTAAATCTCGTGTTGAGAATTTTGTAATTTTTTCTGGTCCATGAAAGAGTCTTTAGAGATTTTTTCAGAAGCCAGGTGATTAGTCAGATTCATGTCCAACTTCTCTCTGAAAACCCATTATTACGGAACTCTTTTCTTATTGATGAAGATTAATGTCCAACCTTCTGAGGGTGAGGAAAAACTTGGTGAGAGTTGGGAGAGATAGAATACTGGCCAGTTCCCACTCTAGGGATCCTTCAAGTGGTAGTATTCCTTTGGAATTCTCCAATCAAGTGTCCTCTCCAAACTTAGCATCCAATTGGAATCCAGTTTCAAGAGAGAACTCCACTTCATGTTGCTCAAGGAAAAGACTCTGGGAAGACATGAGAGGAGTAGTGTTCATTATGTATCTATTCTCAGCTTGACATATTAGAGACTTCTCCTAAGTAAGATTCAGGACCTTCTCTTTTTGATTGAGTTAAGTTACCTCATTCTCAATGGCAGAGCCCCATCACTTGGTATTATCTGATACATATTATCTCATTTATGCATTGCCTGACTTTGGTTTGGCTATGATTTTAATAAGTTTTGTTGTTTTGGTTTGGCTTGGGTTTTTTTGTTTTGTTTTGTTTTACTATTCTTTAGGTGTACTCATTGTGGAACTGAACCTTGGTGGGGAGAGGATCAATGTTTGGACATAGAGTGCATAATCTCTTTGTCTCCAAAATGATAGTGATCATAAGTTTGATAAAAGTCAGTCATATTCAGTTCAGAAGAAATTTCAGGTTGAATAGTGGCATCAAAAGAAGCAGCAAAAGATCAGTTCTAGGAATGTATCAGGTCATACAGACTGGGAGAGTCATATTGCAAATGGTAGCAGACAGAAAGTAGAGGCTAAGTTTAATAAAATGAGAAAAAGAAATAGAGACAGAAAGAGACAAAGGCAGAAAAAGAGACATAAAAGATAAACTGACATATAGAACAACAAACAGGGACAGAGTCAAAAAAAGAGGCAGATAGGCAGAGACATAGTCACAGAATCTTGAGAGGGAAATGGAAAGATAGGAAAAAAAACGAAAAGATCCATGAAACTGCTCAGTCTTATACCTACTTTCTCAACTGTACAAAACATTTATGAAAGTGATCTTCATCAACATCAGTGGTATCATGGATGAAAATACAATAATGGAACAGGAATTCTTTTACATACAAAAATTTTCCCTATCTGATTACAATTTCACAGTCACACAACTGACTGCAAAGCATCCCTCATTCAGAATTTCAATGTGTTTTTGTCATTGACTATTAAAAACAAAAAGAGAAAAGTTTCTGACTTACAATGGAAAATGCCAGCTTAAAGTCTCTCTGCTAACAAGATATCTCCCATGTCTTGCACATTTTGCAAAGTTCCTTGACAGATAGCACCATAGACATAATTGCTTTCATAATAAGTCTGTGAATCAAGGCATAAAACAAAGGGAAATACCCCATGACAGAGGTGTTTACTACTCTAGGGGAGTGTTGCAAAAAATTTCTAAATGGAAAAAATAAATCCTAGGAATTGTGTTGTTTTTCAGTTATTTCAGCAATATCTGGCTTTTTGTGGCCCCATTTTCTTCCCCAGCTCATTTTATATTTGAGGAAACTATGCAAACAGAATTAAATAAGACAACTCATAAGTGTCTGAGGTCAGATATGAACTCAGGGAGATGAGTTTTCCTGACTCCAAATCTGGCATTCTATCCACTGAACGATCCAGTTGCCCTGGAATTTCTTTACATGTATTTTTTTCTTTGCTTGCATTGTGCTAGTTACATCAAATCCTTAATAACTGTAAGGGGTCTTGAATGAGATAATGTAGTAAACTTTAAAGGGGCTATATAAACCTCAGTGTTTGAAATACTAATTTTTGAAGTCCATGGATTCTCAAAAAAAGAAAAAAGAAAAAAAATGACCCAGCAACTACCTGGATAGGGAGCAAATAAAAATTGAAGTGAAAAAAGAAAACACAGTGCCCTAGGGAATTTAACCATGATCAGAAATAACTGAGCCAGAAGAGAAAAAGAAGATGAGGTACTGAATGTCATTTTTAAAGTTGTAGAGATTTTTTAAGTGATCCAAAAGTACTGTGTTCTGAGGAATCCTACCTTGACAACACCAAGATTCTCCCAGTAATATTCAATGATTTTGAGTTATAGAACACTGATGATATCAGAAGAATCAAAATCACCCACAGAAATCTAGATATATTCATATTGGTTACAACTAGCCTTGAAAGTGTTGCTAACCATGCTTCATATCTTCTACTACTCTGCTGCTGCTACTACCAGCACCACCACAACAACAACCACTGCCGCTACAAGCAGACATTTATGTAGTGCTTTAAAACATCCTTTACATGCAATATTTCATTTGATCATCATAAGCAACATAAAATCTAAGTAAAATTATTCTCCCCATTTTATTATCCAATTTGATTTTCACCCCCTCAATTTGATTAATAGCATGTCTGATGCTTCTGAGCCTGAGGAACACGATCAGAGATGAATTGATTGGACCTTGATCACACTGCTATTATCTGAGGCAAGATCTCAATTTAAATCTTCCTAAACTAATACATGAAGAGTAAGAAATGACAAATTGGCAAGACTTGGATATGCAAAACATCAAAATATCTGTGGAAATTACCAGAGGGTCCATCATCTATTGAAATCTAACGAAGAACATGGCCAAGAAGTAACAAAAAGGAAAGGTTGAAAATATATTATAATCTTCAAGGAGCAATGTGTGTATGTGAAAGTATATGTTTGCAGGGCGAGAATGTCCACATTTTTGAGATATTTTACATACATACAAAACACACACATTGTGTATGCATATTACACACACACAATATAGACACACGCTTCAATCAAAAAAGAAGAAAAAGCAACAAAAATATGACTGAAATTAGAACAAAGAATTTTTTAACTAATGCATATAAATATAACCACAAAAATACATTTGCTCCTTGAAGAGTTAAAATAACTGTCCAAAGAACCAATTTTTAAAAATTGTTATTTTATCATTAGTCTTGGAAACAGCTCTACAGAAGTCTTTCAAATCATCTTCATAGATATATAGAATATATGTAGCATACATAGTACTGTGTATATATGTAGTATATATATACATGGTATAAGTATATAATATATATGTATATTGTATAATATATGTATATATATAGCATAGATATAACTACATACTACAAAAAATCCAACAATACCCTTTCTCTGCATCAGTGTGAATTAGAGAATTAGAGCAGCTTATTAATATTATTAATGACTTTGGTCAAGAATTGGCAAAAAAAGAGACATGATTAAGAACATGAGAATATGCTTGCCCATCATAGGAGGGGAACCTGTCTCATAATTCATCAAGATCAAGACTTAACAAATGGACCGTTATACTGCTGGTTAAACTATATATTACCAAATGACCTAAGGTCCATTAGATAATTCTTCTATGGAGGACATTTTGAAAAATATCAATAAGGCTACTTAGGACAGGATAAGAAGATCTGGGTGTTTATAATATGGCCATGTTCTCATTGATCAAATTGTCAATCAAGGACATATCAATACATTTGTTTACTCTATACGATCTCCTATACATATCCCATAGACGCAGCAGAACTTGAATTATTTTAAAATTCCACAACATATCTACAATGTGACATAGATTTTATTTATATTTAGTGTGTGTAGTCATGAATTTCTGAACCCAATTTAATATTTTCTTCAGAAGCTCTAAAATTTAAGTATTCTTTCTTGTAAAATGAAAGTGTTCTACTTGGTTGCCTCTAAGTTCCTTTCCAAATCTAAGTCTATTCTCATATGATATAGGGATAGGGTCACAGAGTGGGGTGACAATGTTAATAAATATTGATTTGACCAGAGAAGTCACTAGTCCTCCGTGAAGTTCGTTGGTGACCTTGGCCCTTGCTAATAAGAAAGGAGCTTGAAATAAAGTTGAAGAATGGGGTCTCTTAAAAAACTTGATGTTCCAAAATTTGCCTGGAAACTCAGGGAATCTTGTATCTCCTCTGAATTAGTGTAGGTTTCAATTTGGATCATGCCTTTGACAGTTGAGATGAGAACCAGCAGACAACTAACTCCAACACTGGCATGTTGGCTCAAATCCACAATAAGAGAAGATAACCCTGTACTCCAGAGGGATAGCATCTCATTCAGATGCATTTTAGTGATGACACACCTCTGATGTCAAAGCTAGGAAGCTTCCAGTTAGTGAAACTGAACAGAGAAAATTTCCAGAAGAGAAAGTTGCAAACATCATAGATTACAGAAAAGATAAAGAATATTACTTAATATGGGAGTTGGTGGAAGAGTAAAGATTTTAGTCAGCCATCCTTGAATGATTTTGTTGTGTCAGGGAAGACTTTGGCAATCTTGAAAAGCCTGTGGACTCCTCAGAACAGTGCATTTAGATATGTAAAATACACAGAACTACAGAGGATATCAATTATATTGAAATGTATTTTGTATATGAACACACATGCATGGACACACACTATATATGTATATACGTATATATACACACATGGACACACATATATACGTGTATATATATATATACACGTATATATGTATATACGTGTATATATATATATATACACAAATAAATAAATGCATTCACACATATGTGTTTATTGTGTGTAAACACACACATTTATAGACTTATGGTAAAGAACCTTGATTTTATAGCATATTTAGCCTATCTAACACAGAAGCACATACAAGATATACATATGCATGCTCACACACAGACATGAGTTTTATTGATCACAGAGTGCTCACACAAAAATGTCTTTCTTTTTCTCTCACACTAACTCAGAGGATCAATGGACATATCTTAACAATTATGAGGACTCATCTACTCCTTCTGCAGCATCTTTTTTTCAAAAAATAGTCTGCTACAGGAAGTGATGCAAGAAGTTATAAATTTAAAGTGTATATATATGGAGCATCAAATGTTTTATAAGAGAATAAGAATATATCTTTTGACTAAATTAAGACATTCAGATTGCAGGACATTTACTTTGGGCATCTTAATGGATGGTTGGAATTATTTGGGAGTCTGTAATAAATATTCCAATAAAATATTTTGTTATTGTTATCCCATTAAAAGACATATCATGTGGTTGAGTACTGATTTGTTTGTTGGCTTAAGATGGTTGCTGATTTTACTCTTTTTCACTGTTTCCAATCCACATTTGAAGTGTGGCACTGGTTTTGGAAGCAAAGAACCTGAGTTCTAACCTCATATGTAATTCTTATTATATACGTGGTCTCCAGCAAGAAATTTTACTTTCCTAGATCAAAACATCCTTATCTACAAAATGAAGAGACAAGACTAGATGGTCTCTGATGTTTCTTCATTATGTTTAGTGAAGATGAAAACCTCCACACTGAACGTCGATTAGGATCACCAAATTAAGGTGGCAGCAATGGGAGTAAAGGTCAGCGAGGTGGTATAGTGGTGAGAGTAAAGGACCTGGGGTCAGAGTGACTTAACTTCCTAATTTCAAAGCTGGTCTCAGATACTCAATAATTGTGTGACCCTGAAAAAGTCACTTAATCTCTCAGTTTTTTCATCTGTAAAATGAGATGGAAAAGGAAATGGCAAAATACTCCAGTATCTTTGCCAAGAAAACCCTGAATGAAGTTACAAAGAGCTGGGAGGGACTGAAAAAATGACTGAACAACAATGACACCAAAAATGGAGTACATAAGAGAATATAAAACATAGAAATAGTGCATAAGTTGAATTAACAGATACTGGTATCTCAGATATGTGTTAGGAAGGAGAGATGAGTAAAATCAACTTGTTGTACAAGGGAGAGGCTATGTGCCACGATTAGGAAGGAGAAAGTTAGGAATTTTAGGGAACAGAATGAATTCAACTATGGGCATGACCAGTAAAAGCTTAGCATCATCCTTCTAAGCCATCTTAACTACCCTCTTGCAGACAAATTGAAAGGAGAAGGAAAAAATATCATTTAGGTTCAAGTGATGTCATGCATTTAAAAAATTCTTTGGGCTAAATGTTTTTACAACTACTTGTATTTTAGAGGTCATTTTTAGCTCTGTTTTCCTAGGAAGTATTTGTGGTACCATTGACATATTTAAAGAATCAGAGTGTTACTTTCTTACCCATCCAGTAATTGTGGAACCCCTCTATGTCATTATGATAAGGACAATGTAGAGGATGTAAAGTGTTGTACAGACTACAGTTCAATAACATATACTTTAGTTTTGATGTAATTATGTTAATTTTTAGTATGAACATATAATTTTTTCCCAAACCCCAGTAAGTTGACAATCTACTGGCTAAAATATAAATATATCAATACTGACATTCTCACAAAAACAAAACAAAACAAAGAATGAAAATAATGCAATTTAGAGAAAAGATAGCTTGCAGATTCTCCTTGGAGAGAAAATTAAAGGGTTTGTAGGAATGTGTTTCCTCTTGGCAATGATGAGGAAACTCATTTTATGAGACCCTTTTTTCGTAGCTAGCCCAGTTGTGCCCATGATAAGCACAAAGAAAAAACAAACCACCATGAATATAATTGAAGCTTACCATGTTATAATATATGTTGCAAAGGATAAAGACGTGGAAATTCTATTTTAAAATGACATTACGATGCAAACTCATTCAACATCTAACTAGATCATTAATGAATTCGAATTTTAGGTCCTGGAGAACAATTATAGAAAGAGACTTATATTCAAGAAAACCAATCTTGCCTCACAGCTCGATAATCCAACCCAAGTCCTTTCAGTTCACTTAGAATCATCTTTCTCATCCAGGAAATATTGACAGTAATAGTATCAAAGAGAGAATCATTGCGACAATCAAATGAGATAATATTTTTTAATGTCAAAGCAATATGTAAATGTTATTAAAATAATAACGAGCTTATTGATTGATTTTAATGCCTAGATGATCACTTTGGAAATCAGTTTTTAAAAACATACACTGAATATTTGGAAATGGATCAAAATAAAGTCAGTGGTTTAATTCATATCAATGAAATTCCTTAGAGAACTTTAACCAATTCCAAGTATTCACCATGATATAGAGGTCAAAAAAGTTGAGAAATTACATGATCAGCACAACAAATATTCCATCTCCTTACCAAGCAAAAGGTCATGATAGCCAAGGTAAATATCACTTTAAAATTTTAACTTATTTGCAAAATGTTATAGGAGATTATATAGCTATTTTTGACCAGCTTGTGCTTTTATTAAGGTAGGAAAATTTTAGGCAGTATGTGTCACAGGCAACATTTAAACTCAAACTTGCAGACTATGAGACTTTCTCTTTATCCACTGTACCACACTGTGGTCTCTCCAAAGAAAACAGCAAAAGTAGTGGAGGAACCATGGACTGAGCTACGTCAAGAGATGAATTTAAAGAAAAAAAATAAGATAGATAGATGCTGAGGTAGAAGAAAGATGATAAAGGACACACGTACACACATATATGTGTATCTTCATCTATACTCTATCTATATATGCTATATTCATATGCATATGTGTAGATAGATATAAATACAAATATATTATCTCTATTGCTGTGGGACAATGAACCATAGAGGACCAGCATCTTAAAAGAATCATTACAACACATGATTCAAAGGGCAATCACAAGGCAGATACTATCACATGCGCTCAGCATTGGAAGGACTCTCAGGAGCCAATGGTAGCCATCCAATCCATAACCAAATGAAAATGAAAATTTTTAAAGATGGCAATTCCTTCATCTTCCAGTGAAGCCCATTTTACTTTTGGATAGCTCTAATTTTACGAAGATTTTCTTGCTATGTAGCCAAAATTTCTATTTCTTCAGCTCTATTCCCTCTAATTCTGAAAGAATTTTTAAAAGGCTTTTTAGTAGTTGTTGTCCTGTTGTTTCAGTCAGGTCTGACTCTTTGTGATCCATTTGGGTTTTTTGAAAATATATTTGAGTGTTTTGTCATTTCCCTCTCCAGTTCATTTTACAGATGAAGAAACTATGGCAAGCCGTGTTAAATGATTTGCCTTAGGGCACATAGCTAATATGTAATGCCAGATTTGAATACAGGAAAATGAGTGTCCCTGATTCCAGGTCCAGTACTCTATCCACTGGGCTACCTAACTACCACCAAAAGGCTTATCCCTCTTGTAAACGAATAACTATTCAAATACTTGGTGTAGCTGTTATGTTTCATTTACCGCTAGGTTGAACATGCCTACTTATTTCAAGAAATTCTGGTATATACTTGAGCCCTTATACCTCTCAGGTGGTGATCCTCTGAACACTCTGCAGCTTACGAAGTTGTTTCTATGATGTGGTATATAAAACTCAACACAATACTTTAGATACGGTCTGGAGCATGTTTTGCAATACTCTTCCATTCTTATTTTAGAAGATATATATTTCTTAATACAACCCAAAACCAAATTATCTCTTTGGACTGACATCTCACACTGTGGATTGATATGAATCTCAAATTCACTAATAACTTGAAATTATTTTCAGGTACACTGTTATCTAACCATAACTACATATTTTGTCTTGAAAGGAAGTTTCTAATTTGTCATACTTTACATTTAACTGTAATAAATTTCATTTTAATAGATAAGATTTAGCCCATTATTTTATGTTCTACATATTTTTCCAATCTTGACTATTAAATATTCTTCTCAAATTTGTGTCATCTGAAAATTAATTAAATGGCATTTATGACTTTAAAGAAGTATTGTTCTTTAAATTAGAAACCACAGACAAGTATAAATCTCTCAGGTTCTCCACTGAACAATTAATAACTATTTTGGGCTGAAGGAGCTAATCATTCTAGCCCCTTCAAATGCCTTCAACTTCACTCTGATCATCTGGCCAATTTCTTCATCTTGCAGATAATGAAATTCATATTTAAAATGATGAAATTATTTGTCCATGGTCATTCACTTAATAAAATAGCAAAGCTGTAAATGAACTTATTTTTTTGAGATTTACAACCGGTGTTATACTTTCTCTTGTACTTATATCAAAGACAACTATAAAAATGAAAGATGTATGTGATTAAAAACTCTCTTCATGACTTGCTATAATTAACCTATATTAATTGATTCACAAATAATAGATATGTAAGTGCTTTTTGGATTGCACTGAAATAACATAGTTGTTTTCTGCTTTAGAATTCTGTTATAATACTGATAACACATTTTAAAAATAAATATAAAATGAAAATAATATTGTTGAAGGTCAGATGTTGATTGCTTAAATATATTTGGGGAAGCTATAGTTAATATGATCCAGAGAATTTTTTCTTTAATGGCCAAAAATGAAAATAGGTGAAATTCTGATGTCTAGATCTGAAGGTTTAATTAATGGGATTGTCATAAATTTTCAATAGCCAAAAAAATGTAGATCTCATGAAAATTTAATATCTACTTCCCAAGTCATAGAACTGGAAGTTTTACTTAGGAAAGATACCATTGTTGGTAACGATACAGAAAAACCAGATTTCATATACTTAGCACATGTGAATTAGTTTCACTATTATCTAAAACTATTCAAAATTACCATAATGCAAATCCTTCTTCAATGTTACATATAGGCATGGAAATGATCATTGTATCTGGGAACTGGGGCAGGATTCCCTTTTGCCTCTCAGAATAAATAAAAAATGCTCTCTTTGGCATTCAAAATCTCTCATAATCTAGTTCTCTTTTATCTTTCCTTTGTTCTTACACTTTACTCCCTGACATGTATTCGTCAGTCTCAAGACACTGGTTCCTCACTGTTCCCCTAATAAGACATTATTTATCCAGGCATTTTCTCTAGCTATCCACCATGACTGGAATGTTCTTCCTTTGCTCTGACTAATGTCCTTTCAGTCTTAGCTAAAATCCCATCCCCACAGGAAGCCTTCCTGAGTCTCTTTTAGTTCAAGTACTTCCTGTCTTTTAAATATTTCTGATTTACCTTGTACATGGCTTGATTTGTATACATGGGTTTACATGTTGTCTTTCCCACTGGACTGTGAACTCCTTGAGGGCAGGGTCTCTCTTTTGGATGTTTTGTAACTTCAGCACATCACACAATGCCTGGCAAATAATACCTGCTTAATACATTGTTATTTGATTGAATACATGAGCCATCACAACAGGGGTTTATATATATCAAAGCCTTAGGTTTCATCAGAGAAGTGGACAGATTAAACTTGGAGAAATTCATGAGAATTTTGGAAACTGGGAAATGAAATCTTTGTATCTCTCATGTTTATTTGTTATAGCGTGAGCTAGATTTATTAATTGAACTCTTGAATTACTGATTACTTGTGTTGTTCCTCAACAATTATGACAGGCAGGTGATATTATTCTATGCCCATCCATATTTGAGGTAATGTAACTAAAGTAGAGAGGAAACTGAAGAGAAAGGTTAGGTGATTAACATAGAACTAGTAAGTGCCTGAGATTTGATTTGATTTGATATCGATAAGTATTAAGATTTAAATTCAGATCTTCCAGACTGAATTTAGTGCTGTGTCCACTCTACTGGCAAAGCAGCCTTGTAGCATTGTTTAAGATGTGATTTCATTGGGGGAGCAAAAATAATGGTGACAACATTTAGAGCATTTTTTTATATAGAGAGGGGCAATGTCTTGAATTCAAGGTTAGAGATTTATATTTTATTAAATAAAATTTGATGTCTGAAATAGAGATTTTATTTTCAATCAATTAAATACTGCAGAATTCAAAAAATCTTTTTCTTTGAGATAACAATACTGTGTAATATACTATGATTGAAGCAAAATCAAGAGAGTTTGTGGGTAGAGGTAGAGAAGAGAGCAGAGAAAGAAATAGATAAATGGGAGATAGAAAGACAGAGACAGATGTAGAAATTGAGCCAGGGACAGAGAAGTAGAAAGGTACACACAGGGCAAAAGCAATAGAGAGAGACTGATAGAAACAGATATGTGTATGTGTGTGTGTGTGTGTGTGTGTGTGTGTATGGAGAGAGAGAGAAAGAGAGGGGGGTGAAGCAGGAGGAAGGAGTGAGAAATTCCATTAGGAAAATGAAAAAGAATCTACCAGAAAGAATGATTTCTTTTTAGGTCTGGGTTGCATAGTATTTGAGCTAAGTATATTGTAAGTTATGATATAATGTCCTGTACCAGCCTCTATCTTCCTACCAAGGCAGTTCAGTTAAGCTCTGTGTGACTAGTTTATTTCCAAAACTTGTCCAACAATGTGACAGGAAAGAGGCATAATCAATCTCAGCTGAAAATATGACTCATAATAAGCCCCAGAGCTCAAACAGTCTGATGTAGAGACATTTATGGGAGAGTCTTAGTATCGACTCTGGATGGATAATGGTACTTCAATTTCCCTTTAAAAAGAGCCTAGAACATTTGTAAACATGTATTTGTGCTTGTCTAAAGTGAAATAATTGAGTAGTTTCCATGATGGATTTTAACCCTCTCTACAATATGGCTTCTCTCAGCCTTTTTCTTCTCACTAGTTATACAATACTCTTTTAACTCCTTTCCACATTTTCTTTTACCCAACACCTTCCCTCTCCATATACAAAGTGCTGTCTGTAATTTGCCTCTGAAATTGCTATCTCTACCAATATCTATTCTATTGTCCATTGATGTGTGTGTGTGTATGTGTGTGTGTGTGTGTGTGTGTGTGTGTATGTGTGTGTGTGTATGTGTATGATGGCAAAATAAACCATCTTTTATTTCACTTCTTACCTAACCTTTAACTAATGAACAGGCATTGCCTCAGATAAACTGAGATCTGGGCAAAAGCTTACCTTAAAAAGGTCAAGGTTTCCCATTGCACTCTGGGTAATCACCAGTCATCTTTGCCTATGTGTTGCTACTGAACTCCAACGACTTTGGAGGAGAATCGGCTGAAGACTTTGCACAGCTCTGCCTCACTTTAATGCAATTCATTTGCAAGTCAAGACATCACCCTCCTGATGCCATTGGTTCTATTTGAGAATGAAGGATAAACCACAATAGCAACGACACTGACCTTTCTCTCTTCCACGCTTTTTTATACTCAATATTTTCCTTCTCCTTAAATAAAATGCTGTCTGCAAAATCTTTTCTAATCGTACTTATTTTATCATAACTCACTGCTGGTGTCAATAATGTCTTATTGGAATATGAACTTTTTGAGGGAAGTGATTGCATTTTTATTTTTCTTTCCATCTCCAGAATTTAGTATAACAACTATCACATGATAAGTTCCCAATAAAAGGTTTTACATTCATTTGTTTATTCATTTCTTTATTTCTCAGTATAGACATCCACCTGTGACATTTTAAAAATGTTTCTTTTGTCAGCTCCTTGTCAACAGAGACTAACTCTGAAATTTTCTGTCAATATAATACAATATGTTTCTCTATTATATGTAAAATGAATTAACATTACTTGTTTAGAATTTTGAATTACAAATTCTATCCCTCCTTCTATTCCTTCCTCTTTGATAAAAGCAAATAATTTGATATAGATAATACATTTGCATTCATGAAAAATATATGAACATATTAAAATTGTTGCAAAATACATGCAAAAAAAATAAATAAAAAATCAAAATGGTTTTTAAAAGTATACTACAATCCGCATTTAGAATCCATCAGTTACTTCTCTGAAGGTGGTTAATGTTTTGCATGGTAAGCCCTTCAGAATTGTCTTTGATCATTGTATTGCTGAGAATAGCTGAGTTGTTTACAACTGATTCTCATAAATACTGTGGTTACTGTGTACAATATTCTCCTGGCTTTACCAATTTTAATCTGCATCAATTCATATAAGTTTTTCCAAGATTTTCTGAGAGCATCCAGCTCATCATTTCTCGTAGCAAAATAGTATTCCAACACAATCATACAACTTGTTCAGCTATGCTCCAATTGAGGGACATCATCACCCTCAATTTATAGTTCTTTTCCACCACAAAAAAACTGCTATAAATAATTTTGTACATATAGGTGGTTTTCCTTTTTCTTTGAATTCTTTGGGATAGAACCTTAGCAGCATTATTTCTGGGTGAAAGGGTATGTCCAATTTTATAGCCCTTCAGATGTATTCCCAAATTGTTCTCCGAATGGCTGAATTGGTTCAAAATCCAGGAATAGATCTTTAGTGTCCTGGTTTTGCAACATCCCCTCCAAAAATTGTCATTTCTGGGGGTGGAGCCAAGATGGCGGAGTAGAAAGACTCACATTTGCTAGCTCCGAACCCACAGCCCATGGATTTCCTCTAAAAAGAACAAATTCTGGAACAGTGGAAGCCGCGCAGAAACACAGTGAAGGAGATTTCCGTTGCAGAGAGCCCTGAAAAGCCAACCCCAGGGGTCCATCAAAGCCCGGGATGGGAGCAGAGCCCTGCCCTGCGGAGCCCTCCCCTTCCCCTGCCCTGCCTACACCGCACTGAGAGGAGCGAGCAGATCGAAGCAGGCTTCAGGGACCATAACCTCCAGTGGCCGTGAAGGTCTCTCCATCCACAGACGCACAGGTCAGTGAGAGAGACAGACTGAGAGGGGAGCGGGGTATCTCCAGGACTCGGACCCCCTGGGAGGAAGCCACTGCGGCAGAGGCAGAGGCAGCTCAGCCAGACCCAGAGCCTGCAGGAGCTCCATTACAAAAGATCTCTGCATAAAACCCCTGAGAGGAAGCCCTGTCCCCACCTGAGCACCAGCAGATAAGCTCCAATTGAAGAGCAGTCAGGCCTGCCGCCAGGGGCCCTGAGGCTGGGGAGCAGCATTTGAATCTCAGACCCCAAGCACTAGCTGGGCAGATCTAGGTTGGGGTGGAGAGGACTCTCAGAAGTCAAGTAACTGGCTGGGAAAATGCCCAGAAAAGGGAAAAAAACTAAGACCATACAAGGTTATTTTCTTGAGAGGATGATTCCTCCATTCTTCTCTGACGACGACGAAGAGCTATGCTTACAATCAGGTAAAGATATAGGAGTCAAAGCCTCTGTATCCCAAATATCTGAAATAGATACCCATGGGCTCAGGCCATGGAGGAGCTCAAAAAGGATTTTGAAAATCAAGTTAGACAGGTGGAGGAAAAACTGGGAAAAGAAATGAGAGAGATGCAAGAAAAGCATGAAAAACGGGTCAATACCTTAATAAAG
>CM053774.1:80056831-80073090 GCA_028658325.1 Potorous gilbertii
CAAATGGGGAGAAAATTTTGGAACCCAAAATCTTGTGGAAATCAATGTAAAAAGTTAAATAAATTTATTTAAAAAAATTGTCATTTCTTTCAAATTAACTAATCTCAAAGATTAGAGTTGGCACCTCACAGTTGTTTTCATTGGCATTTCTCTAAATCGTTAATGATTTAGAGTATTTTATATAGCTATGGATAGCTTTGATTTCTTTATCTGAAAGCTACCTGTTCATATCCTTTGACCATTTATCATTTGGAAAATGAATCACAATCTCATAAATTTCCTAAAGTTCTCTACATATTTGAGAAATTAGACATTTTTTAAAAATAGATTTGCTGTAATTTTTTGCAGTTTACTGTTTTCCTTCTAATTATGGTTGTACTAATTCTGTTCCTTCAAAAACTTTTAAAATTCAATGTAATCAAAATATCCATTTTACATCCCATAGTGCTATATCTTTTTTCATTATAAATTATTTCCTTATCCAAAAATCTGGCCAGTAAAATTTTCCATACTCTCCTAATTTGGTTATGATTTGACCCTTTATGCCAGTCATTTACCAATTTTGATTTTGTCTTAGTATACAACCTGAAATGTTAGTTTACATGAAGATATTTTGTCAATTTGCTTTTCATTTTTCTCAGATTTTAAATAATCAAATCCTGAGCACTTGTCTCAAAAGCTGTAGTGCATGGATTTAATAAAAATACATTACCATGGACAGTTTCCTATTATGTATTGTGTACCTGTTTCATTCCACTGATACATCATTTTTTAGGCAGTACCAGATTACTTTGGTGATTTCCACTTTGTAACTTGTTTGAAATTTGGTACATCTACATTTTTTTCAATTGATTTCCTTGATATTCTTTACCTATTTTTTAGGTGAAATTTATTATTCCTTTTCTGTTTCTATAAAATAATTTTTGAATTCAATTTTATTCTGTTGTGGCCTGCAATAGATATATTTAATGTTCCATATTCTGTATTTTATTGTACAGTTTGGATTCCAAAATATATGAGCAATTTTTGTGAAGGAATCATGTACAGAAGAGAAAATTTTATATTTCTCTTTATTCCCATTTGTTCCTCCCCAAAGGTCTATCATATCTAACTTTTCTATTTTTTTTATATTTCCTTGACTTTATTCTTGAATATTATATGATGAGATTTATTGAGTTCTGAGAGGGGAAATTTTAGGTACACTAATAGTAGAGTTTTAATATTTCCTTTTTTAACTTATTTAACATTTCCTTTGAGAACTTGGATATTATGTCATTTGATGTGCAAATGTTTAATATTGATATTACTTCTTTGTTTATAATATCTATTAGCAAAATATAGTCTCACTGATTATCTCTTTTAATTCGGTCTATCTTTGCTTTTACTTTGTCTGAAATTATGTTTGCTAGCCCTGCCTTTTTTTTTGTTACTCAAAGCATAATAGTATATTGCTACCCAAAGCATAATTTGTTCCAGTTCCTTTAATGTCTCTTTGTATCAGATGTTTCTTAAAAACAAAATGTTGTTAGATTCCGATTTTTAATATTTTCTGCTATCTAATTCTGTTTTATGGGGGAGTTCATCCCCTTTACATTAACAGCTCTGATTATTTTCTGTGTAGTTGTCTGTATCCTGTTTTTTCCTTCTATATCCATCTCTCTCTTTTTTTGCCTTGGCTGTCCTCAAAAATCAATTTTGCTTCTTACTTCCACTGCCCTTCATTTGCCTTCCTTTCCGTCAGTTTCTCCACCTTGTTTTATTTTCTTTCCCTCCTACTTGCAAGAAAGATATTCTAAACCCAACTGAATGTGAAGTTATTCCCTCTTTGAGCCAACACTCATAAGAGTAAGATCTAAGCATTGCCAGCCAGGCTTCTTCTCATCCTCAACTGCAGAAGCTCCTCCTTTCATGCTTTTTGTTCCATGAGATAGTTTCCCCATTCTGGTTATTTCTTCTCCCTTCTACAATTTCATTCCTCTTTCTCGCTCCTGATTTTTTAAAAATCTTCCCATGATAGCCAATTCACACTCATGCCCTCAGTCTACCTATAGCCCATTTAACTACCCTAAAAATGACAAAGTTCTTAGGAGTTACAAGTGTCACCTTCCCCTATAGGAATGTAAATATTAAACCCTAATTAGTTTAATGCATGCTTATCTTGCTATGTTTCTTTTGAGTCTTGTGATTAGATGTCAATTTTCTATCAAGTTCTGTTGTTTTGTTTTTCCTACCAATCAGAAATGCTTGAAAGTCCTTTATTTCATTAAGTATCCATGTTTTTTTTTCCCTAAAGGAATATGCTCATTATTTTTTCTTTTGTTTTGTTTTTTTCAGGGTAGATTATTTTTACTTATAATTCTACTTCATTTGCCCTCAGGAAAATCACATTTTAAGATCTCTGAGCCTTTAATATAGAAGCTGCTATATCTTTTTAACGTTGACTGTGGCTCCACAACATTTGAATTGTTTCTTTTTGGCTGCTTGAATAGTAAAGTTCTGGTCACTAGTCCAATGTCCTTTCCTCTGATTTTTACCAAGGAGTAGACATTGCTTACCTGTAGCCATAAATGCTGGTGCTCCTGTTGACCCTGGAAATGTGAACAGGTCCCCTGTCCTCCTATGGGTGCAATTGCGGATTCTTCTTTCTATCTACTCTTTTTTTGCCACATATATTAGGGCTCCTATTTGCTCTGGGATTGTGACCAGGAACTGCATCTGGACAAAGCAACAGGATCCTGAAGGTAGTACCAGCAAATGTTCACGTGTAATCTCTTTCTTACCAGGTTTCTGACCCCCTTTACCATTGATTAGCTGAAAGCTTATGTTGAGAATGCTACTAGCAGCTTTAGCAGAGTTCATGTAATATTAATGTAAGGTTATTAGTGGGTGGAGGGAAAAGTTGTATTTTCTCTGTTGGTGTATGTGTTTGATTAAAGTGATTGCTGATTCCTCAAAAGCTGCTTTTCTTTTAGAAAAACAGATCTAAGAATCTGTACATCAGGCCCCCCTCTTTATGGCAGGGTCCTCGCTGCTACATTATGGCATAGTCAGCAGGATCTGCAAAAATTAAAAGGAAAGTATGGGGTTTTATGGGACTGGGATAATTATCACTTATTTCCCTGCTGAGGTGGCTATATTTCTATGGAGCCCTGGGAGGTGGGGATGGCCACAGCCAGGGCTCAAGTGGATTAGCCCACTTCCTGACTGGCTGGAGAGGTTAAACCCCTGAAAAGTGTATTGTACTCAGAACTCAGACCACAGCCATGAGACCTTTGAATGGAACTCTGGAGCAGGAGCTGAACACTTCCAATGTGCTGACCTTGGAGAGGTGAGTCATGGAACAGTAGTGGAGAACTTCCTGCAAAGCAGAGCCAGGTTAGAGCTGGGAGCAGCAGGCTCCTGCTGAAGGAGGAGGAACCCAGGAGCTTGGAATTCTGTCCCCTGGGCAAGCTAGTTTTTGGAAGAAGGTTCATGTGCTAGATGAGACTCTGGGAAGTCTTTTAAGAAACGTATAAATGGACAGGGGAGATCTTATATTCCCTTAATCCTTCAGAGCTATGACTGCTGCTGATTCATTTGCCTTTAAGGGCTACTGCAGACGTTGTTGGGGTAGTGCCTGTGCTGTACTCTGGAGCTAATCATCACCCAGGTGTGACAGACCTTTCTTGAAAACCTCCTTTGTTTTCCTAGGCTGGGGAATTATTTCATACTGACCATTTGTTGGTTCTGCCACTACAGAATTCAATCTGAATTGCTGATTTAAAGTTTTAAAGGGGAAATTTGGGAAATTCAGGTGAGTTTCTGCCTCTATTCCACTGTCTTTATTCCATAATAATCTTGGTGCAGCAACTATACTAGGCATGATTCTTTTTAAAGATTAGACTTTTTAAAAAATGAACTGTCTTTAAAAACTGATCTTAATAGAGTATTGTTCAAAAGTTGACAGTTTTGTTTCTTTTTAGTTTATCTGAAATAGGACTTCATGCAAAACTAAGAAAATTGCCTCTGCCCCACTCCCAGATTATAGTAAATGGGAATGTGGTTTAGTAAGGTCAGTTAGGAAAATGAACTGTAAGATGTGAAATGAATTTCTATTTTGATCATTCCTTTCATTTGGAATGTGTTAGACAAGTTTCATAAATTAATCTCAGCTAGAAAATATTTAATAGGTCCTGGAATTTAGCAATCAGAGATAATGGCATTAGTAGATAATTTTCAATAGTAACCATGTTCATTATAAAAACATAAATCATATCTCATATATATATTGTTTCTTCTGCTCAGGGTAGACTAAAAATCCCCAGTCCCTGGAGATTATAGACATACTCCTTGGATTTACTACTTCTCTCTTTCTCGCTCCATTTCCTGAATAAGAAAACTTTTAATCAAGTTAAAGGGTATTATTTATGATCAGTTAATAAAAATATCATCATTGATTCTTTTATTTCCTTCTTTCTTTCCAAGTCTGAGAGTTCAAATCTGGCACCAGATACTTAATGAGTATATGATGCCCATCAAGTTGCTAAAACTCTATTTGCCTTGGTTACTTCAAATACACACTTTTGATGACAGGAGAAATTCCATTACATAAAAGACTTTGAAAAATTATGATGGTAAGGAAATGTAGTAGTCAAGGAGCTGTGAGTATTGTATCTCATTTGTCATTCCAGCATTTATCTCTTTCAAGTATTTTCATCTTCTTTTATTTGCATATACACTTCCCTTCAACTTTAATAAATAAAATATTAACTTTTTTGCATCAGTTATTTTCCTCCAGTTGCCTGCCAATTTTACCCTACTTTCTCTTTTGGTATATTGCTTAGTTTACAAGTTCATTTTCCTGTTAAGATGAGATGTGAGGGTTTACAAGATACTGAAATGACATTTAATATAAATGCAGCATTTACAAACGCACTACTCACAGAGCAAATGCTAAACAATAATATTAACATTAGCTCACAGCATAAATAGAGCACATAGACACGTGTAACTCCCCACAGCTGCACCTGTTTACAAATGATGCAATGCAAAGTTATAAAGATGAATCTGAATAATAAAAACTGAAAGTGTAATAGCTAAGGAGATCAAGAGAAACCCAAAGGAGAAATAATAAGGGTTTAGAACAGAGATACTCTCTCAACCATATCAAAAGCCTCTCATAATACAATAAAAAAATATAAACACAGATATCCCCAAAACACAGATTTCTCAAGAAATCAAAGATATACTAAGGATAATCTTAATAACAAAGAGTATAATTTATTAAAGATCAGCACCACTATCTTCTACAGCTTCTTCTTTGCATTTGGAAAGAGATAATTAGCTAGTGACCTTTCAACCATTCCTTAGTAATTGCATTTGTTCCTATTTTGACAGCTTAGGTTACCACGTGGCAGAAAGCACCTTGATATGATGATGTGTCATGCCTTGTTTGTTTCTTTCTGTAACTCACTTAATGAAAGATTATACAATGACATTGACTAGCTTTCATATCTTGTCTACATCTGAGAGCACAATTCATGCAGAAGCTCATGTGGTGAAGGAAGTTATAGTCTTTCAGATCAGTTACTTCTTAGTGAACCATAAGAAGCAGCAAAATCACTTTTGGGGTTAGGATTGTGGCAAGTGCAAGGCACTTAAATGGGTCAAGATCTATCAATTAAGTATCAAGCACTTGCTATGTGCCAAGAATTTTCTTAGATGCTGGAAACTCATGTACAAAGAATGAAATAATCTCTCCCTGCAGGAAACTATACTTTTTAATAGAGTATTGGTTGACATTTGACAGTAAATATAAAACATGTGTGTGGGTAGAAATAGACTAATAGATCTCTGTGGGTATATACATATATGTGTGTGCATGTTTCTATGCACATATACATATATATACAAGCACACATGTACAAGTGTATACATAATGTAAGTATGTATGTGTATATACATAGAGAGACAATTATGAGAATGTTTTTCTTATCATCTGAGAGGAGAGTGACTATATTTGCTTTATTTTTGCAAACTCAAGAGTTGGCCAAAGGAAAATAATGATATCGTTAATCACAACTTACATAATTGATTGTATGAACTATAGAGACTCAAATACCCTGGTACTGATACTAGCAAGGGTATGTTCTTATGTTTCTTTATTTCCATCCTTCCAAATGATGCAGTGGATAAAACAATGATTTGGGAAACCAGAAGAGCTGAATTTAATTCTGCCTTTAGACACAATAACTGTGTGACTCTGAAAGTCAACTAAATAGTTTGCCTCAATTTCCCAAATTGAAAAATCGGAATGATAATAGCCCCTACCTCTCAGGTTGATGCGAGAACCAAATAAAAAAAGTCTTAGTAGAGTGGTTTCACAGTACTTGGGATATACGGGACATTTATTAAATATTTTCGGACTCCCTTGTCTTCTATGTACTAGACTATCTTCTAGCCACTACTCAGAGCTGGGGGATTAGAAAGAATGATAAATTATAGCATCTGTCTTCATTGAAAGTATAATCTAGTAGAGGAAGATAAAAAAGTATACACATTAATATAACACAAATAGGGTTATTGTAAAACTATATTTAGTGAACACAAAGTACTTTGAGTTCATATGGAGAAATACCAATATGTAATTAAATAAGGAAATAATGTTAAAGAACATATTTATCTGTATATCTGCTGAAATTATATTAAAAACTAGATGGACATGATGCTAAAAAACCACCAATCCCCCATCAAATATACATATTTATTTGATAAAATATATGTATATATACATATGTGTTGCATATGATCTATAACACCATATACCCACATGTTTATATATAAATATAATGCAATTTTGTCTCCTTGTTATCTTTGTACCAATGGAGAGATAAACTCTGTTCATAACCAATGCTAGAGAGGTGCTTGAGACATAGTTTAGATAACTTCCCCAGAGTCAGAGGGCTGGTAAATGTCAGAGGCAGGCTTAGTTCCCAAGTCTTCATAATTCCAATTATAGGTAACTCTAACCAGTACTTTATGGCAACTCTTATGCAAGTGGTAGTTATTTCATTCTTCCATGTTTCTTCTCAGATGTGTAAATGACTTAGTAAATAAAAAGTCATACTTGATATAATGAAGTTCAACTCTGCCTCTGATACATCTACATGTCCGTGAACAAGTATATTAAACTCTGCTTATCCTCGACCTCACTCTAAGGCTAGAATTTGCCCAGAATTGATAGTAGCAAGTGAAGGGATTTTCCATAAACACAGAGAATGAAAAGGACCTTGGATTCGGAGTCAGAAGAAATGGGTTCAAAATCTGTGGATGATATACACTAATCATGTAGTCCTGGAAAATTCCCTTCACTTCTATGGCCCTTAGATGATTCTTCATCTTTAAGATGATGCCTGAGATGAACTTCACCAGATAGTTATTGACTACAGGAGCTATGATAAGACAAAATCAAGTTGTGGGTGGATGAATGGAATGAGTTCTTTCAAAAAGCCAAGGTTAGTATGAGCAGAAGGGTACCGTAATTATCCTAATTGTTGGAGATACTGAGCTATAGTTGCTGTGTAGATATGAGGTCTTTCATTCTTTCTCTTCACCAGATTAAGGGTGAAAAGCTTTGAAAAGGCATATATTTATTGGAATGTCAGAAATGATACAATTTGGTAATGTGATATAGAGTTGGAGATGCCAGTTGGAGGGGCTGTGAGAGAAAAGATCATGAAAGTTAAATTTTTTTCTTTGATCAGATGAATAATTTTGACCACAGTAGGAAACTATTTCATGGGGGAAAGAAGGATGTACTTTAGTTATAGTATCTACCACAGGGAAGCAAGTATTGGATTTTTAGGATGTCCCTATGGTATCATTATCAACCACTTCTTGTGTTTAGAAATCACATTTTCTAGGGCTGGGCAGACAATGCATAATCTCTGTTGCCACAATCTGGCAGAGGTCCATTATAAGTCTTTTTCAAAGTCACTTTTGAGTTTTTGTGGTTCCTCCCTTACCTGGTGAGATATGAACCATGAGACAGGAGAATGAAAGCAGACATGCAGTGTAGACACCTGGGAAATCTTACTACTGGCAGGAAAGTTTCAGGCATATCTTACTACTATTACTGAGAATCTAGTGACTCAGCGGTCTAAGAGACCAGGATTGGGCTAGCTTTCTTACAAAAAGGAAGTTAGGCAGCTACAGAAGTTAAAAACGATACCTGATGAGTACCTGGGACAATTATTCCTGTATGAATAATAGAGGGTACTCTTCATAACTGACTTCCATAGGAGGCAAAGTTCTTTGTGAATGCACTTTTACAGTAATTAAACTACTAAAGCCTCCAAAATGGAATACCATTTGTCCCTTTTTAGTTAGCTGAGATCAAGAGCTATTCACATCGACTCCTGTAAAAAGGAATTCCTGGGACAACTGGAACAGCAGGTGGAACAGCAAATAAAGCATCAGTCCTTGAGTGAAGAGGACCTGGGTTCAAATGCAGCCTCAGATAATTTACACCTACTAGTTATAAGATGTTGGGCAAATCACTTAACCCTATTGCCTTCCCCCATCAAAAAAAAATGTTCCTCTTGCAACCAGGTTCTAGGTGGAAATCTGTAAATGAGGAGATGATATTTCTAAAGGAAATGGATTTGTGAAATTAGATGTTTACCATGCGCTTTGAGCCTTCTACAGCCTATACCCAAACTATCTCATGGTCAATTAAATCATGTCTATTGAATGAACATCACAAGACTGAGTTCAGATTTTAATTTGTGGGTTTTTCCTGCCAGCTATAGAATTATACAATAGAATTGTAGAGTGATCAATGGGTGACTTTTGAGTGGGCGATTTCAATTGGTCATCTGTGCATATATAACTATGGGTATTAATGAATGCTCAGAGAGTGGTAAAATGAGTTTCCACATCTTCCTGCCTTCCAGGTAGATGAGGGGAAATGACACCATCTTCTGCAAAAAATTTTGAATGTGATTTGTGAATCATGGAGTAAATAAGGCAAGTGATAGTTTCAGGTTATGAATTTACTAGTATAACTATATTGGGGAATTTAGCACCAGGATATTAGGGGACTTTCAACCTCACCTAAACCTGAATGAACTTTGAAAGCCACTGCCCATTTGAGTCATTTGGGAGAAGTTAAAGAAAACAGATCATGAAGGGTGATGGGAACAGGTTATAGAATCTTCATAGATCTTTTCATCAATTTTTGTGCATAGGTCAAATGGAAATCCCTTGGGGTTAGCTGAACCATAACATGTATTTTTCACCATGCAATATGGAGTCACTGTATGAGGATGTATTTGGTGAAATATATTCTATGGTATTAGAAATGAAGGAAGATGGACTATTTCATTATACCAACTGCCTTACAACAACTTTGTGGTGCCTGAGGAAGGCAGGTGGCACCTGACAGCATACGGTGCAGCTACACAAAGTCATGATGCCCAGCACTATAGCTGTTCTGGAAATTATCAATGTTGTTGAATATGTAGTGCAGATCTAGAGTGAGTGATATGGAGTTATTGACCTTATTAATGCTTGTTTATCTAATTCTATGACTGAGGGTAGTAATAAGTCATTTGCTTTGACCTCAGACAGAATACTGTAAAACTTTACCATCACTCCCCAGACTACCCGAACTCTCTTACGTTCTTCTCTGCTGGTGGGCAGAAATCTGAAAGAGATCTTCCATCCTGAGGACATTGACCTACACTAAGAAAATGATGACATAATGGTGACATGACAAAGATCATAAATCAGGTGGTGGCCCTCTTCTTGGTTTCAACTCTACAGAACAAAATGCTAATCATATTAGAATAAGCTCATTAACTCTAATGCCCTCACGGTGCTGATAACTCAATCCTCCACATCACTTCCCTTAAGCTCCTCTCCTCTGTGATTGGATCACTGAATCATAGAGGAAGAAACTCCTCCTAAAGTCTTCCTTTATAGAAAATAGAAGTTGGATTTTCAGTTCATTCCATTTTGAACACTTGTTTTGAATATTTTCATTTCCAGTAAAGAAATTGTCATCTGTCTGTCTGTCTGTCTTTCTGTAGCACTTCCAGTTTTCCCCTTCCCTACCCCATCAACTTTATTGTCACCTTTTGTGTGTTTCCTTCTTCCATTAAATTATAAGCTTGCTGAGGGCAGGAGTTGTGTTTCTTTTCCAATTTGTAGCCCCACAGATTAGCACAGTGCCTTGCATATATTACACACAATAAATGTTTATGGAATTGAGTAGAATTGAATAAGAGGCATCAAATTAATCCTAAAAAATTTAGGGAACAGCCCACTCAATTAAGTTTTGAGGAATCTGGTAGGTGAGGAAAACCCAGAGGATTTCAGGAATAATCTGGATTCAGTTATTGATACTTGTTTCTCTATGAAATAAAAAGGCCCAGAGATTTATTATAGTTTTCATATTTTGTGGGATGCACATTCCTCTTCTGGTATCATAAGGGTCCCAATTTACCAAGTCATCTTCCAGTTGACCTCTTTTAAGTGTGTTCCAGATCAGACTACAGACATGAATGATATAAAGCAAAATGCCCAGTAGTCTCTCCTTTTAGGCTGTTATGATCCTGCAAGGATGATGTTGATAAAAGTCTCAGCTCCAAATACTATGTAGGCTTGCCACTCATGGAATTTAATTTACAATCTCCAATTGAGCTGTTATCCTGGACTTCTGAGTCTCAAGAATTTCATCTTTCTGTATTTCGACTTTTTTATTAGGTCTTAACTCAAAGTGTATGGGGTGTTCATGGAGGACTATCCTCCCGAGGAGAGAGCTTAATGAGACCTTTTCAGGACTACTCATCCACCTTTGTTGTCAACCCTCACCCAACTCCTACCTGTGCCTCCAAGAATCTGTAGCATAAGGAGTAGCCACACCCTGGTAAAACTATCTTGGCACATGGGTATAATCCATGTTGAGGGTAAGTGACAGGTCTTGAACCTTTTAGTGGGTTAGGGAGATGTCTACTCCAAGCAAGTAAAGATGTCCCTGGTGTAATGGGTAGATGAAATTTCTTCCAATGACCATGAAGGTGGTTGAAGTAGGAATTATACAGTACCTAGAGCTTGGCAAGACATCAAATACAAAAAGTTCCTCCACTGCAAGCTGGGTTATCACCAGTTGTCCAATCTTCCCACTGGACTTTAAAGACCAGAAGACAGAGAGAGTCTGATAATTTTGTTCAATTCTGTCTCACTTATATTCAGTCTGTGATGTCATTATTGCTCTTGGAAACAATTAACAATAAGAAAATCCATATTAGTCACCTCATTATTTCCCACCTTTTTAGCAAGACTTCATTATACCTCTGGGTCCATCGTTCTATTCACCTGACATTTTCAGTTGTTGTTGTGTATTTTTTGTGTTGTCTTTCTTTATTAGATAGCTTGAGTACCTTGAAGACAGTGATTAACATCTCTTTTCTTTGCATTTACATGGCTTAGACCAATGACTGACATGTAATACATATTTAATAAATGTGTATTTACTCTGATTTTTTTTACCTGAATGGAGCTTACTGGCTCTTCATCATCATCATTTTTGTATCACTTAATTCTATGAACAACAAAGATGTTTGTAGAGAGAGGTTCAATAATATCTTATGCTTAAACCTTCCAAAGAAGAAGGGGAGACCTTTGTCCTTATGATGGAATTGCTATATGTTGTGGACCAGGATAAACTAGTTTCCCTGCAACAGGAATTAGTTTCTCCTGTATGCCAACCAAGAAGGCAGCTAGATGGCTCAGTGTATCTACCACTGGACTGGAATCAGGAAGACCTGAGTTCAAATATGACCTCAGACACTCACCACCTGTGTGATTCTGGACAAGTCACTTAACCTCTGTTTGCCTTAATCACATGGAGAAGGAAATGGAGATCTATTCCAGTATCTTTGCAAGAAAACACCAATATTAAAAAGAAATATTAGTGTACTATGGTCCACAAGGGGATGAAGAGATGGATATGTTTGAAAGACTGAACAACCAGGACAAATGACAACAAAACTCTACCTGGGGCTTGATTGATCCCTCCCTCTCTTAAAGTAGCTTCTTGATCATACAAAAACATAAAAAGCCCCACCCATATGAAGTCAGGGCCCCTCCTATTTTGTGGATTTCTGATGGTCACATGAGTCATAAGTGGGGGTCACATTCAGAAATGTTGAATGCCTTGTTATGTATCCTTGCTGAATATATGTTGAGACCAAGTAAACCTTATTTTGTTGAATTTTAAAGAAACTTATGAGTACCTCATATGGTCCCAATATCAAATATGAACTAAGACAGCATTAGCATTAATCCTTCTCTACCACAAAGTTACATTAAAATAGACTCCTCTGAATGACAGTTTTGGAGACTATTATGGTATCTTATTTGAATGGGTTCATGACACTGTTTCGGTGTTTTTTCTTAAATGAAATATGGAAATCAGGCCTTACTTATTCGTTTTCCTAAGATATTCCTTCACTGTTAATCACATATTCTGGCACTGCTTTTAGGTAAACATGAAGAAAATAATATTTCCAAATGGTAGCATAATGACTTTAATGAGAAGCATAACATTTAACACAATCAAGACTAAGAAATAGGGGCACAGTCTGCCAAATATTTCTCCTCCCTTTCTAGAATCTCACTCCTAGCCATTTCCTTCTTTCTATTCACCATAGTCTGTTACGAGAAGAGAAAGAATATTTGCAGTAACTGCTGTGTCTTCCAAAAAATAAAATCATTGTTCCATCTATTGATTACTTCATGGTGTGGCAGGGAAGGGTAAATGAAAGTTCAGATAAAAATTCCTCAGTTCAAACATCAGTTACCAGAGAGATGAAAACATTCTGAATTAAAAAAAAGGATAATTGTGCCTAGAGCTGTAGGAACTCAAATATCTCGGCAATATAAATGTAAATGGGCCATATACTTTGGTCTTGCCTAGCCTGCAAAGCTTATGGGATAATCACTTTCAAGTTGAAGAAAATCTGCCAGATGTGGTCATTTTAATTATAGTCAAACATATGGGTATATGGTTTCAATAGTCTGTCAGCTGTGAACACACTTCAGGAAAATAAAAGGAGAGCATAATATCAATATTATACATTAAAGAAATTTGGCCTACAAGCAAATAAAAAAATGTTTTTAAACTGATTTTCATTTTTGGATGGCAGGGGAAAGAAAGCAGGCACAAAAAAAGTAGTTGAAATTAAGAAATATGAAATTCAGGTATGTATTCTGAAAGACATAAAATTTGTACGATAATGTTACAGTACGAATAAAACTTGCCTTTAACTATTTCCACTTCTTTCTCAAGAGAAATTCAGGGACAGCCATATGGACCACTGCAAAGTGTTCTAGACCGAGGCAGTGTGGTGGATAGATCTGCATCTCAAGTGAGAAAGACTTGAATTTAAATCCAGCTTTCAGATATTTACTGGTTATGTGACCTCAGTGTTTCCTTCTATGAAGTGGGCACAATAATAGCACTTATCTTAAAACATATCAGTGAGGATCAAATGAAATGTTGTTTCTAAAGCAGTTTGCAAACTTTAAATTGCAATAAAAATTCTGGATTTTATTGTTCTTGTGATTAATCAACTTGAGCCTCAGTTTCCTTATTTATAAAATAAGAAGATTGGATTCTTTAGTTTGAGCCCTTTCTTGATCCAAGTCTTTGTCCTTGTCTATCATTGCTCTTAAATTCTCTCTATATGACCCTCCCTCAACTATATATTCAGACTGATTATAGGTCTCCTATCACTATAATTAGCAATTATTTTTCCTATTCCATAATTATTTTACCTCAAGTTTATTTTTCCAAGGTGCATTATAAAGAATCATGTCATTTTAGTATTAAGTTTGGACAATTTGTAATAGTCACTTTAAGGTTAAATGAACTTTACACATATCATCTGTGTAATGAAAAGTATTCAGGACTTGGAATACCTGGGTTTGAATCGGAGTTCCACTGTTTATTAAGCATGTGACTCCCTCACAGAAGCACTTTAAGCTTCAGTTGCCTCATCTATAAATGAGAATATTTTTATTCCATACCATGGAAGAAAATAAACATACACACGCACACACTAATATATATATATATATATATATATATATATATATATATATATATATATATATATATACAAACTATATATAATTAGAGTTTACGTGCAATAATTCATCAGTATTGTGATACATTAAAATTTCAAATGCAATGGACAGAGAAAGATAATCACTATCTTCATAAGAGACTTTTCCCTCGTAAGAGACTTTTCCCTCCTGGATTCAGGGGCAAAGGTACTGAGAGAGGAGCTTAGCCCCAGCCAAGCCCCAGCAAATGAGTCACTTTGACAGGATCGGAGACTTCCTGGAGAGCACTTGGATTTGAGTGTCTAGACAAGAGAGTCACTGTGAACTTTTTGATTAGGAGAGTGACATCAATTTTTTAAGTGTTAAAAATCTTCCTTCTATTTATAATACTTAGTAATAGGAACACTAGAAATCATAACTGCTATTTGTATAATGTTTATGTACTTATCAACACATGGCCATTCAGTATTCCTGATTACCTGCTATTTCGGTACTGGGAATAGTTTTATTCTTATTGTCTAAATGAGGATGCTAAGGCTCAGAAATGTTAAAAGACTTGTACAGAATGACATGGCAAGAATCAGGTATTGAAATCAATCCAGATCTCTTCTGAGTCATCATCTAATTATTTCTCTACTTCGTCATGAAGTCTGTTCAATTACATATTTTAAATAAACCACGTAATTTGTATTTTACAATTTTAAATGTCATTGTCTGCATTACTTTCTTATTTGCGATTTTGGTGATTTCACATATAGCAACATCACAAGGTGTCCCAGAGAACATTTTTGGGGTTATTGTCACCTTTACCTTTCTAACTCTTAGGACATTTGATATAGGTATAAATTTAAGGAAGTAGAATCACCCAGGAATGACCTGCTTTTGTGTCATCGAATCTTCCTCTAGGAGTGAAAAAGTCGTTTTCGGCAAGAGAGAGGGCAGTATGGACATCGATAAACATGGTAACAGAAGCAGTCAGACATTGTCATTCCTCAGACAGCTGACCCAAGAGAGTAAGCTATCAAGGCCCCCGGGACCATCAGCTAAACTTCCTTGCTGTGACCAAAAGTTTTATCTGGTTATATCTCACTGTATCTTTAGATGTAATCTAGCTTCAAAGTATTCCTAGCACTTAGTATGGTACTTAGGAAGTTGGAAGAGTTTACTTAAATGCTTATTGACTTTACTTGTCTTGAATTATAATGTCCAGTTTTGTTCAATAATTCACTATGTATGCTTTTCTTATATACTCCACTGAGTGTTCTTTCTTCTTTCCTTTATATACCCGGGTCTGAGCAAACTGGGTGAAAATGACAATTAGTAGCACATATAGGGAAATCCTTCTAGGGCAGTTTCGAGGTAATGTCTACCTATTCTACCGCCTTTGCACCCCATTAAGCTTTATCCTCCTAATGTTATATTTGGGCTATAGAATTAGGCATAGAAATAAACAAACTCTTATCCACATAATGACCAAACTGAATGTTGCATATGGAAGGGCTGTTAGAAAAGAAATGGTTATGTTCTTTAAGGAAAATAACATAAAACACTAGAATATCAGAGTTGAAGGTGACCTTATAGTTCCCGTATTCCACTTTATTTTATCAAAGAAAAAATTTAAAGTCTTTATGTGTGAAATTGTTTGCCCAGTATCAGAGAACATAAATGAACCTAGAAAGGATGTTCTTTTTGTTTATAAGTTAAATAAATATTTCAGCACAGAATAACTAGGAATCTAGGTTCTGCCCATGAAAAGTCTATTCATATCATTAGACCATTTATCAATTAGGAATGGTTCTTTTTCTTAAAAATTTGTGAATATATATATATATATATATATATATATTCTTAGAAGTGAGTATTTTATCAGGGAAATTCATCATAAATATGTATTTTCTCAATTGTTTCCTCTTAAAAATTAACTAATAGATTTATCTATGTAATTTTATGTAATCTAAATCACCTATTTTATTTTTAAAAATTTTCTACTTTTTGGCCATGAATATTTTTTTAATTTAAATAAATTTATTTAACCTTTTACACTCATTTTCACAAGATTTTGGGTTCCAAAATTTTCTCCCCATTTATCCCCTCCCCCCTCCCCAATACACTGGACATTCTAATTACCCATATCACCAATCTGCCCT
>CM053774.1:80073590-80104223 GCA_028658325.1 Potorous gilbertii
CCTCATTGGCTTTTTGAACCTCTTTTGCCAATTGAGTTAGCCTATTTTTCAAGGTGTTATTTTCTTCAGTATTTTTTGGGGCCTCCTTTATTAAGGTATTGACCTGTTTTTCATGCTTTTCTTGCATCTCTCTCAGTTTTTCCTCCACCTGTCTAACTTGATTTTCAAAATCCTTTTTGAGCTCCTCCATGGCCTGAGCCCATGAGGTATTGATTTCAGATATTTGGGATACAGAGGCCTTGACTCCTATGTCTTTACCTTATGGTAAGCAGATCTTTTGTCGTCAGAGAGGAATGGAGGAATCATCTTCTCAAGAAAATAACCTTCTATGGTCTTATTTTTTTCTCTTTTCTGGACATTTTCCCAGCCAGTTACTTGACATCTGAGATTCCTCTCCACCCCAGCCTAGATCCGCCCAGCTAGTGCTTGGGGTCTGAGATTCCAGTGTTGCTCCCCAGCCTCAGGGCTTTTGGCAGCAAGCCTAACTGTTCTTCAATGGGAGCTTATCTGCTGGTGCTCAGGTGGGGTCAGTGCTGCCTCTCAGGCTCAGTTCCCTCAGGGGGTTTATGCAGAGACCTTTTGTCATGGAGCTGCTGTAGAGCTCCTGCCTGCTCTGCGAGCCTCTGGCAGAGCTGCCTCTGCTGCAGCGGCTGCCTCCTGAGGGGGTCCGAGTGCCTGGAGATACCCCGCTCCCCTCTCAGCCCATCTCTCTCACTGACCTGTGTGTCTGTGGGTGGAGAGACCTTCACAGCTGCTGGAGATTACGGTCCCTGAAGCCTGCCAGGATCTGCTGGCTCCTCTCAGTCCCGTGCGGCCGGGGCAGGGGGAGGGGAGGGCTCCACTCCCGTCCGGGGGGTGATGGACCCCTGGGGTCGGTTTTTGAGGGCTCTCTGCAATGGAAATCTCCTTCACTGTGTTTCTGTGCGGCTTCCACTGTTCCAGAATTTGTCAGGAGTTCTTTTTACAGGAAATCCATGGGCTGTGGGTTCAGAGCTAGCAAATGTGAGTCTTTCACTCCGCCATCTTGGCTCCGCCCCCATGAATTTTTTCCATCTATAAAACTAATAAGTATTTTTCCATATTTCTCTAATTTGTTTATGATGTGACTTTATATTTAAGTCACAGATATAACTGAAACGTTTTTGTATAAGGTCTAAAGTGGTAGCCTGAATATAATTCCTTTCATACTGCCATCCAATTTTCCCAGAAGTTTTTCTCAAATACTGAAGTTTTGTCATTATAGAAATACAAATAAAAGTAATTCTGAGGCTCCCCTTCACACTTTATCAGACTAATAAAAAGGATTAGAAAATTGGAAAGTGATAAATATTGGAGGAGCTATTGGAAAACAAACATATTTATATGCTGTGAGTAGACCTATGAATAGCTACAACCATGAAAGAAAAGCATTTGTAATTATGCACAAAATCTACAAAATAGTGTATGCTTCTGATCTTTCTATCCTGATGCTTGGCTTGTTTCTGAAGAGACTGAAGACATAGAAAATGTCATTTATGTGCATAAAATACATCATTTCATTTACTCATCATTCATGAGTAAAACTGAAAAATAAGCTGTCTAACAACTAAAGAATGACTGAATAAGTTGTGGCATGTTAATATGATGGAGGATAGTTGTACCACAAGAAATAAAATAAATAATTTCAAATATATATGGAAGGATTTACATGAACTGATACAGTGAAGTGAGAAAAAAATGTTAGAGCAATTTAAACCATAGCATCATTGTTACAAAATGAACAATTTTGAAGTCTTTTATTTATTAATGAAGCGCAAAATGAGTAGAACCAGGAGATCAACACTGCAGAAACGAATTGCTTGGGAATCTATGAGAACTATGATCAATGCAGATTCCAGACTGTTGATAAAACATTTCAACATTATGGAGAACTAATCGATTTAAATTGTAAAATGAAACAGGGAGACAGAAATATACATATATGTATATATGTGTGTGTGTGCATATATGCACATATATACATACATGCATATATATTTATTCATGTATATGAATAGAGATGATAGATAATAGATTGATTGATATACACATATACATCTATCATTTTATCTATTTATCTATATCTATGTGTTTAAGTATAGATAAATACTACAGTTAAATGTTTTGCTTGATTGTGCACATTTGTTACAAGGAGTTTATTTCTTTTCTTATTTTCAATAACGTTAGGGCAGAGAGAAGTTGACAGATGTCTGTTAATTTAAAAGTAGATTGGTGGATTGATACATTTGAGGAAATTGCATTAACTTTCTATTGAGTTCTTTATGTTACTAATTTTGTTTAATTTGTTTGCTTTGACACAAGAGAACTATTATGAAGCAGGATTAATCTGTAAGTATTTGTAATATAAAATCAGAACATATAGATAAAATGAGAGTATTATTAATGAGAGTAGCCAAGTAGTATAGTGGGGAGAGTGCCCAACGTGAAATCAGTAAAACTAATTTTCATGCGTTCAAAACTAGTAGTGTGCCATGATTTACTGCAGTTCCTCACTTGTGAAGTGAGCTGGAGAAGGAAATGGCAAACTTCTACATGATCTTTGCATAGAAAACCCCAAATATGACCACAAATAATTGTACACAATTGAAAAATTACTGAAAAACATAAAAGAGAAATGAAAGGATTATTATTCATCTTGTAATGGTTGTGAACAATTTTTATGATGTTAATTACAAACCAGCTATGTAAAAAGAAAATGACAACACGTTTTTCTATTTTACTAGAATTGTTTCAATAAGAAATATTCAGGAAACTTGTGGAATTTTTTAGTCATATTCATATATGTTCACACCTAGAATTATAGCATGTTATTGCAATATTGTAAAAGACCACTAATTTTGCTCAAATTCTATGGCTGGTTTTACCAAGGCAGATGACAGCAGTTCCATGAAAATTTGAATCTATTTTCCCATTTTTTTTTATTTTTAACATTCTCATCTTTTTAAATTTTGAATTCTCTACCACACCCTTCCCAACTCACTGAGAAGGTAAGCATTATAATATAAATTATACAAGTGAAATTATGGAAAGCATATTTCTACATTAGCCATATTTTGATAAGGAAGAAAAATGAAGTGAAAAAAATTATACTTCAATTTGCATTCAGAGTTCCTCAGTTCTTTGTGACAGCATTTTTCATCATGAGATCTATAGAATTATCTTGGATTATTGCATTGCATTACTTCTATAAGAGTCTATTTACCTCACCAATGACAATAACGTTGCAACACTAAGTATAATATATTGGGAAATAGAAATAGCATTTAAAATAACAGTTGTGAACTACAATTGAGGTTGATCAAGTGTATATAAAGGAAATTCTAACTGAAAGAACACAGTCTGGGTCATGAAGTGAGCATGAAATCGTCAGGAATGTTGTAATTTTTTTTTAAATTAAGGGAGAAGAAAATATTGAAAGAAAGGGAAAATCATGACATGTTAATACCAAGAAAAGACTCATTTACATGCTTTCTCATATTTATAAAGTCTCTGTGGGAATGATCTATAAGTATGGGAAAGGTATATTACATATATATGCTTATGTGTTTATATGCCTTTGTGTATATATGTGCATATATATATGTATAAGCATGTATATGTGTGTATACACACACAAGTGTGTATATATGTGTATACACACATACATATATACATACACACATGCGCACACACACACACACACGCACACATATATATATATATATATATATATATATATATATATATATATATATACACACACACATATATGGAACAGTAGGCTTTCACTAGTGATTTTCTATGACAGACCACAAATTAAATTACAGAACTGATTGAAAAGTATAGGTATGAGAACATCCCACTGCATATCATTTGTAGATTGCCTAAATAAATAAAGGAAAGCACTTGCCTTAGTCTTAAAAGCTCCTCTCCATGATCATAAACACAATATTTTAAATTTTAACAAAAAGCATTAACTTGTATTTAAATATACATTTTCTGCATTTCTTATGTTAATTTAGTCTCACACTTTCAGAGTAAAGATTCCATAACTATGATTTGCTTCTATAGTACTTATAAAAGTCATTTAAATGTTATAAAAATTGAAGACAGTAAATATGTAGGTTTGTTTTGCTTTATTTGTTAAAAGAATTATGGGTGTGTATGTATATATTTTGTATCATACGATAGAAAAGACTGAGTTCTGCAAAAGATGTATTTGGGGGGTGGGTCAGCTCAGAACAAAGCTAGAAAAAAAAAGACACAAAAGTGGGACAATGAGCATTGCTTTTAATCAGCAGAAGAAAAGAGAAAGGAGTTCAGGGGGAAATACATGTAAAGACACCCTTGAAATTAACATGCTTAACTTAGTGTGTGTATATGGATATATGAAGGTGTGTGTGTGTCCTAATGTTTAAAGGATGCTATAAGCTATAAAGATTTCTGTTATCACATAAGGAAAAAGGAAAACTGAATGTTTTTGCTTTTTGTTTATATGAATGTGTTACATTTAGAAAAGAAGTTAATATCTAATAACAATTACAGTTTGAATGACATTAAATTTAAAGGTCATATTTTTGACTCAATGTGAAATGTAAAGATGATTAATTAATTAGAATTATTAAGCATGAGCAATAATTACTTTCTAAACTGTACAAATATTTTATTTTTAATTAAAACAGCTTTCTTTAACATGAAACTGATTGTTGGTTAGAAAAAATGTCACAGATACGTACAGCAGAACAATGACGAGGAAACTCGAGTCATGAAAATTCATTCTATCCCTCCAAACTAAATAATATTTTAAGTCTCAAAATTAATGACCAATAGGTCACAAAACAACTTCAGAACTATCTAAAATGAATAAATATTATCCTTGGTTTTACATGATCACATTCAGTAATAAGATTCTTTTTTGTACGTATGCAAAACAATGCATTTTTTCATTTTTATGTTTTAGTTTTATACTGATTTATGAGACAGTCAAATTTTTTGTCAAGTCAAGAAATATTTATTAAGTGCTTATTATCCATTCTAGGTTACTGGACTCCAAATTCCATTCTTGTTCTTTCTACCCTCCCATACACACACACACACACACACACACACACACCTACACACTCATGCATGCATATATGTTGACACATGCACACACACTCACACATACAAATAGAAGAGACACAAAAAAGTAGAAGGAAAAAGATAGTCCCATACAAAAAAGAATTTATAATCTGATAAAAAAGGGCAACACATAAAAGGGACCAAAAAGGAGGAGTGGGGAAATTGTGGTGACATAAAGAGAGTCAAGGACAGAGCCAAGAACAAAGTGCAAAAGTAAGCCTGGCTTCTTTGATACTTCTTTGAAATGAAAGCTTGTAGAGGTATACACTCACTAATTGAACTAAAGCTCCAGAGGTACAGGTAATTTTCTAGGCTGAGAGTTTTCCTTCTATTGTACAAAGTAGAAGAGAAATATTGGTTACCTTTATTGCTTTGATGCAGATTCTAGTATTATCAACAATAGCATGACCTTTATGACCATATCTAGTCACCTAAAGTTCATCTTTTTTTTTGTTTGTTTCACTTGGTATTCTTGCTACTGAGAATTGTAGCAGTTATTTTCTTTTTTCCCCATTTCCTTAATCACATTTTAACTGGTTCAGAAATTCTTAACAATAACATTATTTTACCTCAGAAATCAAGTTGGAAATTTTACAAACCACATTTCACCTCATTTTCTGAGTTCATTTCTGTCACACTTACAAAAATTAATAGAAGCACATAAGCAATTAATAGAAACTAATTTATTTAGCATCTATGCAGCAGGTTCTATGTTACTATCCTTGTGATTGACAAATTTATGTGTGTGTGTTTGTTGGTGTGTGTGTGTGTGTGTGTGCATGCATGAGTGCTTGTATGTGTGTATGAGTTTGTATGTGTGTGTATGGGGGTGGTGGTAGAAAGAAAGAGAATTGAATATGGAGTTCAGTAACATAAAATAGAATTCCACACACTTTATGTGTGAATTTGTAGAGGTGACTTAGATTCTCTAACAAAAACAGGACAGATAAGACTTTCTTTACTTCCTGAGGCATACAATGGGGATGGTGGGGATAATAGATATACTTCTGACCTTGAGTCAAGACTCACTTGAAATTTCCACCCAGTGGCTAAATCAAGATGCAGAGAGGAGCCCAGAAGTTGCCTAAGCTCTTCCCAGCTTCCCTCAGAATTAAATTAATTCAAGTCTTAAAACAAATCCTGGAGTGACAGAAGAGACAAAATGACTGAGTGAAACAGTTTTGAACTTACAATAAGTTATAAGGACTTTAGGAGAGATCTGTCTCATTTGAATAAAGAGGGAACACAGTCCAGTGTAGATGGTATCCAGGTAAGGCAGTGGGAGTCACTTAGCCTCAGCACAGAGCAGCAAATGAGGATCCAGGGTCTTGCAGTGAGGACTCCAGACCCAGTGCAAAAAGCAAATTGTGAGCCCTGGAAGACTAGAGGCATGGTTAGGCCAGGCCAGCCCAAGAGCAGTGGGAAAGCCACAAGCACTGGCATGGAAAGCTTGTTACTAGGCCCCTCTCTCTTGGCATAGGAAGTTTGTGATAACCTTCCATGTGCCTGTAGAGTACAGTGCAACTTTAAAAGTCACAAAATAAGCTGAAAAGTGAGTAAGAAACAGAAAAACTCCCTGATCATAGAATGCTACCATGATGATAGGGAAAATGAAAATACAAACTTTGGAAATCACAATGTCAAAATGTTTACACATGAAGGTTTAAGGGGAGTATGAACTGGGCTCGAAACCATAAGTCCTTAGAAGATTTCAAAAGGGATCTTAAAAGTCAAATAATAGAGGTAGAAGAAAAAATGGAAAAAGAAAGGAAAAATATGCAGGACAATTATTATTAAAAAGAATTATTCTACACTTTGGAAAAGGAAACATAAAAATTTATTCAAGAAAATAATTCCTTAAAAATATATATTTCATTGGTTAAGGTGAAGGGGAATATACCGAAGAAAACCATTTCTTTAAAAGAAGAGTTGGCTAAATGGAAAAGGGAAGTATAAAAGCTAACTGAAGAAAATAATTACTTAAAAATTAGAATTGAGCAAATGTAAACTAATGACTCCATAAGACATCAAGAATGAATCAAAGACAACTCAAAGAAGGACAAAATAGAAGGAAGTGTGAAATACGTCTTTGGGGGGAAAAAAAAAACTGATCCGGCAAATAGATCCAGGACAGATAATTTAAGAATTATTGGAACACCTGAAAGTCATGATCAAAAAACACCCTAGACAACATCTTTCAAAAAATTATTAAGGAAAACTACCCTGCTATCCTAGAAACAGAGGATAAAATTCTCATTGAAAGAATTCACTGATAGCCTATTGAAAGAGATCACAAAACAAGAACTCCAAAGAATTTTGTAGCTAAATTCTAGAATTTTAGGATCAAGGAGAAAATAGCCAATGGAAATAGTAGATGAAAATAAGCAATTTAAAAATCAAGGAGCGAGGATTAAACAAGATTTAGCTTCTACCATAAAGAATCAGAGAGGTTGGAATATGATCCTCTGGAAAGCCAAAGAACTTAGATTACAATATTGAATAAACTATCCAGCAAAATTTGCATAATATTTTGAGGGAATAGATGGACATTCAATGAAAAAGGTGTCTTTCAAGCTTTCCTGATTAAAAGACCAGAGCTAAAAAGAAAATTCAACCTTCAGATACAAGACAAAAAAAATCATAACATGTTATTCAATAAGAATTGAAATATTATCCCTACATGGAAAGACATTAATTGTCATTTGAGAACTGAGTCTCTATTAGGGCAGTTAGAAGGGGCATACATTGACAGAAGGTGTAGGTATAAGTTGAGTTTGATGTGATGATATAAAAAAGAATTATACTGGGAGAAGAGAAAAGAAAGAGGCAGAATAGGGTAAACAGCATCACATAAAGACACTCAAAAGACATATTAAAAGAGAAGGAAAGAAGGTAAAGGGTGAGCATTGTTGGGAACTTATTTTTCTTGACTTAAGAAGGAAATCACCTTTACGCTGAAGTTGGTATAGATATTTGTCTTTCCCATAGGGAAGTAGTAGAGGAAAGGGGAAAGAAAAGCAAAAGAGTGGGCTGAAAGAGGAAGGAAGAAGATTGAGGGAGGTGGTGGTGAGAAATAAAAGCTGGTGAGAATGCAGAGTAAAGGTACAATGTTGGAGCAGAATAACTTATGTTTTAGCTGAAGTTAAAAAAAAATCAAGGGTAACAATCCTGATCTGAGTCAAGACAAATACAAAATAAATCTAATTAAAAGAGATAAGTTAGGAAACTACATCTAGCTCAAAAGTACCATAGAAAATGAATTAATATCAATATTAAAAATACATTCACCTAGTAGTTTAGCATCCATATTCTTAGAGGAGAAGTTAAGGGAATTACAGGAAAAATAGCAAAACTACTACTGAGAGACCTCAATCTTTCACTCTCAGAATTAGAAAAATCTAACCACAAAATAAGCAAGTCAAAGGGGTAAATAAAACTTTGGAAAAGTTAGTTATGACAGATGTTTGGAGTAAACTGAATGAGGATAGAAAAGAATATACCCTTTACTTATCATTTAATGCAGAAAGGCAGATATAGTAAATGAATCCTCTTCAGATAATTTGGCAATAGAAATTACATATAATAAAGGATCAAGGGAAAATAAGCTATTAGATGATGATTAAGCAACCTAATCCTAAAAAAGAGTGACTCAAACAAAAAAAAAAATCTCAGAAACAGTCAATAATTTCATCAAAAAGGAGAAAAATGACAAACATAGGAAAAGTTATGGGATTCAGTGAAAGCAGTTTTAGGGTTAATTTTCTATCTCTGAAAGCTTATATAAATAAAATATGGAAAGAGGAGATCGATGAATTGGGCATAAAACAAAAAAGTCAGAAGAAGCACATTAAAAATTACAAATTTGAAATTTTTAAAAATCAAAAGAAAGGTTTAATAACATTTAAAGTAAGAAAAACCAGATTAATGAATTAATCAATAAAAGTAAGAACTAGTTTTATGAAAAATGCAATAAATTAGATAAACCTACGGTAAATTTGATTTTAAAATAAAGAAGAAAACCATAATAGTGATTTCACACCTGAAATTGTTGAAAGTCATCATCGAATAAAACACTTAAATAACACCATTTTGGAAAAGAAATTGGATGTCATCAATCAACTCCTTAAGAAATAATCCCCGGTACCAGATAGATTTCTAAGTTAATTCTACCACACATTTAAAGAACAACTATTTCCAATATTATACAAAGTATTTGAAAAAAATAGGCAAAGGAGAAGTCCTACCAAATTCCTTTCATGACAGAAGTATAGTGTTAATACCCAAACCAGAAAGAAACAAGCCAGAAAAAGAAAATTATAAACCAAATTTCCCAAAGAATATTGTTGCAAAAAATTTACAAATATAACAAAGAGATTATAGCAATTTATCACGTGTAATACACTATGACCAAGTGGGACTTATACCTGGAATGCAGGGCTGGTTCAATATTAGAAAAAACTATCAACCTAATTGACCACAATGAATAGTAAAGATCACTAAAGTCAAATAAATTTATCATTAGATACATAAAACCTTTTGACACAATACAACAGAATTTCTTTGTTAAAAGAAAAATTCTAGAGACCAGAGTAATAAATGAAATTTTCTTAAAACGAGTAGCATCGATCTAAAACTATCAACATGCATTCCATATAATGGGGATAAGCTAGAAGCATTTGCAATGAAGACCAGAGTGTACCATCACCACTATTATTCAACATTGTGCTAGAAATGTTAGTTTTAGCAATAAATGAAGTTTCAGGATATAAAATAAACCCACGCATATCATAAGCATTTCTACATATTACAAACAAAATTAAGCAGCAAGGCATAAAAAGAAAGTTTCCTGTTAAGACAACTGTAGACCTTACAAAATATTTGGGAGTCTATCTTCCAAGACAAATCCAGGAACTACATAAACACAATTTCAAAACACTTTTTCACACACACACGCAATCAGATCTAAACAACTGGAAAAAATATCAATTGTTCATGGGTAGGCTGGGCTAATATAATAAAAATGATGATTCTATGTAAATTTATTTCCTTATTCAATGTCATATCAATCAAACTACTAAAATTATTTTACAACACTGGAAAATATTATCCACACTCCACTAGAGAACAAAAGATTAAGAATGTCAAGGGAATGATTGAGAAAAAAATCTAGCCATACCACATTTAAATCTGTATTATGAAGTGACAATCATCAAAACTATTTGTTACTAAGAGAAAGAGTGGTAAACTAGTGGAATAGCTTAGGTAAACAATACACAGTAGTAAATGATTATGGATATCTACTGTTTGATAAATCAAAAGATTCTAGTTTCTGAGATAAGAACTCACCATTTGACAAAAATTGTGAGGAAAACAGGAAAATAGTAAGGCAAAAGCTAGGCATAGACCAACATTGCACAATTTATACCAAGATTAGTTCAAAGTGGGTGTATAATTTGAACATAAAGGATGGTTCCGCAAGCAAATTAGTAGACCAAGGAACAGTTTACCTGTCAGATCAATGGAAAAGGTGCTCTTTTTTCCAGAAGGAAAAACAATACAGCCAAGAATAGGCAAAAGTAGAAAGCTGACAAACACTTTTTATAGCCAGTTTTCTTATGATAAAGTACTCATTTCTCGAATATATGGATAACTGAGTCAACTTTGTAAGAATACAAGTCATTTTCCAATTTATAAATGGTCAAAGGACATGAACAGGCAGTTTTCAAAGGAAGGAATTAAAGTTATCTATATTCATATTAAAATGCTCTAAATCACTATTGATTAGAGAAATGTTTAACATGGTTGTTAGTCTTTATCCTATATCAGATTGCTTGCTGTCTTGGGGAGAGGAAAGGGAAGTTAGAGACAGAGAAAAATTGGGAATTCAAAATTTTACAAAATGATTGTTGCAAACCATCATTATATAAAATTGGAAAAAATAATATTAAAGAAAAATAATCCCAACTCATAAACCTTGTGATTATGTTACTTTAGGTAAACCACTTAGCCTTTCTATGCCTCAGTTTCCTCAACTATTAAATGTAATTAACAGTACCTGCCTCATATGGCTATTGTGAGGATGAAATAAGGTATTTGTAAATGTTTAGCACAGTGCCTGTCACATAGCTACTATATAAACACCAGCTATTATTACTAATTATGTTTATTGGTTAGCTGTAAATTTAACTTTTTAACTTTCGAAAAGGAAATACTACAAGCAGTATTCATATTTTGATGATGCTCCTTAGCACAAAGGAGATTCCAGTTGCTGAGGGGCAGTTAACACTCCATCATATAATTTGTGTTAGATGAGAAGTCAGCATCTTCCCTGGACAAAGCTTCAGGAGATCTTCCAAGCTTTGGAGAATCCTACTTATCATAGGTGCTTAAAATTATTATGATAAAAATGAAATATGCAGAATAAGTATGGCTGCCCTCTACAACCAAGCACACATTACCTTCTTTGCATGAGCAATATTATATGATATATCAGAACATCTAAGTAAATCTATGTTTTCAGTCAACTGTAGATTATGTATTGTTCTGGTGGTGGGATATAACTGTGTGTGATAAGCTTCTGATTCTGAAATACTACATTTGTTTGTTGTGTCTGTGTAAAACATAATTTCAACTCCACATTGAGACATGTCTACTATCAGATCTTACAGGATTGGTGGTTGGTTCTTGCCCAAGAAAATTTTATTTACCTCTTTAGCACCAATGTGATATTCACATGGCTGATAGAGGCCATGAAAATCCCAGTGCAATTCTGAATCACAAAATACAACAGACTCTCCACTCTCTCTGAACCAAAACATTTATTCAGACACCAGAAAGCCAAATCCATCATAACAACAAAAATCTATACATAATAACAATTCAAAGGGCAACACCATCCCCAAGCCTTCCCTGTGTGGGACCTTCCCACAAACAAACCTTCATGAGCATGATTGTAGCTGTTTGTCTCCTCTCTCTCTCTCTTTCTCTCTTTCTCTCTCAAATCTGACTGCTCTTACCAATTTCACCTCAAGTCTGCTCTAGCTCATCCTCTACCTGATCCACCCCTTCCTTTTCCATGTGACTTAAACTCATATGACTCAGACTTCCTTGTGATTTAAGCAGGTCACATGGGCTTAGTAATGAAAGGGAAAGATCTTCCCATTTAAATTACCATTATACTTTTTGAAGAACAGAAGTGAAATCTTCATGGTACAGGGTAGCCAGTGAAGTGCAGTGACAAAGATCAGGACCATGTACTGGGGACGGGGTCGAAAATGATTTTTTCAAGTTTTCTCTGGAGCTCTTCATGTTGTGTGACAGAAAGCCACAACGGTGGTCTTTGAAGGGAAATTCCTCTGAATAGTAGAGAAAACTCTTAGTCAAAGGCTTCCCTGATTTTCTTTTCAACATCAAGATAAAGTAAGTAATTGCATAGTGCCCTGTCAAAGTCATTTTCTTGTTTTGAGTGTGTCTTTTCCTCCCACATACAAATGCCATGGTTTTATATCAAGTACATAGTGGAAGCATCATCATCATAGTCATATTTGTCATCATCATCATCAACATCATGAAAAGAACAGCTAACATATTATCGTGACTTAAAATTTGGAACTTAGATCTTCCTAACTTCAATAACTCTCCATTGAACCACCTACACTAGACATCACATTCAATATCTTTGAAACCAGAGAAACTGTAAATTTGATCTTGAAAATGTACTTTTCCCTTATTTATTGCTTTGAAAGGAGACTCCAGAAGTAATACCTGTGATCTGCAAGGAGGAAAATGTCACCTCAGTAAATGTTGAGAGATCAGTTTGTTAGAGTGGGACAGACCCCTGACAGATTCTGGCTATCTGACCATGTCACTTAGTTCTTAGAATATTGTACCAATGTTCTCCAAACTATTTTTACATTTAAAATATTATTTATAAGTTATATACAGGAAATAACATATTGGCATTTTACTTTATGAGACAAAAGTAGACATTAAAACTAGACTAAATTAAATAAACAATTTAGAGATATTTTACTTTATTCATTAATGGTAGAAAAAAATTTTCATTCTCGCTAAATAGCAATTTTAGTGACAATGATGACATTAAATACGCTTAATTCTTTTTAAAGCTTCTATATGACTTGTCAGATGGGGAAGATTTATGAACAATCACAGCTTAATAATTAATTATTTAATTTATATAGTTAGCGAAATGTATGCATTTTTAGTTACTTTCTTGATACACAAGACATCAATTAACAAATAGTCCAGGGTAGGGCATTCTGGAAACATGGTGGAATAAGTCAGAAATATCCAGATTCTTCAGATTTCCTCCACAAAGATGCGAAAAATTGTTATGAAATGATTGTAGAACAGCAAAAATAAAGGTGTAAAGCAGCTGTTCTTCTAATCTCAGAAAAGACAAAATGTCCAGGAGCTAAAGCTTGGTCTAAGTAAAGTGGACACCTTGCCAGATCATATCCACTAAATCAACAATCAGTAGCCCTTGGGGCAATTTTGTCAGGAGGCAGACTAGGCCTCAGAACATTTAACCTCAAAAACTTCTATCTCAGATTCTCACGAATTTTCACCTCACCCTCTTTCATTTAAGGAACAGTAGGTGGCAGATTAGGGGAAGTTACCACTACCCCCCCCCTTTCCTAAAGTCACATCTAATCCCAGTCTGTGGTTGTGGTGACATAGCAGTGAGCACATGCCAATGAGTAGGATACCACAGGAAGCAAGAACATTTGGAGTGTTCTATAAGAAATGATGAGCCAGCGGATGTCCGAAAAAAACATGGAAGGACTTGAGTGACTTAATCCTGAGTGAAGTAGGCAGAACCAGGAGAACATTTGCACACTAATAGCAATATTGTTCAGTAACCAGCTTTAATTGACTTAATTCTTCAATTCCAAGGCATTTACAATGAAAAACATTATCTAAAATCTGAGAAAGAACTACAGAATCTGAATAAACATCGAAACATACTATCATGTCTCTATTTTTTTCTCTCATGTTTTTTTTCTCTTTTGTCCTGATTCATCTTTCATAACATAATTAATGTGGAAGTATGTTTAATATGATTGTATATGGATAGCCTATGCCAGGTGATGTCATCTTGGGGAGGGGGGGAGGAAAAAAAGGGAGAAAAAGATCTGGAATTCAAAATCTTGTAAAAGTGAATGAAAAAATCTATTTACATTTAATTAGAAAAAAATAAATACATAAGAGAAAGCATTTTCAGCTCAGTGTCTCTGGAGGACATAACTATGATTTAGAAGAGGATAAAATTCAGAAAATAAAAGTGAGTAGGACTTGAGGCAACATCACACCCAACTCAGGATTAAAACTTGATTTTAATAATGTTGCTAAAAAATCCAAAAAAAAAAATAAATTGAAATTAAAAATGAGCAAGCAAAGGAAAAAAAAAAGAACCTGACCATATATTTCTACTTTAGTGTGAAAGATCTGAGTTCATATTCAGAGGAAATTAGAGGTAAAAAAAAGTCACTAATATCTCAAAAGAGTAACCTCAAATGGTTCTAAGCCCAAGAAGAGTTCTTGAAAGAACTTAAAAAGGAATTCAGAAATCAACCAAGAGAGACTGAGGAAAAATTAGGAGAAAAGAAGCAATTCCATAAAACTCCACATATTCAAGCATGCATGTATGTGTGTGTACATGAAAATGTCTAAACATTCTTAAGTTTTCATAATATATATGTATATCCATGTATACATATATATATATATACATACATATACATATATACAGATATATAAGGTACTTTGAAAGAAAATTTGGGCCTGAGTGAGGTGCGATGGAGTGATTCTAAAAATCAAAATTGGGTAAGAAAAGGTAAAAAGACACCAAATATATTATTAAAAATGGTGCATGAAAGATAAAACCAATACAGAGAAATCAGGTGGGAGTGAAGTATTGATAATATTTCAACCTTGCTGTCCTCTGACTTGAAGAGGAAACAACGTGCATATCTGGAAGGTTGTAGAAGTCTTCTAAACATGTGGAGAGGTGAAACAATCTGGTAACCTGATGGGGGAGGGACTTTTGTAGGGATGGGGATTGGGAGGGTACATGATTAAGTAACAGGAAGGGATAATAACAAAGGCTGAGAAATAAAATCATGAGTAAAATAAAATGGAGAGAAATTCAGAAACATGATCTTAGAAACAGAGTGGCAGGCCAGAATTTGCAGTCAGACTAGCAAAAAGTACTGAAAAGACTAGCTACCCAAAATTTCAGCCATGTTGTACTTTGTACATTGAATTTGGGAGGACTAGGCTACATACGAACCAAAATAACTTGTTAATTTCTCTCTGCTTCTAAGATCTCCACTGACTGCACTTAGGACTGAAAAAGACAAAAACACAAGAAAATTCCAGACTAGTTTCTAGGGGCTACTGTATTAAGGAGGTGGGGGGCATGTAGACAGAGACAGAGACACAGAGTTTGTCACAGTCTGGGAGTTTTAAAGATGTAGTCAATGGGTGCAATGGAAGGAGAGTGTTCTTTCCTGTGTGCTAAGGGAACACAGAATATCTTTTCCTAGAAGTAGGCTCCTAGTTTCTTCTATGTTGTTGCCTTCATATTAGGTGATTTGGGTATGCACAAGGAAAGCCTTGTGACATAAAGAAGGAAAACTTGTAGACACAAAGACTAATGATTCTAATGAGATACAAAAGAGGTATTTGGTTAAGGTAATCAATGTGAATCAATTTGTGTAAAGTGCTTTATCAAATAATTTAGACTTTTAAAAGATCTCCAGAGTGGAATCAAGAACAATTAATGTATTATAAATATAAAAGTGCAACATGTGTCTTCTAAACATAATTTTGTCCTTTCCCTGTTTTTCAGTTGCTGTTTAACTCTTCATGACCATATTTGAGATTTTAATCCCAAAGACACTAGAATGTTTTGCCATTTCCTTTTCCAACCCATTTTACAGATGATGAAACTGAAGCAAACTTGGCTAAGTGACACCCAAGGCCACAAGTTAGTAAACATCTGAGATCAGATTTCATATCCACAGTATTAGGATTTCTAAAATATGCAAGTAGCAGAATGTGGAAAGAAAAGTTCACTTTTTTAAGCTTTTCAGGAAAGAAAATAATCAGGATGATTGCTAGTGACTAAAATTATTTAGCATTTTAAGGTACTCAAAGTTTTGTAAATTTATCTGATTTATCAAATTGCATTTGATCCTCAAAACAACACTTTTGATAAAGGAGCAACTATCCCCATCTCACAGCAAAGGAAATTAAATGTGAGAAATTGTGACCTACCCAGAATACAGACCTTATAATGTTTCCGGCACGATTTTAAACTCAGGTTTTCTTGCCTTTCTATCCCTTATGCAACTTAGGGGCTTTAGCAAGAGGATAGGACCAGTCCTTACAGCAAAAACTCAAGAAGGAATGATTACATAAGTTATCTTGTCTTCATTAAAGTCATGTCACAGAGAACAACTACTATTTAGTACTTCTAGTGGCAGTAATGGTAGTAGCAGTAGTAGTAGTAGTAGTAGTAGTCGCAGTAGTAGCAGTAGCAGTCGCAGTAGTAGTAGTAGCAGTAGTAGTAGTAGTAGCAGTAGTAGTAGTAGTAGTAGTAGTAGTAGTAGTAGCAATAGTAGTAGTAGTAGTAGTAGCAGTAGCAGTCGTAGTAGTAGTAGTAGCAGTAGTAGCAGTAGCAGTAGTAGCAGTAGTAGTAGTAGCAGCAGCAGTAGTAGTAGCAGTAGCAGTCGCAGTAGTAGTAGTAGTAGCAGTAGTAGTAGTAGTAGTAGTAGTAGTAGTAGCAGTAGCAGTAGTAGTAGTAGCAGTAGTAGCAGTAGCAGTAGTAGTAGTAGTAGTGGTAGCAATGGTAGCAGTAGTAGTAATAGTAGCAATATTAGATGTTGGGGCTTCTGTTGTGATTGCTGTTGCTATTTCCATCATAATATAATAGTGGAAGTGATAGTCATAGTAGTAGTAGCATTTGACAGTTCATAGACTAGCAGATCAAGTCGAAGCTGAACATTTACTTTATACTGATTTTAGCAAGGTATTTGACAAAGTCACTCATTTTATTGTGAAACAGCTGGAAAGATATGCACTAAACCCAGGACTAAAGAGAATTCAACATTTTCATACCAAGTTGGAAAGAGAAATCTGGACAGGAGTGTGTGCTTGACGTGGTGCCTAACCTTTAAATTAATGATTTAGATAAATATACTAGTAGTATACTTGTCAAATTCAGATATGGCACAAAGTTGGAAGGGATGATACACTGGATTACATTAGAGATTTGCAATTAGCCTTAGAGGCTAGAAAACTAGGCTGAGTACAGTAAAATGAAACATAATAGAGATAACTGAAAGTCTTATACTTGGGTTCCAAAATTCAATGTCATGTGTATAAGATTGTCTTTGGAGCTATCAATAACTATAGAAGTCATGTAGCCTGACTTCCTAATTTTACAGTTAAGGTAACTGAATCCAAGAGTAATGAAGCAACTTAACCAAGAGAGCACAACTGGAATTTGAGCTCAACTCAGTGTCTTCAAATCCAGTGCTCATTCCACTGCTCCATAACGGTCCTCTTTGTTTTAATGCAATCTCTTTGCAAAGATTATAGTTCTATATTAATACTATTATTATTTTTCTGAAGGATGAGGAGGGCTTTGATAGGTGGACAAGAGTTAGAAAGAATTCTGTATCTGAGAAGAGTCTGAAAAAAAGCATAGAGATGAGATTTTTCAAAGTATTTTCAATCTACAATAAGCCGACCTTTTTGATTAGAGTTAATGGTTCATTTGTTAAACACATAATTGTTAGCACTAGAAATTGCAATTTCTTTCCCAAAATCTAATGATAATCAAGGCTGTCAAGTTTTCTCATACTGTATTTATGTGAAACAAATGTACCCAAGGATTCTGTTATTTGTCCCCTATATTTTCTTGTTTTCTCTTGGCTTTTCACATTTCTTTACATCGTCTGAAATGAAATGGACTTCTTTGAAACTCTGTAACACTTATTGTGCTTGTAGCTATAATCATATAGATTTAGTTCTTCAGGGTCTGAGTTCCTCCATCTATAAAATGAAAGGGTCAGAATAGAGGGATTCTTAAATTCCTTTCAGGTCTACATTGATGATCTTTTTATTTCAAGACCCTTTGGGCTGAAAGTGTCTCAACAGGTTGAATGGTAGTCAGACTTAAAACCAGGAAGGCCTGAATTAAAATCCTTCCTCAGAGACTTTGTAGGCTCTTTAGCTCTCTTACTCTCCTTTTCTTAGTTTTAAAAAGAGACATTTGCACCTAGATCATAGGTTTGTGGTCAGGATTATCATTAATAATATATGCAGAATGATTACATAAATGTTAGCTACATACTATTTATATTCCTACAATGTATTGTAAGGTTAATTGCATCAGGATATGTGCAAGATATTTTTATTCTTAGCTCCTAGCACAGTCCTCCCAGTATGCAATCTGAAGGGTTTAATGTAAGGATATTATTGAGAAGGAATGAAGATAGAACATGTGATTTCTTACTTCTGCCTTCAATATTCATTCAGGAATAACTTATTAGGATTATTTATATTAACTCATCACCTATAAAACACTGTCAAGTAACTTTGAAATCAAAGCAAAGGACTTTCTGTGGGAAAATGAAACTAAAAGAGGGAAAATACAAAAAAGATAAGAGATAGAGATGACCTTGTAATCAATCTCTATCTCTCTATGTGAATTGATAATTTATGAAATTATGAAATAAGAGCAGAAATGCCTACTTCTTTGGGTACTTGGTAGGAAACATCATACTTAGTAGTAGGAGACAGGGTAGTAATAACACTTTAATAAGTCACAGAGACAAGAAACTAAAAAGGTACAAGGGCAGATAATAGGGTGGGTATAGGAAATAGGATGGTGAAGGAAAGCAGACAGTGTGTGGAAGATGACAGGGATGAGGAGAGGCGTGTGATCATGGTTTAAAATTCAGATCACTAAGCACCATGGATACTTAGGTGGAGAAAAAGGCTTGGGGGATAAGAGTATGTGGTGTCACTCTTTATAAGGTTTTGGAAAACCAGGCAACCGTAGGATTAGTTCCTTAACATATAGAAGTCCTCTCGGAGTTATCAGCAAAAAAAAATCAAAGTCAGTATTCCAAAGTTATCAGCATCTTTTTGATATTCTGCTCTTTTGGAGCTGTGGAAGCAGGAATTTAGTGTGGAACTTAAATAAGATGAAAGTCTTTACATGTAATAAGGAAAGAATCTTGGCCCGCAGTGCCTAAGTAGTTTCCTTTGATTTGGCATATATTACCAAGATGTGAATTTCAGCTGATATATGATACAATGTATAAAATATGCTCTTTTGATTTGGGGGAGAGTTTGTATACGATTTCCGGGTTTCCCTTTGCAATCTTGTTTCCTGCTATTGATCCTTTATATTGGGGACCTATAAAATTCACTATAATGACAAGAAGGGAGAGCAGAACAAGATATCATTTTAATACATCATTTATATGTATTATACATGTATATATGTATGTTCACATACATATATATGTATATACACAACCACTTAGATATACACATGTATATAAGCATAAGTATATATATGTATATATATATATATATATATATATATATATACACACACGTATGCATATGTGTATGTCTCTTAAAATTCATTTTGCATAGGTTTGTTGACAAAGAACAATCCTTTTGAAATGTGTGCTATAGTAGATAACATCTGCTGTAAGTACACGGAAAAATTATTTCCTTTTTTCCATGTAACAGGGTAAATTGGAATATGAAAAGGTTATAATGTTCATATCATAGTTTCTGACCTGAATGGTAAGGCTGCTTGTAAGACTATCAAGAATATAGCTTTGTTATTTTGTCTGAATGTTCTTGGAAAAGACTTTTTCTTTTACTTGTCAGCATGTATATGGAATGCTGGCCTTTGAATCAGGAAGAGTGTCAAATTCTGTCTCAGATGCTTACTGATCATTAGCAAGTTAATATCTGTTTGTCTCAATTTCTTCATATGTAAATTAAAGATAATGTGAGTACCCACTTCACTGGTTTACTGTAAGGATTAAATGAGTTAAAATATAGAAGGCACTTTGCAAACATTAAAGTTCTATGTAAATGGTCTTTTGTCACTTTATGGTTAAGCAGAGTCAACATTCCTTCAATAGTATTGTGGACAATACTATTGTCAATAATAGATTCAAGTTGTTAAACTATTCTTGAGTCATCACTGATAAGTTACCTTGTTTTCTTGTGCTGTATTTTAATTCATATACATCTTTTGTTTTTACACCTTCATTTCCCATTTCTTACATGATGAATATTTAAAAAAATAAAGATTAAAAAAATCTCATCAACATTAAGCAAACCATGATAGTATAACAGTCCATTCTCTGAGTCATCCATCTTTGTAAATCAGGGAGGGAGAAACAACTTCTTATTTATTCTTTGGGGCCAGTCTTGCTAATTATGATTGCAAAGCATTCAGCTTGGTAATCATAAGGGAATCTTACTTTTTTCTTCTCTCAGCTATGAATTTCTCTGTGTCCACCCTTTTAAAGTTTGTTTATTCCTTTTCTCCCTTCTACTCTTATCACTTGTATATGGTTTATATAGCATGCCCAGTAGTCACAGACAGCTGTTTCTTGAAACTAGAAACCTACAGCAATGACAATTCCAGTGTACTACTTTTCTAATTTACATTAGCAAAATCCAATTTCATGACTGAAACAGGTCAGCTGGAAGTTTCCACTGCTTCGGTATATTTAACTACTTTAAACAATTTCCAGAAAACTTCTTTAAAAATACCACCTAAGGGGGAGGAGCCAAGAGGGTGGAGTAGAAAGACACACATACCCTAGCCCCCGAACTCACTGCCTATAAAATACCTGTAAGGAGGAACTCCTGAAAAGTTCTGGAGCAGAGGAAGCCCCGGAACAATGGAGTGGAGGAGATTTCTGTTATAGAGAGACCAGAAAAACTGACACTGGGGGTCCATTGCGCACTGGACCTGGAGAGGAGCCCAGCCCTGCCCTGGCCGAGTGGCACCCAGAGGAACTAATCTGGGCAGGCTTCCTGGAGGGAATCTCCAGCAGCCATGTGGTTCCCTCTGCCCATGGGTGCAAAGGTCAGTGAGAGGGCCTGTTTGGCTGGCCAAGAGGGTAAGGGGTGTCTCCATACCTCGAGCCCCCTCTGGAGGCCGCAGCTGACAGGGACTCCCAAAGCAGGCAGGAGCCTGGATCCATTGTGGAAGGTCTCCATGTAAACCCCTTGAGGGAACTGAGCCCTGTGAGGTGGCCCTGCCCCAACCTGAGCACCTGAATTTAATCTTGAATAGCAGCCCTGCCTGCCGCTGAAAGCCCTGAGGCTAGGGAGCAGCATTTGAATCTCAGACCCCAAGCACTAGCTAGGCAGACCTAGGCCAGGGGTGGAGAGGACTCTCAGAAGTCAAGTAACAAGCTGGGAAAATGACCAGAAAAGGGAAAAATAGTAAGACCATAGAAGGTTACTTTCTTGGTGAACAGATATTTTCTCCTTTCCTTTCTGATGAAGAAGAACAATGTTTACCATCAGGGAAAGACATAGAAGTCAAGGATTCTGTATTCCAAACATCCAAAATAAATATTCAATGGGCTCAGGCCATGGAAGAGCTCAAAAAGGATTCTTAAAATCAGGTTAGACACGTGGAGGAAAAACTGGGAAGAGAAATGAGAGAGATGCAAGAAGAGTATGAAAAACAGGTAACTACCTTGCTAAAGGAGACCTAAATAAATGCTGAAGAAAATAGCACCTTGAAAACTAGGCTAACTCAATTGGCAAAAGAGGTTCAAAAAGCCAATGAGGAGAAGAATGCTTTCAAAAGCAGAATTAACCAAATGGAAAAGGAGGTTCAAAAGCTCACTGAAGAAAATAGTTCTTTCAAAATCAGAATGGAACAGATAGAGGCTAATGACTTTCTGAAAAACCAAGAAATCACAAAACAAAACCAAAAGAATGAAAAAATGGAAGATAATGTGAAATATCTCATGGGAAAGACAGCTGACCTGGAAATTAGATCCAGGAAAGATAATTTAAAAATTATGGGACTACCTGAAGGCCATGATCAGATAAAGAGCCTAGACATCATCTTTCATGAAATTATCAAAGAAAACTGCCCTGATATTCTAGAACCAGAGGGCAAAATAATTATTCAAGGAATCCACCCATCACCACCTGAAAGAGATCCAAAAAGAGAAACTCCTAGGCACATTGTGGCCAAATTCCAGAGTTCCCAGGTCAAGGAGAAAATATTGCAAGCAGCTAGAAAAAACAATTCCAGTACTGTGGAAATACAGTCAGGCTAACACAAGATCTAGAAGCTTCTACATTAAGGGATCCAAGGGCGTTGAATAGGATATTCCAGAAATCAAAGAAACTTGGACTAAAACCAAGAATCACCTACCCAGCAAAAGTGAGTATAATACTTCAGGGGAAAATTGCAAGCCAGGATTTTAAAAAAATAATTCAATAAATGTAGCATAACTCAAATAACACACATGGAGTGAACAGTAAAATCAACATAAGATCAAAAATTTCATATCAACTGAAATATTGAATAATCAGACTCAAGCATTTCCTTCCCTGAGTATGACTGCTCTTGTGTAAACATTTCCCTAGTTGAAAAGATATCTAAATTTCATTGGTTAACCTCTTCTTTCTCTTATTTTTTTCTCTGTTTTCTCTGTTACTTGGTAATTCTATTTCTGACCGTTTAAGGTGATTGTTTTCCAAGCTTTGTCCTCAGTTCTTTGCTCTTTTCAGTCTAGATGTTTTCAGTCTAGATATTCATTCTCTACCGTGTCTTTAATCCTTTACTTCTACTGAGAAGACTACCAAATCTATGTGTGGAACAAATGAAAAAAAAATGAGTATTAAGTACTACAACATTGTGCTAAGCTCTAGCAGTACAACTAAAAAGTGTAAATCAGTCCTTTACTTTTATAAGTCCAAAGAGCTAATATTCTTCAAGGAATAACAACCCAAATATTTAAGTGAAGGCCAGAGGGGGCTGTCTTAATTTGGTTAATCTTAGGGATGGTTAGTAGAAACATTTATTTGTGTGTATGTGCATTTATATATGAAAAAATGGATATGATTACATTACATTAACTGTGCAATATATGTTTAAGGTAAGAAGTGTATGTGAGATGTGGGTAGTACACATATAGCAATGAGTAAGATGGCATGAATTTAGCATGGTGGGATGGGCGATGTGACTGTAGAAGATTTGTATTACATAGTTATAATTCCCAAGCTGAGAGAGTTAAATACCCCAATGCAAGATCTATGGAGGTCTGGAGGCCCAGAGAATGGAGAAAAGGGAACAATGGATAGAGTAGCAAAAAAATAGCTCAGGTGAAAGATTTTTATCAATGACTTGTCTTCTGATCTCCAGATCTGCATCTCAGTTCCCTCTTCAACATTTTCCCTTGGTGACACACCACTACTTTTAGTTAGCCATACCTCAAAGCTAGCTTCTTATCATTCCCCTAAATGAGTTCTTCCTCTAACATTCATTAAGTTTCTATAGTGTAGGGAGGTTTTGAGCTCAGTGGGGTTTATAAAAAGAAACTCTCTACCTCCTCAAAAATAAGTACTTTCTACCCTCAAAAATCTTATATTATATTTTTTCAGGGAATAGAAGGAATATACTATGCAGACAATTGAATAAATGCAAAGAGTATATACATTGTATTTAAAATATAAAAACATATTATGTAATATTATAAAAAATATTTTTAAAGGTCTCCAGAGTGTCCCCAAAATCTTAATGCCATTTCAGTATGCTAAAATTTAATATGACACCAAGTATTTTGGAAAACTGTGAGTTATCTCATTTGGTCTTCAAAATAATCCTGTAAAGGAGGCATAATTTTATCTTCATTTTAGTGGTGAGGAAAACAATTCAACATTCTGTCTCAGTGTCTCTCTGTGTGTCTTTCTCTTTAACTGCACACAATTGCATATATGTGTATGTGACATACGCAACCAGCAATCTACATGGTTATCATACAACCCACATATGGATAGACACCAAGATTGAACCTTCAAAGAGGTTTCAAACAACAGAATTTTGATGTCATCTAATGAAGAACATCGGGGTAACAGGAAAAAAGTTTATATCAAACCATGTTAATACGATAGTAAATGTCAGGGGAATAAAGATGAGATAAAATGGTCATCTGAGTCAGCATTAATGTACATAATGCCTGATTGAAGTATTAAGAAAAATAATTTTACTTCTGGTAGTTAATGCATTATTAGCCACTATTATGCCAGTTTTGGTTACTTTCAGAAAGAGACTAATATTCAGGTTAATCTTGACAGTTTACAAGAGCTGTGCTTCCATTTTTTGGTATTACAAAAATTATTCTCTGATGTGGGTTTGTTTTACTTAGCACATCATTCCTTTGTCAGAAAATTAGAGACACAGGTACGCCTATATTTTCATCTCTTGGGAGTTCATGCATTGTGACTATGCTTGGTATTTGACTGAGGATGTGTGTGTACATAGGGTGTGTCGAGGTGGGAGAGGACAAGATGAATGATCAGTCTTCCACGATTAGATGACTTTATGACAATTAGGGCGTCAACAGTACTTTGTGACATCCTTCTTTGTTGAGCTGGAACCATAAGAAAATATCTAAGGCTCTGCCCTATAAACCATAAAACCTATTTGAGTTTCCTCAGACCTAATGAACAGAATCACAAGCACTTAGTTTTTGTAGAAATAAGGAGGAAATGGATCGTGAGTATTTTTTATTTCAATAGTTTAATTTTTCTTACTTGAACGAGTTACTTATTTCACATACATGTATAAACAAAATGCACATTTTCAAGTCCTTAACATGCTGTATTTTAACTTTCTTTATATAATTTAAAAGCATTTACTGATTGGATACTGAATTTTGAGCTACAATTTGAACATAATTATTAAGTGCTTAAGCTATGCTGTAAATCACACTATTTCCATGGACTTAAAATTATTATACTCCAAAGCTTTTCCTTAAAAAATGATATTTTGTCCCAAATAGCAGCTGTTAAAATCATATACTGCCTTGAAGTTTTTGTTGCTTCTCTTTTCTAGCATGGCTTAATGTCATATAAAAGCCCATATTGTATTCATAAGCCTTCCTATGTGACATTCACTACCTCATTTTCAACTTCAGAAATCTAGGACCACTACTGGAATATCCCGATGGTCACACAATGAATCAAGTGACATCACCACATGGTTCTGTCCTTTCAGGAGCAAAATTCATTAGTTTTCTGAGGACTGCTTGATGCATGTCATACTAAGTCCTCTCTGTATTGTAAATTAAATATATATTGCTGATGAAATGAGAGGAAATCAGAGCATTCTTTTCAATGTCAAACCACTGAAACTTCCTCATACCTGATGCATATTCTTGTATATTACCCCTTGGGGTGAAAAAGGATGCAAGTCTTTCCCAGAAGTTATAACCAACTATTAACACTTCCATTGGAATTTAACTGCCAGGGCCAGAATAGCTCATTAGGAGACCACCCAACATGAGCAAGGCAAACACTTCTTTCGGAGACACCAGACTCAGGCCTATAAAGCTATTTAATAGGAAAGGTTTCTCTATCCAAATTAGGTCAGGCTTAAACCAAGCAATCCCATAGCAACTCAGAGTAGGGCCTTCACCTACACATTACACTGAAGGCAAAATGGTTTTCCAGAACCACCTACTTTTACTGTAAAAAATAAAAAAATGAATAACAAATATAAGGCAGAATATATACATATATATATACATATAAACATATTTATAAATATATATATGTGTGTATATATATGCATATATGTGTACATATACACACACAAATATATATGTGTATATATATATACACATATATGTATGTATATATATATATATATATATATATATATATATATATATATATATATATATGAGGATTCTCTATGTCCTAAAAGAACCAGACATCTTGAGTGAGAAGATAACTCAGAGGCTATCTAGTGCGATGCCCTTTATTTGACAAATTAGGGAACTGAGTACCAGGGAAAGTAACTGGCTTGCCCAAGTTCTTTTAACACAACTAGTAAACATCAGAAGTAGGATTTCAGCCTCAGCCATCTGTCTCTAGAAAGACTGTTTGCTTTCCCCTACTAAGCCATGCTACTTCAATTGGGAATGTTTTTTGGTATTTTTTAAAAAATTGTTTCTAATTTGTGAAACAAAACAAGTATTTCCATAATATAGTACATTAAAAAAATAGGTGCACATGAAACTGCAAATCTGTTATGCACAACCTATTTCTTTCAAATATACAACAGAATTATCATGTAAATTAGTTTCTTTTCTTTCCTCCCACTCCCCCAACCCTAGAGCTGGCTAACATTAGAAACAAATAAGTATCATCTCTCTCTCTCTCTCTCTCTCTCTGTCTCTCTCTCTGTCCACATACACACACATATATATATATAAATATGCACATTCACAAACATATAAGCCTGTATATGTGTGTGCATGTGTATGAACATGTATGTGTGTATGTATATGTGTGTGTACAATTATTCTACACATTTCTATTTATCAGTTCTTTCTCTGGATGCATATGATGTCTTTCTTCATATATCCTTTTTAGTTAATTTTGTTATTTATGAGAATAAAAATACATTCATTCAAAGTTGTTGTTAAATATGTCCCATTTCTCTACCTTCTGTCCTTTTCTCATATCTTTCCTTTCTCATATCTATGCATACATGTGAATTTTTGCATACATGCATTGCATTCATGCAAGCATGTATGGCTACATATAGCATTTTGAAGCTTTCCAAATTCTCATCTTGCAAGAACCCTATTAGGGAAGTAGCAAATGGTTTTATTTGAGATTTAGACCTTTGATTTTGTTAGTATGGAAGGCTTTATATTGAACCTTGGGGATAAAATAACAAATATAGGACAGTTTGTTCTGCAAACAATTTATATTCTATTAGAAGAGACCATACAAGGTAGCCTATGTTCCAAAAGAAAGGCGACAGAAACTGATTGTTTTTTTCCTCCCTGAAATATTGTGTCTTTACTCTTGATGCCGAAATAAAAGATTCAGAGTCACAATGTACCTGAGTGTTCATCTAGGTTTAATTAACATTTTCTTAACCTTTTCACTTCATAGACAATGAAAATGACGTTTTTGTAGGTTAATTAATTTACCTGTGCATCATTCAAGTGATATGTATTCTTACTCACAAAGAAACTCAAACCCACATCTTTAGCTGTCCAAAACAACTCTATCTTTAGAGTATCACTCTTTCTCTTATTCATAATGAAATCATTAGTGACCTTAGAGTTTATGTAACACTATTATTTTATTTTCACTCATCCCTTCTCTTGGTTTTCACTCTGAAAGTTGGTTTGGCTGAGCTATATAGGCCAAGGTAGATTTCCTCCTTATTAGTACCTTTATAAATTGATATCTGAATTACTTTTTTTTATTTCAAGAGTTTATTTATCATATTTATTATATATATATATTTGAAAATGAAGTTCTTTTTTCTGTAATATAAAATGAAACATTTATATGTTAAGTGCTTTGCAAATACAATTTTTGATAGAAATATTATTGCCATTATCATTGCTAATCATATTAGAAGTACTTTTTTTCCTGTTTCTGAAATAAAGATTTTGAAGATTTTCTTCTTTGCAAATTTCTTGGTGACAATCACTCTTAAATTACTTCTGTTTAGAGATTTTAATCCAGTCTGATACTGACTATGTAAACTGTATATTATCTGGTAAATTCAAGAGAGAGAGAAAGAGAGAGACAGACAGACAGACAGACAGAGACAGAGAGAGAGACAGAGAATCCAATCTGGAAATCTTGCGATGCTTGGGCTTTTATATCAACAAGCATTTTAGTTTGAACTGTCTACAAAGTGGAATTTTCTTATTTTATGTTTAATGGGGCTTTGCTACTATTATCTATGTGAAAGCTAAGGTAACTCTATAGTCAGTAAATGTTGAAATTAGATTTAAGGCTTTTTTTTTTGAGTTTCATATTGTTTCAAGGCCTCAGAGCTCTGGTATGTGGATAGAAGTAGGGAGATACTACTTATATGCTACTGTCATGCTTGGAATAATACAAAAAGCTGAATTAGTTTCAAAATACTGGAGGAGAGTGGAGAATGAGTTTAACAGTTAATTTGGCATTTCCTTATGGTTCTTAGAAATTGTGTATATGACTAAGAGGCTCTTTCCCTTCAGATTTCGACATTAGTTATTGTTTTATAACTACAAATAAAGACATTAATATTTACTGGAAATTAAGTCTTAAAGGTTAAAAACCAGACATCAAGCATTCACTGATGGTCATTCTGATATGCATATATTTCTCTGATATTTTAGTATTCAAAGGGAAGTTATCTGACAAACTTTGGTAAAAATCAAACTTGAACTGCAATGTTAACTTTATGAACTCAAAAAATAAGGTTTTAAGTTGTTTGAAGTCAAATGATTTCACTTTGAGAAAATTTAAATAGCACTTACATTATTTATGCTGTGTCAAAGACATTAATCATTTTCACAAGCTGAAGTGAATCTGGGTTCCAGTTTTATTGAAAAGATGGAAATACCATTATCATTTGTTTTATTTTGTCTTTTAGCTAGACTGAGATGAAAATTTGATTTGCTTTTTAAATTAAGAAATCTAACTGAAGAATCTGGATGCATTGAGAATCCTTCTGACTGGGATATCAGTTACCATGGAAAGGAGCAGTTTAAATGGAAAGCATTTCCTAAGCAAAGAAACAATTACAAATTCCATAGATTTAAGGTAAGTGGATTGGATTTGCATCTGGTATCTTAAGATCTATTTCTGTTATTGACATCTGGGAGAGGGCAACAAAGCATTGGGGTTGGAGGGAGGATATTTAGTTTAACAGAAGTGATTTTTATATGCATTTACTTTGAATTAAACTGGTCAGAGAGAATCATTAAACAAGTATTCACAAAACTCCTGCCTACCATATGTTAGGCACCATACTAAGGGATGGAAATACAAAAACGAAAATGAAATAGTCCCTGCACTCATGAGATAAACACTTCCCTCAAGAAGTTCACATTTTATTAGGTAAAATAAGAATGTTCTTTTTCAAGGTTTATAAACAAAATTCCTTTCTCAATTTTTCATCAAATGGCCAATTAGCTTTCCTTTCAATACCATGCCCCTGAAGTAGAGTGCACAGAAAAACAAATTAAGTAGGGTGAAAGGAAGCAAAATTTTGAGGATGCTAATAGCACTTCTCCACTAGAGAAGGAAATGGCAAACCACTCCAACATATTTGCTAAGAAAACTACATAGACAATATAGTCTTTCTGTGCTCCACAGGGTGACAAAGAGTTAGACATGACTGAGTGACTGAAGGACAAATATAACATCGCTTACTACCAGCATATTCTAAAATAAGTGAGCTTAAAGGTGAACTTAGAAAGATTAATTAGAGAAGATGATTAGTGGAGGATTTATTTCCTCCTTGTCCTGAGCAGCCATGCCTCAAGGGAACTCCCTCTCTATTCCGAAGAGTGACCTCTCTGTGTCCCAGCACCTTTCTCTACTGTGACTCTACATAAGTGGATTTATGCGGAAAAAAAAAAAAAAAACCATTAACAACAACAAAAAACATTTGGAGTTCTCATTTATTTCTGCTTGCCCTGGGTGTGAATAATGCTAGTTACAGCTTTGGGAATGCAAGCATGGACATGTCCTCTTTTACTAGAGAGGACATCAATGCTAGCCCAGCAAAGGATTCAGTGTCTGTCACTTGAGTACCAGTCAGTAGAATTCAGAAACTCATTTCCAGGAGGATAACTACTTGAGAGTTTCTGCATGCCTGTGTATGTTTATATTCACATCTCTATACAGATATAGACTAAACACATACATATATCCATGTATAAGTAAATGTATACAGTTGTATATACAAATATCTGTCTATCTATCTATCCATCTACGTTTTTCACTAAAGAAACTTATGAAGATCATTGACTTGGTAAAGTTATTAGATCTTTCTGTGTCTTAGTTTCTTTATCTTTACAGATGATACTTGCATTAGATAATCTTGAAGATCTCTTTGGACTGTAAAATCCAGTGTACCTACTAGGAAGATATTATTTATATCATAGTGGGAGTAAACACATGGATGAATTCAAGAATCTTGAAAGTATTGAAATAAATAATCATGCAGTTAAGGTGAATCTACCTAGAGATATGGAACCTTGGAAATGTTAAGCACACATAGTCTAAAACTGTCATGCTTTATAAATGATTTCTTTTTTTAAATATAAATTTATTTATTTAACATTTTACATTCATTTTGACAAAATTTTGAGTCCCAAATTTTCTCCCCAATTCTCCCCTCCCCCCACCCCAATACAC
>CM053774.1:80104323-80135155 GCA_028658325.1 Potorous gilbertii
GGAGGGAGGGATGGGGAGAAGTTGGAACTCAAAGTTTTAGGAACAACTTTCGAGTATTGCTACTAGGAAATAAGAAATACAGGTAATGGGGAATAGAAAGTTATCTGGCCCTACAGGACAAAAGAGAAAATGGGGACAAAAGAAGGGAGGGATGATAAAAGAGAGGGCAGCTTGGTGATAGGGGAAATTAGAATGTTTGGTGTATTGGGGTGGGGGGAGGGGAGAATTGGGGAGAAAATTTGGGACTCAAAATTTTGTCAAAATGAATGTAAAATGTTAAATAAATAAATTTATATTTAAAAAAAGAAATCATTTATAAAGCATGACAGTTTTAGACTATGTGTGCTTAACATTTCCAAGGTTCCATATCTCTAGGTAGATTCACCTTAACTGCATGATTATTTATTTCAATACTTTCAAGATTCTTGAATTCATCCATGTGTTTACTCCCACTATGATATAAATAATATCTTCCTAGTAGGTACACTGGATTTTACAGTCCAAAGAGATCTTCAAGATTATCTAATGCAAGTATCATCTGTAAAGATAAAGAAACTAAGACACAGAAAGATCTAATAACTTTACCAAGTCAATGATCTTCATAAGTTTCTTTAGTGAAAAACGTAGATGGATAGATAGATAGACAGATATTTGTATATACAACTGTATACATTTACTTATACATGGATATATGTATGTGTTTAGTCTATATCTGTATAGAGATGTGAATATAAACATACACAGGCATGCAGAAACTCTCAAGTAGTTATCCTCCTGGAAATGAGTTTCTGAATTCTACTGACTGGTACTCAAGTGACAGACACTGAATCCTTTGCTGGGCTAGCATTGATGTCCTCTCTAGTAAAAGAGGACATGTCCATGCTTGCATTCCCAAAGCTGTAACTAGCATTATTCACACCCAGGGCAAGCAGAAATAAATGAGAACTCCAAATGTTTTTTGTTGTTGTTAATGGTTTTTTTTTTTTTTTTCCGCATAAATCCACTTATGTAGAGTCACAGTAGAGAAAGGTGCTGGGACACAGAGAGGTCACTCTTCGGAATAGAGAGGGAGTTCCCTTGAGGCATGGCTGCTCAGGACAAGGAGGAAATAAATCCTCCACTAATCATCTTCTCTAATTAATCTTTCTAAGTTCACCTTTAAGCTCACTTATTTTAGAATATGCTGGTAGTAAGCGATGTTATATTTGTCCTTCAGTCACTCAGTCATGTCTAACTCTTTGTCACCCTGTGGAGCACAGAAAGACTATATTGTCTATGTAGTTTTCTTAGCAAATATGTTGGAGTGGTTTGCCATTTCCTTCTCTAGTGGAGAAGTGCTATTAGCATCCTCAAAATTTTGCTTCCTTTCACCCTACTTAATTTGTTTTTCTGTGCACTCTACTTCAGGGGCATGGTATTGAAAGGAAAGCTAATTGGCCATTTGATGAAAAATTGAGAAAGGAATTTTGTTTATAAACCTTGAAAAAGAACATTCTTATTTTACCTAATAAAATGTGAACTTCTTGAGGGAAGTGTTTATCTCATGAGTGCAGGGACTATTTCATTTTCGTTTTTGTATTTCCATCCCTTAGTATGGTGCCTAACATATGGTAGGCAGGAGTTTTGTGAATACTTGTTTAATGATTCTCTCTGACCAGTTTAATTCAAAGTAAATGCATATAAAAATCACTTCTGTTAAACTAAATATCCTCCCTCCAACCCCAATGCTTTGTTGCCCTCTCCCAGATGTCAATAACAGAAATAGATCTTAAGATACCAGATGCAAATCCAATCCACTTACCTTAAATCTATGGAATTTGTAATTGTTTCTTTGCTTAGGAAATGCTTTCCATTTAAACTGCTCCTTTCCATGGTAACTGATATCCCAGTCAGAAGGATTCTCAATGCATCCAGATTCTTCAGTTAGATTTCTTAATTTAAAAAGCAAATCAAATTTTCATCTCAGTCTAGCTAAAAGACAAAATAAAACAAATGATAATGGTATTTCCATCTTTTCAATAAAACTGGAACCCAGATTCACTTCAGCTTGTGAAAATGATTAATGTCTTTGACACAGCATAAATAATGTAAGTGCTATTTAAATTTTCTCAAAGTGAAATCATTTGACTTCAAACAACTTAAAACCTTATTTTTTGAGTTCATAAAGTTAACATTGCAGTTCAAGTTTGATTTTTACCAAAGTTTGTCAGATAACTTCCCTTTGAATACTAAAATATCAGAGAAATATATGCATATCAGAATGACCATCAGTGAATGCTTGATGTCTGGTTTTTAACCTTTAAGACTTAATTTCCAGTAAATATTAATGTCTTTATTTGTAGTTATAAAACAATAACTAATGTCGAAATCTGAAGGGAAAGAGCCTCTTAGTCATATACACAATTTCTAAGAACCATAAGGAAATGCCAAATTAACTGTTAAACTCATTCTCCACTCTCCTCCAGTATTTTGAAACTAATTCAGCTTTTTGTATTATTCCAAGCATGACAGTAGCATATAAGTAGTATCTCCCTACTTCTATCCACATACCAGAGCTCTGAGGCCTTGAAACAATATGAAACTCAAAAAAAAAAGCCTTAAATCTAATTTCAACATTTACTGACTATAGAGTTACCTTAGCTTTCACATAGATAATAGTAGCAAAGCCCCATTAAACATAAAATAAGAAAATTCCACTTTGTAGACAGTTCAAACTAAAATGCTTGTTGATATAAAAGCCCAAGCATCGCAAGATTTCCAGATTGGATTCTCTGTCTCTCTCTCTGTCTCTGTCTGTCTGTCTGTCTGTCTCTCTCTTTCTCTCTCTCTTGAATTTACCAGATAATATACAGTTTACATAGTCAGTATCAGACTGGATTAAAATCTCTAAACAGAAGTAATTTAAGAGTGATTGTCACCAAGAAATTTGCAAAGAAGAAAATCTTCAAAATCTTTATTTCAGAAACAGGAAAAAAAGTACTTCTAATATGATTAGCAATGATAATGGCAATAATATTTCTATCAAAAATTGTATTTGCAAAGCACTTAACATATAAATGTTTCATTTTATATTACAGAAAAAAGAACTTCATTTTCAAATATATATATATAATAAATATGATAAATAAACTCTTGAAATAAAAAAAAGTAATTCAGATATCAATTTATAAAGGTACTAATAAGGAGGAAATCTACCTTGGCCTATATAGCTCAGCCAAACCAACTTTCAGAGTGAAAACCAAGAGAAGGGATGAGTGAAAATAAAATAATAGTGTTACATAAACTCTAAGGTCACTAATGATTTCATTATGAATAAGAGAAAGAGTGATACTCTAAAGATAGAGTTGTTTTGGACAGCTAAAGATGTGGGTTTGAGTTTCTTTGTGAGTAAGAATACATATCACTTGAATGATGCACAGGTAAATTAATTAACCTACAAAAACGTCATTTTCATTGTCTATGAAGTGAAAAGGTTAAGAAAATGTTAATTAAACCTAGATGAACACTCAGGTACATTGTGACTCTGAATCTTTTATTTCGGCATCAAGAGTAAAGACACAATATTTCAGGGAGGAAAAAAACAATCAGTTTCTGTCGCCTTTCTTTTGGAACATAGGCTACCTTGTATGGTCTCTTCTAATAGAATATAAATTGTTTGCAGAACAAACTGTCCTATATTTGTTATTTTATCCCCAAGGTTCAATATAAAGCCTTCCATACTAACAAAATCAAAGGTCTAAATCTCAAATAAAACCATTTGCTACTTCCCTAATAGGGTTCTTGCAAGATGAGAATTTGGAAAGCTTCAAAATGCTATATGTAGCCATACATGCTTGCATGAATGCAATGCATGTATGCAAAAATTCACATGTATGCATAGATATGAGAAAGGAAAGATATGAGAAAAGGACAGAAGGTAGAGAAATGGGACATATTTAACAACAACTTTGAATGAATGTATTTTTATTCTCATAAATAACAAAATTAACTAAAAAGGATATATGAAGAAAGACATCATATGCATCCAGAGAAAGAACTGATAAATAGAAATGTGTAGAATAATTGTACACACACATATACATACACACATACATGTTCATACACATGCACACACATATACAGGCTTATATGTTTGTGAATGTGCATATTTATATATATATATGTGTGTGTATGTGGACAGAGAGAGAGACAGAGAGAGAGAGAGAGAGAGAGAGATGATACTTATTTGTTTCTAATGTTAGCCAGCTCTAGGGTTGGGGGAGTGGGAGGAAAGAAAAGAAACTAATTTACATGATAATTCTGTTGTATATTTGAAAGAAATAGGTTGTGCATAACAGATTTGCAGTTTCATGTGCACCTATTTTTTTAATGTACTATATTATGGAAATACTTGTTTTGTTTCACAAATTAGAAACAATTTTTTAAAAAATACCAAAAAACATTCCCAATTGAAGTAGCATGGCTTAGTAGGGGAAAGCAAACAGTCTTTCTAGAGACAGATGGCTGAGGCTGAAATCCTACTTCTGATGTTTACTAGTTGTGTTAAAAGAACTTGGGCAAGCCAGTTACTTTCCCTGGTACTCAGTTCCCTAATTTGTCAAATAAAGGGCATCGCACTAGATAGCCTCTGAGTTATCTTCTCACTCAAGATGTCTGGTTCTTTTAGGACATAGAGAATCCTCATATATATATATATATATATATATATATATATATATATATATATATATATACATACATATATGTGTATATATATATACACATATATATTTGTGTGTGTATATGTACACATATATGCATATATATACACACATATATATATTTATAAATATGTTTATATGTATATATATATGTATATATTCTGCCTTATATTTGTTATTCATTTTTTTATTTTTTACAGTAAAAGTAGGTGGTTCTGGAAAACCATTTTGCCTTCAGTGTAATGTGTAGGTGAAGGCCCTACTCTGAGTTGCTATGGGATTGCTTGGTTTAAGCCTGACCTAATTTGGATAGAGAAACCTTTCCTATTAAATAGCTTTATAGGCCTGAGTCTGGTGTCTCCGAAAGAAGTGTTTGCCTTGCTCATGTTGGGTGGTCTCCTAATGAGCTATTCTGGCCCTGGCAGTTAAATTCCAATGGAAGTGTTAATAGTTGGTTATAACTTCTGGGAAAGACTTGCATCCTTTTTCACCCCAAGGGGTAATATACAAGAATATGCATCAGGTATGAGGAAGTTTCAGTGGTTTGACATTGAAAAGAATGCTCTGATTTCCTCTCATTTCATCAGCAATATATATTTAATTTACAATACAGAGAGGACTTAGTATGACATGCATCAAGCAGTCCTCAGAAAACTAATGAATTTTGCTCCTGAAAGGACAGAACCATGTGGTGATGTCACTTGATTCATTGTGTGACCATCGGGATATTCCAGTAGTGGTCCTAGATTTCTGAAGTTGAAAATGAGGTAGTGAATGTCACATAGGAAGGCTTATGAATACAATATGGGCTTTTATATGACATTAAGCCATGCTAGAAAAGAGAAGCAACAAAAACTTCAAGGCAGTATATGATTTTAACAGCTGCTATTTGGGACAAAATATCATTTTTTAAGGAAAAGCTTTGGAGTATAATAATTTTAAGTCCATGGAAATAGTGTGATTTACAGCATAGCTTAAGCACTTAATAATTATGTTCAAATTGTAGCTCAAAATTCAGTATCCAATCAGTAAATGCTTTTAAATTATATAAAGAAAGTTAAAATACAGCATGTTAAGGACTTGAAAATGTGCATTTTGTTTATACATGTATGTGAAATAAGTAACTCGTTCAAGTAAGAAAAATTAAACTATTGAAATAAAAAATACTCACGATCCATTTCCTCCTTATTTCTACAAAAACTAAGTGCTTGTGATTCTGTTCATTAGGTCTGAGGAAACTCAAATAGGTTTTATGGTTTATAGGGCAGAGCCTTAGATATTTTCTTATGGTTCCAGCTCAACAAAGAAGGATGTCACAAAGTACTGTTGACGCCCTAATTGTCATAAAGTCATCTAATCGTGGAAGACTGATCATTCATCTTGTCCTCTCCCACCTCGACACACCCTATGTACACACACATCCTCAGTCAAATACCAAGCATAGTCACAATGCATGAACTCCCAAGAGATGAAAATATAGGCGTACCTGTGTCTCTAATTTTCTGACAAAGGAATGATGTGCTAAGTAAAACAAACCCACATCAGAGAATAATTTTTGTAATACCAAAAAATGGAAGCACAGCTCTTGTAAACTGTCAAGATTAACCTGAATATTAGTCTCTTTCTGAAAGTAACCAAAACTGGCATAATAGTGGCTAATAATGCATTAACTACCAGAAGTAAAATTATTTTTCTTAATACTTCAATCAGGCATTATGTACATTAATGCTGACTCAGATGACCATTTTATCTCATCTTTATTCCCCTGACATTTACTATCGTATTAACATGGTTTGATATAAACTTTTTTCCTGTTACCCCGATGTTCTTCATTAGATGACATCAAAATTCTGTTGTTTGAAACCTCTTTGAAGGTTCAATCTTGGTGTCTATCCATATGTGGGTTGTATGATAACCATGTAGATTGCTGGTTGCGTATGTCACATACACATATATGCAATTGTGTGCAGTTAAAGAGAAAGACACACAGAGAGACACTGAGACAGAATGTTGAATTGTTTTCCTCACCACTAAAATGAAGATAAAATTATGCCTCCTTTACAGGATTATTTTGAAGACCAAATGAGATAACTCACAGTTTTCCAAAATACTTGGTGTCATATTAAATTTTAGCATACTGAAATGGCATTAAGATTTTGGGGACACTCTGGAGACCTTTAAAAATATTTTTTATAATATTACATAATATGTTTTTATATTTTAAATACAATGTATATACTCTTTGCATTTATTCAATTGTCTGCATAGTATATTCCTTCTATTCCCTGAAAAAATATAATATAAGATTTTTGAGGGTAGAAAGTACTTATTTTTGAGGAGGTAGAGAGTTTCTTTTTATAAACCCCACTGAGCTCAAAACCTCCCTACACTATAGAAACTTAATGAATGTTAGAGGAAGAACTCATTTAGGGGAATGATAAGAAGCTAGCTTTGAGGTATGGCTAACTAAAAGTAGTGGTGTGTCACCAAGGGAAAATGTTGAAGAGGGAACTGAGATGCAGATCTGGAGATCAGAAGACAAGTCATTGATAAAAATCTTTCACCTGAGCTATTTTTTTGCTACTCTATCCATTGTTCCCTTTTCTCCATTCTCTGGGCCTCCAGACCTCCATAGATCTTGCATTGGGGTATTTAACTCTCTCAGCTTGGGAATTATAACTATGTAATACAAATCTTCTACAGTCACATCGCCCATCCCACCATGCTAAATTCATGCCATCTTACTCATTGCTATATGTGTACTACCCACATCTCACATACACTTCTTACCTTAAACATATATTGCACAGTTAATGTAATGTAATCATATCCATTTTTTCATATATAAATGCACATACACACAAATAAATGTTTCTACTAACCATCCCTAAGATTAACCAAATTAAGACAGCCCCCTCTGGCCTTCACTTAAATATTTGGGTTGTTATTCCTTGAAGAATATTAGCTCTTTGGACTTATAAAAGTAAAGGACTGATTTACACTTTTTAGTTGTACTGCTAGAGCTTAGCACAATGTTGTAGTACTTAATACTCATTTTTTTTTCATTTGTTCCACACATAGATTTGGTAGTCTTCTCAGTAGAAGTAAAGGATTAAAGACACGGTAGAGAATGAATATCTAGACTGAAAACATCTAGACTGAAAAGAGCAAAGAACTGAGGACAAAGCTTGGAAAACAATCACCTTAAACGGTCAGAAATAGAATTACCAAGTAACAGAGAAAACAGAGAAAAAAATAAGAGAAAGAAGAGGTTAACCAATGAAATTTAGATATCTTTTCAACTAGGGAAATGTTTACACAAGAGCAGTCATACTCAGGGAAGGAAATGCTTGAGTCTGATTATTCAATATTTCAGTTGATATGAAATTTTTGATCTTATGTTGATTTTACTGTTCACTCCATGTGTGTTATTTGAGTTATGCTACATTTATTGAATTATTTTTTTAAAATCCTGGCTTGCAATTTTCCCCTGAAGTATTATACTCACTTTTGCTGGGTAGGTGATTCTTGGTTTTAGTCCAAGTTTCTTTGATTTCTGGAATATCCTATTCAACGCCCTTGGATCCCTTAATGTAGAAGCTTCTAGATCTTGTGTTAGCCTGACTGTATTTCCACAGTACTGGAATTGTTTTTTCTAGCTGCTTGCAATATTTTCTCCTTGACCTGGGAACTCTGGAATTTGGCCACAATGTGCCTAGGAGTTTCTCTTTTTGGATCTCTTTCAGGTGGTGATGGGTGGATTCCTTGAATAATTATTTTGCCCTCTGGTTCTAGAATATCAGGGCAGTTTTCTTTGATAATTTCATGAAAGATGATGTCTAGGCTCTTTATCTGATCATGGCCTTCAGGTAGTCCCATAATTTTTAAATTATCTTTCCTGGATCTAATTTCCAGGTCAGCTGTCTTTCCCATGAGATATTTCACATTATCTTCCATTTTTTCATTCTTTTGGTTTTGTTTTGTGATTTCTTGGTTTTTCAGAAAGTCATTAGCCTCTATCTGTTCCATTCTGATTTTGAAAGAACTATTTTCTTCAGTGAGCTTTTGAACCTCCTTTTCCATTTGGTTAATTCTGCTTTTGAAAGCATTCTTCTCCTCATTGGCTTTTTGAACCTCTTTTGCCAATTGAGTTAGCCTAGTTTTCAAGGTGCTATTTTCTTCAGCATTTATTTAGGTCTCCTTTAGCAAGGTAGTTACCTGTTTTTCATACTCTTCTTGCATCTCTCTCATTTCTCTTCCCAGTTTTTCCTCCACGTGTCTAACCTGATTTTAAGAATCCTTTTTGAGCTCTTCCATGGCCTGAGCCCATTGAATATTTATTTTGGATGTTTGGAATACAGAATCCTTGACTTCTATGTCTTTCCCTGATGGTAAACATTGTTCTTCTTCATCAGAAAGGAAAGGAGAAAATATCTGTTCACCAAGAAAGTAACCTTCTATGGTCTTACTATTTTTCCCTTTTCTGGTCATTTTCCCAGCTTGTTACTTGACTTCTGAGAGTCCTCTCCACCCCTGGCCTAGGTCTGCCTAGCTAGTGCTTGGGGTCTGAGATTCAAATGCTGCTCCCTAGCCTCAGGGCTTTCAGCGGCAGGCAGGGCTGCTATTCAAGATTAAATTCAGGTGCTCAGGTTGGGGCAGGGCCACCTCACAGGGCTCAGTTCCCTCAAGGGGTTTACATGGAGACCTTCCACAATGGATCCAGGCTCCTGCCTGCTTTGGGAGTCCCTGTCAGCTGCGGCCTCCAGAGGGGGCTCGAGGTATGGAGACACCCCTTACCCTCTTGGCCAGCCAAACAGGCCCTCTCACTGACCTTTGCACCCATGGGCAGAGGGAACCACATGGCTGCTGGAGATTCCCTCCAGGAAGCCTGCCCAGATTAGTTCCTCTGGGTGCCACTCGGCCAGGGCAGGGCTGGGCTCCTCTCCAGGTCCAGTGCGCAATGGACCCCCAGTGTCAGTTTTTCTGGTCTCTCTATAACAGAAATCTCCTCCACTCCATTGTTCCGGGGCTTCCTCTGCTCCAGAACTTTTCAGGAGTTCCTCCTTACAGGTATTTTATAGGCAGTGAGTTCGGGGGCTAGGGTATGTGTGTCTTTCTACTCCACCCTCTTGGCTCCTCCCCCTTAGGTGGTATTTTTAAAGAAGTTTTCTGGAAATTGTTTAAAGTAGTTAAATATACCGAAGCAGTGGAAACTTCCAGCTGACCTGTTTCAGTCATGAAATTGGATTTTGCTAATGTAAATTAGAAAAGTAGTACACTGGAATTGTCATTGCTGTAGGTTTCTAGTTTCAAGAAACAGCTGTCTGTGACTACTGGGCATGCTATATAAACCATATACAAGTGATAAGAGTAGAAGGGAGAAAAGGAATAAACAAACTTTAAAAGGGTGGACACAGAGAAATTCATAGCTGAGAGAAGAAAAAAGTAAGATTCCCTTATGATTACCAAGCTGAATGCTTTGCAATCATAATTAGCAAGACTGGCCCCAAAGAATAAATAAGAAGTTGTTTCTCCCTCCCTGATTTACAAAGATGGATGACTCAGAGAATGGACTGTTATACTATCATGGTTTGCTTAATGTTGATGAGATTTTTTTAATCTTTATTTTTTTAAATATTCATCATGTAAGAAATGGGAAATGAAGGTGTAAAAACAAAAGATGTATATGAATTAAAATACAGCACAAGAAAACAAGGTAACTTATCAGTGATGACTCAAGAATAGTTTAACAACTTGAATCTATTATTGACAATAGTATTGTCCACAATACTATTGAAGGAATGTTGACTCTGCTTAACCATAAAGTGACAAAAGACCATTTACATAGAACTTTAATGTTTGCAAAGTGCCTTCTATATTTTAACTCATTTAATCCTTACAGTAAACCAGTGAAGTGGGTACTCACATTATCTTTAATTTACATATGAAGAAATTGAGACAAACAGATATTAACTTGCTAATGATCAGTAAGCATCTGAGACAGAATTTGACACTCTTCCTGATTCAAAGGCCAGCATTCCATATACATGCTGACAAGTAAAAGAAAAAGTCTTTTCCAAGAACATTCAGACAAAATAACAAAGCTATATTCTTGATAGTCTTACAAGCAGCCTTACCATTCAGGTCAGAAACTATGATATGAACATTATAACCTTTTCATATTCCAATTTACCCTGTTACATGGAAAAAAGGAAATAATTTTTCCGTGTACTTACAGCAGATGTTATCTACTATAGCACACATTTCAAAAGGATTGTTCTTTGTCAACAAACCTATGCAAAATGAATTTTAAGAGACATACACATATGCATACGTGTGTGTATATATATATATATATATATATATATATATACATATATATACTTATGCTTATATACATGTGTATATCTAAGTGGTTGTGTATATACATATATATGTATGTGAACATACATATATACATGTATAATACATATAAATGATGTATTAAAATGATATCTTGTTCTGCTCTCCCTTCTTGTCATTATAGTGAATTTTATAGGTCCCCAATATAAAGGATCAATAGCAGGAAACAAGATTGCAAAGGGAAACCCGGAAATCGTATACAAACTCTCCCCCAAATCAAAAGAGCATATTTTATACATTGTATCATATATCAGCTGAAATTCACATCTTGGTAATATATGCCAAATCAAAGGAAACTACTTAGGCACTGCGGGCCAAGATTCTTTCCTTATTACATGTAAAGACTTTCATCTTATTTAAGTTCCACACTAAATTCCTGCTTCCACAGCTCCAAAAGAGCAGAATATCAAAAAGATGCTGATAACTTTGGAATACTGACTTTGATTTTTTTTTGCTGATAACTCCGAGAGGACTTCTATATGTTAAGGAACTAATCCTACGGTTGCCTGGTTTTCCAAAACCTTATAAAGAGTGACACCACATACTCTTATCCCCCAAGCCTTTTTCTCCACCTAAGTATCCATGGTGCTTAGTGATCTGAATTTTAAACCATGATCACACGCCTCTCCTCATCCCTGTCATCTTCCACACACTGTCTGCTTTCCTTCACCATCCTATTTCCTATACCCACCCTATTATCTGCCCTTGTACCTTTTTAGTTTCTTGTCTCTGTGACTTATTAAAGTGTTATTACTACCCTGTCTCCTACTACTAAGTATGATGTTTCCTACCAAGTACCCAAAGAAGTAGGCATTTCTGCTCTTATTTCATAATTTCATAAATTATCAATTCACATAGAGAGATAGAGATTGATTACAAGGTCATCTCTATCTCTTATCTTTTTTGTATTTTCCCTCTTTTAGTTTCATTTTCCCACAGAAAGTCCTTTGCTTTGATTTCAAAGTTACTTGACAGTGTTTTATAGGTGATGAGTTAATATAAATAATCCTAATAAGTTATTCCTGAATGAATATTGAAGGCAGAAGTAAGAAATCACATGTTCTATCTTCATTCCTTCTCAATAATATCCTTACATTAAACCCTTCAGATTGCATACTGGGAGGACTGTGCTAGGAGCTAAGAATAAAAATATCTTGCACATATCCTGATGCAATTAACCTTACAATACATTGTAGGAATATAAATAGTATGTAGCTAACATTTATGTAATCATTCTGCATATATTATTAATGATAATCCTGACCACAAACCTATGATCTAGGTGCAAATGTCTCTTTTTAAAACTAAGAAAAGGAGAGTAAGAGAGCTAAAGAGCCTACAAAGTCTCTGAGGAAGGATTTTAATTCAGGCCTTCCTGGTTTTAAGTCTGACTACCATTCAACCTGTTGAGACACTTTCAGCCCAAAGGGTCTTGAAATAAAAAGATCATCAATGTAGACCTGAAAGGAATTTAAGAATCCCTCTATTCTGACCCTTTCATTTTATAGATGGAGGAACTCAGACCCTGAAGAACTAAATCTATATGATTATAGCTACAAGCACAATAAGTGTTACAGAGTTTCAAAGAAGTCCATTTCATTTCAGACGATGTAAAGAAATGTGAAAAGCCAAGAGAAAACAAGAAAATATAGGGGACAAATAACAGAATCCTTGGGTACATTTGTTTCACATAAATACAGTATGAGAAAACTTGACAGCCTTGATTATCATTAGATTTTGGGAAAGAAATTGCAATTTCTAGTGCTAACAATTATGTGTTTAACAAATGAACCATTAACTCTAATCAAAAAGGTCGGCTTATTGTAGATTGAAAATACTTTGAAAAATCTCATCTCTATGCTTTTTTTCAGACTCTTCTCAGATACAGAATTCTTTCTAACTCTTGTCCACCTATCAAAGCCCTCCTCATCCTTCAGAAAAATAATAATAGTATTAATATAGAACTATAATCTTTGCAAAGAGATTGCATTAAAACAAAGAGGACCGTTATGGAGCAGTGGAATGAGCACTGGATTTGAAGACACTGAGTTGAGCTCAAATTCCAGTTGTGCTCTCTTGGTTAAGTTGCTTCATTACTCTTGGATTCAGTTACCTTAACTGTAAAATTAGGAAGTCAGGCTACATGACTTCTATAGTTATTGATAGCTCCAAAGACAATCTTATACACATGACATTGAATTTTGGAACCCAAGTATAAGACTTTCAGTTATCTCTATTATGTTTCATTTTACTGTACTCAGCCTAGTTTTCTAGCCTCTAAGGCTAATTGCAAATCTCTAATGTAATCCAGTGTATCATCCCTTCCAACTTTGTGCCATATCTGAATTTGACAAGTATACTACTAGTATATTTATCTAAATCATTAATTTAAAGGTTAGGCACCACGTCAAGCACACACTCCTGTCCAGATTTCTCTTTCCAACTTGGTATGAAAATGTTGAATTCTCTTTAGTCCTGGGTTTAGTGCATATCTTTCCAGCTGTTTCACAATAAAATGAGTGACTTTGTCAAATACCTTGCTAAAATCAGTATAAAGTAAATGTTCAGCTTCGACTTGATCTGCTAGTCTATGAACTGTCAAATGCTACTACTACTATGACTATCACTTCCACTATTATATTATGATGGAAATAGCAACAGCAATCACAACAGAAGCCCCAACATCTAATATTGCTACTATTACTACTACTGCTACCATTGCTACCACTACTACTACTACTACTGCTACTGCTACTACTGCTACTACTACTACTGCTACTGCTACTACTACTACTACTACTACTACTACTACTGCTACTACTACTACTACTGCGACTGCTACTGCTACTACTACTGCTGCTGCTACTACTACTACTGCTACTACTGCTACTGCTACTACTGCTACTACTACTACTACGACTGCTACTGCTACTACTACTACTACTACTATTGCTACTACTACTACTACTACTACTACTACTACTACTGCTACTACTACTACTACTGCTACTACTACTACTGCGACTGCTACTGCTACTACTGCGACTACTACTACTACTACTACTACTGCTACTACCATTACTGCCACTAGAAGTACTAAATAGTAGTTGTTCTCTGTGACATGACTTTAATGAAGACAAGATAACTTATGTAATCATTCCTTCTTGAGTTTTTGCTGTAAGGACTGGTCCTATCCTCTTGCTAAAGCCCCTAAGTTGCATAAGGGATAGAAAGGCAAGAAAACCTGAGTTTAAAATCGTGCCGGAAACATTATAAGGTCTGTATTCTGGGTAGGTCACAATTTCTCACATTTAATTTCCTTTGCTGTGAGATGGGGATAGTTGCTCCTTTATCAAAAGTGTTGTTTTGAGGATCAAATGCAATTTGATAAATCAGATAAATTTACAAAACTTTGAGTACCTTAAAATGCTAAATAATTTTAGTCACTAGCAATCATCCTGATTATTTTCTTTCCTGAAAAGCTTAAAAAAGTGAACTTTTCTTTCCACATTCTGCTACTTGCATATTTTAGAAATCCTAATACTGTGGATATGAAATCTGATCTCAGATGTTTACTAACTTGTGGCCTTGGGTGTCACTTAGCCAAGTTTGCTTCAGTTTCATCATCTGTAAAATGGGTTGGAAAAGGAAATGGCAAAACATTCTAGTGTCTTTGGGATTAAAATCTCAAATATGGTCATGAAGAGTTAAACAGCAACTGAAAAACAGGGAAAGGACAAAATTATGTTTAGAAGACACATGTTGCACTTTTATATTTATAATACATTAATTGTTCTTGATTCCACTCTGGAGATCTTTTAAAAGTCTAAATTATTTGATAAAGCACTTTACACAAATTGATTCACATTGATTACCTTAACCAAATACCTCTTTTGTATCTCATTAGAATCATTAGTCTTTGTGTCTACAAGTTTTCCTTCTTTATGTCACAAGGCTTTCCTTGTGCATACCCAAATCACCTAATATGAAGGCAACAACATAGAAGAAACTAGGAGCCTACTTCTAGGAAAAGATATTCTGTGTTCCCTTAGCACACAGGAAAGAACACTCTCCTTCCATTGCACCCATTGACTACATCTTTAAAACTCCCAGACTGTGACAAACTCTGTGTCTCTGTCTCTGTCTACATGCCCCCCACCTCCTTAATACAGTAGCCCCTAGAAACTAGTCTGGAATTTTCTTGTGTTTTTGTCTTTTTCAGTCCTAAGTGCAGTCAGTGGAGATCTTAGAAGCAGAGAGAAATTAACAAGTTATTTTGGTTCGTATGTAGCCTAGTCCTCCCAAATTCAATGTACAAAGTACAACATGGCTGAAATTTTGGGTAGCTAGTCTTTTCAGTACTTTTTGCTAGTCTGACTGCAAATTCTGGCCTGCCACTCTGTTTCTAAGATCATGTTTCTGAATTTCTCTCCATTTTATTTTACTCATGATTTTATTTCTCAGCCTTTGTTATTATCCCTTCCTGTTACTTAATCATGTACCCTCCCAATCCCCATCCCTACAAAAGTCCCTCCCCCATCAGGTTACCAGATTGTTTCACCTCTCCACATGTTTAGAAGACTTCTACAACCTTCCAGATATGCACGTTGTTTCCTCTTCAAGTCAGAGGACAGCAAGGTTGAAATATTATCAATACTTCACTCCCACCTGATTTCTCTGTATTGGTTTTATCTTTCATGCACCATTTTTAATAATATATTTGGTGTCTTTTTACCTTTTCTTACCCAATTTTGATTTTTAGAATCACTCCATCGCACCTCACTCAGGCCCAAATTTTCTTTCAAAGTACCTTATATATCTGTATATATGTATATGTATGTATATATATATATATGTATACATGGATATACATATATATTATGAAAACTTAAGAATGTTTAGACATTTTCATGTACACACACATACATGCATGCTTGAATATGTGGAGTTTTATGGAATTGCTTCTTTTCTCCTAATTTTTCCTCAGTCTCTCTTGGTTGATTTCTGAATTCCTTTTTAAGTTCTTTCAAGAACTCTTCTTGGGCTTAGAACCATTTGAGGTTACTCTTTTGAGATATTAGTGACTTTTTTTTACCTCTAATTTCCTCTGAATATGAACTCAGATCTTTCACACTAAAGTAGAAATATATGGTCAGGTTCTTTTTTTTTTCCTTTGCTTGCTCATTTTTAATTTCAATTTATTTTTTTTTTTGGATTTTTTAGCAACATTATTAAAATCAAGTTTTAATCCTGAGTTGGGTGTGATGTTGCCTCAAGTCCTACTCACTTTTATTTTCTGAATTTTATCCTCTTCTAAATCATAGTTATGTCCTCCAGAGACACTGAGCTGAAAATGCTTTCTCTTATGTATTTATTTTTTTCTAATTAAATGTAAATAGATTTTTTCATTCACTTTTACAAGATTTTGAATTCCAGATCTTTTTCTCCCTTTTTTTCCTCCCCCCCTCCCCAAGATGACATCACCTGGCATAGGCTATCCATATACAATCATATTAAACATACTTCCACATTAATTATGTTATGAAAGATGAATCAGGACAAAAGAGAAAAAAAACATGAGAGAAAAAAATAGAGACATGATAGTATGTTTCGATGTTTATTCAGATTCTGTAGTTCTTTCTCAGATTTTAGATAATGTTTTTCATTGTAAATGCCTTGGAATTGAAGAATTAAGTCAATTAAAGCTGGTTACTGAACAATATTGCTATTAGTGTGCAAATGTTCTCCTGGTTCTGCCTACTTCACTCAGGATTAAGTCACTCAAGTCCTTCCATGTTTTTTTCGGACATCCGCTGGCTCATCATTTCTTATAGAACACTCCAAATGTTCTTGCTTCCTGTGGTATCCTACTCATTGGCATGTGCTCACTGCTATGTCACCACAACCACAGACTGGGATTAGATGTGACTTTAGGAAAGGGGGGGGGTAGTGGTAACTTCCCCTAATCTGCCACCTACTGTTCCTTAAATGAAAGAGGGTGAGGTGAAAATTCGTGAGAATCTGAGATAGAAGTTTTTGAGGTTAAATGTTCTGAGGCCTAGTCTGCCTCCTGACAAAATTGCCCCAAGGGCTACTGATTGTTGATTTAGTGGATATGATCTGGCAAGGTGTCCACTTTACTTAGACCAAGCTTTAGCTCCTGGACATTTTGTCTTTTCTGAGATTAGAAGAACAGCTGCTTTACACCTTTATTTTTGCTGTTCTACAATCATTTCATAACAATTTTTCGCATCTTTGTGGAGGAAATCTGAAGAATCTGGATATTTCTGACTTATTCCACCATGTTTCCAGAATGCCCTACCCTGGACTATTTGTTAATTGATGTCTTGTGTATCAAGAAAGTAACTAAAAATGCATACATTTCGCTAACTATATAAATTAAATAATTAATTATTAAGCTGTGATTGTTCATAAATCTTCCCCATCTGACAAGTCATATAGAAGCTTTAAAAAGAATTAAGCGTATTTAATGTCATCATTGTCACTAAAATTGCTATTTAGCGAGAATGAAAATTTTTTTCTACCATTAATGAATAAAGTAAAATATCTCTAAATTGTTTATTTAATTTAGTCTAGTTTTAATGTCTACTTTTGTCTCATAAAGTAAAATGCCAATATGTTATTTCCTGTATATAACTTATAAATAATATTTTAAATGTAAAAATAGTTTGGAGAACATTGGTACAATATTCTAAGAACTAAGTGACATGGTCAGATAGCCAGAATCTGTCAGGGGTCTGTCCCACTCTAACAAACTGATCTCTCAACATTTACTGAGGTGACATTTTCCTCCTTGCAGATCACAGGTATTACTTCTGGAGTCTCCTTTCAAAGCAATAAATAAGGGAAAAGTACATTTTCAAGATCAAATTTACAGTTTCTCTGGTTTCAAAGATATTGAATGTGATGTCTAGTGTAGGTGGTTCAATGGAGAGTTATTGAAGTTAGGAAGATCTAAGTTCCAAATTTTAAGTCACGATAATATGTTAGCTGTTCTTTTCATGATGTTGATGATGATGATGACAAATATGACTATGATGATGATGCTTCCACTATGTACTTGATATAAAACCATGGCATTTGTATGTGGGAGGAAAAGACACACTCAAAACAAGAAAATGACTTTGACAGGGCACTATGCAATTACTTACTTTATCTTGATGTTGAAAAGAAAATCAGGGAAGCCTTTGACTAAGAGTTTTCTCTACTATTCAGAGGAATTTCCCTTCAAAGACCACCGTTGTGGCTTTCTGTCACACAACATGAAGAGCTCCAGAGAAAACTTGAAAAAATCATTTTCGACCCCGTCCCCAGTACATGGTCCTGATCTTTGTCACTGCACTTCACTGGCTACCCTGTACCATGAAGATTTCACTTCTGTTCTTCAAAAAGTATAATGGTAATTTAAATGGGAAGATCTTTCCCTTTCATTACTAAGCCCATGTGACCTGCTTAAATCACAAGGAAGTCTGAGTCATATGAGTTTAAGTCACATGGAAAAGGAAGGGGTGGATCAGGTAGAGGATGAGCTAGAGCAGACTTGAGGTGAAATTGGTAAGAGCAGTCAGATTTGAGAGAGAAAGAGAGAAAGAGAGAGAGAGAGGAGACAAACAGCTACAATCATGCTCATGAAGGTTTGTTTGTGGGAAGGTCCCACACAGGGAAGGCTTGGGGATGGTGTTGCCCTTTGAATTGTTATTATGTATAGATTTTTGTTGTTATGATGGATTTGGCTTTCTGGTGTCTGAATAAATGTTTTGGTTCAGAGAGAGTGGAGAGTCTGTTGTATTTTGTGATTCAGAATTGCACTGGGATTTTCATGGCCTCTATCAGCCATGTGAATATCACATTGGTGCTAAAGAGGTAAATAAAATTTTCTTGGGCAAGAACCAACCACCAATCCTGTAAGATCTGATAGTAGACATGTCTCAATGTGGAGTTGAAATTATGTTTTACACAGACACAACAAACAAATGTAGTATTTCAGAATCAGAAGCTTATCACACACAGTTATATCCCACCACCAGAACAATACATAATCTACAGTTGACTGAAAACATAGATTTACTTAGATGTTCTGATATATCATATAATATTGCTCATGCAAAGAAGGTAATGTGTGCTTGGTTGTAGAGGGCAGCCATACTTATTCTGCATATTTCATTTTTATCATAATAATTTTAAGCACCTATGATAAGTAGGATTCTCCAAAGCTTGGAAGATCTCCTGAAGCTTTGTCCAGGGAAGATGCTGACTTCTCATCTAACACAAATTATATGATGGAGTGTTAACTGCCCCTCAGCAACTGGAATCTCCTTTGTGCTAAGGAGCATCATCAAAATATGAATACTGCTTGTAGTATTTCCTTTTCGAAAGTTAAAAAGTTAAATTTACAGCTAACCAATAAACATAATTAGTAATAATAGCTGGTGTTTATATAGTAGCTATGTGACAGGCACTGTGCTAAACATTTACAAATACCTTATTTCATCCTCACAATAGCCATATGAGGCAGGTACTGTTAATTACATTTAATAGTTGAGGAAACTGAGGCATAGAAAGGCTAAGTGGTTTACCTAAAGTAACATAATCACAAGGTTTATGAGTTGGGATTATTTTTCTTTAATATTATTTTTTCCAATTTTATATAATGATGGTTTGCAACAATCATTTTGTAAAATTTTGAATTCCCAATTTTTCTCTGTCTCTAACTTCCCTTTCCTCTCCCCAAGACAGCAAGCAATCTGATATAGGATAAAGACTAACAACCATGTTAAACATTTCTCTAATCAATAGTGATTTAGAGCATTTTAATATGAATATAGATAACTTTAATTCCTTCCTTTGAAAACTGCCTGTTCATGTCCTTTGACCATTTATAAATTGGAAAATGACTTGTATTCTTACAAAGTTGACTCAGTTATCCATATATTCGAGAAATGAGTACTTTATCATAAGAAAACTGGCTATAAAAAGTGTTTGTCAGCTTTCTACTTTTGCCTATTCTTGGCTGTATTGTTTTTCCTTCTGGAAAAAAGAGCACCTTTTCCATTGATCTGACAGGTAAACTGTTCCTTGGTCTACTAATTTGCTTGCGGAACCATCCTTTATGTTCAAATTATACACCCACTTTGAACTAATCTTGGTATAAATTGTGCAATGTTGGTCTATGCCTAGCTTTTGCCTTACTATTTTCCTGTTTTCCTCACAATTTTTGTCAAATGGTGAGTTCTTATCTCAGAAACTAGAATCTTTTGATTTATCAAACAGTAGATATCCATAATCATTTACTACTGTGTATTGTTTACCTAAGCTATTCCACTAGTTTACCACTCTTTCTCTTAGTAACAAATAGTTTTGATGATTGTCACTTCATAATACAGATTTAAATGTGGTATGGCTAGATTTTTTTCTCAATCATTCCCTTGACATTCTTAATCTTTTGTTCTCTAGTGGAGTGTGGATAATATTTTCCAGTGTTGTAAAATAATTTTAGTAGTTTGATTGATATGACATTGAATAAGGAAATAAATTTACATAGAATCATCATTTTTATTATATTAGCCCAGCCTACCCATGAACAATTGATATTTTTTCCAGTTGTTTAGATCTGATTGCGTGTGTGTGTGAAAAAGTGTTTTGAAATTGTGTTTATGTAGTTCCTGGATTTGTCTTGGAAGATAGACTCCCAAATATTTTGTAAGGTCTACAGTTGTCTTAACAGGAAACTTTCTTTTTATGCCTTGCTGCTTAATTTTGTTTGTAATATGTAGAAATGCTTATGATATGCGTGGGTTTATTTTATATCCTGAAACTTCATTTATTGCTAAAACTAACATTTCTAGCACAATGTTGAATAATAGTGGTGATGGTACACTCTGGTCTTCATTGCAAATGCTTCTAGCTTATCCCCATTATATGGAATGCATGTTGATAGTTTTAGATCGATGCTACTCGTTTTAAGAAAATTTCATTTATTACTCTGGTCTCTAGAATTTTTCTTTTAACAAAGAAATTCTGTTGTATTGTGTCAAAAGGTTTTATGTATCTAATGATAAATTTATTTGACTTTAGTGATCTTTACTATTCATTGTGGTCAATTAGGTTGATAGTTTTTTCTAATATTGAACCAGCCCTGCATTCCAGGTATAAGTCCCACTTGGTCATAGTGTATTACACGTGATAAATTGCTATAATCTCTTTGTTATATTTGTAAATTTTTTGCAACAATATTCTTTGGGAAATTTGGTTTATAATTTTCTTTTTCTGGCTTGTTTCTTTCTGGTTTGGGTATTAACACTATACTTCTGTCATGAAAGGAATTTGGTAGGACTTCTCCTTTGCCTATTTTTTTCAAATACTTTGTATAATATTGGAAATAGTTGTTCTTTAAATGTGTGGTAGAATTAACTTAGAAATCTATCTGGTACCGGGGATTATTTCTTAAGGAGTTGATTGATGACATCCAATTTCTTTTCCAAAATGGTGTTATTTAAGTGTTTTATTCGATGATGACTTTCAACAATTTCAGGTGTGAAATCACTATTATGGTTTTCTTCTTTATTTTAAAATCAAATTTACCGTAGGTTTATCTAATTTATTGCATTTTTCATAAAACTAGTTCTTACTTTTATTGATTAATTCATTAATCTGGTTTTTCTTACTTTAAATGTTATTAAACCTTTCTTTTGATTTTTAAAAATTTCAAATTTGTAATTTTTAATGTGCTTCTTCTGACTTTTTTGTTTTATGCCCAATTCATCGATCTCCTCTTTCCATATTTTATTTATATAAGCTTTCAGAGATAGAAAATTAACCCTAAAACTGCTTTCACTGAATCCCATAACTTTTCCTATGTTTGTCATTTTTCTCCTTTTTGATGAAATTATTGACTGTTTCTGAGATTTTTTTTTTTGTTTGAGTCACTCTTTTTTAGGATTAGGTTGCTTAATCATCATCTAATAGCTTATTTTCCCTTGATCCTTTATTATATGTAATTTCTATTGCCAAATTATCTGAAGAGGATTCATTTACTATATCTGCCTTTCTGCATTAAATGATAAGTAAAGGGTATATTCTTTTCTATCCTCATTCAGTTTACTCCAAACATCTGTCATAACTAACTTTTCCAAAGTTTTATTTACCCCTTTGACTTGCTTATTTTGTGGTTAGATTTTTCTAATTCTGAGAGTGAAAGATTGAGGTCTCTCAGTAGTAGTTTTGCTATTTTTCCTGTAATTCCCTTAACTTCTCCTCTAAGAATATGGATGCTAAACTACTAGGTGAATGTATTTTTAATATTGATATTAATTCATTTTCTATGGTACTTTTGAGCTAGATGTAGTTTCCTAACTTATCTCTTTTAATTAGATTTATTTTGTATTTGTCTTGACTCAGATCAGGATTGTTACCCTTGATTTTTTTTTAACTTCAGCTAAAACATAAGTTATTCTGCTCCAACATTGTACCTTTACTCTGCATTCTCACCAGCTTTTATTTCTCACCACCACCTCCCTCAATCTTCTTCCTTCCTCTTTCAGCCCACTCTTTTGCTTTTCTTTCCCCTTTCCTCTACTACTTCCCTATGGGAAAGACAAATATCTATACCAACTTCAGCGTAAAGGTGATTTCCTTCTTAAGTCAAGAAAAATAAGTTCCCAACAATGCTCACCCTTTACCTTCTTTCCTTCTCTTTTAATATGTCTTTTGAGTGTCTTTATGTGATGCTGTTTACCCTATTCTGCCTCTTTCTTTTCTCTTCTCCCAGTATAATTCTTTTTTATATCATCACATCAAACTCAACTTATACCTACACCTTCTGTCAATGTATGCCCCTTCTAACTGCCCTAATAGAGACTCAGTTCTCAAATGACAATTAATGTCTTTCCATGTAGGGATAATATTTCAATTCTTATTGAATAACATGTTATGATTTTTTTTGTCTTGTATCTGAAGGTTGAATTTTCTTTTTAGCTCTGGTCTTTTAATCAGGAAAGCTTGAAAGACACCTTTTTCATTGAATGTCCATCTATTCCCTCAAAATATTATGCAAATTTTGCTGGATAGTTTATTCAATATTGTAATCTAAGTTCTTTGGCTTTCCAGAGGATCATATTCCAACCTCTCTGATTCTTTATGGTAGAAGCTAAATCTTGTTTAATCCTCGCTCCTTGATTTTTAAATTGCTTATTTTCATCTACTATTTCCATTGGCTATTTTCTCCTTGATCCTAAAATTCTAGAATTTAGCTACAAAATTCTTTGGAGTTCTTGTTTTGTGATCTCTTTCAATAGGCTATCAGTGAATTCTTTCAATGAGAATTTTATCCTCTGTTTCTAGGATAGCAGGGTAGTTTTCCTTAATAATTTTTTGAAAGATGTTGTCTAGGGTGTTTTTTGATCATGACTTTCAGGTGTTCCAATAATTCTTAAATTATCTGTCCTGGATCTATTTGCCGGATCAGTTTTTTTTTTCCCCCCAAAGACGTATTTCACACTTCCTTCTATTTTGTCCTTCTTTGAGTTGTCTTTGATTCATTCTTGATGTCTTATGGAGTCATTAGTTTACATTTGCTCAATTCTAATTTTTAAGTAATTATTTTCTTCAGTTAGCTTTTATACTTCCCTTTTCCATTTAGCCAACTCTTCTTTTAAAGAAATGGTTTTCTTCGGTATATTCCCCTTCACCTTAACCAATGAAATATATATTTTTAAGGAATTATTTTCTTGAATAAATTTTTATGTTTCCTTTTCCAAAGTGTAGAATAATTCTTTTTAATAATAATTGTCCTGCATATTTTTCCTTTCTTTTTCCATTTTTTCTTCTACCTCTATTATTTGACTTTTAAGATCCCTTTTGAAATCTTCTAAGGACTTATGGTTTCGAGCCCAGTTCATACTCCCCTTAAACCTTCATGTGTAAACATTTTGACATTGTGATTTCCAAAGTTTGTATTTTCATTTTCCCTATCATCATGGTAGCATTCTATGATCAGGGAGTTTTTCTGTTTCTTACTCACTTTTCAGCTTATTTTGTGACTTTTAAAGTTGCACTGTACTCTACAGGCACATGGAAGGTTATCACAAACTTCCTATGCCAAGAGAGAGGGGCCTAGTAACAAGCTTTCCATGCCAGTGCTTGTGGCTTTCCCACTGCTCTTGGGCTGGCCTGGCCTAACCATGCCTCTAGTCTTCCAGGGCTCACAATTTGCTTTTTGCACTGGGTCTGGAGTCCTCACTGCAAGACCCTGGATCCTCATTTGCTGCTCTGTGCTGAGGCTAAGTGACTCCCACTGCCTTACCTGGATACCATCTACACTGGACTGTGTTCCCTCTTTATTCAAATGAGACAGATCTCTCCTAAAGTCCTTATAACTTATTGTAAGTTCAAAACTGTTTCACTCAGTCATTTTGTCTCTTCTGTCACTCCAGGATTTGTTTTAAGACTTGAATTAATTTAATTCTGAGGGAAGCTGGGAAGAGCTTAGGCAACTTCTGGGCTCCTCTCTGCATCTTGATTTAGCCACTGGGTGGAAATTTCAAGTGAGTCTTGACTCAAGGTCAGAAGTATATCTATTATCCCCACCATCCCCATTGTATGCCTCAGGAAGTAAAGAAAGTCTTATCTGTCCTGTTTTTGTTAGAGAATCTAAGTCACCTCTACAAATTCACACATAAAGTGTGTGGAATTCTATTTTATGTTACTGAACTCCATATTCAATTCTCTTTCTTTCTACCACCACCCCCATACACACACATACAAACTCATACACACATACAAGCACTCATGCATGCACACACACACACACACACACCAACAAACACACACACATAAATTTGTCAATCACAAGGATAGTAACATAGAACCTGCTGCATAGATGCTAAATAAATTAGTTTCTATTAATTGCTTATGTGCTTCTATTAATTTTTGTAAGTGTGACAGAAATGAACTCAGAAAATGAGGTGAAATGTGGTTTGTAAAATTTCCAACTTGATTTCTGAGGTAAAATAATGTTATTGTTAAGAATTTCTGAACCAGTTAAAATGTGATTAAGGAAATGGGGAAAAAAGAAAATAACTGCTACAATTCTCAGTAGCAAGAATACCAAGTGAAACAAACAAAAAAAAAGATGAACTTTAGGTGACTAGATATGGTCATAAAGGTCATGCTATTGTTGATAATACTAGAATCTGCATCAAAGCAATAAAGGTAACCAATATTTCTCTTCTACTTTGTACAATAGAAGGAAAACTCTCAGCCTAGAAAATTACCTGTACCTCTGGAGCTTTAGTTCAATTAGTGAGTGTATACCTCTACAAGCTTTCATTTCAAAGAAGTATCAAAGAAGCCAGGCTTACTTTTGCACTTTGTTCTTGGCTCTGTCCTTGACTCTCTTTATGTCACCACAATTTCCCCACTCCTCCTTTTTGGTCCCTTTTATGTGTTGCCCTTTTTTATCAGATTATAAATTCTTTTTTGTATGGGACTATCTTTTTCCTTCTACTTTTTTGTGTCTCTTCTATTTGTATGTGTGAGTGTGTGTGCATGTGTCAACATATATGCATGCATGAGTGTGTAGGTGTGTGTGTGTGTGTGTGTGTGTGTGTGTATGGGAGGGTAGAAAGAACAAGAATGGAATTTGGAGTCCAGTAACCTAGAATGGATAATAAGCACTTAATAAATATTTCTTGACTTGACAAAAAATTTGACTGTCTCATAAATCAGTATAAAACTAAAACATAAAAATGAAAAAATGCATTGTTTTGCATACGTACAAAAAAGAATCTTATTACTGAATGTGATCATGTAAAACCAAGGATAATATTTATTCATTTTAGATAGTTCTGAAGTTGTTTTGTGACCTATTGGTCATTAATTTTGAGACTTAAAATATTATTTAGTTTGGAGGGATAGAATGAATTTTCATGACTCGAGTTTCCTCGTCATTGTTCTGCTGTACGTATCTGTGACATTTTTTCTAACCAACAATCAGTTTCATGTTAAAGAAAGCTGTTTTAATTAAAAATAAAATATTTGTACAGTTTAGAAAGTAATTATTGCTCATGCTTAATAATTCTAATTAATTAATCATCTTTACATTTCACATTGAGTCAAAAATATGACCTTTAAATTTAATGTCATTCAAACTGTAATTGTTATTAGATATTAACTTCTTTTCTAAATGTAACACATTCATATAAACAAAAAGCAAAAACATTCAGTTTTCCTTTTTCCTTATGTGATAACAGAAATCTTTATAGCTTATAGCATCCTTTAAACATTAGGACACACACACACCTTCATATATCCATATACACACACTAAGTTAAGCATGTTAATTTCAAGGGTGTCTTTACATGTATTTCCCCCTGAACTCCTTTCTCTTTTCTTCTGCTGATTAAAAGCAATGCTCATTGTCCCACTTTTGTGTCTTTTTTTTTCTAGCTTTGTTCTGAGCTGACCCACCCCCCAAATACATCTTTTGCAGAACTCAGTCTTTTCTATCGTATGATACAAAATATATACATACACACCCATAATTCTTTTAACAAATAAAGCAAAACAAACCTACATATTTACTGTCTTCAATTTTTATAACATTTAAATGACTTTTATAAGTACTATAGAAGCAAATCATAGTTATGGAATCTTTACTCTGAAAGTGTGAGACTAAATTAACATAAGAAATGCAGAAAATGTATATTTAAATACAAGTTAATGCTTTTTGTTAAAATTTAAAATATTGTGTTTATGATCATGGAGAGGAGCTTTTAAGACTAAGGCAAGTGCTTTCCTTTATTTATTTAGGCAATCTACAAATGATATGCAGTGGGATGTTCTCATACCTATACTTTTCAATCAGTTCTGTAATTTAATTTGTGGTCTGTCATAGAAAATCACTAGTGAAAGCCTACTGTTCCATATATGTGTGTGTGTATATATATATATATATATATATATATATATATATATATATATATATGTGTGCGTGTGTGTGTGTGTGTGCGCATGTGTGTATGTATATATGTATGTGTGTATACACATATATACACACTTGTGTGTGTATACACACATATACATGCTTATACATATATATATGCACATATATACACAAAGGCATATAAACACATAAGCATATATATGTAATATACCTTTCCCATACTTATAGATCATTCCCACAGAGACTTTATAAATATGAGAAAGCATGTAAATGAGTCTTTTCTTGGTATTAACATGTCATGATTTTCCCTTTCTTTCAATATTTTCTTCTCCCTTAATTTAAAAAAAAATTACAACATTCCTGACGATTTCATGCTCACTTCATGACCCAGACTGTGTTCTTTCAGTTAGAATTTCCTTTATATACACTTGATCAACCTCAATTGTAGTTCACAACTGTTATTTTAAATGCTATTTCTATTTCCCAATATATTATACTTAGTGTTGCAACGTTATTGTCATTGGTGAGGTAAATAGACTCTTATAGAAGTAATGCAATGCAATAATCCAAGATAATTCTATAGATCTCATGATGAAAAATGCTGTCACAAAGAACTGAGGAACTCTGAATGCAAATTGAAGTATAATTTTTTTCACTTCATTTTTCTTCCTTATCAAAATATGGCTAATGTAGAAATATGCTTTCCATAATTTCACTTGTATAATTTATATTATAATGCTTACCTTCTCAGTGAGTTGGGAAGGGTGTGGTAGAGAATTCAAAATTTAAAAAGATGAGAATGTTAAAAATAAAAAAAAATGGGAAAATAGATTCAAATTTTCATGGAACTGCTGTCATCTGCCTTGGTAAAACCAGCCATAGAATTTGAGCAAAATTAGTGGTCTTTTACAATATTGCAATAACATGCTATAATTCTAGGTGTGAACATATATGAATATGACTAAAAAATTCCACAAGTTTCCTGAATATTTCTTATTGAAACAATTCTAGTAAAATAGAAAAACGTGTTGTCATTTTCTTTTTACATAGCTGGTTTGTAATTAACATCATAAAAATTGTTCACAACCATTACAAGATGAATAATAATCCTTTCATTTCTCTTTTATGTTTTTCAGTAATTTTTCAATTGTGTACAATTATTTGTGGTCATATTTGGGGTTTTCTATGCAAAGATCATGTAGAAGTTTGCCATTTCCTTCTCCAGCTCACTTCACAAGTGAGGAACTGCAGTAAATCATGGCACACTACTAGTTTTGAACGCATGAAAATTAGTTTTACTGATTTCACGTTGGGCACTCTCCCCACTATACTACTTGGCTACTCTCATTAATAATACTCTCATTTTATCTATATGTTCTGATTTTATATTACAAATACTTACAGATTAATCCTGCTTCATAATAGTTCTCTTGTGTCAAAGCAAACAAATTAAACAAAATTAGTAACATAAAGAACTCAATAGAAAGTTAATGCAATTTCCTCAAATGTATCAATCCACCAATCTACTTTTAAATTAACAGACATCTGTCAACTTCTCTCTGCCCTAACGTTATTGAAAATAAGAAAAGAAATAAACTCCTTGTAACAAATGTGCACAATCAAGCAAAACATTTAACTGTAGTATTTATCTATACTTAAACACATAGATATAGATAAATAGATAAAATGATAGATGTATATGTGTATATCAATCAATCTATTATCTATCATCTCTATTCATATACATGAATAAATATATATGCATGTATGTATATATGTGCATATATGCACACACACACATATATACATATATGTATATTTCTGTCTCCCTGTTTCATTTTACAATTTAAATCGATTAGTTCTCCATAATGTTGAAATGTTTTATCAACAGTCTGGAATCTGCATTGATCATAGTTCTCATAGATTCCCAAGCAATTCGTTTCTGCAGTGTTGATCTCCTGGTTCTACTCATTTTGCGCTTCATTAATAAATAAAAGACTTCAAAATTGTTCATTTTGTAACAATGATGCTATGGTTTAAATTGCTCTAACATTTTTTTCTCACTTCACTGTATCAGTTCATGTAAATCCTTCCATATATATTTGAAATTATTTATTTTATTTCTTGTGGTACAACTATCCTCCATCATATTAACATGCCACAACTTATTCAGTCATTCTTTAGTTGTTAGACAGCTTATTTTTCAGTTTTACTCATGAATGATGAGTAAATGAAATGATGTATTTTATGCACATAAATGACATTTTCTATGTCTTCAGTCTCTTCAGAAACAAGCCAAGCATCAGGATAGAAAGATCAGAAGCATACACTATTTTGTAGATTTTGTGCATAATTACAAATGCTTTTCTTTCATGGTTGTAGCTATTCATAGGTCTACTCACAGCATATAAATATGTTTGTTTTCCAATAGCTCCTCCAATATTTATCACTTTCCAATTTTCTAATCCTTTTTATTAGTCTGATAAAGTGTGAAGGGGAGCCTCAGAATTACTTTTATTTGTATTTCTATAATGACAAAACTTCAGTATTTGAGAAAAACTTCTGGGAAAATTGGATGGCAGTATGAAAGGAATTATATTCAGGCTACCACTTTAGACCTTATACAAAAACGTTTCAGTTATATCTGTGACTTAAATATAAAGTCACATCATAAACAAATTAGAGAAATATGGAAAAATACTTATTAGTTTTATAGATGGAAAAAATTCATGGGGGCGGAGCCAAGATGGCGGAGTGAAAGACTCACATTTGCTAGCTCTGAACCCACAGCCCATGGATTTCCTGTAAAAAGAACTCCTGACAAATTCTGGAACAGTGGAAGCCGCACAGAAACACAGTGAAGGAGATTTCCATTGCAGAGAGCCCTCAAAAACCGACCCCAGGGGTCCATCACCCCCCGGACGGGAGTGGAGCCCTCCCCTCCCCCTGCCCCGGCCGCACGGGACTGAGAGGAGCCAGCAGATCCTGGCAGGCTTCAGGGACCGTAATCTCCAGCAGCTGTGAAGGTCTCTCCACCCACAGACACACAGGTCAGTGAGAGAGATGGGCTGAGAGGGGAGCGGGGTATCTCCAGGCACTCGGACCCCCTCAGGAGGCAGCCGCTGCAGCAGAGGCAGCTCTGCCAGAGGCTCGCAGAGCAGGCAGGAGCTCTACAGCAGCTCCATGACAAAAGGTCTCTGCATAAACCCCCTGAGGGAACTGAGCCTGAGAGGCAGCACTGACCCCACCTGAGCACCAGCAGATAAGCTCCCATTGAAGAACAGTTAGGCTTGCTGCCAAAAGCCCTGAGGCTGGGGAGCAACACTGGAATCTCAGACCCCAAGCACTAGCTGGGCGGATCTAGGCTGGGGTGGAGAGGAATCTCAGATGTCAAGTAACTGGCTGGGAAAATGTCCAGAAAAGAGAAAAAAATAAGACCATAGAAGGTTATTTTCTTGAGAAGATGATTCCTCCATTCCTCTCTGACGACAAAAGATCTGCTTACCATAAGGTAAAGACATAGGAGTCAAGGCCTCTGTATCCCAAATATCTGAAATCAATACCTCATGGGCTCAGGCCATGGAGGAGCTCAAAAAGGATTTTGAAAATCAAGTTAGACAGGTGGAGGAAAAACTGAGAGAGATGCAAGAAAAGCATGAAAAACAGGTCAATACCTTAATAAAGGAGGCCCCAAAAAATACTGAAGAAAATAACACCTTGAAAAATAGGCTAACTCAATTGGCAAAAGAGGTTCAAAAAGCCAATGAGG
>CM053774.1:80135655-80163442 GCA_028658325.1 Potorous gilbertii
GTTTCTCAGAAAGTCATTAGCCTCCATCTGTTCCATTCTAATTTTGAGAGAACTATTTTCTTCAGTGAACTTTTGTACTTCCTTTTCCATTTGGCTAATTCTGCTTTTGAAAGCATTCTTCTCCTCATTGGCTTTTTGAACCTCTTTTGCCAATTGAGTTAGTCTATTTTTCAAGGTGTTATTTTCTTCAGCATTTTTGGGGGTCTCCTTTATCAAGGTACTGACCCATTTTTCATGCTTTTCTTGCATCTGTCTCATTTCTCTTCCCAGTTTTTCCTCCACCTGTCTAACTTGATTTTCAAAATCCTTTTTAAGCTATTCCATGGCCTGAGGCCATTGGATATCTATTTAAGATGTTTGGGATACAGAGACCTTGACTCTTTTGCCTTTCCCTGATGGCAAGCATTGTTCTTCCTCATCAGAAAGGAAAGACGGAAACATCTGGTCACTAAGAAAGTAACCTTCTATGGTTTTATTTTTTTCCCTTTTCTGGGCATTTTCCCTGCCAGTTACTTGACTTCTGAGATTCCTCTCCACCCCTGCCTAGATCCCCCCAGCTAGTGCTTGGGGTCTGAGTTTCAAATGCTGCTCCCCAGCCTCAGGGCTTTCTGCAGCAGGCAGGGCTGCTCTTCAGTGGGATTAATTTCAGGTTCTCAGGTGGGGGCAGGGAGTCCTCCCAGGCTCAGTTCCATCAGGGGTTTTACGCAGAGACCTTCTGAAATGGAGCTGCTGCTGAGCTCCTGCCTGCTCTGGGAACCTCTGACCACCCGCTGACTCTGCTGCTGCCTCCCAAGGTGGCCTGAGTTATGGAGACATCCCGCTCCTATCTCAGTCCACCAAACAGTCTCTCTCACTGACCTGTGCACCTGTGGGTGGAGGGACCTTCATGGCTGCTGGAGATTCTGTCCCTGAAGCCTGCTCAGATCTGCTCCTCTTGGTGCAGTGCAGCCAAGGAAGGGCTGTGCTCCACTCTTATCAGGTGTGCGAAGGACCTTTGGGATCAGTTTCTCAGGGCTCTCTGGAATGGAAATCTCCTTCACTCCATTGCTGCGTGGCTTCCACTGCCCCAGAATTTGCTGGGAGTTCTTTTTACAGGAAATTAATGGGCTGTGAGTTTGGTGCTAGCATATGTGAATTTTTCTACTCTGCCATCTTGGCTCCTCCCCTTCTAGAAGATTTCTAATGGATGGTAACTGAGTTTATGCTTGAACACTCAAGAAGCAACCAGAAACTCACTTTGCAAGCAATACCTCCCATTGTTGATCATATATAGAAAAACAGATGGAGAGATACAGGCCTATAATGATAATGGGAGTGAAGAGATAAACAAATGCATATATATATATATATATATATATATATATATATATATATATATGCATTTGTTTATCTATATGATATATATATAGATATATATATCATATATATATATGGGGGGCTGTATGTATATATGCATTCATATACATGTTTATATGTATGTACACAAGGAGAAATAATGAATAAGGTTTCAAATGTACATGGAAATTTCAAAAAATTACCATATTTTACAGGATAAAATTTTTATTCTCAAAACAATATAAGTTATTGTAGCTGCATTGATTTCTCAAGTACCATATACCAAGCTTTCTGCTTCTCCATTTGATACTTGCTTTGTTTTTTGTGATTCCAGTTGTGGCTCTACAATATGTGAATTATTCTTTCTGGGCCCTTGAAGTATTTCCTCCTTGACCTAAGTTTTCTAAATTTTGGAATATAATTCCTGGTTTCATTTTGAAATCTCTTCTAGGTTAAGTTCAGCAAAATTTTCAGTTTTTACTCATTGGTTTGAATACAGGAGGATATTTTTCCTTTATATTTTCTTTCTTTGGTATTTTCTTTAAATTGGATGCAAAAAAAAAAGGAAACAGAAACTTAAATACCAAAACTAATATACAAAAGAAAAAACAAACACTGCATATGCATGGCAGAACATAAGAGAACGTGAGAGGATTCAAAAGTGAAAACAAGTGATTTCCATTTCAAGAAAGCTTATATGATAAATACTACAAATTGTGTTCAAAACTATCCATCTTTCTTTACATAGATGTAGACTTTATTTTGTTCTCAGCTTTGCATTTTCACTTTGTTCTTCCCTCACATTTTGTTGCCTCTCCAAGAAAGACTTCAGTAAAGCTTGCATATGTAGATATGGAGACAGATAAACAGGCAAGTAGATAGACAGATATATATGCACTTACATATAAGCACACAAATAATTATATGTGCATATGTGTGTATACATATCACATGCAGATACACATATATACACACATAAATATATATGCATATACTTGCATACATATATATCTATAATTGCACACATACATACATATATATATATATATATATATATATATTCAGATGCATCTATACAAGACCTAACTATACCTGCTTGTCCTCTTTCTCTGAAGATTATTAACTTCTTCTTAAGTTCAAATCTTTCCATATTTTTTCTAAATCCATCAACTCATCATTCCCCAGACCACAGCAATATTCCAAGCTTATACAATCTGGTTATTTTAAATAGTCTAGAAAAATATTGATTAATTGGGTGACATATAGTGGAGATTCTCTACTTTTTTCTTTTGATTAAATCAATTTTAGCTGTAATATTGAGATCATGATTACAACCCCTACTTTTTTTCCCTAATAAATTCTACTCCTGATCTTTATTTTATGTTTGTATGTGTCTCTTATTTCCTATCTCTCTTGATTCCTCAGTTTTACTTCTACCTGCTAACTTGCCCTCCTGTTACTTTACCTATCCTTCTATCCCTGCAAGGATCTTTCCCTTATTCTCTCTCCCACACCCTTTCTTCTTGCCCTTTTGTTCCTAACTGAATTAAAAGATTTCCATTGCCTTCAAAATATATATGTTGTCCCTTCTTTATCCTATTTTCATTAATTTATACACCTTTCTATACCCTTTTAACCTATTCTTATTTCTTTATGAATTTCAAAGAATTTTATTCCATTCTGAATACATAGATAGATATAGATATGGATCTATAAATCTATATCTACATATTTCACTCTTTAACCAAGATGTGAACAGAATTCCTTCTTAAAATCTTTCTCTTATCTTCTCCCCTTTCCCTATCCCCTTAACCTTTTATTTATTTTTGAATTTAGAAGACACACACACACTGTCTCTCTCTCTCTCTCTCTCTCTATATATATATATATATATATATATATATATATATAGATAGATAGATAGATAGATAGATAGATATAGATATAGATAGATATAGATATAGATAGATATAGATATAGATATAGATAGATAGATAGATAGATGCATTTCCTTCCTTAACCTTTTCCCAATGAGAGTAGAGTTCCAAAAGTATCAGCCCTCCTCCCTCATCTAATTCTTCTGTGTTCTTCCTCTCTCAACTTATTTGTGTAATTACTCTTTTTATCTTTGCCTAGGTGTTATTCATTTTTAGAATTTCATCATATTCAGGTCTACTTCAATTTTTCTTTTGAAATATTCAATTACTAATTGCAATCTTAGACATACAGTTTACATTTCCTCAAATAACATGTAAAGAGCCTGTCCTTATTGAATCCCTTGTAATTAGTCTTTCATGTTTACCTTATATTGCCCATGGGGGCAGCTAGGTGGTGCAGTGGGTAGAACATGAATGCAGAAGTAGGGAGGACCTGAGTTCAAATCTCACCTCAGACACTTGAAACTCTGTACCTATGTGACTTTGGGGAAGTCACTTAACCCCAATTGTCTCAACCTGGGTCATCTCCAGTTATCCTTATGAATATCTGGTCACTAGATTCAGATGGTTCTGGAGGATAAGTGAGGCTGGTGACCTGCACAGTCTTACCTCACTCAAAGCAAAGTCAAGTAAACAAAGTCACATCATTATTTCTCTGATGGCATGGTCTCCTTTGCAACGAAGGACAAACACATACATATTGCCTTTGGGTCTTGTATGTCAAATTTTCTATTGTGTTCAGTTGGTTTTAAAAATAAAATCCTGAAAGTCTGGCAATTTGTTGAATCTCCATTTAATTTTCTTTCAGGAGTAAGCTTAACTTTGCTGAGTGTAATAGTTTGGGCCATAGTCAAAGTTGTTTTTTGTTTTGCTCTTTGACATATAATATTATAAAACTTGCAGTCTTTTAGCGTCACCACTGCTAGGTTTTGTGTGCTTCTAATGTGACTCTGCCATATTTAAATTCATTTCTCTTGTTACTTGGAATATTTTCTCCTTGAGTTTTCAGAATTTTGCTATTATGTTTCAGAAGGTTTTCCTCATAGGGTCTCTTTCAGGTGGTGATCTCTGAATTTTTTCTATTTGTACTTTCTCCTCATGCTCTAACACTTAAGGACATTTTTTCCTTAATTGTTTCTTGTACTATTGTATCAAGATTCTTTTTTTTACTCACAGTTTTCAAGACATCCAATTATTTTTTTCTCTTCTTGACCTCTTCTCCAAATCAGTTGTATTTCTAATGAGGTGCATTGCATTGTCTTCTATTTTTTTCATTCTTTGTATCTTGTTTTACTAATTCTTGGTCTCATAACTTCCCTGAATTCCCTTTGTCCAGTCTAATTTTCAAAGACTCATTAATTTCCTTAAGATTGTGTATCTCTTTTTCCATTTCTTTAACATTCTTTACATAATCTTTTTGTTTTTTTTCCCCTAGGATTGCTCTTTTTTCAAATATTTTCCCCTCAGTATCTCTCATTTGATTTTTAAATCTTGTATAAGTTCTTCCATAAATTGTTTTGGGGCAGATGACTTCTGATGCTACTATTTTAGGTAGGAAAGACCCTTTTTTTCATCAGAGGTATCCTCCTCAAAAAATGAACCCCAGCCTTTTCTATTTCCGTAGAACTTTCTATGCCTGGATTCTTTTTCCTTTTGCCTGTTCATTTTTTGAATAACAACTCGTCATTGTAATCATTTATAGTCCTGGGGTATGGGAAATGATACCTCTGGCCTCAAGTCCTCCTTCAGTTCTCTCCTCTGGCCTGGAATCAAAACCAAGAACTCTGTCCTCCTGCAAGTGTCCACAGGAAAAGATGTCCTTACTCCATTTCTTCTGTAGTCATCATGACTTGGAAGCTGAGCTGGATTTGGCATCCCTTATTAGCAAAAGTTTCCTCAATCTTCCCCTGTTAAGACTCTCAACTTCCTACACTATCCTGGAGGTGAAAATACCTATGACTAGGACCAAGCTATCTCCCAAAGCAGAAAACTCCATGGCACACTGATTTTTGTTTTAATAGAATTAGCCTGGAGGCATTTACACTTCATGGGTTTTCTTTTGATCTTCTCAGGTTGTCCGAGGAAGATTACATTCTGCCTCAACTCTTTTTTAAAATTTATTTTTGCCTCTCTACATTTGCCCTGAGATGATATTTTGTCTTATTTGTGGGAGAAACCTGGAGAACTTGGAATTTTCTGACCTACTCCGCCATGTTTCCAGAATCTTCTTCTATATTTTCTTGAAATATGTCATGTAGGCTTATTTTTATCATAACTTTATTGAATCACAAAAATTCCTAAATTATCTCTACCTGTGATATTTCATATTTTCTTCCATTGTTCAGTTTCTTTTGATTTTGTCCAATTATTTCTTGGTGTCTCATGGAGTTATCTTCCACTTATTTAATTCTAAATTTCACGAAGTTATTTTTTCATGAGTTTTTGTGCACCTTTCACCATCTTATCAATTCTGATTTTCAATGGTTATTACATTTTTTTAGTATATTTCTGCCTCTTTTATCAAGTTGTTCATTCTGTTTTTCATTATTTTCTTGCATTTTTCTCATTTATTTTCCAAATATTTACTCTACTTCTTTTATTTGATTTTAAAATCATTTTTGTTTTATTTTCTTCTTTCTTAGCTTGTCTAAGAATTCTTGTGTCTAATTTGCATTTTTTTCTGGATACTTAGCTCAAGTATTTTCAAGTCCTTATATTATTCTGCATTTGTCTCTTAAATACCCCTGTCAACATAGCAACTTTTTATTGTCAGATTATTTCTTTCTTCTTTTCTCTCCTTTACATTCTTTCTTTTTTTCTTTTCCTACTTCATTTTCCAGGTTATTTCTTGTCTTTGGATTTTATGTTGGAATTGGGTCTACTCACCTTTTAGGGTAATGGGATGTCTTAGTTGATTGTCTAAATTTGAAGTTCTGCTGCATAAACAGCTATATCTGGTGTACTGTTAGATTTTGGTGGTTGCAAGTTGGTATGATCCAGGGAGAAATTTGATCATTGTGGTTCTCATCTCTACTCTGGTTCTTGCCTATATAGAAGTTCTGGCCCTGTGTGATCTTAAGTGCTCCTTTTTACCCTGAAACTGTGACTTGGAATTGAGAGATGGTCCAAGGAACTTTCAAATATCATTTGGTCCTGAAATAAGTGTTAGCAAAGGGTTTCTGCTGGAATTTCTTTCTGACCACATATTCAGTCCTTTTACCATCTCTGAGCACTAGGTGGTAGATACATGCATCATCTCCTTTGCTGTCACCTCCAAGGTCCATGACTGGTACCACTTCAACAATATTGTTCCTTTGTCAATCCCTTTTGTCAATGTCTGCAGAACTCTCTCTTCCTAACCAGTCATGGGATATAGAAATGACTTCTTGTGATATAGAAATTACTTGGAATTTAGCTTGATGCATTTTAAAGGGTTTTGTTGGGGGGGGGGAGGGAGTGTTGAGAGTGATAGGCAAAACAACTACTTCATTTTACCACCTATCCTTAAGTGTTTCAAATATGACCTTATTGATATCTGGTAGCCAGAATCTGCTTCAAAGCTAGCATTATGAAATCAGAAGAATTAACGGGTACTATTTATTTATTATGCCAATGTTTTCATTTTTAATTTGGTCAGGTAACACACTATAGCATGAAATCTTTTTAAATAACAAGAAAACTTCAAAGATACAGATAGGTCAAGAGGATTCAAGAGCAATACACAAATGCACACACATATATGTGTGTATATGCATCATATATATATATACATATACATATAAATGTGTGTATAGACATACATACAAATATATGGAGGGATGTGTATGTATGTTCAAACTATTTTCCTGGGGGAAAATCATCTGATGTAATAAACATTTTCAATGCAAAGCTAATTTCATAGAGGCAGATATTTCCCTATCCATTTTCTCTTGGAATGTTTCATAACAGGATTCTGCAGAAAGAGCTCAGAAATCTTCAGAATAGTGGGAAAATGCTAATCAACCATTACAAAATCTCAAGCAAAGCAGTAGGATGTGATGAAAGCAGTGATTTTTTTCTGAAATCCGTGTGCAGGACAGATGACGAGAAATGAGAAATGCTTGGGATCCCTTTGTCCTAATCCTGGTATGAGATGTATGAAGTCTGAATTAAGATGGTATCAAAGGTCAAAGTTAGGCAAAATTGAGCAATTTTATTTTAGATACCTATAGATCTCCTTTTTCCTTCTCTCCTCTTATGGGGTCCACTTTCAAAATATGCTCTCTGAAAAGACTCCTGTATTACTCATTTGCAACAATGTGCATTTAGGTCTGATAATTCTCTCTCAAGGATACTTATATTTTAAGAGATTTATTCATTGAATTAAGATGATTTCAATCAAAATAGGACATGTAGCAAATGGTATCCTGGAGTATAAGGGGCTTGACTTTTCACACTTTACATTTCAACACAAATAGGTTTTCGTTGCACTCCTATGTATTTTAATTTATTAAATTTTTTTTTATTTTTTTCCCTGTGGTCTCTATAGATTTCCCAGACTTCCAAAGGAGTCCATGAGACAGAAGACGGTTAAGGATCCTGTGCTGTGCAGGTATATTTCCCTTGCTCCATGCAAAAGTATATTTCTCTTTGTTCCACATTTCCTCCATTTTGAATTTGTTCTTTGGTGTGTTTCCTCTTCTCTATATCTAATTGTTAACATGTTTATATTTTGCTTGAAGCAAAACAAATTTATCCAAATGTTTGCAACATACATAAATAAGAAGGTTAGTTAGCAATTAGTATTTATTCAGTGCCTACTATGTATAAGATGCTATGCTAAGTGCCAGAAGGACAAAGAGATAAAAACTAGCTAGTACCCTCAGGTAAATCCCTTTCTAATAGTAAAGGAGTTCAAATTAAAAGAATCTGAAAAGCAGAGTGTAAAGTTTGAGGGTGAAGGGTCAGGCACAGGTTGGTTATCCTATTAAAGATCTTCCCATCTTCTCCTTTTACGTTTCTCAGATTCCTCTTATATATGGTCTTTAGAAAGCAACCCAAGGTGACCACTTGTCCTCCATCTGGGTTTTCCTACCATTGCACACAAGATCTCTGATGTTTAGTATGCTTTTGACCATACCTTGGTTGAATCTCTACCCGAATTTTAAAACCTAACCTAGATATCATCTTTTACAGAAAAAACTTCCCTGATTCTTCTTATCAGTATTGACCTTTCTCTAGACATATTAATTTGCTCACACTATTTCTATGCAATTACCCTTTATTATTTTTTTTAAGTTTATGAAAATCCTGGATGGACAAATCAATTTCAGGTTATTGCCTCTGCTATTTAGTCCTGATAGTTGCTTTGGACTTTGAGAGTTTAAATAACTTGTCTGAGAAAACATAGCCAGTATCTTAATACGCATCAGAGGTAGAATGTGAACCCAGAACTTTCTGAACTGGAGGTCAGCTCTCTATCCAGTATCCAACACCACTTTTTTTTTTGTCTAATAATTATTTGACCTCCCCCCTTATATCATAAACTATTTTGGGTAAGGGGCTGTGTCTGTTGAAAATATTTGATACCCCTTAACACTTTATTCAATACTTTTCAAAAATTAGATGCTTAATGCATATTTGTGGACTTTCCAAATAATTAGACCAGGATTTCTCAAAAATAGTACATTTAATAGAGAGGTAACATAATATAGGAATTAAAAGATTTGACTTAGGGTCAGGAAGACCTGTAAAATTTCCTAGATGTTTGACCCGAAACAAGTCAAGTAACATCTCTGTGTCTCAGTTTTGCATATCTGAAAAAAGAAGCAATGGGTGGGGAATGGTTCATTAAGATCTTGGACCACCTATGTCTCAGCTGAAGAGCTTGTGAGGTAGTCTGATTTGTGTGTCTGTGTGAGGTGACATATTGTGTTTCGCACCACAGCTGCAATAACAAAACACAGACCTATAAGCTTCTGCATGGCTTACTGTGCAACAATGTTTCTCCAGATGTGTGGTCTATTACACTTTAACAGACTTTACTTTACAGTTGCTGCACATCACTCACTACAAGTAGAATATTTCCATCACAGTCAACCTTACTATTTACAATTGCACATTCACTCCACCTAATGTTTACAAAACAATGAAGACTTCTCAGTTTACCGAACAGGGTCTTTCAGAATCATCCCCTTTCCTTTCCCCCACACAATTCTGTTTGTCAAGGACTTGTGTATCTTTATATCAACAACGCAGGAAAGAAAGCTGGAGCCCTGTTTTTTTTTTCTGCAAATAACACCTTTCTGTCTATTTCTTTCTTCCTTGCTTGCTTCCTTCCTTCCTTCTTCTCTCCCTCCTTCCATCTCTCCTAAGGTATTGTTGCATTCCTGATAACTGAAGATACGAGATACCTACATTAGTTTAGTCACGTGATCATTCTAGCCTTTGATATTTTTTATCTATCAAGTGAGAGGGCAGATAATATCCTGGAAGATGAATTTGAGTGGCAAAACTCTGATCCTAAGGATTTCACACTGATTAAAAACATTCAGAAAGATCCATTCATAGAAAAATGTAAAATATTTAAAATTCCCAAATTGTTATTACAACAATCTTTTAGAAATTTTTCTTCCTTAAAAAAGATATTTTTATTATTTTGTTGCTTTAATTTCTCTTTGCCTTCTTTTCTCATCTGTAAAATCAGGGGTTGGATTGGAATTCTAAGGTAATTTTTGACTCAATCCATATTTCTAATTCTGAGTCCATGAAGGATGTAAACCTGACCTTAAGTAAGGAGAGATGGTTGAGGTTTATAAAAGTCCTTAAATTTCAGATATGCAACCTCTATCACTTTGCTTGCAAACTTACATTTTTCTTAAGGGAGAAGTGGGACTTGAGTAATGGAGCTTAAGATTACCCATATGCCTTGTTTCTTGAGTTCCAAAAATGAACTTAAAAAAAACTGATAGGAATACCCTGCATGAAAGACTAGTTTTCCCTTTGCAAAAGACTTTTGTGTGATCACCATGAGATCTAAGTTGTTGGTAATTAACTCAATTATTAATAATGATGTTATTAATATTATGAAAATATCACATGAAGCACTGTGGTTATTTTAGACATTTTTTTACTATAAGCAGGGCTATAAAGAAAAAATACAAAAATTGAAACAACATGCTAAATATAATTCCTTGACAGCTGTCATATCAATCTAGAATATTTTCCTAGATTATAAAGTAGATTCTGTAATGAAAAAAGGGATGATGCTAATGTTACAAGCTGAAACATTACTTTTCTTTTCACTTAGAGACAAGTGAAATTGTATTCAGACCTTCTAAAAGTGAATGCTACAACTCACAATAACTCTTTCTTGCTTTCTACCTCCCAAAAAATGAGTTGCACTTTCAATTTTAAGGGACTCAAGCTCAAATAAACATTTCAATAAAATTATATAGTTTTTCCTTCTGCACATAAAATGAGAGCAGGCCAGACAGTTAACACTTCTGTGGAATGTTTAAGTACACATGTTGGCAATTGTGTTGTGACTAGAATGATATGCTTCCCCACCCCTGTTCTAATTTTCTCTTAGTTAATATTTTGTCCCCTACTTTTTTTTTTTCAAGTCCAGACATGATATCATCAACATAGAGGATTCTTTCCTTAGAAATGTCCTCCATAAAATCATATCACACTTTTCAGTATCTTAGTCTTAGAGTACTATCTATAGCACAGATTTTAGTGATTTACTAAGATTCACACATAACTTTTATGTATGAGAGACAATTCATGAACCCTTATCTTTCTAATTCCTAGGTCCTTTTTCTGCTATGACATGATGTGACTCAACTATTTGACAAAAAGTATAATATCACACAATATTAGACACAGATGTAGAATATGACACAGAGTTGACTACATATAGAAACTAAGGACTAAATTATACGCTTTTCCAAAATTACATAGCTAGTAAGCATCAGAGGCAAAATGAAACTCCACAACCACTTTTCACTCCCACTATTCTGTAGATATAGCTTCCCTAAGTTTGGAAAAGTAGACATGTTATTTCATGTCTGGGGAATAACCAACAGAGATGAAGGAAAAACCAAAGTTCCTCTGAGGTTTAAGTTAGATAAAACAAATAAACAAGAACAAAAACAATCAGGAAACAAAATGTAAAACAAACAACCATGAAACCTAGAAATTCATATTGATTGAGATGATTCATTGATTATTAGTGGAAAAGATTAATATAGACTAACATTAATAAGCCCTGAAATGTGGAACTCAGCATAATGTTTTAGCACAATGGTGTCACACTCATATCCCTCTTGCCACAATAAGCTAGGGAGTTGCACTAAATCAGGTTATAATAAAATTTGAAAATGCTTCACAGAATAAGAAAAAAAAAGAAACACTAACCATAATATGTATGGGGAGGCAGATGAGTCCATATATAGCTGCCAAGTTCTATTTCTATTTTAATTTGATACCACTGTTTTAGAGAATGTACTTGCTGCTGTGTTGAACATAAATCAACATCAAGAAGAATGGCTATACTCTTGGGGAAATATTTACATGAGGAGAAAGACTTTATGTAAAAATTAGATAAATGTTAACTGCCTCCTTTTTAATCCTATCAAATCAGATATAACTGATTTTTGGAAAATACTGTCTCCTTTTCATTCCCCTCCCCATCATCACCACTACCCAACAAAAACAGAAAAAATAAGTAGCTGCATCTGAACTGAACTGAACTGAAACGGAGGTCCATAATTTGTGGCTCTTAAAAAACAGCAAGGGTGCATGATTTTAGAAAGAATTCCATTCTGATCTAAATTAGTGTAATTACATCAATTCAGAAAAGAGAGCAATTATTGAGAAAATATGATATTGTCCTCCTCTCCTCATGAGTATTTTAGCTAAATGGATAGTCTTACCAGTAGGGAAATTTTCCCTTCAGTTTCCTTTACAGTTAAAAAGAAAATCATTGACAAAGCAGGAAGGTTTGGGAAGCTGTTCAAATCAGTTAATTAAATAATAATAACAGTATTAATCAAATGAAAATAACAGGAATTTTTATTTGGTCTATGTAGTAATGAAAGGGATAAAGCAAAAACTTGCTACCAAAGACTGAATGAGAAGAAACGTTATGAAATAAACGCTATGAGAAATTTCAGCAGGCTGAATTTGTATTATCCCTTCCCGAGCTACGTGCCAGTGTGAAGTGTCTGTGCTATAACAAGAAAATAAAACAAACACAAATAAACAAATGAACAAACAAAAGCCCAGTTTTAATGCATTGAATCTGTGAAAATAAGTTTTGTCTTTATGGAACATTCTATTCAAGACCAATTCGGTAAAGCTCACATTTATTAAGCTGTCTGCCAGCACTCAGATAACATTAATCTGCCTGTGGGGTGCAGATCACTAGACTGAACGCTAGAGGAGATACACGGTTTTAAATAGGACTTAAGTAAATCCTGAACTTCACAAGCTTGAAAGATTAGGAGAGGGGATGCGATGCAGGTACCTAGCGTGTACCAGCATACCAGCTAGTGCCTTTGAGATGGCTAAACAAAGTGTTATGTGAAGTTAAAGGGAGGAAGAAGGCATTACAAACTGGAAGAGACTAAGGGAAAGCTACAAGGTAGCCTTTAATTTGAACTTTATAAGAAAAGCATTAAAAAGTCAAAGAGAGGATGGGAAGTCATTTAAGTAATGCATGAGAAAGCAGAATGTGTTTCTTTTTTTTTCAGTTGCAGAATCATAGGATCATAAATGTAGTCCAAACTCTCATTTTAACATGAGGAAATAGAGCCTTACAGAGGTTAAAGATCTAGTCCAAGATCACCCAAGTAGTAACTGACAGAGGTATGATCTGAAACGCCATCTTAACTTAGTCCCAGATCTTTCCTTTGTGCCTTTATGAATCATAGAATTATGAATTTTCGTAGTTAGAAAAATCACAAAAGGTCATTCTCTCAACCACCTAATTGGATGAGAATCCCTTATATGATGTCTCCAACAGCATTCACCTGGCACGAAGTTAAATGCTTAATAAATATATACTGACTGGCCAGCTAAAAGACCTTCAAGAATAAAATGTCCATATCTCCCAAAACTAACACCATCTTTAGAGCTCTGCAAGTTAATTCTTTCTTGGTCTGTCTACTTGCAACTCTACTCATTCTTCCTAGTGTAATGACTATATATAGAAAACTACGTATAAAATAGGATCAAAGTTGTAGGTTGATGAGGGTAAAGTTCCACTCTCTAACTTTACTCCCTCTCATCTATGTCAGTTTCATCTCTGCACTCTACACATGGAAGATAATGTGATACAGTGGGAAGGATACTGGTGTATTAAGGGTAGAAAGGATGAGCAAAAATACCCATAATTTGTATTCACTCAGCACTTAAGATATAACAAGAAGAACTGGGTTCAGATCTTGCCTCGGACACTAACTGTATGACCTTAGGCAAATCATTTAAACATTTCCTGCTTCAGTGTGTGTTCATCCTTCGTTACCGCAGAAGACCAGGCCACCAGAGAAATAATAACATGATTGGCATTTGACTTTGTTTTGAGTGAGGGAGGGCTGTGCAGGTCATCAGCCTCACTTCTCTTCCAGAAGCATCTGAATCCAATGACCAGATATTGATGCCTGGAGATGACTCAGGATGAGGCAACTGGGGTTAAGTGAGTTGCCCAAGGCCACACAGCTAGTGAGTGCCAAGTGTCTGAGGTGAGATTTGAACTTGGGTCCTCCTGACTCTTGCACTGGGGCTCCACCCACTGTACCACCTAGCTGTGCTTAAGGAGATTCATGTGTAAAGTGAGAGGCCACTTATTTATCAAAAATAAAGTTTGATTGCTACTAAGGTCCCTTCCAGCTCTAAATCTATGATCCTTTAAGTCCACTATCCCTGCTTCTATTGTGCCCTCTCAATTACCCATACAATTGAACCAATTTCCTGTCATATTAGACTTAAACTTACATAGAAAAGCATAGGAATAGAGAGCCAATCTTGAAGTTAAGAAAATTTCGGATCAAATCTTCCTTCTGACATACTGGCTGTTGTGACCTAGGACAAGTCATAGTGCCCCAATTTTCTAGACTACTTTCTAACTCTCTAAGTTGATAAGAAACTACCAACCTGTGTTGATAGAATGAATTATAGTCCATCTTTCAATGAGATCGCAAGTCGAATTTCTTCTGCTCTTGACAAATGCTTACATATATAAACCCCTTTTTCTGTAGATAGATAGGTCCGAATAAGACAGGCAAATTTAGACATACAGATGCATCCGTATGTCCATTTGTGTGTATATATGTATATATGTACATAAATACATATATAGGCATCTACATATATATGTGGCTTCATATATATATATATGCATGTATGTCTATATGTGTATATATATACACACAAATGTATGCACACACATATTTACACATATACATGCATATATTCATCACATACATGCACACATATACACATGTGCAAGTATATATACATATATACATATAGGTGTGTATATATACATACATCTATTTCTCTATATGTATATGCACACATGTATGTGTGTGTATATGTCCTTTAGTTTTACTAGCCAAACATATTTTTTCTTTGAACAGAATGTGACTATTGCATTTAAGGGCAGAGAGAAAAAGCTTAGCTGATGAAAAGATTTTTACCTTAGGCAAAGAATATCTTGTCTCAATCAAAGAGTAATAGAGGTGAGTTATGCAAAAAGGGAGCTACACCTCCTTTCACTCTAGTAAGATGGCACCCCTGTTTCTATCAATCTAGGGATGCCTGCAGGCACTTGATATCATTGTCATTATAAGGATAAACAGTTCATTGAAGTTGCATTTTGCAAAACACAACTAAAATTTGGCATAGTATTGAAAGGAAACTGGCAACAAGTAAGAATTTACATATTAATCCCTTGCAACACATTGAGAATGTTTTTCTTTAAGAGAATTCGATAATTGCAACAATTATACCTGGAAATAACTGTTCAGTTAGTCTCAAATTCATTATTTTAGAAGGAGACCTTTAAAAAAAGCACTGCCTATTTTGTTCTTAATGTCATGAAACAAAAAGGTTTATGAAGTATAAACTAATCTATAAAAGGATAAAACATTTAGCATCATTGGGAAATACATTATTTGGATGAGTAATTTGTCTCAATTTGTTAATGCATTCTAAGTAATCCCTAAGCTCTGAAACAGATAAAATGCAAATCCAAGCAAATTATTTGAAAGTATTTCCTCCAGGGCTCTGCATAATAAAGTCTTGCTCTTCTTTCAGTGTCCAGCTCAGGTGCCACCTACTCACTATGGCTTCCCACTCCAACATCTAGTCCTTGGTTTCTTCATCTATAACATGAGGAAATTGGATTTCATGAGTCCTTTCCAGTTCTACATGCATGATCTTTACCTTCTTATCTGGAAGAAAACTCTCCCTTTAATTCCATTTTTTCCTGTCACCTTGATGTACTGATTTTATTTTAATTTGTGTTCATCTACCAAGAGACTTTGTGGCATATTGAGCTGGCTTTGGTGTCAGCCAAATATGTTCAGGTTCCACTTCTGACATACAATGTATAACCTTGGACAAGTCCCTAAACCTCTCAGTGATTCAGTTGACTAAGTTTCAGATCAATCACTGATGTGCAATAATATGTGAAATGACATACCACAAGAAAATTATAATTCTGGTCCATCTACCTCTAAATGTATGTATAACTGTATCTATGTAAATATAATCAACATCTATATTTAATCTGCATCGATAGCTACATTGAAATACAAATCTATATCATTTATCTATACATCTATAACTATGTCTATACACATCTATATGCAGTATCAATGCCACACCCATATCTAGTAATACCCAAATACTCATATTATACATATGTAAAGTACAGATATGCACATACAGAGGCTTAAATTTTATCTGTAATGCAGTTAAAATTCATGTATACAGTGATTTTAATATGGTTTATATATCTATTGATGCCTCATTCTTTTATACAAATAATATAAGTTCTTTGAGGACAATGGTTTTATTGTTTTCTGTCTTTCTCCAAGATAGCATAGAACTTTCCGTATGTGATAGGTGCCTAATAATTGTTTCTTGTGCTGAAAATTAAACAAAAAAATAATGATACAATATAGAAGAATTTTTATCAATTCATTCATTTTCAGATGTTAAATTTACACTTTGTTAACTAGAAACTAAAGAACATATCCAATTTTCAAACTCTGTCTATTAAACTGAAGATATACTGATAATTGAAACTTTTATAAATTGTATCTGTTTTTCCCTAAGGCTCTACAGTCTATCTAAATTCCATTAGCTGAAAAATCCCTGAAAATGTAGAAGACAAAATGAATTTCATGAACAATCTACTTATCTATCTCAAGAGTGCTGGTAAAAGTCCAAACCAATACGTGAGACGTGATTATATACCATCTTTCTCTCACAACACAGATGTACATTTAACTAGATAAAGAATATTACAAATTTACTCAGAAAAAAATAACTGTAGCTTTGGAATGTTAAAATCATCTTATCTTGTGCATTCCTTCACAAATATGAGTGATTATATAAAATAAACAAACTTTAAATAATAGTGTCTTCATTGACTCTTGATGAAAAAATAATTATCTCCTATGTAATTCGAACTAGAGGTAAATGAAATTGCATTCAACAAAGTTGTAGTTATCAATGTTATTTCTTGAATAAATAGAAAATTCATGCTGAGTTGTAAGAAATGAAAAAAAAATGCTCATGCATATTACTTCCTTTCTTTTTAATACAAATTCAATAAAAGATATACCAATCAGACAATAGTTCACAAAAGCATTTTTTTCATAATATTCATGTTAGAGAATGATTTCTTCAGGATCAATGCATTGTTACTGCTCTTTAATTAGTACCAACTGTGCAAGAATGAGCTAAAGTGTACAATTTCCAAAGTTACTCCTGAAATACAAGTCACTTTTAAGGCTTGAATAAAGCTGTAAAACCACTGAAATACAGGTGAAATTCATGTTATGTAATAATTTACTGCAACAAATTGTACAAAACTGTGTGAATTTTAAGTTAAAATTTAAAAAAATTATAAATTATAAATTTGAGTTTTAAATACATTAGAGAAGCTGACTAATTAGCATAATCTAAAGGTAAATATTGCCCTCACCCTAAGTGAGTTTCTGAATAGACGTTGACCTAAAGCAGCCAAGGTTTCCCAGTGTATCTTGGGTCATCTCCAGTCATCTGGATCATTAAGTCATTGGATTCAGATGGCTCTGCTGGAGAAGTTAGGCTGGTGACCTGCACAGCCCTCCCTCACTCCAAACAAAGTCAAATGCAAGTCTTGTCATCATTTTTCTGATGGCATGGTTTTCTCTAGCAACAAAGGATGAACGCAACAATAACGTGTAGAAGAGGCATTGTATTTGTTTTATTTGGCCCCAAAGGACAGAAACAGAAGCAACACAATGGGGAGAATACAAAAAGGATAAACTGATGCTTGTGCAGGCAGGTGAAAACAAAATAAAACAGCAACTGCAACAGCTAAACAACTTTCTCAAAAGTAGAGCAGCCAAAAAGTGAAATGGTCTGCTAACGGACAACTTGCTTGATATACTACAGTAAGGATTCCTGTTATGTAGAATATATAATAGCTAATGATGAACATTTGTGTAGCACTTTAAGGTTTGCTCTCTGCTTTACAACTTTCATTTTCATATCTACATTCAGATGTAAGCAAAATTATGATGCCATTATACAGACATAACAACTGAGACAAATAGAGGAGTTTAAGTGACTTGCCTAAGGTCTTAAAACTAATAAAGCAACTGAGGCCAGATGAATTCAGGTCTTCCTGACTCCAGTCCCAGTGTTTTACTCACTGAACTACCTATTAATATAAAATAGTAGTGTCAGAACCCGAAACTAGTATTTTTTACATGAAAACGAGTGGTACTCCTACTACTCTATCAGTCTAACTTTTATTGCCAATGTTCTGTTTTTCTCTGTTTCAAATATTTATGACTTCTAAATAGACCTTTGTAGTTGAGGATTATATCTCATATTTCACCTAAAAATTTAAAGTCATTCATGTAAGTCTTATTTACCCCCTTTTCATCATTTCACAACCCCTTGACATTCTGCTGTATCACCAGCCAAATAGAGACATAATCTATCTTCTCCTTTACTTCAGTCTCTGATGATGGGATGGTTCTTTTTGGCCTAAGGTTATCCCACACATTTAGATCATATGCACTCTTGATCAAAAGCCCTTTTAACTTTTCTAGTATTGTTTCTATTAACAACTTCTAACCCTACTTTAAAGTTGAGGCTCTATTTTTTTTAAATCTATTGACTCCTTCCCTGATACCAGCCTACAAAAATGCCTGAATCTCTCCTAAAAAAACCAAGAACAGACAAACCAAAGAACATTTCACTAGTTTCTGCCATTCATGCCAGCTGTCACGTTATATCCTGTCCTCCTTTTAGCTACCAAACTTCTTGAAATGGTTGTGTACACTTGTTATTTCTACTTCTCTCTCTCTTCTATACACTGCAATTTACCTTTTTCCTTCATTCAACTGGAAATGTTCTCTGCAAATGTACAAGTAATCTGGAAATACTCTCTCCAAAGTTCCCATTATCTTTCCAATGTGTAATTTAAAAGTCTTTTTTTAAAACCTCCTTTTTACTTTTTGACAGTTTTGTAGCACTTTACACGGTTAACTTCACTCTGTGGAAGGGTATTTACTTGTGTTTGGATTTTCCTGACACTGTTCTATCCTGGATCTTTCATGTTACATTGTCTCTTTTTGCTGTATTGTCTTATTAATTCTTGGTATCCCTAAAACTGCATCTTGGGCTCTCTTCTCTTTTCTCTCTGTTTTCCCACTCAGTGACATCGTTAGTTCCTACGAGTTGAATGACCATCCCTGGGAATATGAATACAAGATCCTTATATTCAGCCCTAGGTTTGTTTGTCTGTTTTTTCACCCTCTAAATTCCAGCTCATTATTACCAAGATCTGAAATGTGAGATGTATCTCAAACTCAGTGTCTAAAACAGAACTCATAATATTTCCTCAAAAACCTGCTCCTCTTCTGATTTTCCCTGTTGTTGTCAGAGTTATGACATACTTCCAGATATTGAGATACACAAATTCAATGTCTTCCTTCACTGTCACTTATATCTCATATACAAGCAATTGCTAACATGTATATTGTTTATAATCCATACTGTCTATGGCATATCCTCACTTTCCTCACACAGCAACCTCTCAAGTTAAAGTTTCAAGTGCCATTTGCTTGGATTGTTACAATAGCTAATTTCTTCTCATTGTTTCTAGTTTCTTCCTACTTCAAAATGTTCTTCCAAAATCTAACAAATATATTTATTAAGGCCAAAATTTACCATTTCTTGCTGTTAATCAATATATTGGAATAGCTCCACATTACCTCTGATCATATATAAACACTACTTCTGGGAATATAACTCTCTTGGTGATTGCTTTCTGTTTGTAGGCTTCTTAGAAATCACTCACTCTGTTACATTTCATGATTTTCCTGAATCCATTGAGTATTCAAATTATTTTCCTTTCTTGATGATCTGGAATTATTGGAGCTAGGTACCAGTCAAAAGTTGCTCTTGGATTTTGCACTGAATAGATGCTTTCCTCACAGATCAAATTTGCCTCTATCTTTAAGCATCTTTGTTTTCCATAAAGTGTTTGTCCCCTCTATGACAACCAACTTGGAGGAAAAGTATGCTTAGAGAGCTGTGTAGCTCATGAGGGGATGTTGAATTGTTTGGTTGCCTTCTTAACTATAGTCACAGATATGAAGTGGAAATGAATCAGGTCATCAAGTCATTGAAAATACTCTCTTCTAATATATACTGTATACCAGTACCCTAAGTGATTAGTTGAACTGATATATTAGGTTGAATCTCTCAACATACAGAATCCTTATTTTACAACCTTCTCCTTTCCTGACTTTAGAAATGATTGATAACCTATTGTAGTATTTATAATGCATTTTTTGCTTATTGTAAATATAATTTTTCTTCTTAACAGGAAGATCTTCCCTACCCATTAATGGTGCTGCGAAGATTTGTAGGAAGGCTCACACCTTTTGTTAAGTTTCTAATGAGGCACTGGTTCTCTAGGGTAGTGATGTCCTCTGGTTCTAAAAAGTGTATAATGACTCTGAGATTATGTTTTACTTGGGGGTTTAGTTTTGGAAGAAGGTTTGTGTGCCAGATGTGACTTTGGGAAACTGCCAAGCAGTCCCCCAATTTTGAAAACCCTGATGTTGGTGCTTCCCTCTCTGGTAACTATGCATGCATGTAATGGTCAGACAATTGGAAACCTGTCTGTTGGTCTTTATTTCTTTATTTATTGGTGAGTAACATATGTGCTTGATTAAAAGAGATTATCTCCTCAAAAGGTGCTTTCTTTTTAGAAATGGAGATCTAAGAACCTGTGAAAGCAGCCCCCTGGGTATGTCAGGGTGCTTACTGATGCAATTGTCTCAAGAACTTTTAAAGTAAAATGATTTTTGCAGATAAATGATTAGCTATATAGCTTCCTCCACAACAAACTCACTGCCCTCACCTTTTCAGTCTACATGTAAGACAATACATGTACACACACACACACACACACACACACACACGCACACACACACACACATGCACAAAGAAAGAAACAAGGAAAAAGCAGTAGATGGGAGAAAATCTGTCAACGATTTTTCCCTAACACATAAATACACTGCCATCATTATAGGGCATAATATGCTACCAAAATGGCTGCAATTCCCTCCTTGTCTGGATCTCCAGTTTAGCCAATTTCCTACTATTTTAGAAAAAAAAATGTCCTTGTTCCATAGTCTTCTTATATCACTTTAGATTACAGTATCTAGCATCTTTTAAATTACTACAGTATCCAAGTCATGGGTCTTCAAGAAAAGCTTTGCATTTTTATGGCATATCATGCTGAATTTAATGAGCAGACTGAGCTTATGAATAAAATGTATGTTCTAAGATGTAAAAAAAAAAAACAACTTCTTGCATTTTTTGTCCTTGCAACTCCAGAATTTAACACAATTATCTTGTGGGCTGAATTTTTTTTTAATGAATTAAAACATCTCCAGGATGAATGAGGTTTTGTCCTAACTTGTGGAAAATTATTCCTATAAATCCTCAGTGTATTTTTCCATGTAGAACACATATCTCTGTATGAATCATGATTTCCACTCATGTTTCTTGGATTACTTTCTCATTATATAATGGAATATTCAAGTTAGTACTTCAACATAGGAGAGATGAGATTCAAACCTTGACCCATTAAATCCAGAGTTCTTTACAACTTCCCAACACTGTGGTAACTATGTTGTACTGGCCTTTCAGATTATGTGTGATCTCTTCCGTACTCTACTAAGTTCCCCTGGTGTAGGAGGATTATTTTTTTTCTTCTTCCTGGGTTTGAATATTTGTCAGATTTGTTCTTTTTGGAATGTGACATCAAGCACCAAACATTTTTTTTAATCCATTCCATACACATGGAGTCTTCATGTTGCATCCTACCATATCAAGTCTATGGAATCCTTCACATAAAAAACCAATGCTCATCTCAACAAGGAAGTTTTCCATGCTTTACTCCATTCAGTCTCCATTCAGATTACATGGTGCATGATTTATTCATCTGTTAGTGAATTTTTCTAGTCTTACACATAGCTTTCTGTTTATTACATGCTTATTTATGTTCATTTTCTGAAAAATTGAATATCTCAACTTTGTTTTAAAAAAGTGTATTTAATGTGAAAATTCTGAGTACAATATTATGATTCAAAAATCTAATGAAGTGAAGAATTCTGAAGTTCTTAATTCTCAGAAAAGAAATACTGTCAAATTTAAATAAAAGAAGACTGTGATCTTCAGGGAACTAATATTTTTACTTTTTTCTTTGCACTGTGTATGCCTTTAAATGCATTTACATTGCATAATTTAAAGTTCTATTTTAATAGAGGTATTGTCATCTTATTTCATATGAAGTTTATTTGGCCATTTTTATAAGCAGTGTTTGTTGCTTTAGCTATTCTCCAATATTACCTGTACTATTCATTATCTCTATGCCAGCCACAGCAAGTTCAGAATAGGTAAATAAACTTTAAAGCTAGACATGATGAGCAGCTGGGAATGCTGTGGGGAATGTATATCAAGTGCCTAACTTAGTTATAACCAACATCAAATAATGGTGCATTTTTATTTCAGTGCATTCCAAAATGAAAACCCAAGGAAAAAATAAACACACATGAATATATTTCATATACTGAGGCTTGTCCTCTACTAAAGTCCTAGTTTTTCTCCATACTGTGGTACAGAAGTGACCCAGAATTCTTGAAAGTTTCATTCAACAAAAAAGAGAGAAAAAAGTATGTCTTTTGTAGAAAGTAAACCTTAGCATATCTCTTTAAAAAAATGTGCATGTTTTTGTCTTCCTCTCCCCTCTCTTGGACTTCTGTTTTGGAAAGTATACAGTGTAAAACATCCTATTGAGGTAGGGGAAAAAAATGAGAATGTATTAGGTTGATAAGTTGTTTTTCAGAATTCAAAGATAAACCTCTTTAGACTCAGAGGAGCTGTGTTGATTGGCCTGGTCCTTGTGCTTTCGTTTTTGTGTTTGTTTTTCCCCCAATTTTGCTTCTGACACATGATATACTAATATGTGGAATAACTTTTATAAAATAAACCTTCTGAAAAAACTTTTCTGTGTTAATACTTAAAGTCATTTCCCTCATATGAATCCAATTCCATTGCAAGGTATTAGGTATGCTTTCAAAATGATTTTGTCTTCTCCCAATTCAAAACAATCTACTTTATTAATATTTGCTTCATTAGGTTTGGCCTTAGTCTTTTCTATCTCTTAGTTCTTTCCCTTTGGAATTTGCATACATTCTTCACCTCTGTAACATTGACTACCCTCTCTTCCAAAAATTGCCCTCAATGTCACAGTTTGAATGGCCAGATACATTAAGTTTCAGTTCTCTCCCAGTGTTCTCTCATACATTTAAACAGATCTGAGAATGTCTATGGTTTCAACAAATGGTTCAAAGTCCCACAGATGGTGCTCCCTAAATTGTAGGAGTTAGCTACTTCATCCATTTATTCTCCAATTATTCTCTTTTCTCAGGTTAAATTTTACAATGAAATTTTTATTTCAAAATATAATAATAAATATACAGGTATATCTCCCACCACATGGAAAGTAATCTCCCCTCTTCTTTTATATCATCTCATGCTTTGGGTAAGAGAGAAGAACTATGTTAATAGTTTATCTCAGTTCCAAGTTTCAAGTTCCAAACCAAAAGGCCCCTTTATCCATGATGCCAAAGTTCCCTGGTAGGTACCTTTTACCCTCTGTGTTGTTTGAATGCAATATCCCACCTGGCATCCCTGCTTAAAATTCACTATTGCTCAAATGTTCAGGCTTAGGGGTGAAAATCTCTGGCAAAACTGAGGACAAACAGATCAGAATTGAAAGAAAAGACCCCAAGTATGCTTCTCAAATCTATGGTAAAAAAGAAGGAAGAGAGGAAAGAAGTCCCTATCTTTGTTAGTGGTTGAGTTTACCATGCTCATCATGCACATAAAGAGTGATCTTCACCCTGTAGATACAGGATGAAGGAATCTGCAAGAAATTATATATGTCAGAAAGTCCACCTGATCTTTGTAAAAGCAGCAGTGAATAATTTTTGTTTGAGGTCAGCTTTTGTAATTTTCATATTAGTTATTTAGCTGTTTAAAAAAATAACCTTCAGGGAATGACCAATAAGACCTTTCTTATTTTTGCTAAGTGCAGCCTAAGTTTTTTTAGGTAAGCCTGTAGAATTTTTCATAAGACTCTCCTCATTGTAAGAGGGAAAAATGTTAATAAAAAATTCCTGACTCTGTATGGAGGAGAGAAAGAATGGATTTGAGGACCTCAGAGAGGAGAGGAATTAATCATTTTTTTTTTTCAGAGACACAATGTTGTTCCAACTTTCTTCTGAAGTGGATCCAAAGAGGAGAAGAGGAAAACTCTTGGGTATACAAGTAGAGGAATCTGTCTCTTCAACATGTTCCTTATTGCCAACATCAAAAGAGGAGGTTTTCTTTTGGTTTAACAAAGTATCACATTCTTATCAATGAAATAACAATTTATTTTTATAAAATATGATCTGTTTAGGTTTCTGGTTTCTGTTTCTTATCTGTTTACACAAATGTGACTACTTGATTTTCACTATTTGTTATGATTTTCTCTGTTGCTAGCGTATAACTAGACAGGTCCAATCATTTGAGGTATCTCTCAGCTTAAGCAATACTGGTCAAGAAAGTGACTTTTGTTCTAAACCAATCTTGCACCTAGAGTAGAGATATTTAAGGAGGTAGATAGGGTAATTCTAGTTTAGGATGCTCTTTCCAAGAAGACAGTGGGAAATCTTATCTATCCTTATCCTGTTCCTTTCAAGGCAGGAACTGTAGTCTCCCTTGGTGAGGGACAGTCCTCAGTTCCTATGTATTTATGCCTCTCCTAGAGCACACTAAAGAACTTTTGTCACTCACAACCCCTTTCTTTTTAAGACAATAAAATGAGGCTCATTTGGGAAGGGTGATGATTAGTATTTTCAAAAAGAATCTTCAAGAAAAGTCCAAATGAAGATTTTAAAAAATATGTATGCATTGATGATTCAGTTATTTTTAATTAAAAAATATCAGTGCTGCCTTTGGGCATAGGTGTGAACACTCGTGGAGTTTCACTTTGGTTTCAAGGGATACCTTTTGCTAAGACTTACCTGGAATTCTTTATACTGTATTACAATCTCCCTTGAGCATAGAGGTGACATCAATAGAGCAACATTTCAGTGTAACATACACACTGGAACTACCTCTTAACTGTAACACAAATTAGCAGTTTGGTTCTCCTGATCTTGACTCACTACAGGCCCCTTAGGGATACAAGGGACCACCCTGAGGGTGATTGTTCACTATCATTCATGAGTCCTCTTCAATACTCCTTCTGACTGTCAATTGGTATTAATTACACTAGCAGACTTAGTTAACATTTTAAAACAGATTATTTACTAAGACAATAAAATAAGAATAGCTGGTATAGAGCCCTTTACTCCCAATATATAGCTTCCTAGCAACATTGGATATAAAATTAGAAACCACATGCAACAAAGGGGAAACTCACAGATATTAGATGCTGAAAGGTTTTCCACCCCGTCTTTTGACCCATGTTGTCTTTATGAGGATACCTTTAGTGTTTTATAGCTTCTCACTGTCTCCTTTTAGAGTCCTGAAAATACTTTTGTTCTGTATGCGTAGTTTGATTCTGTCTTTTGTTTCAGATGTTAATGTCAGTAACTTCTAGAGACACTGGTAGGAGACGCATGAGAGATCCCAAATCATTTGACCTCTCCAAATCTCACAAGATCATCTCCTGAATAAGTGGAGGAAAGAATTGCTTTGTTGTATTTCTCCTCTTCAGGTTCATGGGATGCTCAGGAAGGGCAAGTATCTCTAGTGTGAGGTTTTTGCCTAACCCTTTTCAGAGTCGCTCATCTACCCCTGGTGCCCATTAGCCACACAAATCCTACCTGTAACTCCAAGAACCTATATTATACAAAGTACCCACAATATCATAAATTCAACTCAGAAGACAGGTTAACATAGGCTTAGGGAACTGACAAGCCTTAATTCTATCAGTGAGTTAGGGGCATGTCTACACTGAGCATACAAAAACTTCCCTGGTAGAAAGATTGATAAGAGTAATTTGTTGCAATTACCATGAAGGCAGCTGAAGAAGTGCTGTAGAGCTTCATCAGACACTGAAGATGCCAAGGTCATCCATGGTTCTGTCTTGCCACCGGACTTCTATGACTCTGGAAGGGAAAGTGAGACTGATGACTTTACACAACTCTTTCACTCAAATCTAATCCATAAACAAGTCAAGACATCACCACATGATGGAATTGATCCAATAAAAAATGAGCGATGGACCTTAACATTTTCTCCTTTAAGTTATCCAGCTGCAATTTTCAGATTCCTTTGATCTTTAATCATTCATATTCCTCTCCCAATCGTAGGGATAGAATAAAATTCTGTATTGAGGTATTTTTCTCTTTTTCTCTAAACAGATGTGTTATGCAAATTCCTCATGGATTTATATATACACTATTAATCTCTTTCCTCATTTGCATTTCCATAGGACTAAACTGACTAGAGATGTTGAAAAGACCTTTCTCTAGGCATGTTAAATTCAATATGCCCAAATCATTAGATTTCTATCAAAACCTATCCCTCATCCTAATTTTGGTATTTCTGGTGAAGGCATAATGAACTACTAACTAATTTTAAAACTTCAAAGTCATTCCTGATTTTTCTTTTTTTTTATTAAATAAATTTATTTATTTAACTTTTTACATTCATTTTCACAAAATTTTGGGTTCCAAATTTTCTCCCCATTTATCCCCCTCCTTCCACAATACACTGAGCATTCTAATTACCCACATCACCAATCTGCCTTTTCTTCTATCATCCCTCCCTTCCCTTACCCCATCTTCTCTTTTGTCCTGTAGGGCCAGATAACTTTCTATTCCCCATTACCTATATTTCTTATTTCCTAGTAGCAGGAACAATATTCAACAGTTGATCCTTAAACTTTGAGTTACAACTTCTCCCCATTTCTCCCTCCCCACTCATTCCCTTGGGAAGGCAGGCAATTCAATATAGGCCATATCTGTGTAGTTTTGCAAATGACTTCCATAATAGTTGTGTTGTGTAAGACTGACTGTATTTCCCTCCATCCTATCCTGCCCCACATTGCTTCTATTCTCTCTTTTGATCCTGTCCCTCCACGAGTGTTGACTTTACATTTCTCCCTCTTTCCATTGCCCTCCCTTCCATCATCCCCCCCCACCCTGCTTAGCACCATCTCCCCCATTTTCCTGTATTGTAAGATAGGTTTTCATACCAAGATGAGTGTACATTTTATTCCTTCCTTGGTCAAATGTGATGAGAGTAACTTCATGTTTTTCTCTCACCTCCCCTCTTTTCCCCTCCACTAAAAAGTCTCCTGCCTGCCTCTTCAATGGGAGATAATTTGCCCCATTCCATTTCTCCCTCTCTCCTCCCAATACATTTCTCTCTCAAGACTTAACTTCATTTTTTTGAGATATGATCCCTTCCTACTCAATTCACTCTGTGCTCTCTGTCTATGTATGTGCATGCATGTGTGTGTGTGTGTGTGTGTGATCCTACCCAGATACTGAAAAGCTTCAAGAGTTACAGATATTGTCTTTCCATGTAGGAATGTAAACAGTTCAATTTTAGTAAGTCCCTTATGACTTCTCTTTGCTGTTTAATTTTTCATGCTTCTCCTCATTCTTGTGTTTCAAAGTCAAATTTTCTTTTCAGCTCTGGTCTTTTCATCAAGAATG
>CM053774.1:80163942-80202374 GCA_028658325.1 Potorous gilbertii
GCCAGTTACTTGATTTCTAAGAGTCCTCTCTACCCCTGGCCTAGATCTGCCCAGCCAGTGCTTGGGGTCTGAGATTCAAATGCTGCTCCCCAGCCTCAGGGCTTTTGGCGGCAGGCCTGGCCGCTCCTCGGTGGGGGCTTATCTGCTGGTTCTCAGGTGGGGGCTTATCTGCTGGTTCTCAGGTGGGGGCAGGGCCGCCTCTCAACCTCAGTTCCCTCAGGGGGTTTATACAGAGATCCTTTGTAGTGGAGCTGGGGTGGAGCTCCAGCCCGCTCTGGGAGTCTCTGGCTGAGCTGCCTCTGCCTCTGGCCAAGCTGCCTCAGCGTCTGCAGCAGCGGCCGCTTCCCAGGGGGTCCGAGTCCCGGAGATCCCCCGCTCCCCTCTCAGCCTGTCCTTCTCACTGACCTGTGCGTCTGTGGGTGGTGGGACCTTCTCGGCCACCCGGAGATTTAGGTCCCCCACGCCCGCTGGGCTCTGCTTGCTCCTCTCAGTGCTGTGTGGCCGGGGCGGGGGAGGGGAGCGCTCGGCCGGGCGGGACTCCGCTCGCGTCCCCGGGTACCTTTGCGGTCGGTTTTTCAGGGCTCTCTGCAATGGAAATCTCCTTCACTGTGTTTCTGCGTGGCTTCCACTGCTCCAGAATTTGTCAGGAGTTCTTTTTAGAGGGAATCCATGGGCTGTGGGTTCGGACCTAGCATAGGTGAGTCTTTCTACTCCGCCATCTTGGCTCCGCCCCCCCACCTAAATTATTTTCCATAAATTATTCTATATATCTATACGTGTATAAACCTCACCTCTCCTTCAAATGAAAATTTTTGAAAGCAGAGGTGGATTTATTTATTGAACCTCTCATCCATTTCTATATCCATCCATGTACTTATCTATCACTTTATTTTGTTGTTATTATTTCTTTGGGGAAATCTTGTCACACATTCCTACCTCTGGCACATGGGAGATATTTCATAAAAAATTGCTGATTTGTGGGTATCAGATTGTGGAAACATTAAAGGGTATGAGAAAAAAAGAAAACTAATATTTAGATCTAAACCTTTAAAAGAAAATGGTATATTTATTGAGAAGAATAGAAGGGTAGATTGAGATGGGATTGTAACACAGTAGGTTAGAGCTTCACATAGGTATATGAAGTTGGGGGATATGAAGACACGAAAGTCCTCAATTAGGCAGTTTATGACATGTTATTCTGATTGAAGCCATAAGGTGGGGGCCATTAAACCCTTTTTGTAAGCAGTCATAATTTTGACTTGACTTAATTATCATTTCTTTAGTAAGAGGTAGAATCTAACAGGGGAATTAGATGTTTATGTTTCAACAAGGAAGATGGGACATCCCTTGCCCTCGTTTTGTGGCTAGGCAGCCTAGTTCTTGGCTCCAGATGCCCTTCTTTTAGAAACCACTTTTAATTGTGCCACCAATATTGTTGACCATTGGGGTCTAAAGTCAGTTCTGAATAAGCCCAGAGCTTAGCTTTTAATGTAGAAATGAGGCATCAATGGTTTATTCATCCTCAAATAATCAATGAGTGCAGCTTTGAACCACATTACCTCTACTATTGAATTTATTATTCACTTCAGGGATGGAGGTAATAGTATTCTGACAAGTCCCTGGTTTTGATTAATTGGGATTGCTTTGAGAAGCAGGTGTTAACTCTCTATCCTTAGCCTAGAGTACCTAAACTGGACTGATATCTACCAGAGCTTCACACAATGTTACCAACAGATTTTTCACTCATTTACAAAGGCCATCACATCCTGGACCTGTGAACTACTTCCATTCATTCCATTATCTTGAATCTGATCACATTAGACTGTACTTTCATGAATCCATGCTCAAAATTTCTACATTTTGACTTTGAGATTATGAGTCACAAATAAATCTTGCAAGTGTGAAAACTGATTCAAACTATACAGTGAAGGTAAAGAAGAGAGGCAAATATTTTACCAGAATAATGCCACAAACTTCAGGGATCCAGGAGTTCATACTTACACTGGTTAGTGTCAGTAGCATTTCAGAAGTTGGTACTCTCAGAAATTCTTAAAGAGCATATCTCAAGCTAGAAATTTTCTAGGTATCCTCAGCAGCCTATATCTTTAACAACTTGAGATCAAAGATGAGCTTGATTGTCCTGAAATTTTCATTGAAATGGTAAATATTGCTTCAGTTATATAAATTTTGCACATTATATTTCATTTTCTGTTATGGCAACTGACTAATAAAAAATCATATCATTTTCAGAGCATTTACTACTAAGAGATAGGGAGGACAAGTAAACTGCCTTCTCTAATACCCTTCTCAATGTCAGTTTGGAAGTTTATCACCAAAAATTTTGCTCGCTGAATATCATTGCAATCATTCAGTCACTTTCGTCTTTTCTAACTCTGTGTGATCCCATTTGAATTTCTCTTGGCAAAAGTACTTGATTGATTTGTCATGTCCTTTGCCAGCTCATTTTCCAAATGGGGAAACCGAGGCAAACAGGGTTAAGTGATTTGTCCAGGGTCACATAGCTTGTAAGTATGTGAAGACAGATTTGAACTCAGGAAGATAGTTCTTCATGGCTCCAGGCATGTCACTCTATTTAATGTGCCACCAGGTGCCTCCTGGTGATTATTTCATTTCATTTTTTAAATTTGCCAATTTAAGTATTTACTTTCTTTGTTCATTCATTAACTACTCTTCCATTCGTTGATTGTATTCTTCCTTCCTTCTCTTTCTTTCCAAATTGAAATAAAAATGTACACTATAATGCATAAGGAGATACTGACATATACTGGTGATAGAAGTCACCAAATAAATGAACCAAAGGTCATGGAAGTCCTTAAGCCTTCATTTTTAAAATCAAAGTAAATATAAAACCCTGGGGGGTAATTAAGGCATCCAAGAGGTTAGCTATAAACTTTGGGCTTCAGATGTTTAAATTTGTAATAATGTGTTTGTGTCAATTACATGTGCCCTTTCTACCTCAATAAAAAAATATCTTAAAGAAGCATAAACATATGTAACTATAGAGAGTATATTTTTCATGTCAGAGATGTAACTTGGTCTTCCTGAAAGTGGTAATACAATAGGATAGAGATATGACTTCTGAATCCTAGGTACTTATTCTCACTAATGGGAAAAATAAAGTCTAGAGGAAACTCAACTGTAGGCTCTACCTGTTCTCATTAGTATCAGCATAGCTCCTGTGGTGAAGTCCAGACAACTGGAGCAAAACAATTCCGAATGTGTTCTATGATAAATTTTTCCCCAAATGCTACTTTGTCAAGTGTTTTAAAAATTAAACCTCATTTTTCTTTATCCAACCAAAAATGCATTTGCCATCTTTTCCTCTCTTTACATCACAGACAAAAAAATAAGATATGAGATACTTTGGTTGAATTAAACATAGGATTAAATAGTGTTACGTCTCAAGGCATTTGATATATCCCTCTTCTAATTCTATTCTTATATGAGTAAAAGGTAAAAGTGAAATATGTTCACTCTTGGCAATAGGTTGGTGGATAACTAGGAGAGATTATTTTTTTTAAATGAAAGGAGAGAAGTATATATAGGGTAGCCCTGGGTCATAAAAAGATGTTGAAGTGTTTTGCTATTACATTATAGTAAAAAGAGGTTATCAAAAATAATACTTCAAACACATACCCCAGGGCAACCTAAGCCTGTAGACTGGATGATATGCTATGGAAATAAGAGGAATGATGGAATATTGTAGCGAGGGGGATGTATCATTTTTCTCTTTTGCTGGCTGAGAACAGTGGGCAAGGATAGGATTGGTAGGAGCGGAGGTCTCATCCAGGGAAACTCTAATATCTGAAATTGTAAATGTTCCTGGGGATTTACATTACCCTTTGGGATGAATGATTGCTCTTTCAAGAATTTCACTTTTGCTTTTCTACTTTTAAAAGAAAAAAAACTAGTCTCTAATATAAACTGATGGGGCATAAGTGGATATTCAATATTCAATCTTTGTTTACAGTTGTGAGGGTGGTAGGGGGTATAATTTGTGCACTAATCAAAACATTACCTTTTGCAATTATAAGCCAGGAAATTTCAAGGATCTCAAAGAGTATATTTGAGTTAACCTCTCTGGTCCTGTGACAATTTCTAACAAAAAACTTTTTTTCTGAATGAATATGAAAGATTTATTTTAGTATCTGAACAGATTCCCTATTTCAGCTGCCATTTATTCCATCAAACAGTTATTTTCATTTCAATTAAATATTTTCTCAAATACCTAGGACTTTATCCAAGGTTTTAGGTATACATATTTATGTAGTATTCCCTAATTGCTAATGGTATGAAAAAAAAAGACAACAAATTATTTTTCAAGATTATTTACTACCAGAATAAAAATGTCATTATTTTTAGTTGACTGATCAAGTTAGAAATGAGTTTGCAATTTGGGGCAAGATTTTATTTGTTTTATATCATAAAAAGTATGTTTGTTCATTAAAATATATTGATTCAAAATGTGCGTTTGTATCTCCCAGGTGAACATGGTTGGGGAGTTATCCATTTTTTCCATTACCTAGCACAAACTAATTATGAATTTGTCCCTCACATAATATTTCTGATAATGTGGGATTTTAAATGATATTTAATGATTGATTATAAAAATAATCAAATACAAATAATCAAATAAAAATAACTGGTATATTATTTCACTTAGGTTCCCTGTATACCATAAACTACCAATATATAATAGTTTCATCGTCACATACATGTATTGTGGATTAGTTAAAACAATGAGTCATCGACAAAAATAGATGTACAGAACAAATCAGGAAATCTGGATTCTAAACTGAACTTTGCTCACCATTCCCTCAGATACCTTGGCCAAATCATTTGTTCTCATTAGTCTCTATATTTACATGAATAAAATGATTTAGTTATACAAAATGGCACTTGATCTTCCATTTTGTGTTAAACACCATATTGATTTCAATAAAAGATGGATGTGTTGATATAGAAAAGAAGTCAAATTGTTTTAAAATGTGAAAGCATGGATGGTACCTTAGATAGCTTGCAGAAAATTCATCTGATTCATTTTCATAGGAAAATTTCATTTTCAATGTTGTGTATTTGTATTTCTGTATGTATGTTTGGAGTTGTACATATGTATATTGTAATTTATCAAACAAACTAGCATCTCATGAAGTCTATTATGTGTATCCTCATAGGTATGGAGAATTTTGCTCCCTTCAACGAAAAAAAATAATCAATCATGGTATGATAGATCAGACAAAATTTAGACTGCAGATCTGGCAAAGTGGCTCAGACATCCCCTTCAAAGTTAATACCTGAGATCCCTGAAAGAAATGATATGCAATTGATGTCATGATTATTCCTTAAATTTACCCTCACCTAACTCTGACTGAAATATTATCTTGAATTGTTTGTAAATGTTTGGCAAGGCAGTTTGACATAGCAAAATGATGGTTAGACATCAACCAAGCACCTAGTTTCAAAACATGGTCAAGGGTCTTACTAGGTAAGGAAGCACAGAATGTGTATTTAAAATCCCCGAGTCTCAGTTACTACATTTGTAGAATGAGGAAAATAGTATCTACTTCAGAGGGTCATTGGACTAATCAAATGAGACAGTGAATATAAATTGCCTGGTGGATATTAAGATGAGGTAATAGAATTAGTTTTCATTGAAGCCACACTGAAACAAAGACACTCTTAAATGGGTTTATATTTTTACTCAAGTGATCATAAATGTCAATGTAATATTTCAAATATCTAATGATCAGCATTGCAAAGGAATGGAACTAAAGGAGTTCTATTCCAATATCAGCATGGACTGCTTGTTCTTTGAGAACTAAAGTTATGATGAGGCTTATTTGAAGATGAATTATCTGTTCATGATGATACATTAACAAAGAAAAATAGAAAAAGGGTCTCAGTTTTGAGAGGTCTGATTTTACTTCCTTTTTAGGATCATGGAAGTATAGCATGAGTGTATGGCAGGCTTGCACAACCTGCCACCTGTCAAAGGATTTTGAGTCAAAGGCTTGTGGAAAATATATAGAGGACAACATCCTTTGTATGTAGAAGAAATCCAGTGGTATCCCTCAGATCATAGGTTGTGAGAAGCTGGTCCAGGGGAATGTGCCAAAAATCATACTTTTTAAAAAAAAATCTATTAACTTCTGCTACCCCAGCAGATATCCTACTCCAAGGAACAAGTGAATATATTGTTGGAGAAATGGAATCATTTTGATTTTTTTATGATGACTGTAAATCAAAAAAAAGAAAAAAAGAAATTGCAAATAAGTGGAAAGAAAGCTTACATATACAAGCTTGAAGAAAGGTGATCAAAGGAGCTGATGGTAAAGTGGACATTGCATGTCCAAAGTCAGTAAAATATCATCTGGGGGGACAGCTGGTCATCACATATAGTGGCATACATGACAAACATTTGAAAAAATATACTAGGAACATAACTGTAGCTTATGCACCAACATCTGTTGCAATAAAATGAAGGGTAATAAATTTTATGAACATCTTAATGGAACCCTTCAAACTAAATGAAATATTTCCTGTTACTTAGTGACTTTATGCAGAGAAAAGAATAGGTGAGAATGTCAATAACCACTCGAAAAATATTAAAAATAGCCTAAGGAGAGGTCAATGAGTTGTAGAATACATAGAAGACTAATATCTATGTATAATAAAGACCTTAATTGCAAAAAAAAGGCACCTGACATAACAACTAGATGGAAAAAAATAAAATTGATTTTAACCTCATTAAATGATTCATGAATAATGTGGGAATTATTCTTGAATTAAATGTCAGTGTACATTCAGGGCATCATTTTTTTTAAAGAAAAATCAAAATTATTTCACATTTTAATGAAGGGAAGTTTTTGTATCTAATTCCTTTTTTATGAAAAACACATTTCCATAATACCCATGTTGCAAAAATCAAGAAAGATAAAGAAAGTGAAAAAAATTCAACTGTACTCAAGGTTCATCGATTCATTCTTGAGATGGATAGAATTTTTCAGTATCAGTCTTTTGGAACTGTCTTGAAAGTAGGTAAGTCTTTCAAAACTGATCATCATCACCACATTGTTATTAATGTGCATAATATTTTCCTGATTCTGCCTACTTCAATTTGCACGAGTTCATATAAGTCTTTTTTGTTCTAAAATAATCTTGGTTGTCATTTCTTACAGTACACTCGTATTCCATCATAATCATTTAAAATGACTTGTTCAGCCATTCTCACATTGATGGGGATGGTCTCTATTTCCATTATTTGACACCGCAAAACCCTTTCTCTTTTTCATTGATCTCTTTGGGAGGCAGAAGGAGTGGTGCTATTTTTGGGTCAAATTACTCTCCAAAATAGATGGACCAGTTCACAACTCTCCTAGTAGTGCATTAGTGAGTCTATTTTTCTAGCTATTTTCCAGCACTGTAATTTTCTCTCTGTCATGATAGCAAATCTGAGAAAAGTATGAGACTTTTAATTTGCATTTCTATAATCAATCATGATTTAGAGTATTATTCCTGTGCTTTGATTTCTCAAACCCAATCTTCGTTGACTCTGACATTGAGGGACTATTCTAAAGTTGTTTGAAGGGGAATGTTGGAAGACCTCTACTATAGTGTTTTCTCTTCTTCACCAACATGGTTCACTTCATGGAAGTTTAAGAGGAAAAAAATAAGGAAAAAATATGGTGAATATGCACATTTATATGATATAAATTTGTTTTCACAATAAGTTGACCACAGAAGACTAAAAACTCTTAAGTCAGTTAACAGATGATTGAGTTACTTGTCAGGTGAAGAGTTATGTCATTCATGTGCAAAACTGGCTGAAAAATATCAACTCATCCGTAAAACAAAAGAAGGGGATGCATAGAATTTCCTCATAAACCTAAAAGAAATATGAAGAGTTTATACCAGTGTTTTATTTAAGCTGGCAGAAACTTCAGTAATCTCCCACATCAATAAAAAGAAAAAAAAATCTGTAAATCTTTTAAAAAAGAAATTGTACTAAAGAGAAAAAAGAAGGAAAATTTTCAATTAATTCTACTATACATAAAGAAGATGCATATTGGCGACAACACAATTAAGGGAGCATTAAGTGAGCAATTTATTAGGTTAAAGGGAGAGAAGATATCAAAGCATGGGAAAACATCTTGGACTTTATTGGTGAAAAAGATAAATGAGAGAACACTAATAATCTATCAATATAACTAATTTCAAACATATAATTTTTTTTGCATCTATTTATATAACAAAGGTGTCGTCAAAGATGTTGTCATCTGACAGATTTTCATGATTTATATTTCACAGTAGACTCTATCTTAACCATCAAAAATTGATCAAACAATGTGAAGAATATTAGGTGCTCCAGGGCTTACAATTTCCTGCCTGTAAAGAAAAATAAATGACTTGGTAGAGCAAGATGTCATTCTAAGGAATCTAAAATTATTTAAAATTCCTTGAAATGTATAACACTATAGATATACTGGTACTCCAATTTTTATATTACAAATATTAATCAAGAAATAAATATTGCTTGGAAACATATATTCCATTGTGATAAAGGAGATCTAGTGCAGAATCAAGCTAAAGAAGGAATCTCCAAGGATTTTGATGTCCTTCACTTGCACCATTGAAAGTTTGCATAATGTCCTGTGACATAATAGTTTACCAAAGAAGAGATCTGCAATAGTTAAACAATGTGGTCTAACAATAAAGAAATAATACATAAGTGAATGAATAATGTTTGAGATGGTTGTTCTCAAAATATTTTTGATGGTTTTATTTCAGGCTTTCCTTACATTTTGAAAAGTTATTGAGATTTCCAAATAGCTGTAATATTTGGAAATAAAACATTTTAGTCTATGAAAATAGTTTTGATCTCATGGAACCCTCTGAAAAGACATTGAGAACCTGATGGATCTCAGTAAGGCACACACACATATAGACACATACATACATACATGTATCATACATCCATATTAACATCTAAGGGATGTGTGTGTGTGTGTGTGTGTGTGTGTGTGTGTGTGTGTGTACTTGCCAAAGAAGAGAAGATTCAGGGAAGTAGGGCATTTGGAGATCCAGACTATGGACACATTTTTGATAGCACTGTGAATTGACCAACCATTCTGAAATGCTATGAGCAATCAAGCAAAAGATAACATGACCCATTTTTCCAAAAGTTCTTACTGCTCAGAAGAATTGAGACAGCACAAAATAAATGCAGGATATGCACATGTGGGATATCCACCCCAAATATTCCCATAGACTATCTGTGCCCAACCTATGGTAGAGCATTCAGAGTTTGTATTGGTCTGATCAATCACAGTTGGACACACTGAAACTTCACTTTATGTTGGTGATATCATTTTGGTCCTCTTCGAAGATGAAAAACAACAGTCAACCCAAACCAACTGCTGAACAGCAACTGAAAGAGGTTCAAAAAAATTAATTGTCTTAGATGTACTGAAATAATTATTAGAAAACTTTTGTACCAAGAAAGGCATATATAAGACTTGGATAGATGGTTTTCAGTCTTTACTGTTCTATGGATCATCCACAACGATCAAATTTTGATGATAAAATTATAGAGTATTTGAGAATCAATAGGGATTTTTCTTTCAGTTAAACTTCTCTGCTTGGGAAGTAAAATGAAACATATTTTACCTCCAGTGTCCTTAGTAGAAGAAATTATGTTAGTCATGCTTCTAAGAATTTGTGTTGGCAATACTCTCATTGTTCATTTCCAAATTCATTCTTCCTTATGTATTTTCTGATGAGAATATTTTAGATGAAATGTAATCTGAGAAAGCTATGTAATTTTGGTTGTGGTGTTATTTTTTCTTTTAATGATTAAATAATGAAGCAATGGGTAATCAAGAGCCCAAACAGAGCCAAGATGGCAGAGCAAAGGCAGGGAATCACCTGAACTCTTCCCAAAATACTTTAAACAAATTATAGAGCAACAAAACAGACAGAAAGATGAAGTGAAACAATTTTGCTGCCCAAGACAACTTGGAAACTCAGTAGGAAAAGTCTGTTGCACCAGGATGAAAATGGAGCTCAATCTAGTGCAGGCCATACCAGCATAGACAAAGCCCCATCAGAAGAGGGGCAGGCCGTGGAGTGACTGAATCATTAGCAGGAGTGGAGATTCCTAGAACTCCCAGTCAACGGATGCTAAGGTCAGTTTAGAAGGTGAGCAGGGAATATCTGCCACACATGGGTGACAGTGAAAAATAGTCCAAAAGAGTTCATGCCATACAATTCCCTGTCTGAGCAAACCAGGAGCAGTCCTTGGAAGCCATTGAATCATCATCATCAGCTGCTGCTGTTACTATTTCTGGAGTTCTCAGACCACAGATAGAAACATGGTGGAGCAAATGGTCAGAAGGAGATTACAAGGGTAGCTTTCATAATGCTGATGTAGGATTCTGTTACTCTACGTTTGGATTTAGGCCTCAATGTTGGGGGGGCAGTCTCAGGGTTAAAAGGAGAACTAACACAACAGATTGTAGTCACAATGAAGCAGGGATCCTCCTCACAATTCCAGGGCAGAAAAAGAGTGCATATGGTCAGTCACAGATCAGAGCATAGACCAGGGAAATAGTAAATACACCTCTCCTTAGATCACACCACCTTAAAAATCCAAAAAAAAACTTAACAGGTCCCTAGATGTATCTCTGAAAATAGCTGCATCAAACCCTCAAAGCTCGGGATAATATGACCTGTTCTCTGAAAGCAGAGCCCTACCTTAACCACCAGTAAAAAGTTAAGTAATAGGCCACAGAAATGAGCAAACAGAAAAAAACATTCTGACCGTAGAAAGTTACTGTGGTGACAAAGATGATCAAATTATACACTCAGAAGAACATAGCACTGTCAAAGCTCCTGCAACCAAAGCCTCAAAGAAAAACATGAATTGTTCTTAGACCATGGAAGAACTCAAAAAGAATCTTGAAAATCAAATAAGTTAGGTAGAGGAAAAATTGACAAGAGACATGAAAGGGAGGCAAGACAATCATGAAAACTGACTCAACATCTTAGTAAAAAAGCACAAAAAACATCCTAAAGATAACACCTTAAAAAAAGACTAGCCCAAGTTCTCCAAAACTTTTTGGCAAGCATACATTTTACACTTGAGCAACATGACCAGTCCATAGGAGTTGTGCTCTTTGAAGCCTAGTTGAATATTTGGCAACTCATCTTGATCAAGGACTTCACTGTCTGGTACCTTATCCTACCAGGTGATCCTCAGAATCTTAAATGGAAGCAATTCAGTTTATTGGCATGGTGCTGGCAGACTGTCTGTGTTTCACAAGCATATAGCAATGAGGTAAGCACAATGGCCAAAATTTGGTAGTCCATCTAATACATCTTCTCTCACAAACTTTTCTTCAGAGCCTCTCAAACAGTGACCTAGCTCTGACAATGCGTGCATCAACCTCATTGTCAATGTGTACATCCCTGGACAATACGCTACCAAGGTAAGTGAACTTTATCCACAGCATTCAAAACTTCTTTATTTGTTGTAACCAGTGGTCCCATGTATGGATGGTGTGGTGGTGGCTGATGGAGCACCTGTGTTTTTTGGTGTTAATTATTAGACCAAAATTAGCACAGGCAGCAGAGAATTGATCCATACTTTGCTGCATCTCAGCTTCAGAGACTGCATTAAGTGCATAATCATCTGCACACAGAAAATCATGCACTGACACTCCCTCCATGTTGATCTTGGCTTGTAACCTTTTGAAATTGAAGAACTTACCATCAGTATGGTAGTTGACCTTGATGCCATGTTGATCCTCATTGAAAGCATTTGTCAACATGACTGAAAACATCATGCTTAAAAGCATGGGAGTAAGCACACAGACCTGCTTCACTCCACCAGTGACTAGGAAGGCACAAGAGCTTCTTCCATTATCTAGAACCTGGGAAAACATTCCATTATGAAATTGACATACAATATTGATGAACTTCTATGGGCAACTACATTTTGACATAATTTTCCATAAGCCCTCATGACTAACAGTATCAAAGACCTTGGTCAGATCTACAAACACTGTGTACAGACTTTTGTTCTGCTCGTGGCATATATCCTGAAGTTGTTGGGCAGTAAACACTATATTGACTATTCCTCAGCCCTTTCTGAAGCCATTCTGGTTCTGAGGTATATGCTCATCTTCCAGGCAAGGGATCAAGCTATGAAAGAAGACTCGAGCAAGAATTTTGCCAGCAAAGACTGAGAGAGATCCCCACTGTGATTGTCGCAGGACAATCTGTTCCCTAGAGAAATGTGCTGAACACTTCCACAGTATTCTCAACAGACCATCATCAGTCAATGCTGATGCTGTTGACCATTTGCCTCACGGTGAAGTCAATCTCTCTTTAGCTGAACTTCCAACTGAAGAAGAGATTTTGTCAGTCATTAGGCACCTTTCATGTGGCAAAGCACCTGGTGCTGATTCTATTCCAGCTGAGATTTACAAGGTAGAGGGACCATTGCTTATACAAAATCTGACTGAAATTTTGTAGGTTATGTGACAAGAGGAGGTTATCCCCCAGGATTTCAAGGCTGCCTCCATTGTCAATCTCAGCAGGAACTCTCTTATCCATATGTATGTATGTATACTATAAATAGATAGACGCATACAGATATATATGTATACACACACACACACACACACACACACACATATATATATATATATATATATATATATATATACAGGCATCACAGGATTGAGTTGATTGTGAAGGGATGAATATCTAAAAAAAATAAAATTAAGAAGTAAGAAAGTAATTTACTAGGAGAACAGGAATGGGAGAGGTTGAGTCAGGTAAATTATCTCACATATACTAGGCAAGTAAAAGCATTTCTAGTGGAAGGGTAGAGGAAGGAGGTGAGGGGAAGTTAGTGACTCCTACTGTCAACAGAATTGGCTCAAAGAAGAAATAATGTACAAACTCAATAGGTTATGGGACTTTATCGTACCACATAGGAAAATAGGAAGAGAAGAGGATAAGTAAAGTACGGAGGGCAGATTGGGGTGGGCAGAAGTCAAAAGCAAAACATTTTTGAGGAGGAGCAATTTGAAAAGGAGAGAGAGAATAGAATAAATGTGAGGTCATAGGATGGAGGGAAATACAGTTAGCAATAGTAACTGTGAAAAAATTGAATAAAATTTTTTCTGATGAAGGTCTCATTTCCCAAACATATAGAGAACTGAGTCAAATTTGTCACTATAATAGCTATTCCCCAATTAATAAGTGATCAGAAGTTATGAACAGTTTTCAAATGAAGTAATCAAAGCCATATGAAAAACTGCCTTAACTTACATTTGATTGTAAAAATGCAAATTAAAACAATTCTGAGGTATCGCATCACAGCTATTAGATTGGCTAATAGGACAGAAACAGAAAATGACAAATGTTGGAGAGGGTGTGCGAAAAATGGACATTAATGCATGTTGGTGTAGTTGTGAATTGATTCAATCATTCTATATCTAAAGGGTGACAAAACCATCTATTGCCTTTGATCTAGAAATATTACTACTAGATCTGAATCACAAAAGAGTTATTTTTTTTAAAGGAGAAAATGTAATAGGACATATGAGTGCAAAACTGTTTGTAGCAACTTGATTCTGGAGTGAAAGAATTGGAAATTGAGGGGATAGGCATTGATTGAGGAATGACTGAACAATTTATGTTATGTGATTATGATGCAATACTGCTATGCTATTAGAAATGAGGAACAAAACACTGTGATAAAAATCTTGAAAGACTTGAATAAGACGCTGGAAAATGAAATGTGCAGTGCAAACAGTAACAACGATGTTATAAGATGATCAGCTCTGGATGATGCAGCTATTCTAAGCAATACAATAATCCAAGATAGCTCTGAAGGACTGAGAAAAAGTGCTATCATTCCCAGAGACAAAACTAATGGTGTCTGCATATAGATTGTAGTATACCATTTTTGTCTAATTAATTTTTTCTTGAGGTTTATTTCCCCTTTTCCTTTATATTTTTTTCAGAATATGACCATTATGGAAGTGTTTTACATGACTGCACATGTATACCCTATATGAAATTGTTTGCCATCTCAATTAATTGAGGATTGATAAGGAGGAAGGTAGAGAACTGGAACTGAAAGTTTGACAAATGAATGCTAAAAATATTTTTATAAGTAACTGGAGAAAATAAAATGCTAATTTTTAAAGGAGCTGCAAAAACTAGTATTGTTGAAAATTTATTTTAAAAAATGTCAACATGGGCATAATTCAGGCATTATACTTTTCTGTTTCCATGGATTGCATGGTTACCCTTTCCACTGGCTTATAGGAACAAAAATTTAGTGTGACAAGAGACATTTGAAACCAATGAATACATTTCCATATTTTATTGTTTGAGATCATTTTGTGTTATTAAGGGAGGATTTTAAGGTAAGTTTTTCTTGCTCTAAATTTATGAATCTATCCACTAATCCTTCATGTCCAGGTCATAGTACAGTTTCCTTGTCTTCTTGTCCAGGATGAGTCATCCATATCTGCCTGTAAATCCTTCATAGGTGACTTAACCAGTAACCTAGGGTTTGTTTCAAAGGCTTTTGATATTTTACATTTAGTAAAATAATTTAAGATAATAAGTCCATACTTTTGGGCCATGACTAACTGTCCTTCCTTTCTAATCATATTGTTCTGAGATTATGTCTTGTATGCTGTTATTTCCTTTTGTGTTATTGTTTGTTTGTTTGTTTATGCACAGGTTACCAGTGGTAATATGTTTCAGCTATTTATATAGTCATCATACATCTCCATTGTCATTCAAATTAAATTGAAAGAAAATTCAAATAAAGGATAAAATGAGATTAAAGAAATAGTTGGAAGGGAAGGATGGCAGAGCACAGGTATCAACCCAGCTGTACTTTTTTAAACATTTTCCTCATCAATGCTTTATATCTCAAATTGAATTATGGAGCAGTAGAATCAATAAAAGGTCAAAGTAAGATTTGTTTCTAACTTATGACAACTTAGGATATTCCTTGAGGAGTGCTTGGCCTGCCACAGTCCATAGCATTACCCAACATAACAACAACAACGCGTCTTGGAGGTGTTTGTGACAGTGGCTGCTGCAGAGCATCAGCTCACAGATGATAAGGTCTTTGGAAAACTAGTCAAGAAGAGATCACAGGGAATCCTTTGTCACTGCATTCATGGTGTTATTATACTGTCCACATGCAATTCTAGGACACAGTGACAGGGTGAAGAAGGTCTCCAGCACTTATGTCCTTTCATGGATGAAGACCATAGCTAAGACCAGAAAAGGAATGACCACACTTTTCCTTTAATCATACAACCTTGAAAGACAGCATCAAAAACTTACCGACCCCAAAACTAGCTCTGAAAACAGCACAATGAAAAACCTGAAACATGGGATAGTGGTCTCTCGATGCTGAAAACAGAACCCACATTTACTATAAAATTAAAAGCAAAAAAATAGGCTAGAAAAGACAGCAAGCAACAATTAAAGAAGGAACTGATCATAAAAAAGATGCTATGGTGACAAAGAAAATCAAGAAACAAACTGAAAAGATAATAATTTCATAACAGCTATAAGCAAAGCCTCAAAGAAAAAATGTGTACTGGATATAAGTCCAACAAGAATTACCGGAAAACCCCAAAAAGGTTTGCAGCAACCAAATCAGAGAGGTAGAAGAAAAAATTGGAAAAAAAATTATAATGATGTAAGAAAATTATGAAATAAGTCAGTAACTGGCTAAAAGAGGTACAAAAGAAATAGTGAAAAAATCATTAAAAAAGAAAATTGATAAAATAGCAAAAGATACATAAAAATCACTAAATAGAAGAACTCCTTAAAAAGTTATTAACAGCAAGCAAATTAGCATCTTGTATTTTTTTTCTGAATCGAATTTTAACCAATCAGATGTGTACATGTGGTCCCTAGCCAATCAGATACTGAGTAGATCTATATATATATGTATATATATATATATATATATATATATATATATATATATATATACATATATATATATAGAGAGAGAGAGAGAGAGTCAGTGCTGAGAAAGCAAAAGTGAAGAAAGCCAGAATTCAGCATATGAGCCAGCATTCAGAAGAAAAAAGCTGAGAGGAGACCTGAGGTCTTGGAAGGGACCTCAAGAGCTGAGGGAGGAGACCTCTGATGGCAGAGACTTGCTGAAGGAGCCTGAGAAATTTGAATGGAGCTCTAGAACAGAAACGTGCCCATGAGAAGGAGTTGTAGTCCTTTTTGATTGCTGCTAAAGAGACCTGACCTGTTATCACAGAGCCTTTGGACTTGAGAGGTGAATTGAAATCAAGATGATGGTGGTGTATATTAGTATTATTGTTGGTTGATCAAACTTTGTTTTCTCAGAGGCAAAAGCTGCAAAGTGAAGCAGTCCTACTGAGCAGAAGTGGAGAGCTGCCTTCCTGTGAATCCAGGTGAGAATCAAGAGTACTCAGTTCCCAGAACCCATAGGACTTGGAAGTTAACCTCAAGGTAAGATGAAAGAGGATTTTACTTGGACTAGGTATTAATAGAGGAGATTATTCTTACTGTGATATGGGGGGGATGGTGTGCACTTTACTTGGACACTTGATATTAAGGATTTTGTTGTGAATGTTATGCTTCTCTTTATTGAAAAATGTTTAGTGTATTACTGAATAAATACAGAGTGTATTGTACCATGCAATTAGAACATTGAAATTATTCACAGTAGCAGTCCTGACATGATTGTTCTTACAAAAGTAGACTAGGCCACATAGAAAAAGAAATACAAAATTCCCCAAATAAAACAATCACTCAAAATTTAAAAATGGCCAAATGGAATAAAAGATACAAAAGCTCAATGAAGAAAATAATTACTTAAAAATTAGAACTGGGTAACTGGAAACTCATGACTTTATGAAACATCAAGAAACAATTAAGAAACTGACAAGAAAAATATAGAAGAAAATGTGAAAAATGACACCAGAAAAATATCTTGCCTGGAAAATGGATTGAGAAGAGATAATTTAAAAATTATTAGGAGTCAATTCTTGAGTCATGCATGTCAGAATTGACTAAAATTTAACATATAAACCCAGATAATTATATATAGATCTGTAACCCAAAAGGAAAGTAAGAGGGGAGAGGGTCAAGAAAATGGATTGGGTAAGTAGCTAAACAGAAAGAAAAGGAGGAGGGGAGAGGGGGAGAGGAGATGAGAGAGACAGACAGACAGAGACAGAAAAAGAGAGGCAGAGAGAGAGAGAGAGAGAGAGACAGACAGACAGAGACAGAAAAAGAGAGGCAGAGAGAGAGAGAGAGACAGACAGACAGACAGACAGAGACTGATGCATGGGAAAATAAGATGTAGGGGGAATACAAAGTTAGCAATCTTAACTGTGAATGTGAAATTATCCACAAAACTGAAGTGGATAGCAGAATGGATTAGAAAATAGAATTAAACAATATGTTGTTTGACACCCTAGTAAAAAAGAGAGATGCAGATGGAGCAAAAAGAAGATACTGGAGCAGAATCTATTATGCTTCACCCTGGGGCAAGATGTTGAAGGAGGAAGAAAAGGAGTAGCAATTTAACAGTTAAGATCCAGAAGTATAAGCAAAAATAGTACAGATTTAAAAGAGAGCCATGAAAATTACCATTTAAGTAACCATAAACAACAAATTAATATCAAGACAAAATATATGTGCACAAAATGGCATACCATCAAACTTTTAAATAAAAGTCAAATGAGTTATAGGAATAAATAGACAGTACAACTCTACTAATACAGAAATTAAATATTCCCCTCTCAAACTAGATAAGTTTAACCAAAAAATAAATTATAACAAAGACAAGAAAATGATTAGAATTTTAGAAAATAATGAGCTATAGTAGAACTCTGGAGAAAGCTGTACGAAAATAGAAGAAAGTATCCTTTTCTTTCAACTGTACATAGTATGTTCAGAAAGAATTGACCATTTATTAGTACATAGATACCTCACAATGAAATATAGAAAGGCAGAAATATTTAATGAATTGTTTTCCGACCATAAACCAATACAATACATTTAATTATAAAAAATAAATAGGTTAACATATATTAAAAATTAATTGGCAACTAAGTGAGCTAATCTTTAATAATGAGTGTTAAAGAGAGTAAATCATAAAAATAAATAATTATTTCATTAAAGAAAATGATAATGAGAGAAAAATCTGAAAATATATATGATGCACCCAAAGTAATACTAAAGGGGAAATTTAGCTTTCTTAATGTATTCATTATCAAAAGACAAAAAGAGCCAATCACTGAAATGGGCATGCAATCAAAAAAAAAGATAGAAAACATTACAAATTGCTGATTAACACTGAATTAGAAATGCTAAAATAAAAAGAGATGAATGAATTTGTTATAAAGAAAAATATACAAATAATAAATAAAAGTATCAACTGACTTTATTAAAAATAACTAAATAAACATTTTGTTGTTTTAAATATAGAAAACATAAAGCCAATAAATGGTGTTAAAACTGAAAAAGATGAGGTGACCATCAATCAAAATGAAATGAAAACAATTATTAGAAACTATTTTCTCCAATACATAACAAAATATGTAATAATTTTAGGGAAAGAAAAATAAATTGAACAAGTCATCAATAACACACCAAAGAAAAAATCCCCAGGACTTGATTGATACACAATTGAATTCTATCAGACACTTAAAGGACAGTTCCATTTATTCTTATGCTTCCCAGTCTTTTTATTAGGAATGAACCTGCCTTAAAAATAATAATTAACATTTATCAAAAACTATCAGCAAACATTGTTTGTAATGGAGTTAAGCTAGATTTCCCAATACAATCAGATGTGAAGCAAGGATGACTACTATCGCTATTTTTATCCAATATTGTACTATAAATGCTAACTATAGCAATAAGAGAAGAAAAATAAATTGAAGGGATTAGAATGGGCAATGAAGAAGCAAAACTACTGGGTTGTTTTTACAGAAAATATAATGGTATACTTGGAGATTCTTAGAGAAACAATTAAAAATATGTAATAATTAAGAACTTTAACGAAGTTGTAGGATTAAATATAAACCCAAATAAATCATCAACATTTCTTTATATTACCAGTAAAATCTAGCAGAAAGAGATATAAACGGAAATTGCTTTTAAAATATGTGTAGACAATACAATAAACTCGGCAGTCTATCTGTTAAGATCATCCCAAGAACTAGATGAACATAATTACAAAACTTTTCACACAAAGACAGATCCAAACAATTACAGAAATCGTGAGTCAGCTTATCCATAATAAAATGACAATTCTACCTAAACCAGTTTTCTTATTAAATACCATAACAAATAGTCAAAAGAATTGTGAAGCAAGAAAAATAATAAATTCCTCTGAAAAAACAGGTCAGGAATATCAAGGGTATCAATGAAAAAAAAATGTGAAGAAAGATGGCCATACAGAATCAAATCTTATGCTGTATTACAAACTAGTAAATCACCACAATAATATGCTACTGGCTAAGAAACAGAATGGTGAATCAGTGGAATGGATTGATTATACAGTACACCATAGCAAGTGATCCCAGTAATCTGGTGTTTGATAATTCCCAAAATCAAAACTTTTGGACAAGACTTTACAATTTGACAAAAAATTTCTAGGAAAACTGGAAAGGACTTGGGAAGAAATTAAGTATAAACCAATAGCTCACAACAAAGTGAAGTTAAAACAGATACATAATTTGGACTTAAAGGGTGATATCATAACAAAATAGACACATGGAAATTTTACCTGTCATATTTATGGATTAAGGAAAAATAATTATTAAATAAGAGATAGAGAGGCTCAGAGGATATAAAATGAATAATTTTTATTGCATTAAATTCAAATATTTTTGCACAAAGCAAATCAAATGCAGCCGAGATTAGGTGGAAATCAAGAAACTAGGAGAAAAACAAAAACAAAAACAAAAAACTCAAAAGCATGTTATAGCATGTTTCTCCATTAAATGGCTCATTTCTCAAATTGATATGGAAGACCGTTTCAAATTTTTAAGAATATGAATCATTTTCCAATTGACAAATGGTCATATGAATAGTAATAAATGATCAGTTGTATCATTTGCTGTATAACATATGAAAGCTGAATCATGTATGAAAAATCAATTTTCTAAGGAAGAAATCAGATCTATTTTACTACTTTTACAGAAGTTTATATTAAAAACAATGATAAAATGTCACTTCCCACTTGTTAGATTAATTAATTTGGCTGTTATCTTTTCTTCTGGAAGAGTACCAAAATGATATGACTATGCTAGATTCAAGGTATAGTGTGTCTAACTATGGCTGATCATACCAATACTAGCTCAGAATGTTCTACCACAGGTGTGATACAAATTCTCCCTCTCTCTCTCTCTCTCTCTCTCTCTCTCTCTCTCCTTCATTAATCTGGATATGAGACTTTCAGAACTTAGTGTCGCCTTTAATACTATTTTTCTTCATTGCCTTTCTTCTTTGGTAAAACCTTTCATATCACTGGCATGAATTGTGAGAATTCATGATGGAAATTTTATTTTGGTAAGTATGCATAGTAGAAATATGAAAGTGTTACGTATTATACAAATAAAATAGCATGGATTTTTATCTGTAACTCTCAAAATCACTACGCATATTTATATCTCTCTGAAAATAACATGTTCCTTTTGTTGGTTCTAGTACCCCCTACACAGATTGAAAGGGTTTGAGTGCTGCACTGAGCTGGAGCATTTATCTATCTATCTACCTATCTCTCTATCTATCTATTTATGCATCTATCTTTCTACTTTACTGATTTTCCTAGCCAAGATGTGGTTAGTTAAGCTAAGGAATTCCCCACTTATTTCCATGGGTGGGGGAAATCAGACCAACCCAAAGAATGCACTTGACATTAAATAAGTATGTTTCACTACAGATCTTTTGGTCTAATTATTTAAATTTAATAAGTTCAAAAAGGTTAGAAAAACTATAATGTTTCATTTAAATTTTTAATTTCCTTCTGACAGAGCTCAATACCCAGTGGGCATTTTATAAGTCTTTCTTTTATGAGTGGATATATATACATATATATGTATATGTGTGTGTATATATTATATATATATATATATATATATATATATACATATATGTATTTTTTTTTTACAAATCCTCCTTGAATTTCACTGTATGGTCAAATGATCACATCTTGAAATCATTTTATATCCTGTAGTTATAATGTAGTGAAATTGAATGAATAATGAATTTGGAGTCATAGAACACAGATTCAGTTCTGTCACTTTACCTGAGGAACCCTGGGCAACTGATGTAACCTTTGTGGTTCTTATGCCCAGTTTAAAAAAAAATAAAGGGGATTGGTTTAAAGTAGATGATTGTTAGTGTTTCTTCTTCTAAAATCTATGAGCTATTTTTCAAATATACATTATTCATTCAATTGAATATGCTTTCCGAGGAATCTGACTGATTTCCCTTTTAATCAACTGCTTATCTGATGTTAAAACACACATACTTACTATTGACAACTATGTTCCTAATATTAATGTTGGCATCAAAATATTCAAAACAAAGGCCTTTCAGTGAGCACATTAGTCCAAATTATCAAAAATTAATAACAGACATTGAATATACATGACAGGTGTCAATTCCTCAGAAAAGACTTAATGGCTATCCATTTTAATTTCAAGAATTTAAATTTTAAGAGATAGAAAAGAGGACTTATTTAAAACCAAAATGATTTTGATTTTGATACAATTTGAAAATTAAATATTTCCCTGATAACTATCTTTATGTACACACACACAAACACACACACACATACCAGTTTGAAAAAACTATAAAAAAGTTTTCACTTAGAGAAAGTTTTCATGTGTGACTTCTTACATTCAGAAATTCACGTTTTTAAGAAAAGGAATGCTGATTCCACTAACATTCAATTTAACTAGGTCCCAGAGAGAATACAGTTATGGTAATCAAATGTGGCCTAGTAAAATGTCTAGTGAAACTTGACCTTCAAAATTAGAAAATTAAGCACTATTTTTCTTTCATTTTTCACCCACCCTCAGTCATAAAATGTTTGGCAGAAGCTTTGCCATTTAATTAAATTTTACCAACTTTTTAATAGAAGAAAAACATTGCTAGACAAACTTATATTTGCATGAATAAGGACTAATCAATGTGTATATATATATATATATATATATATATATATATATATATATGTATACAGTTAAAATTGCTTCTTGAAAATTATTTACATAAATTATTGCATCCAACATTTTTAATCAACCTTTATATTTAAACACAGATTAAAAGTCTGTGATGATCTTGTTTATTTTCATAGGAATACAAAGATTCCATAAAATTGTTTATTTTTTTTTAATTAGCCTAGAGAAATTGAATAGTGAGTGACTCATTTCTTTATTTTTGGTAACAGAAAATATCAACACAACATGAATTTGAACTGGTCTTACATGTAACGTATATATTTAATAACACAGAAAATAATTACACATAAAAAAACTTACTTTGTGAAAAGCACTGCATCTGTTAGTGTGAAATTCCTTGACAAGAGAAAACATTTTTCACTTAAACTTTGTAATTCCCCAGCATAATGTTTTATACTTGATAGGTCTTTAAGAAATATTTTTTGAGAGAGGAAGATGACAGAGTGGATAGAGAGCTGACCTTTGGACCAGAAATGTCTATGGAATATCTTGACTCTGAACTCAAGAAGTTTTCCAATATTGATAATTGATAATGAACCTTGTTCACAGTGAAAAGGTAATGTTCAGTGAAATAGAAACTGTTATAAATGTAGCCACAAATCAGGTAATAAGATATCAAAAAATGATGCTCAAAATGAGTCTGGTTCATTGACACTAACCAGTGAAGGGTCTTTGATGAGGGGGCAGAGTCAAGATATAGGAGAGAAACCAGGAAGTTCTGTTAGCTCTCCCAGTTTCCTACAGAAACAACATTCCATTAAACCGCTAAAAGAATTCTGAAGTGACAGAATCCACAAAATGTTGGATTAAAAAATGTTTACAGCCCAAGATAACTTAGAAGGACTTAGGAGAGGTCTGTATCATGTGAGTAAAAGGGGAATGAAGCCAAGTCAGGTGATGTCCAGGCAAGTCAGTGGGTGACCCTTAGGAACAGCATAGATCTACAACCAAATACCTACAGTTCTGACTCAGCAAGCCAGTGGCATGTTGAGCTAGCTATAAGAATTTCAACTCCAGTACAATAGGCAAAGTGCCAACCAAAGAACCCAGGGCAACAGTATGATTAAGCCAAGGTACATTAGCACAATGGACAACCCTCCCAGCCCCAGAGATCCTGGTGCAAATGACAAGTGGCCAGCCCTCCCCAGTGCAAGGCAATTGGGACAGTGTCCTCTGTGCCCCAGGAGCAGAGCTCAACTGAGCAAAAACCAAAGACATCCTTGACCATTGAAAGCTACTATGGCAGCAGAGAGAATCAAAACAGAAACTCAGAAGAGGACAACAATGTAAAAATACCTGCACATGAAACCCAAAAGGGAAACATGAATTCATTGCCAGACCACAATGTCCTCTTATAAGAACTCAAAGGAAATTTTAAAAATCAAGAGACAGAAAACATTGCAGAGAGAAATGAGTTATTCAAGTGAACTTTGGGGACTGAAAACAGCTTTGAAAAGGAAGGGAGAACAAATGTTGACTGAAGCAAACAACTCCTTACAAAACAGAATTGACCAAATTGGAAGAAAATCAACTGAAGAAAACACCTTCTTTAAAAGTAAAATTGGCCAAATGCATAAAGGAGGTCCAAAAGTTTACGGATCAAAAATTAGAATTTGAAAAATGGAAGCTAAGGACTTTAAGACATATCAAGAAACAGTTAAGCAAAGTCAAAAGAACGAAAGAAAATACAGAATACCTCTTGGAAAAACAGCTGATCTGATAATTTAAGAATTATTGGACTACTTGAAAGCTATGATCAGAAGAAGAGCTTGGACAGTGTCTTTCAAGAATTTATCAAGGAAAATATACTCTGATATTCTAGAATCAAAAGGTGAAATAGTCATTGAAAGAATCCAGAAAGTGATGCCAAAATGAAAACTCCAAGTAATATTATAGTCAAATTCCAGTACTATCAGATCAAGGAGAAAATACTGCAAGCAGACAGAAATAATTAAAATATCAAGGAGCCAGAGTCAAGATTATACAGGATGTAGATGCTTCTACATTAAAGAATCAGGGTGGAGGGCCTGAAATACAATATTCTGGAAGTCAAAAGAGGTTGTATTAGAACCAAGAATCAACCACCCAGAAAAACTGAAAATATGTTATTTTCAAGGGGAAAGTTTGACATTCGATAAAATAGTGGATTTTCAAACTTTTCTGATGAAAAGATCAGAGCTGAATGGAAAACTTCATGTTTTGCTTCAAGAGAAGCAAAAAAGGTAAATAGGAAAGAAAAAACCCAAACAATGCAAAATATAATATTCAATAATATTAAATTGTTTGCATCCCTGCAGGGAAAGAAAATACTTGAGTACTGTATCTCTATTAAGGCAATTAGAAGGAGTGCAATTAGAAAAAAAACTATGTATATATGTCATCTTTGATATGATGATTAAAAAATAAATAATGGTTGAAAAAAGATTATACTGGGAGAAGAAAGGAGGAGGCAGAATGGGTTAAATTTTTTCACATAAAGAGGTATGAAACACTTATCACAAAAGAGAGAAAGGAGAGTATAAGCATTGTTTGAACCTTACTCATCAGTTCAACGTGGGAATAACATACACACTAAGTTGGGTAGACAAATCTGTCTTATCTTACAGGGAAGAAGTTGGGGAAAGGGGAAACAAAACAGAGAGGGACTAGTAGAATGGAAGACAGTTTGGAAGAGGTGCAAAACAGAAGCAAAACACTGATGAATAGAAAAAGGGTGAAAAGAAAGAGGAAAGTATATAAAGGGAGGAAATAAGATGGAGAGAAGTAAAAGTAAACATAATTACGAAAAGGAATGGAATAAATTCTCCCCAAATGAAAGTGAAAAGCAGAAGAGATTAGAAACCATAGTCCTACAATAAGCAGTTTACAAAAAATGTATCTGAAGCAGAGACACACATGCAGAGTAAAACAAGTTCTATAGCAGAATACATGTTTCAGCTGAAGTGAAAAAGCAGGAATCTTTTTGTCTGTAGATCTATCTTGATCTCAGATAAAGCAAAAGTCAAAGTGAATCTTATTAAAAGAATCAAAGAAGGAAACTACATATTGCTCCAAATGTACCATAGACAATGAAGTAATGGCAATGTTAAACATATATGCAGCAAGTGATATAACATCCAAATTCTTAGACAAGTTAAGTGAGTTATATTCAGAAATAAACAGCAAAACTTTACCAACCACACTAAATAAGCAAAACTATACCAACCACAAAATAAACAAGAATAAAATTTTAGAAAAGTTAGATTTGGGAGAGCATTGGAGATAACTGAACGTGGATAACATGTAATATATATTTTTCTTAGCAGTACATGGCACATAAACAATAATTGACCACGTAGAAGGACATTAAAACAAAATACTCAAAAGCAGAAAGATGGAAATTTTAAATGTATTATTTTTGTATCATGTGCAATAAAAAATTATTGGTAATAAAGGGCCATGAAAGGATAACCTAAAACAATTGTAGTAAACAAAATAACCTAATCTTAAAGAATGAGTGGGCCAAACAATAAATCATAGAAACAAACAACTCTTTCACCAAAGAGAACGACAGTAATAAGAAAACATGCCAAAATTAACAGAATGCAGCCAAAGCATTTCTTAGAGGAAATTTTATATTTCTATATGCTTATATGAATAAAACAGAGAAAGAGAAGACAAACCAATTGGGCATGCAATTAAAAAAAACTAGAAAAAATCCCCATTTAAACAACAAATAAGAAATGTTGAAAATCAGGGGAGAGAAAAATAAAATTGAAAGTAAAAGAACAATTGAAGAAATAAAACTAAATGCAATAGAAAATGGCCTAGGTTTAGTAGATCTAAAATTACATTGCAAAGTAGCAATCATCAAAACTATTTGGTACTAAGAAGAATATGATAACTCATTTCCTTAATATAAAAAATAAGTGTATTTGAGGGAGGGATGCAAGGTGGGGTGTGATATGAACTATTTGTATTGAAACAACACAATTTTATTTTTTCCTTCTTCGCTTCTCTTGACTTATTTTAGAAATTTTACAATCTTTTGGTGGAGAAGTCTTTTTGATATATATATGCAATTAATTATAGGGTGTGAAAGTCTAAATTAATTTGTTTAAAAAAGTTTTTTTCAAGAATTCTCCATGAATCAATCCTATCTACACAACCTTGTACTACATCTTGAGTTGTTGTTGTTGTTGTAATTTTAACGGAAACTTCTTTCTGTAAATGTCAAGTCTAAAAAGATACAAGACAAACTGTCCTTTTGTGCATTTAGACAAAATATGGTACAGTAGTATCTTCTACTGCAACAAAGAATTGAAAGCAGTGTGAATATCCAATGTAGAAAAGGGCTTAGCTGAAATAATTCTAATTTAAAAACTATCTTACACTGCGAAAGCATAAGATAGATTACTTTCCTTTGTCTGGGAAGGTGATATCAAAATCTAAAAGCCCATCTGTCCTCAGTGACCAGAAGATGGCTTTTGTGATAGCCATTTTGCCTCTTATTTCAGGAACCACATGATGATTACATATTGTTATGTGGAAGAGTCTAGACACCAATACTGTCAGCCCCTATAGGAGATGTAATCTTTCCTCTTTTCACAGAGGTATAATAGAATTTATAATGCTGGAAAGTCTCACCAATCTTTGAAGAAACTAATCAGGGCATATGATACAGCACTTGAGCAATCTTATCTTTTGACCTAAAAAAAAGATATTTTTTATTCCACAATAGTAGCAATTGAGGAATAGTTATTATTAACCCAAAACAAATGACTAAGGGCATCCCTTTATTCATTCAAAGAAATGCTTAATATTGCAGAGCCACAGTCAGGATGATACAAGATTTGGTAGTTACCACTATAAAGGAGCAAAAACCTTAGAATGGAACAATTCAGAAGGCAAAGGAGCTAGGTTTAGTCAAGAATAACATATCCAACAAAATTGAGTAACATATTTATTGTCAAAAAAGGATATTTAATGAAATAGAAGGCTTCCAAGAATTCCTGATGAAAAGATTTCAGCTGAATAGAAAATTTGACATTCAACACAAAGCACAAAAACTTAAAATGTGAACATGAATGAGATATCAGAAGGAATTAAAAAAAGGTTAAACTGTTTCCATTCCCATATGGGAAGAGGATAATGTAACACCTCAGAACTTTATTCTAATTAAGGCAATTAGAAGGAGTCTATTTAGAGAGAGGGTATGAGTATAAATACATTATATATACATTATTCCATGCTGCCAAAAGGCAGCATGGAAACGTGAAAAAAAGAAATATGGACATAGGGAGAAGGGAGTAGAAGAATCCACTCACATAAAAGAGTCACACAAAGAAGAGCTTTAACAATGGAGGGAAAGTGAAGGACTTCAGGCGATGCTTGAAACTCCCATTTCTCTGCACTGGATCAAAGAGTGTGTAACACACACACATACACTCACATACACACACGTACATATATTAGAAATTTCAGTTGCCCAACATGGAAGTAGAAGGGGAAGAGATTAAGAGAAAAGGCAATTGATAAGTGGGAAAATAGATTAACTGAGAGAGTGGTTTGAAAAATATCTATTTACAAACAAATAAGTTCAATGCAAAATACTGGACAAGAAAAATAGACTTCTATTTGGAGGATCTGTATAGTGCAATCTCCTAAGTGATACTGAAAATGGGTCTCTTTTAATGGAAGATTGGACTACTGTCCTAGGGTAAGGGTGGAATTGAGAATATGCGCAAATCACTCTCTCTTTAGTCTTACTTTCTCTAGATTTTACATTCATAGTAGTACCCTAAGTTTTAAAGTCCAATTGAATGGAAATGAACTTTGAATTCCTAATAGAGTTAACCCCTGAGATTCTAGATTGACTCACTTGGAGTAGTAACCTGTATAAGTGCCATCTTAGTAAACTAAAAGCTTGACCAATTCTGGGAATGGAGAAAATTTGGGGGCTCTTGAGGTGAGTAACCATTTTCTCATTGGATCTACATGGTTCAATTAACTCGTTGTAATAGTATAAAGTATAGTCTCAAATCTATTATTGAGAATTTCCTCCTATTTTCCAGTACAATGAAATCTGGCTCCACCCAGAATGATGTATTCCACAATAATCTAATAATCATCTTCAGCAACTGAGACCCAGGGGCAGAGAGGTGGCATAGTGGATAAAATACTGGGCCTGGAATCAGGAAGACCCAAGTACAGATCCAGCCTGAGACCCTCACTAGCTGTATGAACATGGATAACTCCCTTGACTCTGTTTGCCTCAGTTTTCTTTTCTCTAAAATGAGTTGGAGAAGACAATGAAAAACCACTCTAGTAAATTTTTCAAGAGAAACCTCAAATGGGGTCATCAACAATAGGACATGACTAAAATAACTGAATAAAAACAACAAATCGAGACTCATTCTCGATACATCCCCAAGGTACATACACAAACCTTCAACGTGAAGACACAACTAGAAATCTCAAATGAGTATTTGGGTTCTTCATCGGAGAACTCCCTGTAATCTGCCTCCATTTTTGTGAGAAATTTCACATCAAGTCAATGCAACAAAAATTGACTTGATGCATACTTTTGGTCATATTTTATAGATACAAAACAAAGTTACAAAAATGTTCCTGACCTCAAAAATCTTATATTCATCACAAATAATATAAGACAAATGCCAATGGTAAAGTGAAAATGGGAGCTTTAAGAATTGAAACAATCACTGGTCTTAGAGTCAAAGGTCTTTGCTCGAGGCAAATTTCTGCTTTTCATTAGCTATGCGACATCAGTAAAAGTCTTCACCTCTGTGGGCTTCATTTTCTTCATTTGTAAAATGAGGCAGTTAGTCTAGATTGCTTCTAAGTCTTCTCTAACTCTCTGAGCTCAAACTGGGAATCTTTAGAATCTTGTTCTTTAGCTCAAAGCATTGGACTTTATATTTTAGACTAGAGGACAGACAAAATGAAGATACAGAAATTTCAACCATTAGGTCAATCCTCTTCTAAACAACTATCAGTCCTTGAACTATCAGAAGTAAGAGAAAGAATTCTTCATTTTCCTTTGGAATTTCTGAGAAATTTAGTAAAATATATCCATCTTGCCCCTTGGGGTAAGGAATCTCAGTGAAGTAATCCAAAGATTGTATTATCATGTTCTCCAGTTAAATTCATGTCAGCACAGTTATTATTGGTGGGCAAAACCAAAAACAATCCTTCACATACAATGCTTAAATTGTCATCTTTGCTTTCGATCTAGTACAGTAGAATCAGTGTCTGATAAGTATGACAAGTTTTAATCAATTCAATGCAACAAAATTTTCTTGGATTCATACTTTGGGTTTTGTTGTATGTATACAAACCAAGTTTAAAATACTGTTTCTGACCTCGAAAATATTACACTCTACAGGGGACATTATGTGGGGAAGATATCAAAAACAAAATTAAGAAGTGTGAAACAGAAGTTCCATTTTAGCACAAGTCTCCATTATCAAGACTGATGGAAAATTAAGTCAGGTTTAACCCCTATACTAACTTGTAGGGAATGTTTATCTAACCCCTGACTTTGAATGTTGATTTCCAACTCCATAACATGCTTCTCTGCTTTTTAATTTGTGACTTCAAGCTACTTGCTAGGGTCCTACTGCTTTTTAACACAATCCCTGAGGCAACAGGCCTGCATGAGTAGCTGCCATATGGGTTCACTGGTGATAGATTGCATACTGCCAAGGACCTTTCAGTAGCTTCTTAATCAGAGCAAAATCTTTAGTGTTTCACTGCTAATTTTAGTAGTAACTGCAACTTATAATTATCCACAGACTAAAGGATGGCCTTGTGACCGTTATCACAAATATTATCTATTATTCTAAGCCATAATTAACTTAAACTGACATCTGATTAGCTACTAATTACAGAATTCAGGTAGCATCAGGACTATTATCTTTGCAGACATATTGTTAATTCTGCAAGAATCCCCATAGGTTATATAGGAAATTAGAAAATCTTAAAATTGGGTTTTTATTCCTAGGAGAATAGATGAAGCATTTTCTTTCTGAATGAAGGATGCTCAAAACTATTTTCATTATTTATTGTATTCTTCCAAATAACTAGCTTCCCTGTTAGCAGGATATTTAAAATAAAGTTACAAAAATCTCAATAACTGAACAGAGAAAATTGCTACTTGTTGATTTTATAAGATTTAGTAACATTAACTGTAATAAAACAAATGATGGCTTTAAAAAATCCCTCTTTTGGTCTTTTAAGAATAACAGGCAACACACACACATATACACACATTAATATTTGCACCTGTTAAGCAGTAGTAAAAATAAACATTGCATTGAGAAATCTGGGGCAATTTATTATCTATCATGAAGAGTGTTTCTTCAACTTGTGTTTTTCAAAAGTTCTTGCATATTATTCTTCTGCAAGACATATAGTATCTATTCACCACATGTAAAGATTTGCTAGTTTCTTTACCCATATTCGTCTTGCCACCCTGATGATTTTGTTTATATGATATCTTCCCTCAGATATAATGCAAGTTCTTGAAAACAGACATCATCTTATCTGATTCTGTATCTCTACCACTTAACTCAGTGTTTGGCACATAGTAAATGTTAAATAAATGTAATTTATGCAAATACATAAGTATGTATTCATGTGTGTATATATTTATTGTTGTCCAATAGTTTCAGTTGTATCTGACTCTGTGACCCCAGTTAGGGATTTCTGGACAAAGATGCTGGAGTGGCTTATCATTTCCTTCTTTAGCTCATTTTGCAAATTAAAAGAAAAAGGTGAAATAAACAAGGTTAAGTGTCCAAGGTCACACAGCTAGTAGACGTCTGGGGCTGGATTTGAAATCAGGAAGATGTGTCTCCTGGCCCACAAGTATCTCTATCTACTATTTCTCTATTTTTTGTTCTGGAGCTACTAAGTGTGCAGTGAATAGAATGTCCGGCTTGGAAAAAAAGAAGGTAAACACATGAGTTTAAGTCCAGCATCAGACATTTACTAGCTATGTGACTTTGGGCAAATCATTTAACCCATTTTGCCTCAACTTCTTCATTTGCAAAACAAAATGGAGAAATAACAAACCATGTTTGTTATTTCTGTCAAGAAAGTTCCAAATGGGGTCATGATAAGTCAAAAATGACTGAAACATGTTTGTTGTGCATAGTTTTTGTATTGAACCACTGAACATGAAACTGGTGATGATTTATATTTGTTTATCTTATATTGGTGAAGAACTATAATTCTGATCAAACCATAATTTGTCACTAATTCTCCATTTTGATCCATTTTGGGGGGATTTGGGGGTCACATCTGTGAATTCATCATTGCCAGAAACGCTACTCTTGATATGTCAATGCAATATGAGAACTTGTCTTTAACTTAATGTCTTTGAGAATTTTCCTTTAAATCCGAAGTGGATGCTACATACATATTCTAATAAAACAACTGGTTCTAGTACATATCAGAGGAAGGTCTTGAGGCCAGGTCATCCTTACTCCACAGCTTACCATGCATCTATCACAAGACTCTGCCTCTTGACCCATTCTTTCAGTGTTATATAAGGCAAAGAACTCTGGCTTTGGAATCAGACCAATGTAATTCACATGTTAAGGAACACTTCTTCCATAGCAATGCTGTTCATGATTAATAAAGAATCTTTGAAGTGTTTTGTATTTAACTAGCTCATATCAAGATTGTCACGCCAATCTATTTTTCATTAGAGAACCAAATTCTAGGGCAAGGGCCTAAATATCCCATGGGATGATGGTGACTTCTCTAATTATCAGTAATTTAATTTTTAATGAGATAGTTTAAATTTTTCCCTTAATTCCTCAAAAATATAAATAACTTTCTATGAAAAAGGGTACTTTCATATTATCCTCATCTTAGAAATTAAGACAAAACACTATGCTTAGAAAAACCAAATGAGTTGCTTGTGGTCAGAGAGTTTCTCTATTTCTAAAATTCAGACTTTGGACTTTTCAGAATCCAAGTCCTACTGACCCTTATACCGTGATACCCTTTGGGAATATATAAGTACATATGTGATATTGAGTGGAAGCAAGATGTAGCAAATGGTTGTTGTCTTTCATTCTCAAAGAGGTTAAAGTGAAGTTTCAGTGTGTTTCACTGTAGCTGATCAGATCAATATGAGCTCGGGATGTTCTACCACAGATTGGGCACAGGTCATCCATGTGAATATTTGGGGTGGATACTACAAATCTGCACATCTCACATTTACCTTGTGCTGTCTCAATTCTCCTTTGCTCATCGAGCACAGTACCCATTCTGATGTGGCCACACCATGCTGAGCTGTCATGTGCCAATGTCTCCCATGTCCCACAATCAAATTCAAAGTTCTTGACAAAGACCTTGAGAATGTCCTTGTATTGCTTCTTTTAACCACCATGTGATCACCTGCCCCATGTGAGTTCTCCATAAAATAATCTTTTTGGCAAGCATACATTTTGTATTTGAACAACATGGCCAGCCCATCAGAGTTGCACTCTCTGAAGCATATTATGAATGCTTGGAAGTTCAGTTTGAGCAAGAACTTCAATGTTTGGTACCTTATCCTACCAAATGATACTTGCAATCTTCCTAAGACAGTTCAAATGGAAGCAATTCATTTTCCTGTCATGGCACTGGTGAACTGCCCATGCTTTCACAGGCATCCAATAATGAGGCCAGCACAATGGCTCTGTAGATCTTCAGTTTGGTAGTCAGTTTAATACTTCTTCTCTCCCAAAATTTTCTTTGGAGCCTCCCAAACACTGAGCTACTTCTGCCAATGTGTGCATCAACCTCACTGTCAATGTGTGCATCCCTGGAAAGTACACTACCAGGGTAAGTGAATTTTTTCACAGCATTGAAAACTTCTCCATTTGTTTTAACCAATGGATCCATGTATGGATGGTGTGGTGGTAGCTGATGGAGCACCTGTGTTAATTAAAATTAGCACAGGCAGCAGAGAATTGATCTATACTTTGTTGCATCTCAGCTTTAGAGGCTGCATTGAGCACACAATCAACCGCAAACAGAATATTATGCACCAAAACTCCCTCCCCTTTGGTTCACTGCATCCTGAGCCATCATCAGCCATCTTTACTCTGTCCTGCACTGGACTATAATGACTCTGGAGGAGAGAGTAAGGTTGAAGACTCCATGCAACTCTGCCTCACTTAAATTCAATTTATGCTAGAATCAAAAGATTTCACCCATACCATTTTACTCAAAGTTCTGTAGTGACAGGCAAGCAATGAAGCAGCAGGTGCTGTAGTCACAACCTTGCACATAGGCAGCCCAGGACATATGGTCATTTCTCACTGGAAGCAGCAGTGAAACTCAGCAATCCCCAAGGTGTCTGATCAGCCTTTTAAGGATCACACTACTCACCTCTTGGTGTGAGAAAGGGGACTAGAAAAGATGCCCTAAACATCATCTGCTTACCCAACCCTAGCAAAGAGTGAAATGACACTGAAGTCACAGAGACATGGGTTCAAATCTTGTCTCTTATATTTACTAGCTTTTGATCCTGGGAAAATCAACTCACCACTCATATCTGTGGTTACTCTCTAAGATGATATGTTCCAGAACAACAACTGATCTACACTGGAGTTTTTTTTCTTCTCATCACTCTTTTCAAAAACCAATAAAGTCACAGGAGTAGGACAATTAAAATAACAAAAGGAAATATAAAGAGAATATGGACACTCATAAACACAATAAACTACTAACAAATGGGATACAAAAGGTAAAATTAGGGCATAAATATACTCAAGAAGGTATTTATAATGTGGAATTTCGATTTTACCTACATATATTATATATGCATATGCAATTTCTTTTGCTTGGATATGATATTGATTGCTCTTTCTCCTTTGAATACAATCAATAGCAACCTATATACTGCTTTAAAAGATAATTAAATATTTTACCAAATGAGTATGATACTCTCAGTCTACAAATACTAGGTTATACATTGATAGTGAATTCATTGCCAAATTAAATTTTACTACTGCTGTCAAGGTTCTTCAAAATTAATGGAACCATAGAAAGTACGGTATTCTGGATCCGGGAATTATCCAATTTTAAAACTGGGCTAAAACATTTACTAGTATTGTGATTCTAACTTAAGTCGCAACTTCTTTCATCTCAGTTTATTCACCTATGATGCCAGTCAGGATTGCTTCCCTTATAGAGTTTTGGGGAAGGTAAGTTCACTTATTTAAGGGTATTTCTTATTCAAAGAGGCGTGATTAATTCTGTAATGCATTAAGAGAAAGCATTATGTAACCTAAAACTTTATATATAGACCTAAATTTCTTGAGAGATTTCCTTTTGCCAGTGTAAAATACTTTGGCCCTGAGGGTCATGGAAAGCTTGCATAAAGGAAGAAGCTTATGTAATCTTTTCCTTATAATATATGTACAATCTTAAATAGACTGAAATACTGAAACATGTTGGGTTTGTTTGGTTTACTTTTATTTTCCTTCTCCTGTTTATTTTCCCTGAATTTATGTGAATTTGTAGCTAACAGTTGACAAAGAAACTAAAACAGGTTCATATTTGAGATAACTAACAATGTATTTCTAGGACCAAGTCAAGAATTACCTAAAATATTCAACGTAAGAGATTATTCTCAAATGGAAGTGTGTTAAGTAACTTGAAACATTCAGAAATGTGATCAGATTCTCAAAAATCCAATATGGATCAATTAAACTTAAATTTTAAAATAAGGTCAGGGAGGAGAGATATTCTATCATCACTTAGAAAGGGGGCAGGAGGATTGCTCAGGGGATCTCTAAGAACTCTTACAGTTTACAGTGGTGGTGGTGGTAAGACACAAACTAATTGCAGGATTTTGCACAATACACAGGTGAAAAATGCATTTCAAAAAGAGGAGACTTGGTAGTTCAATATGTATTTACTAGCCAGTCTCAGAACATGCTTTATATTTGGCATATTTGGAGAGATGTTTAACTTGGCAATGTGGGAACGTTCAGAGCAAGGTCAAGCAACCAAATAAAATCATGCTGAAAGAAAGTGATGTCCAAAAAATTTGAAATTATTGAATTATTTTTGTATTTAAAGGAAACTCTATCACAAACTTGATAATTATGAGAAGATAAACCCTGAATAAAGATGCACTTGTTTCAAGGACTACAATTCATCATATTTGTCACAAACCAGCTTTCCTTAACAACTTCTGCTTATTTTTCTAATCTCAACAAACACTTGTTGTGTATAACGTGTTATACTTAAATTCATATATTATTTTCATTTAGATTTTTAGATTTTTTTCATTCACTATCTTGAGACAAGGGCCAGTAACGGGAGTTGAATAGGAAGAAGATAAAGATAGTCAAACATGAAATTTCAGGGGTATCTTCTCCTTTTGCTAAGTATTTTCCATAGATTCAATTTGGATGAACCATGATCCAAGGTTTTTCAACACCTCACTGAAAATGTCTATATTCTTTTTCCTATTTGAGCTCTCACATTTTTGTCTGCCAGTATCTAAATCCATTAGGCTACCTGTGTTTTTTACCACTATTATCTGCCGTTAGTCCTTATTTATCTTCGGCCAAGTTTATTAGGATTGTGAGAGGTTTTTGTGGAAGGAGGGGCGAGAGGGAAATACACTTTTGGATTGAGGTGGAAGAAGTTCTTATGTATACTTACCTATTCTTTAAAGATTCATTCATGTCTTATTTTTTTTCCATTAAGTTTTCCCCTATGATGTCCTGTTAATTATGACCATTGTTTATTTCAGACTCCACCGAATTGCTTGAAGGACTGTTTAGAAACTTTCTAATATATTTACTCTTCAAGGGACCCACACATCATGGCTAAAGTGCATATATGTATATAGCCCTGCACTTTTCCAAATGCTTAATTGATCCATACATTTCTGGGTAAAACAGCTGAATTATACGATAACCACCATCATTACCATCACATCACCACCGGCACCACATCCACCATAATCATCAGGGCTACTATTTACATCATGTTTTAAGTTTTACAAAATATTCTACAGATGTTATCTCATTTTATTTCACTCAGGAAACTATGAGTTGTCACTGTTATTTCCATTTTATAGATGATTAAACTGAGACCTAGAGATGTTAAATCACTTATGCAAGGTAATACAGCTACTGTGTCTGAGGCAGGTCTTTCTAACTCTTAAGTTCCAAATTCTAACCACTTTACTACCTTCCAAATATTCCCACAAATATAGAACTTCATTTTTCTTTATCTTTATTGTTGAGTATATTGTAGATGTTGAGCTCAGGTACCCAGGTTCAAAATCTAGGTGTTTTTTTGACTCCTCTCTCATATCCAAACAGCAGTCAATTCCATCCTTTGTGACATTTCTAGTATATAACCACCTTCCTCTTTTGACATTGACACCACTTTGGTGCAGGCCCTCTTTGCTTCACACACATACTATTAATATAGGGTTTGGGTTGCTATCTCTGCCTGAAGTCTCTCCTCATTACAATCTGTTATCCCTTCATCTTGAAAATGGATGATTCCAAAGCATAGATTTGACAAAATAAGCACCCAAATCCATCAATAGAGAAATTCCAATGGATCCTTATTACCCTCAGGATCAGATATAAAATTATCTGCCTGGTTTGCAAGCCTTCCATAATGGCCCCTTTCTACCTTTCCTGAATTCTTACATTTTGGTCCCCTCCACACACTTTCTTAATCCAGTGATATGAGGCTTCCTGTTGTTCCTCATGTAAGCCACTCCATCTCTGATGTTAAGCATTTTCATTAGATATTCCCTTGTCTGGGATACTCTTCCTTCTCATCCTTCCCTAACGTTTTCAAGCCACTAAATTGCCAATTTCTGCAAGTTGCTTTTTTTTCCTAGTCCTTCTTAATCTCAGGGCTGTCCCTTTGAGATTGTTCAAATTTTTTCTTGTCTTTACGTTGTTGGGATGTATTTGTTTGCCCTTTCTTTGGCCCATTAGATTGAAAGATACTTTCGAGTGGTGATCCTTTTATTTTTGTTGCTTCTTCTTTGTTTTGTGGGGATATTTTCTCAATATCTTAACATTTAATTCAGTACCTGGCACATTTTAGGCGTTTAATATATGCTAGTTGACTGATTGACCAAGGCATATTTTCTCCTGTCATTCTAAAACACTCAGAGAGGTTGATCTTCCCTTACACATCTCTAAAGGGCATTTAAAATAAGTGTGGTATTTGTTCAAGCTCTACTGATTTTTGCACTAATTTTAGTACTATTGACATACATTAATAATATATTGCATATCCCAAATTCAGGTGGAGAGTATTGCTTCAATTATACTGATGGTGATTTTAATACATTGTGGTTTGGCCACTTACTAGTTGTCTTGAGCACTTTCTAATAATTTCCCATCTCTAAGGCCTTTTGGGGGAGAGCTTTCATGCTGGTAATATCAGGTGAGTCTTACTTAGAACTTTTCTCTAAAAATGTTATTTCTTGTCAATACCTGGTTTTCCTGAGACAAAATATAACTAAAATGATAATGCTAGGTTTTTCTTATGAAGAATTGCTGCTACGGAACTTGAGTTATAAAATGATAGAGATCTTGAGACTGGATCATATATTCCCCTATATTCCCCTTTCGTCTTCTAATTCTTACATTCTTTCCCCAAACCTTGTCCCCTGGTGCCTCTCCAGCAGGCTACCTCCTTGGCAACCATAGCATCATAGATATTTGTGTATGCATAGTATCTTCCTACTAGATTATAAAAGTCATATGGACAGGGAACATAATTTATTTGTTTTATATTTATCTCAGAACCTATAATACTTCTTTCTTCACAACAGAAACTTAGAAAAAGCATGTGATAATAAATTAAATAAAAATTCAGAATCAAATAAACTTTAGGGATGAAAACCTTTTACAAACATTAATTCTTTTTATATATATATATATTTTTTTAAAATAAATTTATTTAACTTTTACAAGATTTTGGGTTCCAAAACTTTCTCCCCATTTGTCCCCTCCTCCCTCCCCAATACACTGGACATTTTAATTACCCATATCACCAATCTGCCCTCTCTTCTTTCATCCCTCCCTTCCCTTATCCTATCTTCTCTTTTGTCCTGTA
>CM053774.1:80202874-80222163 GCA_028658325.1 Potorous gilbertii
TGCACCTCTTTTTCCACTTGGCTAATTCTGCTTTTGAAAGCATTCTTCTCCTCATTGACTTTTTGAACATCTTTTGCCAATTGAGTTAGCCTATTTTTCAAGGTGCTATTTTCTTCAGCATTTTTTTATGTCTCCTTTGTCAAGGTATTGCCCTGTTTTTCATGCTTTTCTTGCATCTCTCTCATTTCTTTTCCCAGTTTTTCCTCCACCTGTCTAACTTGATTTTCAAAATCCTTTTTGAGCTCCTCCATAGCCTGAGCCCGTGGGATATCTATTTCAGATGTTTGGGATACAGAGGCGTTGACTCCTACGTCTTTACCTGATGGTAAGCATTGGTCTTCTTCGCCAGAGAGGAATGGCGGAATCATCTTTTCAAGAAGATAACCTTCTATAGTCTTAGGTTTTCCCCCCCTTTTCTGGGCATTTTCCCAGCCAGTTATTTGACTTCTGAGAGTCCTCTCACTCCCTTCCCAGATCTACCCAGCTAGTGCTTGGGGTCTGAGATTCAAATGCTGCTCCCCAGCCTCAGGGCTTTTGGTGGCAGGCCTGACTGCTATTCAATGGGAGCTTATCTGCTGGTGCTCAGGTGGGGGCAGGGCTACCTCCCAGACCCAGTTCCCTCAGGGGGTTTATGCAGAGATCTTTTGTAATGGAGCTGCTGTGGAGGTCCTGCCTGCTCTGGGAGCCTCTGGCTGCCTGCTGCCTCTGCCTCTGCCACAGCGGCTGCCTCTCGGGGGGTCCGAGTCCTGGAGATACCCTGCTCCCCTCTCAGCCTGTCTCTCTCACTGACCTATGCGTCTGTGGGTGGAGGAACCTTTGTGGCTGCTGGAGATTCTGATCCCTGAAGCCTGCCTGGATCTGCTCACTCCTCTTAGTCTGGTGTGGCCGGGGCAGGGCAGGGGAGGGCTCTGCTCCTGTCCGCGGCTCGATGGACCCCTGGGGTCGGCTTTTCAGGGCTCTCTGCAACGGAAATCTCCTTCACTGTGTTTCTGCATGGCTTCCACTGTTCCAGAATTTGTCAGGAGTTCTTTTTAGAGGAAATCCATGGACTGTGGGTTCAGAGCTAGCAAATGTGAGTCTTTCTACTCTGCCTTCTTGGCCCCGCCCCCCCAACATTAATTCTAAATCAGAAGTTGAGTGGTATTATGGATAGAAAACTGGCCTTGAATCCAGGAATATCTGATTCAAGTATGGTCTCAGAAAAATAAAATCTCTCTGACCCTTAATAAGTCATTTGCCTTCTGTTTACAAAGAGAAAATATTTTAAAGAAATTGTATTGCAGAGAATTCTATAATTACAGTTGTTTCGAAATCCTTAGATTCCTTAAGGAATTGAAATCATAAGACTGGTCTCTATTCAAGTACTCTGACCTGTAGTTTTAGAACATTCCTAATATATCATATATTATTGCAGGACAAAAATAATTCTCCATTTTCATGATAAGCTTTCCAAGCTTGACTAAGCTGTACCTCAGAAGATGGACACCTGGTTGATCACTTTTTCAAACTGTGAAGCATATTTCAATTAAATTCAGTCAATAGCTATAATACCAAGAACAACCAGATCATATGCTCCACTGATGTTCACTTGGGATGCTAAAGTCACCTCCATGTTATGATGAAAAAAAGCCATAAGACATGAATGGAATGTTGTATTTATGAAGGAAATAAAATTTACAAAGGAAATAAAATCAACAAACAATTTACATAATAGTCTTTTAAAAAATAATTACTTTAGTGTAGCAAAGTCTTGCTCAGCATCCCTATTAAGGATGATGGTTGTGACAAATAGGTATTTTGCTAAATAATTTGTCACTGGAGTCTATCAGAAGAGGTACCATTAAGAATGACAGTGTGCCAGGAACTAAGCATATTACTGCTAACAAGTATGAAGGACAAGATAGATTTTGCACTGAGTTTTAATGAGTACATCATGTCGAAATTTCTAAAATTTTCAAATAAATGAATGTATCAAATACAGATGGATTTCTCCATCTGAGAATGATTTAAAAAAAGAGAAAAATTCATCTCTATTGTTCAGGTTACCAGAGAAAGAAATGATCCTTGCAACCAAATCCTAAGATCTTTTTTATCAGAAGATGAAAGGTTTAAAAAAAAGAGAATAAAATTTGAAAGGAGAGAAAGAAACTTACACCTATCAGGTAGCTTGGATATAAAAGAATCTGATGTTAATGAAAAAGGGATAATAAAGAAACAGTGAGCATGAACTACAGAAAAGTAATTTGGATGAAGTAGATTTTTGTACTCCAAGTGCAATGATGTGAATTCAAAGGTGGCAACCAGAAGGACATCATCCTGATGGAATCAAAAGGAGATGAAGAGTGACAGTTGGCCCCTCCTTGGAAAATTTATTGACAATAACAAATGAAAGTTCTGGTATCTTCAAATCCATATGTCTAGAATATGATGTAGAATCTCCCAGTATCTGTTTTGCCCAAAATCCAATGAAAATTCATTAAGCACATAGTATGTTCTAGGTACTGTACTATGTGCTAGAGATAAAGTTAATAATAAAGAAAAAGATAATTGCTACCCTCCGAAGGGAAACAATACACAAAAAAATATAGCAAAGTAGGAAAAAGGGGAATCACCCTTGTAAATTAGCTACAATGCTATCTTGTTTTGTGGAGTGGCAACCAGATAGGGCAGTGGATACAAGCTGGGGAAGCTAAATATCCAGTTTCTGCCCTTTAAGGAAGGAAGGCATTGAGATGAGTTTAATATTCCTTCCTCCACTCCTCTACTTAAAAGGAAGAATAAAGTGAGAAAGATTCTGTCAATCAAGAGAGGAATTCTTAGCAGAATGGTGAGTTAAGAAATAATAAGTTCATCATAAGAGGGACATCTTGTGACCTAGAGTTGCATCTAAGTAGGGCAGATTCAAAGTGGAGGGGTACATCAGAATATTCCACTGTTATTAGAAGAATCACCTTTTAACAACTTCAACATGATATGATTTGACAAACTAATACTGTAGTTTTAGGAAGAGGAAAAAATGGATAAAAAATAATAAGTACTGACATTTTTTATCATTTTGTGTTAAAGTTTAATTATTCTAAAACATTGACTACAAAAAGGATACTGCCACTGCACCCTTTCACCTAGCTTAGCAAATAACTGATTTCATTATGAATAGAAAGAAAAACATGACAGAATTATTGGATAATAGCAATAGCCTTCTGGTTGGTTTCTCTGCCTCAAAACTTTCCTTACTAAGATAGATTTCAAAAATTGAACTACCAAAGTGATCTTCCAAAACTCAATGTCTGACCATATCCCACTCTTTCCCAGTATGATTTCCATTCAAAAAATTCAGTGACTTCCCAGTGGTTCTTGGATCATATAAATATACATATATCTTAATTTTACTCTTTGAATCTATGTTAATTTGATCCTTTTATGTCTTTTCAGTTTTCTAATGTTATTTTCTTCTACAAATTCTATAATTGAATAACAATTTTTTTGCTTGTTTGTTTTTGTTTTACACCAGATGAGATGCTGTATGGCTCTCTAAATTTCCCTCAACTTTCCTCTATGTTTGGAATATTCTCCCTCCTCATTTCTGCTTTTCTGTTTCCTTGGCTTCCTTCATTTCACACTTAAAGCTCCAATGACTAGTGCCTTCCATCTGTGTTTATTTACAATTTATGCTACATACACCATGTTTACTCACAGTCATTTGCTTGTTGCACTCCTATATTGCCTTTTGTGCTACTTGAAGGCAGAGATTATTTTGCCTTTCTTTGAACCCCCAATTTAAGCTCAGTGACTATCACATCATCAGCACTTAATAAGTATGTGTGACTTGTTTTAACTCAGTTTCAATGTATCTGTATTATAAACTCATTTCTGAAACAGTAAAGAAGAGGAGAGTGTAATATTATGAGCAATATCATCTCATAGAAATATATATTTTTAAAACCCTTGGAATAAGTCTATAGGAACTAAGGCATGAGACTCGGAAAAGTCCACTTATTGCAAGACAGTGTAAATTAGCAGTTAGACAACAAGTACACAAAAAAATGGAATAAATTTAAAAGCATTTGTGTATTGATTCATTTTCACTAACAGTCACAATGGAACCATCACTTGACCACTCAATGTGCCATCTGAAGAAGTATAATTAGCACTGGAGAAAATTAAATTAGGAACAAAACCATTTTTCAAGGAATCTTACAAAGGGAAGGGAAAGAAAAGAAGGTTTTTTTTAAATGTAAAGTAATATCATGAACTGGAAAACAATAGGTAATATTTCAATATCTATTGACCCACATACCTACTTTCTAACCTTTCTAAAATATATAGCCACATGAACTATATACATATTCAAAAATAACACATAGGAGGCCCTGGAATTTTTTAACTCCAGCCTCTAATAGGTTCACTCTTGATCTGATAGGAGATGAAAGACAAGGAGAAAGCTTCAGAAGGGTTAATTTTACTTTCTTTCATCTCATAAGGGGCTGTCCATAAGGGAAGTTACAATTCCTACAGCATCTCCTAATCACCCTTCCCACAGCAGCAAAGAATATAAAAGCTTGCTGTTCCATGGGGTTGAAGGAGCATACATCACATACCACAGCATCCTTTCAGTGGCAGGGATGAGCAGGAAAGTCCCAGAGTGATCTAAGGAAGTTGTAGCACAGTGGGATAGCAGTTCAGGGTGAGAGTCCAAGGGAGCCAAGCAAGTGAAAGTCATGGAAGGAGGCCTAAGTATCTGCAGTAGGTGCGCCTAAGATTTTTAGCCCACAGAGTAAAAGTCTGTAAGTCACCTATTTGAACTTTTGGAAGCCAAAGTGGTGGAGTGATCAATAAATGTTCTGTCCCCCTCCCTTTTTTGACCTTGAAAGAACCATAAAATATTTCCCCAGAAAAATTCTGGATCAGTGGGATCAGTAGAAGTGGCAAACAATCTCATAGCATCTGAGGCTAGGAAAATTGCTCAGGAATATTTTTCTTACGGTGAGGGAGGACCAGAGCCCTAAGGGAGTGGAGCCTTGCAACCAACACCAGGCCCCAGGGGCCTCAGCTCTCCAGGGGAAACAGAAAGACACCAGGGCAGCCTGGGAACACCAAGCTCTGAGTTTTCCTTTCCTCTAACTCTGCTGAGGGGATCTCCCATGACTAGACCACCCCTTCCCTGGGCTAATCAGGAGAAACACAAACAGAATTCACCTTCACTTTCTCACACCAGCCAGCTCAACACAAGGTTATTTAGCATCAAGCTGAAAGAACCAGAGGCCACAACACACAAAGACTCACCATCATAAGCAAGAAGCAAAGCAGGAAGGAAAAGATCATAGAATCTTTCTATAGGGACAAGGACCACAACACGAATACCAAAGAGGTCAGCATTGAGACTGTACTCCTATCTGAAACTTCACAAGGGATGATGAATTGTTGCATGCACAAAGGGATCTCAAACTAAAAACACCAAGAAATATTGTTCTCAAATTCCAGAACTATCAGTGAAGGAGGAAATATACAGGTAGATAGAAAGAAACCATTCAATTATCGAGGAGCTACAGTCAGGATCTCACAGGACCTTGAAGCTTCTACATTAAAAAATCAAAGGGATTGGAATATGATATTCCATAAGGCAAAGGATCTGGGACTAGAACCAAGAATCAATTACCCAGCAAGGTTGAGCACAATATTTCAGCAAGGAGACGGACATTCAATGAAATAAGCGATTTCCAGATCTTCCTGATAAAAAGGCCAGAACTCAATAGAAAATTTGATCTTCAAACACAGATCTCAAAAGAGGCATACAAAGGTGAACAGGGGAAAAGAAAATCTGTTACTCAATTTGGGCAAACTATTTGCCTCCCTATAAGGGCAGATGATGCTTGTTAATGTTGAGGATTGTACATCTATTACGAAATATAAAAGGATATATAGAGATAGAAGGAACAGGTGTGAAGTAAATAATGTGGTGATAAAAGTGTGATTCAAGTATGTGAAGGGATTCTAACAGAAGATGTGAAAAGGAGGAAGTAGAAAATGGTAAATTATATCACAGGAAGAAGTACAAAACTGTATTACAGTAGAGGGAAATAGGGGAAGGAGACAAGCATTGATTGAGAGGTAATCTCATCTGATTTGATTCAAGGAGGTCTTTTTATGGTGGACTTAGAACTTCATTGCAATGCAAGAACTTAAAAATTTCCCAATGATGTTTTAAGGCAAAATGCCTTCCACATCCAGAGAAAGAACTATGGAATTCAATCGCAGATTTTGGCAGACCATTTTCTTTTGTGTTACGTTTTGGTTTGTTACATGATTTCTCCCATTCATTTTAATTCTTCTTTACATGACTACAGTGAAAATTTATTTAATAGGAACGTGTGTGTAGGACTTATATAAAATTGTATGCCATGTTGAGGAAGGGGGGAGAATGTTGGGAGAGAAGGAGAGAGAGAGAGGGAAAGAAAAAAATTCTAGGTTGTATTGCAGTGATTGTAGAACACAGAAAATAAATTTTAAAAAAGTTATAGAAAAAAGAACATAGAAGTTTAAAATTCCTATGATATTCTTTAAGCCTCAATGTTGTTGGTTGAGGGAAACACACATTCCCCCCAACCATTGATGGGGGCCAATAAAGGCACACATAGCATTATACTATCATATTCCCTATGGACTTGCTTTATAGGGCAACAGACAAAGAAGATATGTTGCCAGCAATTGCCTCACAGATCAACTTCATCAATATCGTCATTCAGCCCAAGCCTAGTAAGTATCACATTATGCCACCCTATATCTCTCTGTGCAGTCTCAGTAGGACTGCCATCACTACAAATCTGGAAATGATTATCGAGGATCCTTGGAGCTATTCTGGGAGTTATTATCTAATACTTGGAAACTAGAGATTGCCATGGTCATGGATCCTGAGAAAATAAATTCTAAGAAAGGATACTAAAATCATCCTTATGTTCACATATTAAAGTACTTTGATAAAAATATGGAGAGGAAGCAAGCAAGTAGATAATTTTACACATCTTTATAGTCACACAATTGATTAAAAAGTAAAGAGAAGGCAAGTATTCAGGAACAAAAGTGAGAGATTTTTTTCTCGATGGCAGTCATGTGAGTGAAAACGAAAAAAGGCATTAGAAATTTTTTGGAGGTAGAACTGATAGGACTTGGGAAATTACTGGATACATTGAGGGGGCAGAGTTTAGCATCAGACTACTCTGTTTTATAAGCTCATGGATTTATAGACAGAAAAAAACATTTGATTTTTTTTAATTTGTTTTTTTTTAGAAATAGGGGAAATGAATGTATTTATACACAACCAAAAGGACAAAACAGATATAGTAATATTGAATTTGACAGAAGAAGAGTGAATGTTCCAAGGTCTTAGAAGGCATGAGAGGGAATAGGATCAAGAGTAAAAGTAAAATTAATATTGGCAAGTAAAGGAGCTATGCTATCTTTTGATAGTACAGTAGAGAAGAAAATGTGTCAAAAAGAAATAGTTTTATGGTTTAAAGTAGGGTTGATGGAACACAGGACAGTTAGCCTTGATATTCTCCCATTGGGAGGAACAGAGGCCCTGTACTGAACAATTAAGGAAACCGAAGAAAAAGTTGTGAAATATCTATGATACAAGGCATGACAAATTCAATAACAGGAAAATTAAATTATTTATACGAGTGAAGTTATCATTGGTTTGTTGTTAGTTTTTATCAATGGAAAGAAAGAACTGCTGATTAGGAAATTCCCTCTACCAATATAGATGATCAATTTTCTTGTATTTATAACCACAGAGAGGTGACTGGACCCTTGAGAAGTTCAGAAACCTGCACAGTTTAAACAATCAGAATGGCATTTCTTGAATATAGTGTTAGAGGTTATATTTCAAACCATGTTTTTGTTTGCTTTTCTTCTCTTTTGTTTTCTTTTCTTTCTTTTTAACCCTGGTCCAATTCTTCCTCTCCCCCTTGAGATTAGGTAACATCAATTTGCAGTGAATTCAGTCACCTCTAAACATCTTTCTCCACTTAACTCATTTGTCATTTTTTGAAGCATTAAGTTCCTTCACTTCCTCGATCTTCTTTCTCAAAAGAGACACGGTCCTGGAGTTTCTCCCTGAAGTTCTGAGCAGCCTCTTGTCTTCGGTCAATGGAAGAAAGGGTGAGGGCCATGTGTTCCTGACCTTTATAAAGTACAGACTGTACAAAGGAAGGCTCATTTTGATGAAATAAATACTTGAAGATTTGCTGGTGATAACCTATTGGGTTTTGTAAGTTCTGGGAAGGAAATTTTTTGCAAATGGCAGCCAACTTTGATAGGTAGATATTGAGATCAGGGGAATTCTGGGAAACTTCCATGCATTTAGGGCAAGTCCAAAGTATGATTTCAGCTTATTTGTTCCTGGCAAAACTGGCAAAAGTTGTGCCCACAATTAAGAGCCACTGACTTTGTGAAGAATTATATAGATGCTGTAGTTGATCTCCTGCTGGAGACTTTAAACCAATGTGGCAGTATCCAAGTTCTTTTTCTTGAGAGTTTTCTTCAGTCTGATTCCTCCTGATTTAGAGCCAAGGATTCTCCTCAGTCAATGTTTCCTTCCTCTGGAGATCAAAAAGTCCTTTCATGGCTCCTACTTTACTCCAGCACCTCTAAAGAAATAACTCAGAATGTCTTCCTAGCAGCATCACTCTAGATAGAATCCTTTTCTCTTTGATAAAGGCTCCTGTACACCTGTGCCAAGTGCAACTGATTTTTCAGAAATAAAATTATTGAAACATTTGTAAATTTATGAGGTGAAAAATATTGTTACCAAATAAGTATATAGTAATGGTAATACTTATTCTTGAGCTTACCCTACTTTGAAAAGTATGCAAATTCATCTCTGTGGGATTTCAGAAGGCAAAATCATAAATACAATTAGACTATTATTTTGCTCTGGCTACAATTTCTGATTTTATGCCCTTCAAAATACAAAATTATCAAACTAGCTTAGTGTTTTTACTATTTATCATTCTATGGAATGACAAGTGAATTTGAGTATAGATAAATAACAGAAGTAAATTTTGAGCCTTGGAGGTCTTAGTGTTGTAAAATTCAATTTCATGAAATTACATGGTTAAAAATAATCCCAGCAGTTTTCACAAAGGAAATCAAATGATTTCATTTCGATAATGTATATTTTAGAGTGCTACAGCATTACGGCATTTCTTACAGTGGTTATTTACAGCTTTCTAGATTTGTACCCACTCCAATTGCAAGCAGAATTATAATTCCACAACATTAAACAATAAAAATAGAATGTCACTCAAGCTTCAGATTTAAAGGTGAAGACTATATTATTGCAATATGGGACTGCTATAAATCTTTGGTGGGTTACTTGGAGTGGGTATTACATGAGTGATGATGACAAAAGGGAAAAGAATTGCTTAATCAAATCATGCTAGGCAAGTACAGGATATTTTAGCCAGCATAGCTTCTCACATCAAATTCAAATATAGGGATGAGGGAGAGAAAGTGTTTTCATTTCACAAAGTATATGGTGTCCTGAAGTCCATTCAAACCTATTCTTACATGATTCAATGTTTGGGGAACAGAATCAATGATCTCAGTCATACAGGCAATAAAATTGACCATTAAAGGAGACATCATTATTCAGGGCCTCCATTATCTAGATTGTCTGTCTGCAGTGATCCTATTCAGCATCTCTTCACTTTACTATGCCTAGACTAGGCATAATGGAGCTGAAGGGAACTCAGGTACAAAGGGCTTCTATGACAATGATCTTATCTGGAATGGCAAATAGCAAAAGCTTTAGCTGGATTATTTTGCGTAATTTTATAAAATGTTCTGAAATACTTTAATGAGAAAAAGTTCTTAGAGATGTTAACACGAATAAGAAACCTTAATTTTACACAAATTGTAAAATATTGTCCAGGTAACAACAGATGATTCCCATGATTTTTAGAAAATTTAGGGATAATTGAAAGAAATTGAAATAGAAAAAAATGTTGAAGTTTCAAATAATTTTATTGATCACAGAGTTTATCCCCTAAGTAAACATAAGAAAGTAGGCAGTCAATGAGTATTTAGTAAGTACTTTTGTGCACAGGGCATTGTCCTAAATGGTAGGGATAAAAATACAAGGATAAAGAATGCCAGTCCTTGGATTTAAGAAACTTATATATTAGGGGAAACAATACATAAAAGGAGATTAAAAGCTGGGAGTGGATAGGGTATTGTGTAGATAATGCTCCAAAAGCAAAAAACAAAACAAAATAAAGCAAAACTAATCTGGGAAGTGAATGAAGGTTGACTGGCCTGGATCATTTCCCAAAAATGGAGGCCCTGGGAGGAATTCACCAATGATAGAAGGGGTCTGGGATTCTGGAGTAATATTTTGGGGTGAGGTCTTTGGGACAAAAAGGTATGGCAGGTTTAACAGACCATAGAAACTGAGAGAATTTTGAGGATGAAACAACAATTGCATGATATCCAAATGGAAAAAAGAAAAGAAACTCAGGCTCAGAGAAATTTACTTGCCTAGAGTCACAAAGTTGGTAAAAGGCAGAACTAGTTTTTGAAACTTGGTTTCAATCCAAGTTCTTGTTTCTTTTTGCCCATACCATTCCATTCTCAAGGATTTTACACTCATTTTCTGACCAATCTAGATCAAAAAACAGAGACGATTTATTGCCAGGTGATGAAGTATTTGTCCATTATAACCTATTAAACCTATGAACTTATTTTATGTCTGTCTGAATTTTTCCTTCTGGGAGAGAGGCCAAATCATTCTATCTCAGATAAGGTCTCTATAAGTGTGTCAATATAAGAGTTAATCTGAAAGTTTAGGTAGACAGAATGCTGACAATGTGGAAGCAAATGGACAGACTGAGCTACATTTGGGGAACATCTCATATTTTAAAAACATAATTAGTTTAACAATATACATCTATGGATTATAAATTGTCCCAATCTTTTGTAAAATTGCAATGTTTCTGTGATTCAAAGGTCAACTGAGTAACATAGGTTGGGCATGGCTAAGTTGCAGCATATTGCCAATAAAGACTTTTGCAATATGCATGGCATACAAAAAACACTGTCGAGGAACAATGATAAAGCTAGATTGAGAGTCAGGGAAGTTGGAGCTCAGATTCTCACTCTCACTCATTCATATTTGAGCAACCTTAGAAAAGTGATCGGAATATTCTAAGCCTTTGTTTTGATTTCTATAAAATGAGGAGGTTAAAGTTGAATAGGTGGATTATGAGTTCCCTTCTTTCTCAAAACCTATGACCCTACTGTAACTATCAGTTGGTACTGTAAGAAACGGATAGGATTGGTTTTGCTTTGGAAACCAAAAGTCAATGTACCTCTGCAATTTTTTGTAGTGTGATTATTTAACAGATATAAGTCATGGAGCATTTATGACATTATAATTTCTATGAGATAAAATCAGGATTTAGCTTAAATAAAAAGAGAAATTATATGGAAAATGCCTTCCAGAGGCAGAGTCAAGATGGAAGAGTAAAAGCAGAGACTAGCCTGAGTTCTCCCCCAATCCATTCCAAGTACTTTTAAATAATGACTGTAAACAAATTCTAGAACAACAGAACCCACAAAAAAAACAGAGTAAAGCAATGCTCCAGCCAAAGACCAAAGAGTGCTTAGAAGGTTGTCAGGAAATATCTGTTGCACCAGACAAAGAGGAGCATAGTCCAATGCAGGCTATGCCAGTGCAGAGTGGTGACTGAATCAGAGGCAGCAATGGTGGTTTCCAGACCTCTCAGCTAACAGGAGCCAAAGATAACTTAGAAGGTAAGCAGAAAACATCAGTCTCACCTGAGTGAGAGGGGAACATGGTCTTGTGCAGGCCAAGCCAGCACAGACTCAAATCCCAGCAAACCACAAGTAGGCCTCAGGTGCTATAGAATCGGCAGCACCAGCAACTTCTTCTAGAGCTTTCAACCCAAAGATGGCAAGATGGTTGAACAACTGGTCAGAAGGAACATGTGGAAATATGTTTAAAATGCTTGTACCTGTACAGCCTATACCAGATTGAATGCTATCATGGGAAGAGAGGAGTAGAGGGAGTAGGAGAAATTTAAAACTCAAAAATCCTATAGAAGTGAATTCTGAAAACTAAAAACAAATAGATAAATAAAACCCAACATAAATCCTTAAAAAAAGTAAAAGAGATTACAGGGATATCTTTGCTAGTAATGAGGCAGGAGTCTGTTTTCCATACTGAGATCTAGGTAAAAGTCCTGGATAACAGTCCTAGGGCAAGGGGAAGCACTAGCACAGCAGAATATAACATCGCAGAGGGATGGAGATTCTTCGCACAATTCCAGGTGAGAAAAGAGTGCTTGTGGTCCATTACAATCCAGAACACAGGCCAGGATAGTAGTAAACATACATGTCTTTAGATTATATTATGTTGTAAAAACTGAAAGCTTCTAGGTCTCTAGAAGTATCTCTGAAAATACCTACATGAAATCCCTAAAGCTCGGGACAGTGAAGGCACCCTTGAAGTAGAACCCTACTTTAACATTGAGATAAAAGTCAAGTAATAGGCTGGAAGAATGAACACATAGAAAAAAAAATTTCTGGAATCCCTGGAACTCACTAAAGAAAATGTATACTTGTAGCCTGCAAGGTGTTCTTAATTTAAAACCAAGAGAATATATACATATATGTGTGGGTGTTTGTGTGTCTGTATATTTTTGTGATATATGTATATTTTTATGTATGTATGTGTTGATGTGTATGTTATGTGTATGTGTATAATTTACAATTCCATAACATTTATTACTTCTAGTCCTTTTCCTTCACTTATACAGTTACAAACATGATCCAAGTCTTGGACTTCTTGCACACATTTCTGCAAGAGTTTCCTGCTTGTTCTCTCTATCTCAAGTCTCTCCTTACTACAGTCTACTACATACTGATTACAAAGTAATTTTCTTTAATAAAAGGTCAGACAAGATAACTCGTCTATTCCATTAACTCTAATACCTTCCTATTACTTCTATAATGCAGGGGACAAAGAACAAATTTCTTCACACTCTTGTCCTAAATTAAATTTCCAGCTTGATGGACATTTCCCCTTCCATACTGTGTGATTCATCCAAAATGTATCTCCCCTCCCCCCAGCTCCTGACATATGATACTCCTTCTCCCAAAGGTGAACCTTTATACAGGCCGTTCCTCATTCTTGGAATACACTCCTGCCTCATTTCTACTTCAGACTCATCTATTCCTTTAGAATGTACCACTAGCACCATCCTTTACATGAAACCATTAGTGATTCAGCAATTGTTAGAGTTCTTCCATCTAAACTACCATTTATTTATTCTTTGACTATATATCTATTGTTATCTATATGCACACACATATATGTACATAAATATATAAATATATTTTATGTTCTCCTAATATATATGCTACATACAGATTATATATACATGTATTTATGTATGTATGTGTGTGTGTTTAGACTCATTGTGAACTAGGATTGTTTCATTCTTTGTACTTTACCCCAGTTCCTAGGACACTGTTACAAATAGTTAGTACTTAATGAATACTTATTTAATGACTTAATGAAGAAAAGACTGTTTGCTGATTAGTTCAAGCTATATCATCCCCATTTTGTAGATGGGAAAACTGAAGTTCTAAGAGATGATTCTCAGTCAACTCTAAGAGATGACTTTCCTCATGCATGTTGCCTAATGTATATCTTAGAAGAATATTGTGTTTTTTCATGTGCACTGTACCAAGTTATGACTTTTGATTCAATGTTTCTTATGACTCTATAATTGATTTTGAGTCTAATATTCATTAGTCCTATGCCCATGTTCACATGTTTACTACATATCTCTCTTTCCCTCTGGCTGTACACTAATGATGTGAAGCCATTCTTGCTAACTGTGAGAGAAAGGGTAAGAAAACAGGAAAAATCGAGAAGTTTCAACTACCAGGGGAACATTAATATAATTTAAATTTGAATTTATAATGTTAATATGTCCTCTATGTATGATTTTACAAGCAGAACTTTAGATAAGAAAGTATTTATCCGTTTAATTAGAAGACTGTAATTTAATTCTACTTTTTCTAACTCCCTGAAAGTTTCTCCTTCTCCCCCTGCCAACAATATAACGTTTTCATACTTAGATATTAATATCAGGTTCTGGCATGCTACATTAAGAAGTAGAAATAACATTTATGAAGATTGAGTTGGAAAGAAGAGCTACTAGTCTGAACAAATACAAGAGGGAGAAAATGAGAGAGAGAAAGAGAGAGAGAGATGGAGAGAGAGAGAGATATGAACAGAGACACACAGACTGAGATAGAGATACATAGACAGAAACAGGCAGAGAGACAAAGAGAGAGACAGAGACAGAGAAAGAAAGAGGGAGAAAGACTTAAGGAAGACAGAGAAAGTGACAGTGACAGTGACAATTATTTGAAATTATTCCATAAATTATTTCCTATTCCATGAGAATAGTGGATGGAGAAGCACAGTATTAGACAGTTGGAAAGGACCTCAAATGCTATCCAATCTAATTGCTTATGCTTGAATAAGTAAACCTACTCAAGATCATATAAATTATTATTCTTTCTTTCTTTTTCTTTTTTTTAATAGACATCCAGGGAAGAAGACCTTCCTCTCTTCTGAATTAGTTCATTTCGTACAAGGAGAGTTCTTATTAGGAGAAAGTTTATCTTTATACTCAAGATTAATTTTCACTCTTTCTTACTTCTAAGCATGTCAGTTATGCCAAGATCAAGTAACATAATATGTGTGAGAGTATTTCAAACGTACCACACCAGTATTGCCACCTCCTTGATTCACTTACTAGACCACACAATGCAACATAAGGTAATAATTAGTTTGTTGCTGTTACTTTCCTTTTTTTTCCCTCTTTGCCTGATATTATGTGATCTACTCACACTTAGCTCCAAGTCTAATGAAATTCCCAGGTCTCTTCCCAATGAATTAATACCCAGTCATATACCACCTTCTTAGTTTTAATTTCCAAGACTCATATTTCAAAAGGATTACATTTCAAAATCCTGGTTCTGTTAAATAATGGATTACAGTATCCTCTCACCTATTTCTCATCTATAAACTTCATGACAAAGTTACCTATGCCTTCATTCAAGTATCAAACTATTTTCCAATATGACATTAAACCATTATTGACTATTTCTAGGATCTAGCCATTTGACCAGTTTCATATACACCTAATTATTCCAAATAGATCTCTCTTGATCTTTTCCACATGAGTTGCATGACAGCTTTCTTAAATGATTTGTTAAAAATTAAGATGAAATGAATCTATTATATCCTATATTCCATTTGTCTAAGTAAACACACTTTAATGAACTAAGGTTAGTCCCTTATGTCTATATTTTCTTGATGAAGTCATGTGGGTTCTTCAGGGACCATCACATTCTTTTTTTTAGATTCTCCTTGATCTTGCCAACTTGTTAAATATTTTACTTTGAAATCACTATTTCTTCTGGCTATTAAAACCAAGTACCTAAGTAGAAACTCATAAGTTATAGTTTATGGGATACGTTTCTACAGATAATCTTAAACTCCTTGGTGACTGACTCCCTGTTATTAAAAATATGAAATGTGTGCTAACTTGAAAATGTCTATCATCATCATCATCATCATCATCATCATTGTCATTGTCATCATTTTTATTACAGTATTTAGGAAATTCAATCTAGGATGAAGGTGTCTCTTGTACTCAATAATGGGAGGGACCACGTATGATATCAAAACCAGAATCACAAGTGAAATAAATTCACTGTATCAACCTGTAAGAGCTCCAAAACATAACTATTTTTTGTGCATAGTTAAATAGAGACACATGTCACCAAGTATGAGGATGTTTAAGAATTGGGTTGTCAGTGTACCAGAGAGTGGCAGACGTTAAGGAAAAGATAATTTTTGTGAATTGGGTAGCAAATATCTTCAGGGGAATGAAGATTGACCATACACCAATAAATTCCAATAACAGTAATGTGGAAATTGTGTGAATTAAAAAAGAACTTAGAGTTCTCTCCTCTGATGTGTAGCTCCCTTCTTTCTTCTGATCCATACTTTTTTTATCTCCCCTCAATTTCAGAATTGCTTTTTTAATTCTACCTGTCTTTTTTTGGTCAGTCAATATGATTTTTATTATTTTACTGTTTATTTATTTTTAGTTTTTAACATTCATTTCCACAAAATTTTGAGTTCTAAATTTTCTCCCCATCTTTCCCCTCCCATGACCCCATAATACCTTGCATTCTGATTAGCCCTTCTCTCAATATGCCATCCCTTCTATCACACTCCACCCTTCCCATATCCACATCTCTCTTTTTTTTGTAGGGCAAGATTGATTTCTACACTCCATTGCCTATATTTTCTATTTCCCAGTTATAGGCAAAAGCAACATTCATTCCTAAAATTTACAGTTCCAACTTATCTTCTTTCCTCCCTTCCCATCCATCCCCACTGAGAAGGCAAGCAACTCAATATAGGCTATATATGTGTAGTTTCACAAAAGACTTCCATAATAGTCATGTTGTGTAAGACTAACTCTATTTCCCTCCATCTTATCCTGCCCCCCCATTTATTCTATTCTTTCTTTTGACCTGGTTGCTCCCCAAAAGTGTTTACTTCTAATTGCTCTCTCCTCCCATTTACCCTCCTTTCTATCATCTCTCCCACTACATTTGTTCCTTTCTTCCCTACTTTACTGTAGAGTAAGATAGATTTTCATACTAAATTGAGTATGTTATTCTCTCCTTAAACCAAATGTGAAGAGAGTAAGCTTCACATTTTCCCTCTCACCTCCTCCCTTTTCTGCTCCATTGGAAAAGGCATTTTCTTGCCTCTTTTATGAGATAATTTGACTAATTTCATTTCTCCCTTTCTCCTCCCAATATATTCCTCTCTCCCCCCTTAATTGTAGTTTTTAAATATCATCCCTTCTTATTCATTTTACACTGCAGTATCTTCAGTGTATGTATATATATATATATATATATATATATATATATATATGTATATTATGTGTATGTACAATCCTTATAAACATCTAAATACTGAGAAAAGTCTCAAGAATTACAAATATTATCTTTCCGTGTAGGAATGTAACAATTTAACTTTAGAAAGTCTCTTACGATTTCTCTTTCCTATTTAACTTTTCATGCTTCTCTTGATTCTTGTGTTTGAAAGTCAGGTTTTCTATTCATTTCTGCTCTTTTCATCAAGAATGTTTGAAAGTCCTCTATTTCATTGAATGACCACTTTTTCTCCTGAAAATACTGAATTTTGTTGAGTAGATAATTCTTGGTTTTAATCCTAGTTCCTCCGACTTCAGGAATATCATATTTCAAACACTTAGATCCCTTAATGTAGAAGCTGCTAGATCTTGAGTAATCCTGATTGTAGTTCTAGAATACTCGAATTACTTCTTTCTAGATTTTTGCAATATTTTCTCCTAGATGTGCCCTTCAATTTGACTACAATATTCCTAGGAGTTACTCTTTTAGGATCTTTTTCGGGAGGTGATTGGTGGATTCCTTCAATATTTATTTTGTCCTCTGGTTCTAGGATATCACGGAAGTTTTCCTTGATAATTTCCTGAAAAATTATGTTTAGGCTTATATTTTGGTCATGGCCTTCAGGTAGTTTCATAATTTTTTAATTATCTCTCCTGCATCTATTTTCCAGGTCAGTTTTTCTATTTCCAATGAGATATTTCACATTATCTTTTAATTTTTCGTTCTTTTGGTTTTGTTTTGTAATTTCTTGATTTATCATCGTCACTACTTTCCATCTGCTCCATTCTAATTTTAAAAGAGCTATTTTCTTCAATAAGCTTTTGAACTTCCTTTTCCATTTGGCTAATTGTCCTTTTCAAAGCATTCTTCTCCTCATTGACTTTGTGGACTTCCTATGCCAATTCAGTTAGCCTATTTTTAAAGATAAAAGTTTTTTTGTGTCTCCTTTACCAAGCTGTTGACTTGCTTTTCAAGCTCTTCTCTGGTCTGAGACTATTGCATATTTATTTTGGAGGTAGTGGATGCAGAAGCCTTGACTTTATTTTTTTAATATAAATTTATTTATTTAACTTTTTACATTCATTTTCACAAGATTCTGGGTTCCATAATTTCCCCCCATTTGTCCCCTCCCCTACTCCAGTACACTGAGCATTCCAATTTCCCCTATCACCAATCTACCCTCTCTTCTATCATCTCTCCCTTCCCTTGTTCTCATCTTCTCTTTTGTTCTGTAGGGCCAGATAACTTTCTATTTCCCATTACCTGTATTTCTTATTTCCTAGTAGCAAAAACAACACTCAACAGTTGTTCCTAAAACTTAGAGTTCCAACTTCTCCCCATCCCTCCCTCCCCACCCATTCTCTTTGGGAAGGCAGGCAATTCAATATAGGCCATATCTGTGTAGTTTTGCAAGTGATTTCCATAACAGTCGTTTTGTGTAAGACTAACTATATTTCCCTACATCCTATCCTGCCCTCCATTGTTTCTATTCTCTATTTTGATCCTCTCCCTCCCCGAATGTTGACTTCAAATTGCTCCGTCCTCCTATTGCCCTCCCTTCCATCATCTCCCCCCCACCCTGCTTATCTCCTCCCCCACTTTCCTGTATTGTAAGATAGGTTTTCATACCAAAATGAGTGTGCATTTTATCCCTTCCTTTAGTCGAATGTGATGAGAGTAAACTTCATGTTTTTTTTCTCAGCTCTCCTCTTTTTCCCTTGACTAAAAAATCTCCTTCTTGTCTCTTCAATGAGAGATAATTTGCCCCATTCCATTTCATCCTCTCTCCTCCCACTACATTTCTCTCTCACCATTTACCTTGATTTCTTTTAAGATATGATCCCATCCTATTCAATTCAGTCTGTGCTCTCTGTCTCTGTGTGTGCATGCATGTATGTATGGGTTTGTGTGCGTGTATGCATGTACATGTGTGTGTGTGTAGGTGTGTGTATAGTCCCACCAACTACCCAGATACTGAAAAATTTCAGGAGTTACAAATATTTTCTTTCCATATATGGATGTAAAGAATACAACATTGGTAAGTCCCTTATGACTTCTCTTTGCTGTTTACTTTTTCATGCTTCTTCTCATTCTTGTGTTTGAAAGTCAAATTTTCTTTTCAGATCTGGTCTTTTCATCAAGAATGCTTGAAAGTCCTCAGTTTCATTGAAAGACCATTTTTCCTCCTGAAGTATTATACTCAGTTTTGCTGGGTAGGTGATTCTTGG
>CM053774.1:80222663-80249219 GCA_028658325.1 Potorous gilbertii
ACTCTTATGTCTTTACCTGATGGCAAGCAGTTTTCTTCCTCGTCAGAGAGGAAGGTTGGTATCATTTGTTCACCAAGAATATAACCTTCTATGGTCTTATTTTTTTCCCTTTTCTGGGCATTTTCCCAGCCAGTTACTTGACTTCTGAGTGTCCTCTCCACCCCCACCTCGGTCCATCCAGCTGGTGCTTGGGGTCTGAGATTCAAATGCTGTTACCCAGCCTCAGGGCTTTCAGCTCTGGGGCTGGCTACTATTCAGTATTATATTAAATCAGGTTCTCTGGTGGGGGCATGACCGCCTCCCAGGCTCAGTTCCCTCAGGGGATTTATGCAGAGACCTTCTGTAATGGAGCTGCTGCCAAGCTCCTTCCTTCTCCTGGAGCCTCTGGTCACCCGCTGCCTCTGCAGCTGACTCCCGAGGGGGCCTGAGTCATGGAGACACCCCTCTCCCCTCTCAGCTCATCCAAACATCTCTTTCAATGACCTGTGAGTCTGTGGGTCGAGGGACCTTTGTGGCCGCTGGAGATTCTGTCCCTGAAGTCTGCTCAGATCTGCCTGGTCCTCTCAGTGCCACACAGCCAGGGCAGGCAGGGCTCCCCTCCCGTCAGGTGCACGATGGACCTTTTCAGGGGTCTCTGTAATGGAAATCTCCTTCACTGTGTTGCTGCGCAGCTTCCACTGTTCCAGAATTTGTTGGGAGTTTTTTTTACAGGAAATCCATGGGCTGTGGATTTGGGGCTAGCATATGTGAGTCTTTCTACTCCACCATGTTGGCTCCACCCCTAAGCCTTGACTTTTTCTGACAGTATGTGTTGTTCTTCCTCATCTGAAAGGATGGAAGAAAATACCTTTTCTCTAAGAAAGTAACCTTTTGTAGTCTTATTTTTTTTCTCTTTTTTGGGCATTTTCCCACCCAGTTGCTTGACTTTTGATTCCTTTGTTAATAGGAGGGTATACTCTCGGAATCAGAAAGTTCTCAGTTCATCCAAGGTGACACAATCAATAGAAAGGAGTTCACTCCTCTCCTGGCCTGTTCCCTGGTCTCAAAGTGACCAAAAGATTTTCTGCCTAGAAACTGTGAATAGTGTAATTTCCTTTCCACAACTGCCTCCAGCTCTGCCAGCACTCCTCCTCACCCCAGGGTCTGGCTCAGGGCTGGGATTCAAATTAGCTCCTCAATTGCCCCAGAAGCTTTAGTTGGAGAGCAAGGCCACCACCTGGGGCTGAAATTCAGATCAGCTGCTCAATTACCCCAGGGATTATTTAGGTGGAGGGCTCCAAAAGCAGGCTCTGCAGGTGCAGTGGCTCCACTGGCAGCAGCTAGACCACATTCCCTTTCTCAGATGAAAAAGCTTTCTTACTGATCTTCGACTTTTTTTTGGTGCTTGTAGGTTGAGGGATCTGAGAACTGCTACTGCTGCTGGAGATTCCACCCCTGAGGCCTGTTCCGATCCTGTTCCTGTTGGTTCCAAGTGACCAAAGCTGTGCTGTGCTCCATGGGCTGCGCTCTGCTCTGTTTCCCATGATATAGCTCTTTCCTATTGCTTCTCCAGGCTACAGTTGGATATCTTCACTCTGTTGCTTTTGTGGCTTCTGCTGCTGTAGTATTTGTTTAGAACCATTTTTTTACAGGTATTTTATGGGCTGTGGAGAGGAGCTAGAGTATATGTGTCTTTCTACTCCACCATCTTGGCTCTGCCCTCTAATAATACCTTTCTATATCCATTTATGCTATTGTTTTCTTTGCTTTACATACCTGGAATTATACAATGCTTTGAATTATACGTGTGTGTAGTGATGGGAATTAGTTGGTACTAAAGGCCATAGAAGTTTTCACCAGAAATTTTTAAAGTTAAGAGAAAGTATTTTTCAAATGGGTATGTTTAGTTTCTGTTTCTGCCTCTAAACACAAGAAAATACTAATTTAATTGTTCTGGGTATCCTATGGAATTCTTATATTTTACTATATCCCTTTCAATTTTCAACAAGACTATAACTGAATTATTTTCATTCCTCTGGGAACAGTTAGAAAAAGAAATCATCTATGATAGTATTCAAGCATCTCATGCCATTAAAACACTATGATAAGACATCAGAAGAGTTCCTTTCTGCAGAAAGTGAGTCATGGGACTCATGTCTGAGCCCAGGTAAGTCTCAGGAAACTCACTAACAGGTAATCTACACAATGACTTGTTTTTGACCATAATAATTCCCAAGACAATCATGGAAGAAAGAAATAATGGTTATAACCAGTATTGCCATATTGAGCTCCCTTATTAATAAAATCTCCATTCCCTTCGGTAATGAAGGATATATCCTTCGCCATATAGTCCCCTGGTATTTATTATTAATTTTCCACCTAGATGGAACTTATTGATTCTTTGTTCCAGTGACTAAGAAAAGAATGTTATTCTTAGTATCGTTACCATCGTTAGCATTTTAGTTAATGAAAAGGAAACAAAGCATCAGATGAATGGAAACTCTTTAAAAGAAAAATCTGTAAAACTAAAGTAAAATAGCCCGCCCTCAATGCTTCTTAATGACCACATTTTTTTAATGATTTGTAGGAGGGCTTTAAAAGTAAGCATTTCTATACTTTATCACACTGTGCAGGTAAGACTAGTTCCTTCCTTATCAACATCAGTTTCTCCTTTGGGACTAGCACAATGACTTGCATAAATTTCGTGTATCTTTTCTACCTCCCTTGAACTACAATAGGCCCAGGCAATGGCTACCTGAGGGTATGACACATTAACTTCATATCTATGTAGCCTTTATATTCCAATCAATCATTCCACAAATATTTATTGAACACCTACTGTGTGCCAGATATAATGTTAATACTGGGACAATAAAAAGTAAAAATACAATATTTCCTTGCAAAATGTTTACATCCTAATTGTGGAGAGAGAAGAAAGGACAATAAATGCATATATAAGTGTATATGTAACATAAGAACTATGTATACACACATATATGTATGTATATATATATATACACACACAATTATACACATGTAATTATATACACAGAAAGTAGTTAAGTATGATTAGTTTTGGAGGGTACTATCAATTTCAGATCCAGAAAGCTTTTGTGTGACTGTATGGTACTTAAGCAGTGTTTTAAAGGATAGGGTAAGGAAGGAATGTATTCTAGGAATGTGAAAAATGCAGTGCAAATTTCCTACCAATTTCCTTCTAATCGTTAGTATTACCATTTTACAAATGAATGAGAGTATCCTAGGACTGTATATGTACAATTATAATGGGGCATAGGTCGAGGAAAATGGCTTATTATGGGTACTCTTTGCCCCTGTTAATTCTACCATTTCTCAAATGTCCCATTCCCTACCCCTCTCCCTGGCAGAAACTGCTCATCTGCCTTCAGACAAGGAAATACTCTGGGACTTCAGCAGGCAAGCTCTGTGCAAGGAGTAAAAACTAGAGTGACCTAAAGGGATTGCACCTCAATACTTGGGAGGCAGTAGGACTTGTTGGCTGGCAGAAACTCCTCCATGTAGTGGAAATTGAGGAGAAGGGTTAAACATTTTTTTAGGGGACATTGCCATCTTCCCCACCTCTGTCATGTCACAATTTTATTTTAGAAAACATACATGTAATTGGCATCATAAATCCATTTCTCATTTCCCTACATTCCCCAAATCCAAGTGGTCTCTATGGAATATTTGGCATCCTTAAATATGCTTAACACAGTAAGGTTAAAAATAAAATATTTTGTTCCATTTCCTAATTTTGCTGAACTTTAGCACATGTTAGGTAAAGCTCGCTTCAGATAGATGATTAAATCGAATTATACATTGACAATTATTCATACATTACATCTTACCTGTGGAGAGAAGGGAACATTTTTTGAAGTAAAAATAACTACAGTAGTTAACTGAAACAACCCACAGAACATTCTACTATCCAATTGGCACTTCATTAAATATTTCACAATTACTTAGAAGCTGGTGGATAAAAACTCTTGTAATAAATCACTGCTATTGTAACATCTTAAATAATTTTTTAAAATGAACTGGTAAATCTCTATTAAGTGGATGTAATGAGCAATTTAAGAGAAAAGAAATAGCCCTTTTTCTTTTACTATTTTTTCCTCCTTAGCTCTTCTTCCATCTTTTGTGTTGCAGATTGCTTCATTCTTTACAGTTATCATTTTTACAACTGGAGGAATTATTCTCAGTGTGTGAATTGATATATTTCAAAACTATAAGGAACTGTGATTTTTGTCAGCAAGACTACTGCTTCCACCAATTAAGATAACAAATTCTCCTAAGGCTGCAATGCAGTGTAATGGGACAAGAACTGGATATGAAGAAAAAAAATCTTAGTTTGAATGCTGGCCCTGCTACTTATTTTCTGTTATTTCAGAGCAGGTCATGTGACCTAGCTGGTCTCAGTTTCTCCAACTTCAAAATGATCTTTTGTGCATAAGTATCACAGATGCGATGAACCAGTTCACTTTGGGAACTCTGAAAGGAGAAAACTGCTGACAGAGCAATCAGAGATGGTAGGGACAGTAGAAAAAACAATGTTTGTTACTATTATGTTTGTTAATTGTTTTTATGTTTGAGAAGCCAAGCTGAGAGAATGACCTGATGACCAACAAAACAGTGAATGAAACTCTGAATCAAGAAGATGCCATATCTTATAATGAAGGGATCAGCTATTTTACAAAAAGAAGTTAATATGATCATGAGAAATAGCTCATTACAATCACTTTAACTTTGAGCTTGAGGTTGTCAAGTACAGGTGTGATAGAGTAGTATGTGTTCCTCATATGGAAGGTGGTACTTTCATCCTCTCTATACCTTCAAAGCAGTTATCTATTTATAAAAGTTAATTTGGAACCTACTAGCTCTGTAGTATCCCAAGGAGATCAAAGAAAAAAGATATATGTACACATGTGTATACATACACACATATATATATATACATATATATGCAGAAAAGTATATACACAGATATCTATATCTATCTGTACACACTAAAATATACATACACATATGCACACACATGTATGTGAGTATATATATGTATGTGTATATATGTATATATATATGTATATATTCAGCTCACTTGTGGTGACAAATCTTTGAAAATTGAGGGGATGTCCATTAATTGAAGAATTTTTGAACAGGTTGTGGCATGGTGTTTGTGATGGAATGCTACTGTGCTATAAACAATGATGAGGAGACTGTTTTCAAAAAAACCTGGAAAGACATTAACTGTTGCAAAGTAAAATGACTAGAATCATGAAAAACACTGTACACAGTAACAATAAAGTATGATAATGAGCTATGAATGACTTACCTATTTTCAGCAATATAGTAATCCCAATAATTCTGAAGAATTTCGATGAAAAAATGTTATTTGCTTCCGGAAAAAATATTGACGGCAGCTGAATACAGATGAAAACAAACTTAAAAAAAAACACTTTATTTTTCTTCTTGTTGATGCATTTTCTTTTTCAACATAGTTAATGCAGAAATGTTTTACATGACTGTATGAGCATAATCCATATCAAATTGCATCTCTTCTAAAGGAAAGGGGAGGAGAGAAAGAGAATAAAAGAGAATTTGAAATTCTATTTTTTAAATGAATATTAAGTTTTGTTGTTTACATGTAATTAAAAAATTAATGTAAAAAATGAGAAAAGAAAAGAAAGCTTAGGGGTGAGACTGCAACAACACTCACTCTGAATAGATGAGAGAAAAGAGTAGGAAGTGAAAGAAACAAATAACAAACCAGAGAGAAAGACAAAGAACCAAATGAGAACAATATCATGGAAGTCACAGGAGGTAGAGAAAAAAATGCATTAATGTTAGAGGCCGGAATATCAGATTCTAGTCAGGAATGCCTTGTGTGAATGTGGTCTCTTATGAAATAATGTACCTCAGTGAGGATTTTGAAAGACAGGTACTTATAACATTTGGTCTAGAAAAAGGAAATTGGGCTGAAAAGGTACATGCATTGACTCTATCAATATGAAGTCAAAGATGTAGACAGTACTTCCCTAGAGTTATTCAAAATATATAGAGTTGTTCTCCTACATACCACATGTACAGATAATTTATTGAATTCTTCAATTGAATGAATTGAATTCAACTATTACTTTTAATTCAAAATAACCTAGAACCATACATGGCTACTTCAACTTAAGAAATTAAATCTGGAGGAAATATCAGTAGCGGCTAGTGAGAGTAGTGGTATGTGTCTGCTTCTAGTAGTGCTCTGTGTAGAAGATGATCAACATTCTGGTGACTCTATTTAGAAAGATGACTCACTCCACCCCTACAGATTGCCTATACTTTATGCTTTCTCATTTTGTATTATCCTTGTTAATATTTCCTCATAATTTCTCCATATGAACTACCACAGACTGCCGGTATTCCCCTTTTGTAAAGAAGAAATTGTTTTACTAGAAAAATATGCTTGAAATTATAAGCCATAAAGAGCATTCTTATTTTCAAATTATTGAGAAAATAATTAGACTGCATAGTGAAGAGATACAAATTTTATCTAGAAACCATGAGCTTTGAGGATTGAGGGACTTTTCCCCTTTAAATTAATGAAGTTCTTTACAAAGTTGTTTTTTTTTTCTCCCAGACCTTTTAAAGAATGTGAAATAATTACTTAGTATTGTTTTTTTCTCTTTAAATATATGTAGACTATAGAATTTTCTGATTTGTCTACTCTCTAATGAACTTGAAAAACTTATTTCCAAGGAAAATGTACTTATATAAATACATTAAAATTTTGACTGGCAATTAGTTAATTGAAATTGGAGAGATTAACTGGTTGATTTGTTTTGGACAAACATAAAAAATGGAGATTAATGAGTGATAGCAGTAGACACCCTCAGCTCCTCAGATTTGCCCCGAGAAGCCTGAAGGAGGAAAAGGTAATACTTGCATTGAGGATATAAGTGGTACTTAATAAATGATTACTGTTTTTGTCATTAAACAAGTATCACAGACTTATGAACTGGAAAGAACCTATTAAAAATACTTCAATTTATAGCTGAAGCAAATGAGAACTGAAGAGGTTAAGCAAATACAGATGGTTAAGTGGTGGAGCTGAGATATAAACCCAGGTTCTTCATCTCCAATGCAACACTCTTTCTACTCTCCCAATAGGATAAACTGCTTAGGCAAAGCTGCATATTGCCATGGAAATAAGGTGTGTTGGAGGTTAGGGATGTGGCTCCAATACTTACTGTCACTTAATTAAAGGTTTATTAGTAAATAAATGAGAAAATTCTTCATCATTTTAGAATTGAACCACTACCAGAAAGGTCATAAATTCTTCTCTATGACCACAATCAACTAACCTTTCATCACTCCTGCTGTCTCAGATCTGTGAAACCATTCTTCCTTCCTTCCTTGCTTTCTTGTTCCTTTATCATGTCCTTTTTTTTGATAATTCAGTCCTGCTCCTCCCATGCTTTCTTCCCTTCAGAGTCTGAAGCCTTTGGTTGACTGTTTCTATTGCTGTATACAAAAGCTCTCAGATCTATATACCTTTCTCTAATCTCTCTTCTGGTCTCCAGTCCTGTATTTCTAACTGCTGTTGGACATTTCCAACGAAATAACCTATTTGACATTTCCAACTAGATTTATCTAAAATTAATTTACCCATAAGCCTGTTCTCTCTATATAACTCCACAAAATTAGACTTTTTCTTGTTTCTTTCGTCTCCATTAACTCCCATGTTTAAATATTTGTCATGCTGTGTTAATTCTATACCCACAACCTCTCATGCACACATTTCATTCTTTCACTCACTAGGATTTCTTCCATTTCTAGTTCAATTTATTAACATCTCTCATTTAGACTACTTCAATAGACTCCTGATATGTCTCCCTATGTTTATTATTTCCTGAATCTAATTCAACCTTCCCATATGCACCACATTAGTATTTCTAAATTACAGATAAGATTATGACACAGACCTCTCACCTACTTTTCTGCTAGAAATTCCTCAATGGCTTCCCATTGTCATCTAGGATAAAAAAAAGAAAAAGATTTTCATGGGACCATTCAAATTGCTACACAATCCGATTCCTAAACTTGAAATTTCCTAATAGCACTTCCTTTCCTTAATTATGTGTTCTAATTACACTGTGCTTCTAGATGTTACCTGCAAATGAAATTCCATCTACTTTCACTGTACCTTTGCAATAGTTCTCATATCTCTAATGCACTGACTCCTCTCCCCTGCATCTTAGAAATCCTAGTTTATTTGAAAAAACAATTCAGATATTGCATTTTATAGAGGCTATTTCTTATCTTTATGCCAATTTTGCTTATTATATTATAATATACTGTATATTAGTTTCTTGATTAGCCTGTGTTTGTCCATTTATCTCTCTATTCTTCTTTCTGTCTCTCTCCATCTCTCTCTTTCTCTGTGTCTCTGTCTCTGTCTCCATTTCTCTCTTTCTTTCTCGCTCCTCTCACACCTCTATCAGCATTGACAGAATGGCTTACATTCTTGGAAATTTTTCTGGAGTGAATTTAAATGACTTACTTAGTCACTATGTGTCAAAGGTAAATCCAAGTCTTTCTGATTTTAAAAGCAAAATCTCTATCCATTACCTAGTACTGTCTCCTTTTGCTCATGAAGAGAGCCAAATTTTGATAATAGTAAGCATAACTCTCCTCATTATTATAAAGATTTGAACTTCACTTTTTAGTATTAATGGATACAGAAAACTTGACCCTAGCTCTCACCCTCCAAATATCCGCCTTTGCCTTTTTAGTAAGAGAGCTTTTGTATTTTTAGGGAATAGTAAGGAGGAAAAGAAGTCAAGTCTCACTCAACAAAAAGTCATTTTCTTCTCTTTGAAGAAGAGACAGCTAGGTGGCACAGATGATGGAGTGTATGGCCTGGAGTTAGCAATACCTGATTTAAAATCCATTCTCAGATACTTACTAGCTGCATGACCCTGTGCAAGTCACTTCACTGCTGTCTGCCTCAGTTTTCTCCATTGTAAAATGGAGAAAATAATAGCACCTACCTGCCAGGGAATTGTTGTGATGATCAAATGAGTTAATAAGTGAGATGCAATTAGTATAATGCCTGGTATGTAATAGGTACCATATAAAGTCTAGGTGACTGTTAATCATGTTATTATAATTAACAAGCTAAGATGTCCTTCCATGACAGGGTGAATACACAATAAAGCAGATGAAGAATACTCACAGTGTGCCAATGGAATAGTCGCTTAAATTAATATCTGAATTTCTTTATTTGAAGAAATTTTTTCCTTTGCCTAGGCCTTCAGAGGTAGTTTAAGGATAACCAGATTTCTAAAGCACAAACAGAACTCAGAGAAAGGTTACTGTAAGATGCAAAGATGATGAGAATTTTAAGAAAACAGCTCATTAAAGAGCAATTCAGATGAGAAATTTAATTCTGAGAAGTGCTTACAAGAGCTCTCTGCCTTGCCTCTGAAAGTCCGCATCGTTATTTTAAAGCCTTCAAAACTGCCAGCTTGGGCAGAAAACAAACAAACAAGTCATAAATATGTCACCTTTGTTAAAAATCAAATGTTCTTTCCCAAATTTCCAATGTAGTCGGAATCGTTCTGCTATTTGAAAGGAAGCATAAAGTGCCAGAGGAAGCAGAAAAAGACACATTTCAAAAGAACACAGCGTACACTTTTAGAAAGAAACATAAAAGTATGATTAGGACACGTGTCTTTTCTTACAAATGCTTCAAGTCAGCCTTTAGGTCATCAGAAATGCTTGTCTCTATAGCGAATATTTAAAACAGGAAATGGCAATTATGAAGACTAATTAAAGTATTTACCTCTGTTTTTGCCAAATTTCTCAGGTGTTACTTTGAGTTCATAATCTCTGTCACACAAAGGAAAAAGACCTTGGAAAAGTCTTGTTTCTTGTTTCCAGGCTACTCTCGATGAATATAGCTTATCAGAGAGGAGAAAATGTATCTAAGAAAATCAGGAAAATAGGAACAAGCATAATAGAGATAGAAGAGATCTTCAGAGTCATATAGGGCTTATTTATACATATTGAAATCAAAGCTCAGAGAGATGAAGTGACTTGTCCAAGGTCACCCACAGAGTAAGTGGCAGAGCCAGAATTTGAATGCAGGCCTCTGGAATTCAGTGCCATTTCCACTAGTCCTCATTTTGTCTGTGTCTGTGTCTGTCTCTGTCTCACTCTCTCTCTCCTTCTGTGCCTATGAATTTGCCTGAATGTTGGTATATTTATGCCTGAAAAGATATATCTATACCAATAAAAATACCTATATCTTTCTGTATCTTTAGCTATATGCATCTGTATCTATGTCTAATCTCTATCATTCATAAATATCTATATATACATATACATATATGTGCTTATGTATCTATGTATGAATGTACACACATGTATAAGCCTTTATTCTATATCATCTAAATATTTCTCTCATCTATCTTTTATAGAAGATGAAATGATAGATCATGGCAAAGACATAAACAAAACCATAGAGAGGAGATCATGAGACCACAGGATTATGAATTTTGGTTAAAAAAGTCTTTAGAGGTCATTAAGTCCAAGTTCTTCATTTTACAGATGAGAAAAAATAAGAAAAATTATGTTATTTCCCCAGGGAAACAGCTCTTTAATGTTAAAGGTGGAATTTAAAATGATGAACACTTAAATATGGCTAAAATTAATATAAAATAAAGGGAACGAGTATGAGAAAATTACAGGATAGAATGTTTAAGATCCATTTCTTTCAGTGTAAATTCCAAAAAACATAGGAAAGTGAAGTTTCCTGGTTATTAATGGGGAGATGGTGACTTTATATTGATATTGCAAAATGTTTATGGAGGGCCTCCTTGTGGATTGTATGAACCAGTGTTTGTTGGGATCTGCAAGAGAAATGGGAAAGTAAACCCTTGGCTAATGACAGTGAGCTATGTGAAACTAGAGTATTGTAAGTGGGGATAGAAAAATGAACCAGACACAATATGACCTGTATTTTAATCCTACCCTATACACTTTTTAGTTATGAGACTTTAGGTAAGTCACTTGAGCTTTCTGTTCTTCTTACAGCTTCTCAGGTGCCATCCACTTCTAAATAAATGATCCTGGGATCTTACAGAGGAAGATCTATAAAATTAGGAAAATAAAGTTGGCCACTGGGATGTACAATCTCTCAGGTATGTCTATCAGTTTAGTATGGCCAAAAGAAGAGATTTATCAGCAAGCCATTCCAGAATCACACGACCTGCACATGCAAAAATATTTACAGAAGCCCTTTTTGTCGTGTAAATTGAGGAGATGCCCATCCATTTAGAGAATGACTGAACAAGCTGTGGCATATGAATATGTAAATAATGTAAAAGGAAAAGAATGATGAGCAGGCAGATTTCAGAAAAATCTGTAAAAGATTTGTATGAACTGATGGCAATTGAAATGAGCAGAACCAGAAACAATATTGTACACAACATCAGCACCATTATGTGATGATCAACAACAAATGATTTAGTTCTTCTGAGGAGTACAATGATCCAAGACAAGTACAAAGGACTCACAAAGAAAAATGTGATCCACATCCACGTAAACAATGGATGAACATAGAACACAGATTAAGCAATTCTTACTTTATTCTTTTTGTGTTTTTTCTTTTGATCTGTTTTGTCTTTCAAAACTATGACTAATATGGAAATATGTTTTGTGTTAGCACATGTTCTACAGGGTAGCACATGTATAACATCAACCTGTGTACAATTTTCAGAAGAGGAGAGGGAAGGGAAAGAGCAAGAAAAAATATAACTCAAAATTTTGTAAAAATGAAAGCTTAAAAAATTGTGTGGAGATGTAATTGGGGAAAAATTAAACAGTATTAAAAACTTTTTACCTTCTTGACCAAAATCACACAGGTATCAAGTGTCTGGGAAGTGATGGAAACCAAAATCCTCTGACTCTTCAGCTAGTAATATTTCCACAATCTCAGACTCAACTTGTGTTTGATCAATTCTCTTTTTCCTATAAAGAGTCCTGACCCTAACAAACAAACAAATAGCAACAAGAAAAAAAGGACAGATTTGAACACTAGCAATGGATCCTTCTCTCTTGACGGTTTCATTTTACTTAACTTTGGGCATTCCCACTGTAGAGAAAGTGGAGCATTTGTTAACTCTGAGTAACTCTCTTAACCTCACCTCCCCAATTCTGGAAACACATGGAAAAAGAAGAGTTGCATCTGTTCCCTTTATTTCTCTACTCAGGTCCTCTTGGACAGTTTATGGGAGGAACATTGCTTTGTCCTGGGATGAGCAATAGATTTTGAATCAAAATGTCTGCGTCAAAATCTCAGGTATGTCATTTACCTATGTGGTGACAGACAAATTTTTTTCAGCTCTCTAAAATGCAGTTTTCTAATCTTTCAAACTAAAAGGGTGAACTGAATACTAAGAAACCCTCCATAACTCAGATTCTTGAAAACAACCAATTGGACTCACCTCCTTACTGTCAGATGAACTCATAGTATTCAGGCCCATTCCATTTATTGTTTAAGTTGCCTGTGCTTGAAATATCTTGCCATCTCTATGTTGCTAATGCATTTTCATTGAATCTTTCAGGATCTAACTCAGCATTTGCCTCATTCTTTTCAACCTTGCTTTACTTCTTTGATTTGCCTCTCACAGTTCAGATGTTACTGTTTGTAAGTTGCTGAGGTTTCTTGTTATTTATTTCCTGATGGACAGTAAACAGTTTTCTGCCAGGGAGAAGATCCATAGTGTCTTTTGTATTATACATAAAGTCGGATAACAGTAGAAACCTAGAAATGCTTTTTGAAGAAATGATTGAAAAATTCTTTTCACAGACTAGTGATAAAGTAAATATGTTAAGGTTTTAAGACCCATGAACCTTTTTATAGAAAACATATTTACCTAGAATAAATTCAGAAACAGACTACAATGACTACATCAGGAATATGTACTCATAGAAATATTACCCTATGGTATGTTTCAGCTTTGACAGTTAAAGAGAAGAGCTAGGTAAAAAATGGAAGGCCATTAATAAGGTGATATGGGAGATGAACTCCACAGTAAGGCAACAAGATCTTAAGTGACACTAGAATAAAAAAAGTATCATTTGAAAAGCAGAACAGCATGATTTTGTTTACATAAAAATATTTTTATGTAATATTTTAAGTGATATTGAGTTGCCTACAGTTTAAACAGTATATTTTGAAATTTTATCTCTGTGCTGCAGAATCAAGATATAATAGATTTAAAGTTGGAAGCAATTACAGAAATTATTAATTTTAACTATGTTATTTTACAGATAAAACACTAAGGCAGAGTGAGGCTAAATGACTTGTTCAGGGTAATCTACTAGCAAGTAAATGTCAGGAAAGATTTGACCTTAGATATCATGATTCCAAGGTCCTATCCAATATGCCATTGTGCTTCTCTCTCTCTCTCTCTCTCTCTCTCTCTCTCTCTCTCTCTCTCTCTCTCGCTCTCTCTCTCGCTCTCACTCTCACTCTCTCTCTCTCTAACATATACAGAGTTGTCTTTCTCTCCTTTCACTTTCATTCTAGTAACTTGTGGGAGGGAATAAGATATTAAAATAATAATTGGGAAAATAAAAAACACACCAATATATTTCTGATTTGGAAGAAGTGCAGTGATATAACTGAGAAAGAACAAACTTTGCAGCCAGGAATACACTGCTTCATCACTTGCATTTCACATTGACTTTGTTGTCTCCCTCTGGAGTTCTAGGCAACTTTATAATAATATCTTCATTGTAGGAGAGAGTTTTTTTCAACCAGGAGTTCCCTACATGAATGAAATCACAGCTAAATTTTCTTTCCCATATGTAGTACTCATAGTTTACAAAGTGTTATGCATATATTATCTTTTTGGATTCTGGCAGCAACCCCAGCAGGGAGATACTTCATGCACTATTTTCCCCATTTTACACATAAGAGAATAAGCTAAAGACCTAAGTGACACACTTGCCTATAAGCATATGGCTAATAAATATCAAAATTAGAGTTTAAATGCAGTCATTCCTGAATTCAACACCAACACACAATCTGCTTGTCAACATTAATTTCAAATGGGTAAATGGGTAAAAATATAAACAATGTATGTTTTTCACTCAAACCTTATATCCAGTCTGTCTAACAAAATCCTAAGCCAGAGTTTCTTAGAGAATACCTTAAGCAGAAAACAGCATGTCTTTGCCAACTGGAGGTATGTGAGAAATAAGAACAATGAAGAAAAATCCAAAAACATTAAAAAAAAAAAGACATGTAGGCACCTAGGCAATACAGTGGAAAGAGCACTGGGCTTGGAGTTCAGCCTCAGACACATTAAATGTTTAACCCTGTTTAAGTCACTTAATCCAATTGCCTCTATATATATATACATATATATATGTGTATATATAAATAAATAAAAAACGGAAAAAAATCTGTTGATAACATGACCAACATTACCTCTCAAAACACTGAAAAATCGTTATGAGGAGAGTGTGTATACAAAAAAATTGTGGTGACCTTGAGAAAGCTGGATCATCCTGATAGCATTTCTAAAAAAAACTGAAAGAAGTCAACAAAATGGATCATGACAAAGAAAGGATATATGATTTTCCTTAACTCAAGTTTACCTCTACGTTCATTTTGATCAACAAATCAGCTTACTCAGCAAGTCTGAATCTTCACAAAATCCCAGTTTACAAGCCCCAAATGATGGGTTCCACTTTCTTAGCCAGAAAGGACACAGTTAATTCATAGTGAAGAAATCTAGTAGAATTACATTGAAAGAAAAGTAAAAAAGATAAAATATTTCCATATAAAACTGACGTATATACTCATAAACGAGCGCATGCATTTCAGTTAGACAATGGAAACCTGGACAAACACACATGCCACATGCGTGTGTGTCTGTATATGTGTATAAAAATATATACACACACATATATATATATATACATACACATGTAAATATATACACACACATATATGTATACACACATACTTGCATATACACATGAGGGAAAAAATATGTTCAAAGAACCTATGTAAAGCGGAAATATGCCACTTCTATTGTACTGCAATCACTGCTTGTGACAATGTCATGATGGTTTTCAGTGTATGCCAGACTTATTTCCTGTGGGTGATGCTCCTTACTCATTTGGTCCCATGGCTGTTGCTGGTGACTATCAGGCACATCTAAAGTGGATATGAAATTATGGAATAACTCTTTTCTTTTTTTCTTCTGACTTCAGTTGCAGGGTCATCTCTTCTTCATATATTGTTGCATTCCTCTTTTACCTTAAAGTCTATACTGCTTTTGATGAAATTCAAAACTTCATAACTAATCATGGGAATGAAGTAAAAGGTAGTATTTTTGACATTTTTCTACTCTATTTCCTGATATTGACTTGACCGGAATGGAAATTTTCTTTAAAGAAAATTATCCTTGTCTCAGACACAAAGCTCCTTAGAACAAAGAGTTTCCCCAACTAGAGACACAAATATGCTTGTCTTTAGTTCTATTACCTGATCATCAAAAAGTAAGCTTCATGAGAGGGGCACTCTCCAAACTTTAGTGAGGTTTCTTAGTCTCCTTATGGCCATTATATATTTAAATGCTACATTTCCTAATAATTCTTAAGGGCTTTCAGGAGCATCGAGTTTCTCTTTTGCAAAATTGTTGTGCTGTCCCATATAGATAGGTGGTAGGGTTAAATGACATAAATAAAAAGAAAAAAATAAGTAAAATATTTTACAAGGAAGCAAAATCAAGTCTTTATCAAAATTTATTAAAATGATAGTCCTAGTCTATGATTTGTGCATGTGGTTAGGTAAGAGCTTCAATCCTGGAACAAACCTATCCAACATATATAAATGGGACCATCATAAAAACTATTCCATCCATATGGACATCAAGTGTATTCCTAACAAGGCATTGATTTTTTTTTCAATTTATTGTTTAGTTTTTAAAATTATTGATTTTTTTTAATTTTGAGCTCCAAAATTTCATTCCTTCAGTTCCTCTTCCACTTATTAAGAGGGTAAACAATATGATATCAACACATGTAAAATAACATAAAACTTATGTCTTACATTAGTGATGTCACAAAAAGTAGAAAAAATTAGATAAAAAATGTATTTCAATTTGCAGTGAGCTTTCAGTAGTTCTCTTTCTAATCCTGATTCCTTCAGAATTGTCTTGGATTACTGTATTGATAAGAAAAAGCTTTTTTTTTCAAATTTCAAGTTTTTCACATTTATGTTACTTTTTTCTGTCACTTTCTGCTGTGATGTGCTGATGAAATGAGCTTCACACTACATAAATTCATATAAGTCTTCCTGCATTTTTATGAAATGCTCATAATTTCTTATAGTAACAATTTTTTCAGCTATTTCAAATTGATAGGATTCACCTCAATTTCAAATTGTTTGTCACCACAAAAAGAATCAGGATAAATGTTTTTGTACAGATAGATCATTTTCCTTTTTTTTTTGTTTGTTCTCCTTAAGATACAAATCCAGGACTTAGTATTACTCAGTCAAAGGGTGGGCACAATTTTATACTCCTGTAGGTACATATTCAAATTATTCTCCAGAAGGATTGGACCAGTTCACAATTTTCCAAAGAGTCCATTAATATCCCATGCCTTTTTTTCCAAAGTCGACTTTAGAATTTTCCTTTTCTCTCATGCTATCCAAACTGATAGGTGTGGGGTGGTACCTCAGAGTTATTTTAATTTACATTCCCTCAATCAATACTTATAGAAGCTATTTATATTTAGAGCATATTTTCATATGATGATAGATAGCTGTGATATCTTCTGAAAAGTGCCTGTTCATATTCTTGAGTATTTGTCAATTGATGAATTGTCATATTTGCATGAATTTGACTCAGTTGCCTTTACATTGGGGAAAATAAGGCCTTTATCAGAATAATTTTTTATTATTCTTGAAATTAACATAATTACAAAATGTGTTTTAAACATATAAAGTCAGATCTAAGCAAATACAAGAATCTGAATTGCTCATAAGTAGGCCAAGCCAATATAACAACAATACAACCTAGCTTTATGTATTGATTCAGTGTCATACCAATCAAATCACCAAAAATTATTTTAGGCTGCCTAGAAAAAAAAATCACCAAAAACCATCTGGAAGAACAAAATATCCAAAAATATCAAGGGTATTAATGAAAAAAATGTGAAGGAAAGAGGCCTAGCTATACCAGATTTCAAATGGTACTATAAAGTGATAATCCTCAAAACAATCCAAATTAGCTTAAAAAACAAAGTGAGTTCCACTTCAGACAAGTGGAATAGATTTCATATATAGTACATGGTAGTAAATGACCATAATAGCCTAATGTTTGATAAACCTGAGAACCCAAGTTTGTGGGACAAGACCTCACTATCTGACAAAATCTGCTGGAAAAATTAAAAAAAAACATTATGGCAGAAAGCAGGTACAGACCCACATACTACACCATATGAAAGGTAAGACCAAAATGGGTACATTATTTTAGCATAAAGGTTGATACCATAAGCAAATTATTAGAGGATAGAATAATTGCCTGTCAAATTTGTGAATTAGGGAAGAATTCATGACAAAACGTAATAGAGAGCACAAAAATTTAAAATGTTTTTTTTCTATATAATTAAAAAATATTTTGCACAAACAAAACCAGTGAAACCAAGAAGAAAATTAGAAGGAAAGAAACCTGGGGAGGGGGAAGTTTGACAGCAAGAAATTCTAGTGATATAGAGAACTCTATCTATATAGAGAACTCAGTCAAATTTATAAAAATTCAAGAAACTCCCCAACTGATAAATGTTTAAAGGAAACAAACAGGTAATTTTCAGATGATGAAATCAAAGCTATATATAGTTGTAGGGGAAAAATTCTAAATCACTGTGGATTAGAGAAATAAAAAAAATAACTGTGAGGTACTACCTCATACCTATCAGATTGGCTATTGTGATAGAAAAGGAAAGTAACAAGTGTTGGAGCGTTATTAATGGAGTTATAAACTGATCCAAACATTCTGGAGAGGAATCTGAAATCATGCTCCCACAAAAATAAAACTGTGAATACCCTTTGACCCAACAACATGACTGCTTCCTCTGTATTCTAAAGAGATAAAAAAGGAGGGAAGGACCTGTTTGTACAAAAATGTTTAGAGCATGTTTTTTTTGTAGTGGCTAAGATCTGGAAAAATCTAGGGGATGCCCATCATTTTTGGAATAGCTGAACATGTTGTATGTGTTATTGGTTACTACTGTGCAATAAAAAATGATCAATAGAATAATTTCAGAAAAAAAACATGAAAGACCTTCATGAACAAGTAAGCAGAAACAAGAGAACATTATACACAGTTAACAGTAATGTATGATGATTAACTGTGAATTACTTGGCTATTCTCAGCAATACAATGATACAAGACAACTTCAAAGACTTATGTTAAAAAATGTTTTCCACATCCTGAGGAATAACTGATGGAATTTGAATGCAGATCAAAATACAGCATCTTTCATTTTTTAAAATTTTTGTGTTTTTTCAGTTCTGTTTTCTTTCACAACATGACTAATATGTAAAACAATGGTTGCACATGTGTAACAAATACGAAATTGCTTACTGTCTCAAGGACAAGTATGGGAGGGAGGAAAGAAGAGAATTTGGGGCTTGAAATTGAAAAAAAACAATTAATATATTTTTGCGTGTAATTAGGAAAGTATATATTTCAAAAATATTACTTCATTGTGGTATTTTAAGCAAAAATGTAGTTTCTATCATTATCTCTTTTAAGTAGGTGTGACTTTGCTTTTGCTTTGTCTGACATTCTGATTACCATCTCTGCCTTCTTTTTTATTTCAACTGAAGCGTAATAAATTCTTTTCCAACCCCTTATTTTCACTCTGTTTGTTTCTTGTATCAAATGTATCTTACAAGCATTATGTTGTTGGATTCTGCTTTCTAATCCATTTTGCTACCTATTTCTCTTTCATGACTGAGTTCAACTCATTCACATCCAAAGTTATGACTGCTAATGGTGAATTTCCCTCCATCCTGGTTTCTTCTTTTTGCCTTCTTTCTCTTTTTTGCCTTATCCCTGCTCAGAAGTCTTTTTTTAATTTTTTTTTTTGTTTCTTACCACTGACTACCTTAATCTGCTCTCCATTTCATCACAAAAAATTTCTCTTAACCCTTTACTCTCCTACTTCCCTCTTGGGCATGTTAGATTCTTATATCCCCGCTGAGACCGTGTGTGTGTATGTGAGTATGTGTGTCTGTGTAGTCTTCCCTCTTTGATCTAATTTTTACAAAAGTGACAATCCAGTGTTACTTGACATTAAAAAACATTTTCCCCTCCACTATAAAAGCTCTTTTTCACACATCCTATTAAGAGAGATAACTTTCTACCTCTCCATTCCTTCATTACCAGTGATTCCCTCTTTCTCACCCCTTCTTTGTATTTGATACTATCACAACATAATTTCCTCACACCTGTGCCTTTTGTCTGTATAGTCTCCCAACTACCCTAATGATAGTAGAAATGTTAGGAGATATGTATATCCTGCAACAAAATAGCAATTTTAAAAAGTTAATCTTAATGAGTTCTTTTTGATTACTTTTTTATGTTTATCTTTTTATCTCTCCTGTGAGTGGTGTTTACATATCAAACTTTCTATTAAGCTCCAGTCATTTCTTTTTTGTTTTTGACAGTCTGTCAGGTTTTATTATATAAGCCAAATAGAAGGGTACTATATACAGAGGAGACAGGGGAAGATCATTTCTTAGTCTCCTCCTCCTTGGATGAAGACTTGATGCTCTCTTTCTTTGTAGCCTGCAAACACTCTTACTGATGCTTTTGTGCTTCCTTAGTCTTGGATCAGCTTCAGGCTGGTCAGCCAAGAACTTCTTCCATCCCTTGTCTGCCTTCAGTTTATGAATGTGCTCCATGAGGACATTTCCTTTCATTTTAAATTACAGGCGGTGATACATGTGACAGTCTCTCTTTTTGGATTAAGATGCCTTGGGAGGAGAAGGATCAGAATTCCCATTCACCTCATCCAGTTCACATTTTCAATCATATGAGCATTGGCAGTACCCTTTTTCTTACCAATACTCATATGGCTGTCCTTCCATCCAGCATCTGGCAGGAGAGTGCACAGTGTCTGGCATCTGGATGATAAGACTTTCTTTAATCGGATCCCAGATCTACTGATGGGAATTGACGTTGGCAATGTCATTGGTTTCACTGGGGTCAAGCCATACCTTCTTCTTCCCACATGGAAAGACATTAGATGTAAGCCTTTTCTGAAGACTGAATATTCTCATGGCTGCAACCACAGCTCAGAAAAAGAAAAGAGCACTCAAGTCATTTCTTTAGAATGTTTGAAAACTCTTAATTTCTTCAAAGTTCCTTTATTCCCTCCAAAACATTATACTCAGTTTTGTTGAGTACAGTATTCTTGGTTGTAATCCTAGAACGTCTACCTTCTTGAATATCATATCTTAACGCCTCTGCTCCTTGAAAGTGGACATTCACTGTGGCTCCAAAATATTTGAATTTTTCGATTCTGGATACTTGTGACATTTTTTTCACTACCAAGGAACTCTACAATTTGGCTATCATATTGCTGGAAGTTTTCATTTCACAATCTCTTTTGGAAGTGTTTGGTGGATTCCTTCAATTTCTACTTGACCCTCTCGATATGATATGTTGGGACAACTTTCCTTAATAATTTCTTGAAATATGACATCCATCCTCTTTTTTTTGATAATGACATTCAGTTAATCCAATTGTTCTTATTTTTTTAAATTTGTTTTCATGTTGTCTTATGTTTCCATGAGATAGTTTACATTTTCTTATTTTTTTATTCTTCCTTTCATTTTGCTTCATTTTTTACTCGATTTCTCAAGGAGTTATTAGCTTCCACTTGCCCAATTTTAATATCTAAGGAATTATTTTCTTCATTGAACTTTGTGTCTCTTTTTCCATTTTGTCATTTCTATAGGGAATTTGTATCCTTTTTTTTTACCGTTTGGCCATTTTAATGGTATTGTTATCTGCAATATTTTTTGTGGTTCTTTTACGAAATTGTTAATTTTTTCATAATATTCTTACTTCACTCTTATTCTTTTCCCACTTTTCCTTCTGCAACTCTTATTTATTTCTTTATCTCTTCTAGGAAATTTTGGTTGGCTTGTGTCCAATTTGATTTTTCTCTGACACTCTCTCATAACAATTTTCATACTGTCTTCGGAGTTTGTGGCTTGGTCTTTCCTGTCTCGATGGGATCTTTATTGTCAGGTTCTTTTGAAGCTGTTTCCTTTTTTTTTTCCCCAGAGCATCCTTAGTTTTGAATTTATGTTAAAGTTAGGCTCTGCACACCCAAGGATAACTGTCCCAAGCTTTAACCTTTTTCATATGCTGCTCTTTTCAGAACTAGTTCAGAGGTCTGTATGCTTTTCAGATTGTGTGATCTAGTAAGAGGTATGGTCACTGCTCTTTTGATTTGTGCTGTGAGTTTGTGCGTAGGGAGAGCCCCTGATTCCCTGCAACCATAAGAAGTAGGGCCCCTTTCTGCCATGTAACTACAACCAAAACCCTTGATGTCCTTTGAGTGCTCCTCTCCTGGAACTGTGACTTCATATTTAATATAAGCGATATAGTTGCCAAATGGCAACCACTGGGCTTAACATCTGCTCAGAATACCTGTAATAGGATACTGACCAATTTTTCTACCCTCATACAGTCTCTGGGGCTGAATGCCTGTCAAATTACTGCTGGTGCTAGTGATGTCACTATCTCCTCTAATGGAGGAGGCTACCATTGCTTCCATGTTCACTCCCAACTGTCCTCCAGGTATCATAGACCTTTTCTTTCTATACCCTTAAGTTTTCACACAGGCTGAAAAAATGTCTTGGCCTCAATTTTTGTTGGTGATCCTTCTCCAGAATTCAATCTGAGGCTTTATTTTAAAGTTGTTTAAAGAGGAAATTTGGGAGATTTCAGCTGTGCTGTTACCTCTACTCCACCATCTTAACTCTGTCTTCTATAAAATGTGCGGGTAGATGCTTTCACATCTAGATTGATATTCTCTCTACTATGGTCTTTAAATGAAGTATCATGAATCATCATTCTGCACGATATCTTCTTTGTCTTGGATATCCAGTTACCTCTGGATAGGTCAAAGTATAAGTCTAGACAGTACACACATCTGCAATCATTGTCCCAGCTTTGTCATTTGAACTTTAGAAATGATTCCCATATATGTCCCTTTCTTTCCATTCAGAATCCTAATTCAATTCTCTTCATCTCCTGCCATGACTATTATAACAGCCAACTTATCACTCTTTATGTCAAAAGTTTTGATCCATTCTACAAATAGGTGATAATGATACTTTGATACTTTCCTCAAATGCAGGTATGATAAGGTCACTTGTCAATTCAGTGAAAGGTAGGAGCTACTTAAAATCTCCAAATCAAAAGTTAACTCATTTCTTTGTTTAAAGCTCTTCACTATTTGGCCTTATTATATGATATTCTTCATACATAAAATTGGTAAGAAAAATAGGTCATATTTTTCCTTGCATGGTACCCTCTAACTTCCACTTTTGTTCCTTTCCTGTGGCTGTTCTCCCTATTTGAAATGCATTTACACTATCTTTGTCACCGAGTCTAAAAACTTTTATATTTCCTTCATTTCAAGCAACATTTTTTCGAATCTCCCATATTTACCCAGTTGCAAGTGGGAAAACAGCAAGCTGGAAATTCAGCCACTCAAAGCCTCATCTCAATACTAATTGACACTGTAGTTTTAATCTGCTGTTTTTATGACTTCTTACAGTTTTCTTCTCCTCAGGCAACCTGGTGGTCCTTTGACCTGGAAGCTCACCATATTATTGTCAGACTTAAGGAAGGTACTGAATTTATTCAATCTTCAATGGAGATCATAACTAAAATTATACATAGAACTAAAGTGATCCAGCAGCCGCAGTTTTCCCTTCAGCAAGGAATGTAGGAATGTAGCCCCATATAAGGTCAAAAGTGCTTCTTACATGAAGTCTTTCCCAATCCCCCAAATTACATCTATTTTACTTGTACTTTGATATGTTAATTAAGTTAATGAGAACTAAAGATCTTCCCCACCCATTAGGGGGTCTGCACATTAAGGGAAGCTTGATAAGGGGAGATTGGTTTTGTAAGATGGCATGGGCCTTTTGTAATACCTTCTGGCTCTGAAAAGTGTATATATACTGTGAGGTGGTTTTGTTTTGAGGCTTACTCATGCGAAGTATTTATTTGAACAGATGAGACTCTGGGCATCCACTAAGGAACCCCTCACCTTTGAAGACCCAAATGTTGGTGTAACTGTATATATATCACCAGACAGTTGGATCTGTCTGTTGATCTGTGATGTATGTATTGCTATGGTCAGATATTTGGAAGCCTTGTCTGTTGTTTTTTTTTGTTTGTAATTTCTACTTGCAATTTCTGTTTGTATTTTCCCTGCCTTTCTTCTGGGGTACAGGGGACCTTATTCTAAGCTTCTTGCATTTGAGGACAATGGTCAAATCACTGTCTATCTGCACCTGGGCCTCTAGGGTAGCCCAACTTAGTTATACCTGTCATTCTCTGCTTCTGGAATTAGCTGTGTTGGAACTGGAGACTTCAGAGATGTCTTGCTGTTCCACTGACCTGCTGAGACAGAATCTTGGGACTTCAATTGCTAATCAGGGCCATGACTAAGAACCTCCCACAGTCGTGCATGGATCCCATATGTGGTGGGCTGCATTCCCTTTTTACACAAGTGAGACAAATCTTTCCTGGAATCCTTCTAGGTTATTTTGCCAATGGAAATTATTTCACTCTAACTTTTTGTGGGTTCTGTCACACCAGGATTCTCTTAGAGTCTTGATTTAATGTTGTTTTGGAGAGAAGCCTTTGTAAAGCTCAAGAAATGTCCTGGTTTCTCTCGTTCATTTTGACCTGCATTAATTCTTTATGTTAAATATCTTCTCATTCGTGGAATTCTAAAACTTCTTGACCTGGAGCTCAAAAGAAAGGGCATTTCACCTTTTGTTATTTGACCCTACCTATTCCTGATGAATTTTCTTGTTTTGCTTTATCTCATCACCTTGTATGGAAGTTGGAATTGCAGATTTTGTTTCCTTTCTCCACTTCCTTTGCTCTCATTTCATCTTCTGGGGTTCCTCGGCTATAAATTAAGTACTTCAAAGACAGAGCATATATCATTTTTATTACTGCATCTCAAGAGTCTTTCACATGGCACTTCTCTAATAAATGATTTATCGATTGCAGGTTGAATGGATTCAATAAGCACATTGGTATTTATTAAGTGCCTCCTGTATAACAGAGACAAATTTCAAGTGACTGTTTTTTAATTATTTTTCTTTTATTATTTGTTTTGTTTTTTCATATAGTTTTCTTTTTATTAATTAATTTATTTTAAATTTGTATTTATAATATAATCAAAATTTAATTAATTGATTGATTGTTAATTAACTAATTTATTCATTTCAAAATTCATTACCAAAGATTTTGACTTCCAAATTTTCTCCCTATATCTCCCTTCCCCCAAGACAACCTGCATTCTGATTACCTCTTCCACCAGTCTGTCTCCCTTTCTATCAGACCCATCCCTTCCCTCATCCCCATCTTCTCTTTTTTCTTGTAGGGCAACACAGATTTCTATACCCCATAACCTGTATTTCTTACTTCTCATTTGCATGCAAAAACAATTCTCAACATTAGTTCCTAAAACTTTGAGTTTAAATTTCTCTCCCTTTCTCCCTTTACATATATCCCCACTGAGAAGGCAAGCTATTCAACACAATCTACATACAAATGTAGTTACGCAAAAGATTTCCACTATAGCTATGTTGTAAAACACTATATTTCCCTCCACCCTGTCCCGACCTTCCCTTATTCTGTTCTCTCTTTTGACTTTCTCCCTCCCCAAAAGTGTTTACTTCTAATTATTCCCTCCTCCCATTTGCATTCCCTTCTATCATACCCTTAAAAGGTACTTATCTCCTTCTCCCCTATTTTCCTGTGTTGTAAAGTAGATTTCATACCAAATTGAGTACGCATCTTATTTCCTCCTTAGGCCAAATATGATGAGAATAAATTTTACATTTTCCCTCTCACCTCTGTCCTGTTCCCCTCCATTGAAAAGGCTTATTCTTGCCTGTTTTATGAGAGATAATTTGACCCATTCCATGTCTCCCTTTCTCTTCCCAACATATTCTTCTCACACTTTAATTGTATTTTTTAGATATCATTCCATCCTATTCAACTCACCCTGTCCCCTCTGCCTATACATATGTATAATAATACCTCCAACTACCCAAATACTAAAAAGAGTTTTTTTTTTAATATAAATTTATTTATTTAACTTTTTACATTCATTTTCACAAGATTTTGGGATCCAAAATTTTCTCCCCATTTGGCCCTCGACGTCTCCAATATACTGAGCATTCTAATTGCCCCTATCACTAATCTGCCCTCTCTTCTTTCTTCCCTCCCTTCCATTACCCCATCTTCTCTTTTGTCTTGTAGGGCCAGATAACTTTCTATTCCCCATTACCTGTATTTCTTATTGCCTAGTAGAAAGAACAGTACTCGACAGTTGTTCCTAAAACTTTGAGTTCCAACTTCTCCCCATCCCTCCCTCCCCACCCATTCCCTTTGGGAAGGCAAGCAATTCATTATAGGCCACATCTTTATAGTCTTGCAAGTGACTTCCATAATAGTCGTGTTGTGTAAGACTAACTATATTTCCCTCCATCCTATCCTGCCCCTCATTGTTGCTATTCTCTCTTTTGATCCTGTTCCTCCCCAAGAGTGCTGACTTCAAATTGCTCCCTCCTCCCATTGCCCTCCCTTCCATCACAACCCCCACCCTGCTTATCTCATTCTCCCCCACTTTCCTGTATTGTATGACAGCTTTTCATACCAAAATGAGTGTGCATTTTATTCCTTCCTTTAGTCGAATGGATGAGAGTAAGCCTCATATTTTTTTTCTCAGCTCTCCTCTTTTTCCCTCCACTAAGTCTCCTGCTTGACTCTTCTATGAGACATAATTTACCCAATTCCCTCTCTCCTCCCACTACATTTCTCTCTCTCAGTTTACCTTGATTTCTTTTAAGATATGATCCCATCCTATTCAATTCACTCTGTGTTCTCTGTCTCCATGTGTGCGTGCGCACGCATGTACATGTGTGTGCGTGTATGTGTGTGTGTATGTGTGTGTGTAATCCCACCAATTTCCCAGATACTGAAAAATTTCAGGAATTACAAATATTGTCTTTCCATATAGGAATGTAAACAGTTCAATATTGGTAAGTCCCTTGTGACTTCTCCTTGCTGTTTACTTTTTCATGCTTCTTCTCATTCTTGTGTTTGAAAGTCAAATTTTCTTTTCAGCTCTGGTCTTTTCATCAAGAAAGCTTGAAAGTCCTCTATTTCATTGAAACACCATATTTTCCCCTGAAGTATT
>CM053774.1:80249719-80272506 GCA_028658325.1 Potorous gilbertii
CTCTGCAACGGAAATCTCCTTCACTGTGTTGCTGCGCGGCTTCCACTGTTCCAGACTTTATCAGGAGTTCTTTTTACAGGAAATCTATGGGCTGTGGGTTCGGACCTAGCATAGGTGAGTCTTTCTACTCCGCCATCTTGGCTCCGCCCCCCTCTCAGTATACTTTTAAATGTAATATAATTTAAAATGATATCCTCAATAACCATTTAACAACGTTCAGTGAAACTGGTTTCCAGCATTGCTTATGTAATATACAATTGTATAACCATAAATTAGTTTTATAAGTATGCAGATATAATTTATTATATAAAATACATGAGAATATTTTGCATAACTGTTTTGAATTACTTGCACAATATTGAGATTATTGATATTCGCATTTTGATTCTTTATTATATTAATATTTTCTGTTTTGTTTTGTTTTTGTTTTTAGTATGTAATTATGGAGTTTTCTACTAGGGTTAGAGGTTTTTCAGTAGGAATTAATGATCCAACTGTAACATAAAGATATGCTTTTTTAAATCTGTTATCACCAACACTTACTGTGTGTGATGTGGCTACAAAATAAATGACAAACTCTAGGATAATAAAGAGCTGAAATAGAACTCAAAAAGCACCTCAATCAACCTATGATGCTCACTATCGTACAAGTAATATGAGATGTGGGATTTGAACCTTAGCTGTGTGATCACACAACTTATACTCTTTCAACTGTAACATAGAAATTTCATAAAAAATAGTATATCTCGTTGTTCATGTGACTTCTCTCACAAAGACAAAAATAACCATCTTATCAAACACTTTCTTACTCTTTTTAAAATAAATTTATCAAGATTCCAGTGGAGGAAAGAATTTCCTGCACTAACAATAATATAAATTAATACATAAGCCAAATGATACAAATAATGACATTTGTAACCTTTCCACTTAGTCATTAGTTTTCAGGAATTTGACAAATACTTTCAGCACCACTATAATTTCAGTTCCAATAAGTGATATTGACTATAATCAGAACTTTGATTAACAAATTAGAGGATCTGAAGAACCTCACTATAGTGAAACCCTCTACTTTAATTTAATTTTGAATCCTGTTAGCATTTAAAGTCAAAATTTTACCCTCCCATACCTTTCTACCGAGATATGAAGTTGTTCTTCTTCATGTGGTCCAGACAATCTGGCATTCATATATTTCATCAAATATGACTTTCCTATTCCTTTCTCTTTCCCTGTCTGTTAGCTTCCCCCTCCCCAATGTCACTTGAATTCACTCTTCATCTTAAGCTCTTAGAATCCAGAGTTCTTTCAAGTGTACTTTCAAGTGATACATTCCACAAGAAATATTTTCTGATCCCCTGGAAGCATGTACCTTTCCACAAAAATTATACTCTCTCTAATATCTTGTATATACTCACATATTCATCTCTTCAATCTAGACTGTGAGTTACTCAAGGAAAAGGTCTGTTTAATTTATTTTTTGTAATCACAGACTCTAACACAATGCCTTTTACATAGTAAGCATTTAATAAATTCTTGTTTGTTGATTCATATATGTGTATGTGTGTGTCTGTGTATGCACATGCATATATTTTATACCTTGCATTTTATTATTAATTAGATCATAAACAAAGTTTTGTCTGTTGTTATGTATTGAAAATAATTTTTTATAATTCTGACATCCATGGGAAATTTTATGTTGGAAGATAAACTTTAAAGAGATAGTTTGATATGACTAATCACATGACTTTGTTTTACCTTTTTTTAAAAATAATAAATAGGAAGCAATTACAAGAGGTCTTACATGTTCTACATTGCCTGTTCTTTGTATCTAATATCACCCCAAAACATGCTTGAGCATCAGGCATTGTGCTAGGCACAGGGGGTACAATTAATACAAAGAAAAACAGCCCTTGGCATCAAGAAGCTATGAAATCCAAAGGGTAAGTCAACACATACATGATGTGATGGTAAAGATGTGGTTTCCTTTGAAATAATGTTTTAGAGCACTACCTTTCTTCTAATAGTCTCATCAAGAATAGATGCAAAATAAATGTAATTATTTAAATATTTTATACAGTTGAGAAAATGCATATATGGATTGATAATGACATTTTCTCTTCTTTTGGCAACCATAAATAGATCTAATTTTCTTTTCTTTTTTTTACCTTAGTCTAACTTTTATTTGAGTTACAATTTGGAAATTATATCACATGATGGTAAAGTTTATTTGTTTGTTTTAAATAGAATGTCTTGTAAATCTTTTCATATTTCATTTGTTTATTTACCTCTCTGTAGTTTGATCATTAGTTTGTGATGATTTTGTTTAGTTGGGTATTTAACTATTCTTTTATAAATCTTTTATTTCAATTCATTACTCAATATTTTATGAGGTAATAAAACTCACAGTTTCCCCTTATCTTTCTCCATAGTATTTTATTCAATGACATTCTAAAATGGTGTTGCTCATGGCTTCCATATATTGTCTTTTGCTAGTAAATCAAATATTTGCTAAAGTCATCTTTGATCATCTCTTCTCCTTTTTTTGGCAATTCATATATAGTACAGCAGTTAAAATTCATATGAATATATTACATGGCATATATGCAATGTAATTTCCTCTGCCATTTCCATTTTTGTCATTTTTTAAAATTAGAACAGTTTGTGGATATTTTAAATCTCACACCATATCTTTTTTCTTTTCATTTTTATTCCTCTAAATTTGAATTATGATTTTTATATATCCAATTGATCCTAAGTGATTTAGTTAGGGTCACATAGGTAATTAGTGTCTGAAGTTGGATTGGAACTAAGATTCATCTGCCTCCAGGGTAGGTGCTCTATCTATTGCACCACAAAGCTGCTCTGAATTATGATCTTGGATTAAAAATAAACCATCTAACTCCAAAAGAACTCTTTTTTCCTGTCTCCCAATGTCCTCATCTCCATTTTTAAAGCTACCTGAAAGATATCTTGGATATCCAGGTGGCAGGCCACCACTAAGAACACTCTCTCCTCTTCTTTTCACTGTTGAATCTTCCAGTTTCAGTCTGCTCAGAAGTTCCCCACCACTCTTGAATGCTCATACAATATAGATAAATAGAATTATCCAATTTTATTCCATTCTTGTCAAATTTGAGAGCATCAGCCTTACCATCTGAACTTCCCCTGCATCCTTAAGTCATTCAGGCACACCATCCAAACTGCCACTACACCTTAACGAGGCACTCACCGCTGATTTATTTATGCAGCTTAATGAACCATGGGTCCTGTCATATGAACATATCTGCATGCTTAGACCTTAAGATCTTGTCAGGTGGTAAAATATTTGATGCAATCAATATAATGTTAGAAATATTATGTTGCTAATTATGTATCATAATATATTTAGTTATATGATTCATTGAAGCATTTGCTATGTATGTATATACATGTATGCAGACATATCTGTGTATGCATGTGTTTTTTTTTCTCAGAGAGGAAACTTCTTGAGAGTAGGACTTATCTCACCTTTCAAGTTTGTATCTCTAGCATTTAGCATACTGCTTGAAACATAGTTGAATCTAATAAATTCTTCTTAAAATTAATTAATTTATTCAAAGAGTGGAGGACTAATGACATGATGAAAAATAGCTTATTTAGGAATGATTCACACAATAATAGTATGCTATTTACTGTCTGTTAGAATTCATATTATTTTCAGCATCAACTCTTACTTGTTTGTCTCTTTATCTATTATCTTCTTTATCTTTTTTTATCTGAAGAAAGGGTCCATAATGTACAAGTTTATGTAAGTCAACAAGTTTTTGGACTCCCTTATTTCTTATAACTGAACTATATTTTCCAATATATTTTTCATCATACATACTTATTCCCACCTTTGAATTGAAATCGCTGAGAATCAAAGTATATGTTGAGCAAATTTTGTGGGTCATAATATGTTCTTTATAGAATTTCTTAAAATTTTTTATCTCCACAATAGATGTTGATGTATAAGCTTTAATTTTTGGTTATGCTGATTTTATTTTATTTTAGAAAATGCTAATTATGAACACTAAGATGTGAAATTGCCAAATTTTCCTTGAAATAATATTTCTTGTCACCCTTAAATTCAGAGCTGAACTTAAATTCAGTTATCCTGGCTACATATACATTGTAACACATCTGTGGACCAAGAATGTATGTCACTTACTTTTCTGACATGAAGTACCCTGGGGTTCTCCCATATATATAAAGAGGCTAAAAATGCCTAGAACTGGAAGTTCTAGTGATTAGCTCAGAAACATCACTTTTGACCCTGATCATTCTGAGGAATAATTTATTGAGTGACTACAAAAGCTTATATCATTGGGATGTCAATAATCTCACATTAGGAAATCATCCTTAACTATTTATTTTGCATTGGCTTAATTATTTTCCTTTGTCTACCTAGCATTTCAGGGTATCCATGATTGAAATAAATGTCTTAGAGTTAATGATAGGGGGGACTTTCATATAATTGACAGTACCCACTTTAGTGATTTTAGGCATCTGAGTAGAGTTTCCTTGATCACATAGACTTCTTAACCCAACTGCACTTCAGATTCCTTCCTCTGAGCAATATCTCCTTTGAACAAAGAAGTTTTGCAGATCAGTTAAGGCACAGTCTTAATTACTGAACTTTTACATTCAATGCTATTTTAATTTGCTGCTCCAAATAGAGTACAACTTCTTGACTGCATTCACAGAGCAAACCAAAGTGAAATATAGCAATTATTCAGTTAAGCTGTATTCGATATTTGTACTTGCATCTCCTGCATATTGAGTAAAAATTGGAAATGAGTATTATTCATTATGATTAGACTCTTTGGAAAGAAGAATAGTCAAACTTTAGAGTTAATATGTATTCTGTTAGAATTCTCATGATGTCAAGAAAACGTGACAAAGATTCACAGAACATTATGGCACATTTATGTGAGGACATGGCCAATGTCAAGCCAGTTACAGTCCGTGTCATTGGAGAAAATACCTGAATAGATGAACTCACAGATCCATTTCTTGCATAGTTAGCTCACTTTGCACATAAAATAAATCACATATAATAACAAAAACAGCATCATAGTCTCTGACACAAATTGACTGTATTCATGAGCAAATCACTTTACATCTCAGTGCTGTAGAATAGTGCCTGAAAAAGTAAGTTGAAAAAAAAAGTGTAAATGGATTTGTAGATGGAACTTCCTATCCAAATGTAGTCATAACTTTAGTTTCTATCCCTAATTCACATTAATTAATATTTCATTTAGAAAATAATTATTTAACAATATAATACATTTAAGCAAACAATTACTGATTGAATGAATAAATGGATATGATTGAATAAGTATTCTGAGACCTTTTCTGATCTTCTTAGCTTTTTCACAGTAAGCAAGCCCTTATTTGCTTGTTTTTCAAGTGTAAAATTCAAGGCTTTTCCTATTTTATCTAGTGAACTTAGTTTCAATGAAAATTCTATCACAGTCATAAGACCTAACCCACAGAGACTGCTGAGGCTAGAGATTGAATATTATTTCACACAGATAACAAACATACATGCATTTCTACCTGTCATGCTTTGGAGCAGTTTTCTAATTTAACACTTCAGAAAATGCATTGGATACTCAGTCCAGCATCTTGCTCTGACAGTTTCAGAAAATACTTGCTCATAGAGAAAGTACAAAATTGTATGAAATTGCACAAGTTACCTGTCAAGTTCATGATTTTAAAATTATTTTAAAACAACATACACTGTTTTTTTTTAAAGTTGTCCTTCTAATTCGATGAACATGACATTATTTTATATAGTGAGACAATGTTTTATGGTAAAATGACAAATGTAAGAGTTTTGATATATTGAAAATAATATAAAAGATATTTTCTCCTACTTTCTCTCCACAATTCTGTTAATTTTGTACCTCAGATTCAGATTTTTATCAATGAGTGGAAGCAACAGGAGAAACTTTGTAGGAATTTATTTCAAGGATCTAGATTTTCCTTAGGGAATTAATCAGTTAATTAAGACAACTTTATAAAGATCTTTATAGGTTCTAGATACTGTCCAAGGTGATAAAGATACAGGAACAAAAATGAAACAGTTGTTGGTCAAAAAATATTCTTCTTATTAGTAAGATACTTCATAAAAATATAATTATATAGAGAATAAATGCAAATAAAATGTTTCTTTAACCCCCATCACAATATATCACAAATATAATGAGTATGCACAAACACATATATGTGTACATATATGTTTATACATATAATCAGCAATGACATATTCTGAATTATTATAGTGTCTTATACAGTGCTATATATACACACATAGAGGAATGTTTGTATATGTATATGTGGTGATATACGGTTGAAGGAGGATTTGATTTGTGTTTATTTTCCATATAAATATGTATTTTACATGTACTTTTATCCTGGTCGATATATCTCACTATTGAGTCAGTACTTAGACATAGTGGTTTGGGGGTAGTGATGATATATATATATGTATATATATATATATATATATATATATATATATATATAGATATAGATATATACATATATAGATATAGATATAGATATATATAGATATAGATATAGATATATACAGAGAGAGAGAGAGAGAGAGTTGTCAGGCTTATACTCAAAAGCTCTTTAATTTCATAGGATTAGTCATGATGTACACTCTTCTGGTTAAAACATCTAAAACTCAAGATATTCTTCAAAATAAGGTTTTGGAGTATAATTTTAAATGAATGCTCATATTTATTTGCAATGTATATATAATCTGTGTATCTTATGTACCCATACATACAATTTTATATATACACACATATGTTCATGCACATACATCTATGCATACACATACATATGTGTGTATAAACACACATGCATATGCATATCAATATGTACATCTAGATAGTCACTCTTATAGAAATAGATATACAAAGGTAAGACAAGATCATGCATTTTAATTAGAAAATGACAGTTTACTGGATAATTGATAGCACTGTAGTGAGGTGAAATCTCTAGTTTAGAATTATCACAAAAATAAGGTGGTATCATGTTGCTTTCTTTAACTGTGTAATAGTTTCTGTTGAACAACAGCAATACAATTTCTATGTTGTTGTCATGTTCTTCTAAGCACTGAGGATAGGGTATAGGAATTAGATCTTGATTTTATTAGTATAGGGAACTCCCTGTTGAGGAAATTTTCTCAAGCAATGCTGGTCATTAACTTTGTCTACAAATTATTGCCTTCAAGAATTATTTTGATAGCTTAGAAATCAAATGAAATGCCCAGGGTTTCACAGCAATGTAGGTTAAAGGCAATCTATGAACTCAAGTCTTCCAGAGTTTGATGTCAGCTCTCTGTCCAACATGTTGTGCAGCCTCTCAAGCACTGGGAAAGAGAACAAAAAACAAAAAACAAAAAAAAAAATAAAAAAGTGAGAGAGTTCTTGATATCAAGGAATTTACATTTTAATGATGCAGTGATGGTAAATGTTTTTATTTGAAGAGTTTTGTTATCGGAAGTCACAGACTTGATGCATATATTGTGAGCCCTATAGGTGAAGTAGTTGATGTTCTTTTTCAATAATGATATTGAACTACTCTTCCCAAGGCTAAATGGCAAAGGGAATACAATATGGTCCCTTTCAGAAAAATTTAATTACACTGAATATTTCTTTTATTTAGGTCTGTTTTTGCTTTTGCTTTATCTGAGGTCATGATTACTACCTCTGCCTTTTCAACTTCAGCTGAAGCATAATAGAATCTGTTGTCTCTTCTTATTTAGATTCTGTGTATGTCTCTGTTTCAAGGTCTCTTGTACACAACATATTGTTGGATTCTGTTTTCCAATTCATTCTGCAATCTTCTTTGTGTGGTTGAGTTCATCACATTCACACTTATGATTATAACTGTATAATACCCTTCATTCTATTTTTTCGGTTTATTCTTTCTTTTTCTTGTTTTATTTTCTCTGTTTCCCCTGAAAAACTTGTTTTGCTTTTAACTATTCTATCCCTTAATCTACCCTTCCTTTTGTCTTTACTCTCATTTCACACAACAAAACACTCTTCAAATAAAAAGCATTTGCTATCACTGCACTATTAAAATGTAAATTCCTTGATGTCAAGAACTGTCTCACTTTTTAATTTATTTTTCCCCCAATGCTTGAGAGACGGCACAGCATGTTGAACAGAGGGCTGACATCAAAGCCGAGAAGACTTGAGTTCAGACATTGCCTTTAATCTATATTGCTGTGAAACCCTGGACATTTCATTTGACTTCTAAGCTTTCAAAATAATTCTTGAGGGCAATAATTTGTAGACAAGGCTAATGAACTACTTCCCTTTTGTACAAGATATATTTCTGAACTCAACCGACTGTGTGTGTGTGTGTGTGTGTATTCATGTATTCTTCCATTTTGGTACCAATTCCAGTGGGAGTGAGACACAAGCATTGCCCATCCCCCCTATTTTCCCTTCTACTGTGAAAGGTCTTCTTTTTATGCCTCTTTTGTTTGAGATAAATTTCCCTATTCTACCTCTCCCTTTTCCCAGTGCACCCGTCTTTATCATCCATTAAATTTTGAGATCATCCCAGAATAATTAAATTGCCCTTGCATATTATGTCTCTGTAGATTGTTTCTAACTGCCCTACTAATGGTAAAGCTATTAGGAGTTAGATGTGTTATCTTTTCATATGGAACACAAACAGTTTAACTTTATTGATTATCTTATGATTTCTCTTTCACATTTATCTTTTTATGCTTTTCTTTAGTCTTGTGTGTAAATATCAAATTTTCTATGCAGCCCTTATCTTTTCATCAGAAATGCCTGAAAGTCCTCTATTTCATTAATATTCAGTGTTTCTTCTCTTAACGTTTATATTCAGCTTTTTTCTGGATAGTTCATACTTGACTGTAATTCTAGCTCCTTTACCTTATACAATGTCATATTCCAAGTCCTTCACTCCCTTAATTTGGAAGTGGATAAATCTTCCACTATTCTATGTCTCCATGTTATTTGAATTATTTCATTCTGACTGCTTGTAACATTTTCTCCTTTATCTGGAAGCTCAGTAAATTGACTCTAGTATTCCTGGGAGTTTTTATTTTAGGTTCTGTTTCAGGAGATTGTTGGTGGATTTTTTCAATTTCTTTTTTTACCATCTTTATCTAATATATCAGGGTATGTTTTCTTGGAAATGTCTTGAAATATGATATCAAGGCTCTTTTATTAATATTATTTATTTTTAACACAGTTTACAACAGATAAAGCATTTCAATTTTCTGGTCAGATGATACTTCTTTTTAAAGCATTTAAAATATGGGCCACAAAAGAAAATTTTTTTTAAGCCTTAACCAACTGAGACACAAATAATATTTATGTTGCTAACTTCACAAGCTTTTAATCTAATTGTCTCCACAGTATTACTAAGAATTAAAGGACCGTAACTTATTGTTGTTGCTCTAAAGTCCTATGTCTAATAACTTAATTTTAGACAACCTCGGATGTTCCCCTAGCCATAATCTTTAATTAAATAGAGCTGGTATTAAGCTTACAAATCTTTTGTCTATAGGAAATTGCCACCAATAGTAAGGACATTGCAGGGATACAATATCTCCCCAACTTCATGTCAATTCCAGGCAGGATTAAATTATCCACTTGCATTCAGTCAGGCTTAAAGTCTGGCAAGTGTCAGTGGGAAAATTGAGTCAGGAGAATCCCACCTCAGCCCATGCTGAACAGCCACTCTCCCACACTTCCCTTGAGATCATCTATGCAGTTCATACCAGCATCTCATCAGCTTAATGGAGTCATGTACTGGAGGCTCAGATCACCTTTCTTGCTACCCATACCTGGAGTTATACTCAGAAGAACAATCACTTAATAGTCCCGTAGCATCTAAAAATGGCAAGTTCCAATAACCAGGTTTCAAATATGATTATAGTTTCACTTTGGCTAAGGAACATCTTTTGAGGCAAGTCTTAAGTGGCTTACATACCTTTCTGTACATGTTCTAGTTCCTGATTAAATGGCAATCATAAAATCAAAATTATCATTAAAACTTTGACTTTTCCATCAGTGCCAAATTTTACCCGAGATTACCTTCCTCTAGGAAATGTTGACTGAAATTCTTTTCTCCAAACTAAAGATGTCATTGATTTATTCTCAGTAATTAATTCAGAATAGTGTTTTAATACTAATTGATTTTACCTCATTTGTAACATATTCAATTTTTCTCCCCATCACTCCCCTCTTCCCACTCCCTAATACTTTGCATTCTGATTACTCCTTCCCTCAATGTACCCTCTCCTCCATCATACCTCACCCTCTCCTATCCCCATCTTCTCTCTTTTCTTGCAGGGCAAAATAAATATCCCTACCCCTATCCCTCTATTTCTTATTTGCCGATTATATGCAATAAAAATTCTCAACATTCGTTTCTAATTCCAACTTCTCTCCCACTCCTCTCCACAGTCCTACTGAGAAGGCAAATCATTCAATACAGACTAAATATGTGCTGTTTTGCAAGAGACTTCCATAGTAATCATATTGTGTAATACTAGTTATGTTGCCCTCTGACCTACCCTATCTCCTCTTATTTCCCCCCCCTACAATTGACCTTATTCCTTCTTAAAAGTGTTTATTTCTAGGGACTCCCTTCTCCCATTTGCCCTCCCTTCTAACATTCCCCTCGCTCCAGTTGTTGCCTCCTCTCCTGCTTCCCTGTGGTGTGTATATATTTTCATATCAAATTTAGTGAGCGTGCTATTCCCTCCTTCAGCCACACATGGGAAGAGTAGCTTTATTTTCCCCCGTCTCCCCTTCTCTCTTATCTAGTCCATTGAATAGGATTTTTCTTATCTCTTTTATGAGTTATAACCTGTCCTATTCCATTACTCTCTTTTTCTTCCTGGTATTTTCCTCCTTCCCCCCTTAATTTTTATTTTATTTTATTTTTTTGGGTGTGGATATCATCTCTTCTGATATAACACACCCTGTAATCTCTAACTATCTACGTGTATGTGTGTGTGTGTGTGTATGTACAATCTCTCCAACTACCCAAATACTAAGAAAAGATTCAAGAGTTAAAAATATTTTCTTTTCATGTAATAATGTAAACAGTTCAGTTTTAGAGAGTCTTTTATGATTTTTCTTTGCTGTTTACCTTTTCATGCTTCTCTTGATTCTTGCCTAGGGAAGTCAGATATTTCAATACAGATCTGATCATTTCCTCAACATGCAATCTTGAAATTCAACTACATCACTGAATGACCATTTTTTCCCTTGAAGTATCATATTCAGATTTTCCAGGTAGGTGATTCTTGGCTTCAATCCCAGTTCCTTTGACTTCTGAAATATCCCACTCCAAGCCCTTCAATCCCTTAATGTTGAAGCTGTCAGATCCTGTGTTATCCTGATTGTATTTCCACAGCACTCAAGCTGTTTCTTTCTTGCTGCTTGCAGTATTTTCTCCTTGATCTGGGAACTGTGAAATTTAGCCACAATATTTGTAGGAGTTTCTCTGTTCAGGTTTCTTTCAGGAGGTGATCAGTGAATTCTTTCAATATCCATTTTGCTCTCTGATTCTATAACATCAGGGCAGTTTTCCTTAATAATTTAATGGAAGATAATGTCTAGGCTTTTTTTTTAATCATGGCTTTCAAGTAGTCCAACAATTTTAAAATTATTTCTTCTGGACCTATTTTCCAGGTCAGCTGTTCTTCCAATGAACTGTTTCACATTATCTTCTTTTTTTTTTTTTTTTTTTCAAATTTTGGGTTTTGTTTACTAACTGCTTGGTTTAACTCATAGTCATTCATTTTCCTGGACTCAATTCTCTCTTTCTACAAATTATTTTGTTCAGTGAGCTTTTGAACCTTCTACTCCATCTTGACTAATTCTGCTTTTTAAAACCTCCTTCTCCTCATTGACTTTTTGGACCTCTTTTTCAAATTGAGTTAGCCTCTTTTAAAAGCTATTGTTTTCCTTACCATTTTTTTTTGGTTCTCCTCTAGTAAGCTGCTAACTTGTTTTTTAAGGTCTTCTATTGCCTGAGCCCATTTTAATTTCCCTTTGGAGGCAGAGGCCTTGGCTTCCTCTGACAGTATGCCTTGCTCTTCTTCATCTGAAAGGATAGGAGTGGGGGGGAGACATCTGTTCCCCAAGAAAGTAACCTTCTATTGTCTTATTTTTTTTCCCTTTATTGGGCATTTTCCCAGCCAGTTATTTGACTTCTAAGTTTCCTCTCCACAACCACCTCCCCTCCAGTTCTGCCCAGCCAGTGCTTGGGGGCTGAGATACAAATGTGCTGCTCCTAAGCCTTAGGGATTTTCGGCAGGGGCAGGGCTGCTGTTCCATGTGAGATTAAGATCCGCTACTCAGGTGGGGGCAGGGCCACCACACAGAGTTCAGTTTCCTCAGGAGCTTTCTGATGACACTTTCAACAATGGATGCAGGATAGTGCTGCTGCCTCTACTGCTGCCTCCTGAGGAGACTTGAGTTATGGGGACACCCCGCACCCCTCTTGATCAGCTGAAAAGACCCTCTTACTTACCTTTGGCACCTGTGGGTTCAGGGATCTGTGCTGCTGATGGAGATTATGCCCCTGAAGCCTTCTCGGATCTGCTCCTCTTGTTGCCATGTGGTCAAGGCAGGGCTGGGCTGTGCTCTGAGTCTGGCACATGACAGACCTTTCCCATCAGTTTTTCAGGTCTCTCTGGAACAGAAATCTCCTCCACTCCATTGTTCTGTGGCTTCTGCTGCTCTTGAATTTGTTAAGAGTTCTTCTTTACAGGTATTTTATGGGCTGTCGGGTAAGAGCTAAGTGTATGTGTATCTTTCTACTCCACCATCTTGGCTCCTCCCTCAAGGCTCTTTTTTTGATCATGCTTTTCAAGAAATAATTCTTAAATTATCTATTCTCTATATGGTTTCCAGGCAAATAGTTTCACCAATGAGATATTTCAGAATTGTTTTCTTTCATCTTTCTTTTGACTCTCTTATATTTTTCTTAATTTATCATGGAATCATTAGCTTCCAGTTGCCCAGTTCTAGTTTTGAAGTGATCATCATCTCAATATTTACGTCACTATATAGAATATTCTCTTGATTCCACTCATTTCACTTTACTTACAGTTCCAAGCATAGTAATGTAGGCTATTTAAAATAAACCAACAAATGATAAACAACTAGAAAGATAAATTATAGGTAGATAATTGAATTAACAAATAAAAATATAGACAATAAAATGATTAAATTGATTAATGAATGTCTCATAGACAAGAGACTAAGAGTAACTGCATGTTAGATTTAAATTTTTAAGTCATAATTTAACTGTTTTAATGTAAATTCCATGAACCCCAATAAGAACATTTCCACATTCAAAGTAGGTTAGAAAAATACGATTATATCTTGATTTGTGAATAATTTTTTTGACATAACTTTTTTAAGTTAATAGAAATTTGACATACTAAAATTGCTTTCCTCCATTGTTTTATTCTGTTTGCTTCTTTACATTTAAAAATACTCTTATGCTTTGCTTTTTTTCCATTAAAGAATTCTATATTTTACTTCACTCTTATCTTCTGATTTACCCCCTTCCCCTCCAAACTTTCTTAAAAATTACTCCTTTTTATTTGGCCTATGATACAGCCACTCTGTTCGCCTTATTCCTCTTCACCCATTACTTTCTTATTCTGCATTGGTTTTGCCAATTTCCTGAAATACTTTCCCTATTAATCCTACAATTTCTTCCTCTTGTATGCCTACATATTTTATAGATTCAGGTCAAATGTTGCTTCCTTCAGGGATTCTTTCTTGGACCCATAGTTTCTGTGACCATTGCAATCCCTACACTCTCAATTTATCAGAAGTTCAAATCTATTAAAGTGGAATTTCCAGTAGCCCTTAGTATAGAGTTATCATAGAAAGATAATCAATAGAAAATAGTGTAAGAAAACTCAGTGAAATTACCATTTTATTTGGTTCATAGTATCTATATAATTGGATCCAGAATAGGAGACTTGAGCTCTATTATCTTCTCTCTTTTCCCTTATCCAATGCCCAGGTATTCTCTCTTCATAACAGATATCTGTTTTATGATCTAAATAGGATATTGAGATATAGCCAAGGCACTCTCTGGAAACAGGGTAAAGACAGGATTATTAAAATCTACTGTGGCTACAACTACTTCAGGAAATTGGGTTAATAAGAAATAAACACAGAATCTCTCTGAATTAATGGCAACCTGATCCTTTTGAAGCCTATTTTTCTTTTGATTTGTGAGTGTTGGTTTGGCCTTGGAGGAGATTATCTGGGACACCAACTATAATTTTCAGAAATATTGAGAAATAGTGTACTTATTACAAGGTGTACAATGTGGGCTAATTGTGTTCTTCCTTTTGACCTTTTGTTCTTAACTTACATTTCACACAATCTAATTTGTCTTTAATTTTGAGGGTGGTAGTGCCAACTGAAGGATGCATAATTTCTTGCAAGAATATGTAAGCAGATGATTTCAGTAAAATTGTGCTCAATTATCTTGTAAGAAATTTCAGCCAAGTAAAAAGCTGGTCATTGTATCTTCATGTATAAACCAATTCCTTTATTATATTTTTGTTAAGTAAAGCATGTATAATAGGGTTGTGGTCATGTATTCAGTATTTATTAAAAGTTATAGTGGAGTGCATTTAAAGTAAACAAGAAAGAGAATTGGACTAGAAAGTGGAAAAATTATATTCTTTTCCCATCCCTTCCACTAGCTATCTTTGTGACCCTGGGCAACTCATTTAAGCTCTGTTTCCCTCAGTTTTCTCACCTGTAAAATGAGAGAAAGTTTAACAGGATAAAAAATCTGAGGCTCACTCTATTTCTAACATTCTGATTCAATACAATTAAATAAATGTTATGTATCTGTATGATCATGCATAAAGATAAATAGATAAGTTTTGTGTAGTACTTAATATGTACCTGTAATTAATATGACCTCGTAATAAGTATTTAAAATGTACTTAATAAGTACAACACTTATGGTCTAAGTGTTGTACAATTATTATATGATATGATTCTCACAACAACACTAAGAGATAACTAGTATTAATTTTCCCATTTAATAGATGAGGAAACTTAGACAAACAGAGATTGAGACTTGCCCACGATCACAAAATTACTAAGTACTTGAGGTCAGATGTGAACTCAGGTCTTCCTGATTCTAGACACACTATTCTATCCAATGTACCATCTAACCACTCCAAAGATGTGTTATATTGAGTCATTTTTCATTCATGTCTTACTCTTCATGACAGTATTTGGGGTTTTCTTAGCAAAGATACTGCAATTGTTCTTCATTTCTTTATCCAACTCATTTTATAGATGGGGAAACTGAGGTAAACAGTTAAGCAACCTGGCCAGAGTCATACAGCTAATAGGTTTCTGAGGCCAGATTTGACCTCATGAAGGTGAGTCTTCCTCATTCCAGACCCAATGCTCTATCCATTGCACCATCTAGTTGCTTCTCTCTCCATTAAGTGTACTCTACTAATTTCATTTTTAAAAAGAATATATAAAATGACTAGGATGCATTGTCAAATAGTGGAAAGTAACAATCTCTTGACTGTCCTTCAAAAACTCTTTTATGTAAAACTTTCAGTGGTCAACCAATCTTATATCTTATCATATACTAGTACATTTTCATAACTCAATATGGGTGTCATATCTACATCATTCAAACTACCACTGACCTTTAGGGGAAATGTGGAGAGCCTTAAATGTCATATTAGGGTTGCAGCTTCAGTTGTTTCATTTTTTTTTCTGATCAACACAGATATATCTAATACTAGTACCTGGCCTTTTAGTCATTATGGAACTACCAAGGATAACCAAGGTACACAGATAAGAAAGGAAAGGAAAAATATTGATGTACATATGGTTCTTATTGCTTTCTTCCTAAAGACTCTTCTGACTGCCTTTCTAAAGGTACTGAAATAGTCAAAGTGAATCATGGTGGTGCAGGTACACTCTTCCTGAGTTCTGAATCAGAGCTGTAACGAAGTGGAAGAGCTATCTCTCTCTCTCTCTCTCTCTCTCTCTCTCTCTCTCTCTCTCTCACACACACACACACACACACACACACACACACACACACACATACCCCTTTTATTGATAAAATGGACTTTGTGGTTAAATTTCAAGGGGTCCATTAATTTGAAAGTTCCAATATTTAGATAATTTTATTTGAATATAATTGTGTTCACTTGAAATGCTTTGTATTTTATGCACAAAAGTATTCTGAGAAATGTTCCCTAGCATTTACCAGATTGCCAAAGGGGTCTATGAAAAATGTTAAGAGCGTCTTTTCAATAGCAACTAATCCTCTTTCCCACTCAATTGATTTTCTTTCTTTTTCTTTTTTTTACATTATTTCCCTATCATGAATTTTAAAGTTTATTTGAAAGGCTGTTTCATACTATTTGCCCTGGGACTATTTCTACTGATTAGGTTCAAATTGCTAGTTACAGTTCTGCCCTGTAGGCTTACCTGATTCTATATAACTCTCAGAAAGCAACTAAAGGATCCATAATAGTATGTGATGTTTATCACTAGTGTCAGCAAACTGTACTCTTCTTACATTCATTACTATGCCTGGTCTCCTTATATCTATAAAGAAATACAACACTGCTCAGCCCCAATGAGTTCCCTGGTGTCTGCCTGTTATAATCCTGACTTAATTTGCTTCTTGGAGCTTCATTGCTATCCCTGACCAGGGTGCTGACAATATCCACTTTCTGAATGTTACTTGACATTAATTTTTTACCTATACATAATAAGATGAATGAATTTGATTCTCAGATTAATGAATTTTAAAAATAATGTTTTACTATCTACAGGATAGATTAGACAAATATTTCCAAATATTGCATTAAATATTGAGTTATTAACCTGGATGACATATTCAATACTTTGTGAGTCTTCATGGCTATATAATACTATGGCTCCTTTGAATTAGTGATTTAAGTGAAATGAAAAAAAACATGTACTATCAAAAATTGATATCTGGGTTGGCATTGATGCCACACAAAATATTCTTTAAAAGCACGTAATTTCACAAAAGTGAGATTGAATACTCATACACTCACTTTTGTGTATATATGTGTATATTGTATGATAGGACTACATTGTGTACATGTATGCATGTATAATATATTGTATATTATATATGTATAAAAATACATCTGCATATATATGCATGCATGTGTATGTGTTTGTATATGTATGCATATATATGTGGGTGTATATACATTTGAAATTTTGCTTATTTTTATAAAATTAATTTTTGGAGTAGCGAATAACAAATCTCAGAAAAGCATAATACTTGAGAACATTTGGACTCCACCCTCCATGAATTTCATAAACCACACAGTTGGAGACAAATATTCTGAAACTATTTGTTTAAACAAGAATTGAGTTTAGCAGTTCTCTACCACAACATGATACTCCAAATTAAACTTTTGCATCTCAAGTGACCTTTATAGCAGTTTTACAGTTCATAAATTCTTTACAATGGTGCTCTGTGGAGTAGTTTTAATAAATCTCGATTGTGCTGTAAATGTTATAGCACATTCGTGAAATGGCATTACCCTTGCTAACAAACACAAATTCAGGAATGATCCTCTTTCCCATATGGAGAATTTGCCACATAGTTCATGAAATATTAGATGTAATTCTAGTAATGAGAGGAAAAAAAGAATTCCAAACTTCCTCCAAATTACTCATCAATGTCACTAAGGAAAACCAATAAACATCAGATGCATATAATTTGCATTTACTTGAAACAATAGTAATCTGAAGATCCCTCCTTATAGACAGAAGCCAATTTGTTAGCATTACAGAGATGACTTCTTCAGGATACATAAAAAGAAAAAAAAAGAATTCATTTCCAAGGTAGGAGTATCTCTCTTCCTGTTTCTGTCCCTCCATCTCTCTGTCTTTCTCTGTCTCTGTCTCTCCATCTCTGTGTCTGTCTCTATGTCTGTCTCTCTGTCTCTCTCTGAACTTCTGTGTTTCAAATGACTTTAAAGGAAAATTACTTAAGTTGATCTTCAAAACTTACTGTGGCAATTTCTTTTGTGTAGCCAATTGATTGTACTGGTTTATAGGGTTTTGGTTATTCTGCTTCTAGTACAATGTGATATGAGTTATCTCAATTTTAAAAATACGGCAATTTTATTTGGCAGTGTGCTTAAGAAATCTTCTAAATTAGTTTAAGAGAAACAATATGGAAAGATTAACTGAAGACCACACATTATGTCAACATTTAATTTTATTCAATTAATTCAGCTTTCTCCTTAACGCAAAATCTTTGGTTATTGAAAGTAGGGAAAGGGAATGGGTGGGGAGGGAGGGATGGGGAGAAGCTGGAACTTAAAGTTTTAGGACCAACTGTTGAGTATTGTTCTTGCTACTAGGAAATAAGAAATACAGGTAATGGGGAATAGAAAGTTATCTAGCCCTACAGGACAAAAGAGAAGATGGGGTAAGGGAAGGGAGGGATGATAGAAGAGAGGGTAGATTGGTGATATGGGTAATTAAAATGTCCAGTGTATTGGGGAGGGGCGAGGGGACAAATGGGGAGAAAATTTTGGAACCCAAAATCTTGTGAAAATGAATGTAAAAAGTTAAATAAATTTATAAAAAAAAAGAAAGTAGGGAAAGAAATTAAATTGACTTTTATCCACATTATAATAATTTGTCTATATTATATCATAGGTTTTATTAAGCAGTGCAGATTCTGAAAAGTTGGAAAAAAGGACAGGTTAAGGTCCTTAACTCTTGATAAAATGGTTAATTTGCTATTTAATAACTAGGAATACATTTTTAAATTAATGTCAAGGAGGGAAATGATACAATGATATTGATCTCAAAGATAGATCAATGTATCAACTCCCATATTTCAGTAAATAATTATATGATTAAGAGCAAGTTACTTTAACTCTCAGTCTATGTTGTCATCCAATCATTCAGTAATATTTGACTCTTCGTGATTCCATGGACTATAGTACTCCAGGCCCTTCCATCTCCACTGTCCCTCAAAATTTTGCCAAGTTCATGTTCACTGTCTACATGCACTATTTATCCATCTCATCCTTTACAACTCCCATTTTTTTCTTTTTTCCTTCAATCTTTCCTGACATGAGGGTTTTCTTTTCAATGAGTCCCATTCACCAATGCTCTATGCTCTGTGCCGGTTAGCGGCCCCTCTCAGTCTTTACCTTCATCTATTAAAAAAAAAAACAAACTAAGAAGAACCATGTTCATAGATTTGTGGTCAGATTTAAATGAGAGGAATTTAAAGTTATCTGCAAACATTCAAGCAGTATTAAAATATATTCACATTTTTATTTTTAGTTAACTTATGATAAAAATCAAATATACTTTGAAGGCATCACAAAATGATGAAGATTTTCCCACTGTATTATAGTTGTTTTCTTCATTTACCTTTGTGATTCCTTTTACCAATTGGTGATTTTTTCCATACAGTCAATTTGGAGGAATGGCCTACAGTAGCCAAAATACTTTATATGAATTTCAGCATTATGACCCCAAGAGGGTACACAAAATTTTAATCTCCCTTTCCTCTAGTATTCTCCACCATTAATATTTAAACTTTCTAATTGCGGCATCTTTCTTTTTGCTTGTTTTTGCATACTCAACACTTAGTATTATTCCTTACTTATAATAACCACTTAACAAATGATTCTTGACTTGACTTGAACAGAGAACATCAAAGATCATTTACTTGCTCCAATTCCCTTGATAACATAGCCAAAAAACTTTTTTGAAGTTCATAGGAATCCCTTTTATCTAAAAAATGCCTTAGAAAGATTGATAGTACGGCAATTCATTGGCAGTTACTAGAAACATTAAAATAATGCATTGTAGTAGATTTGTATAATATCAATAGTGAAAAAGAAAAAAAAATGCTATCTGGAGTGCCATTCCTGAGATTCAGCTGTTATTAAGTAAATTGTGACCTGGGGTAAATCAATGTATATATCTGAGTCTCAATTGTCTCCCATCTAAAACATGGAAGAATTGAACTACAGAATCTCCATTCTAATCCTTTCTATAATCAATATGATCTTATACTGCGAATGATACAATAACAATTCTTAGGACAAAGTTTCAAAGTTTAAAGTCATGATCTATTTAAAATAAAACTGAATCTTATTACTCCTTACTTCCATCCTGTATTTTGATTCCATGAATCCTAATAAGCTCTCTAAAATCTTGAATTTTCAAAAATGGAATCAGTACAAATGATTTTACTAAATAATGTAAACTTAATGGCATTTTCAATTTTCTTTCACTGATGAGGGTAGCTAGTTTATGAGCATATTTCATAGATTAAAGTTCATGAAGATTTACAATGGAGATTTTAAATTGATTCACTGATCTCCATTTTTATATAACTCAAAGCACTTTCAACAATTAATTGATTAATCAAGGTAATAAATTAATTTTCTGCTGGATATAACTGAGGTTGAACTTTTCTAATAGAAAAATGAAAAATCACTGAGGTGTCAGAATGGTAGAAATTATTTCAGTAATTTTGTTATACAAAACAATCTGTCTCTTCTCTTTCTGTGTGATCTGCCTATCTGTCTACCTATCTATCAATATGTAATTCTCACATACATGTACACACATGTGTGTCTATACACACATACACATACACATACATACATGTATATCTCATTTTCTATCACTCTCTATCTGTATCTCTATAGATAAATATAGAGAGATCTAGATATCTATCTATATCTAAGACTTTATCTATATCTATGTTTAAATCTATACATGTATAAGCTTACATGTATATATATATATATATATATATATATATATATATATATATATATGTGTGTGTGTATGTGGTGGTGGGTGGATGGGTGTAGGTGTGGGTGTGTACAAACAAAACATTCCATTGTTTTGGTCTGGACTTACCTTTGTTTCCTTTCATCAGTGTGGGGAACTCTCAGTGCAGAAATACCTTCCATCCACCTTTTTGGGAATTCATCTCTAAATTAGAAGCATTATAAAATTTCCTGAGAGGCTGAGAAGTAACTTGAACATGGACTTTAGGTTTGGCTTTGTACCCAATATACTTATATACTGTTGTCACTGTGTTTAAACCATTTAACAAAGCTTTATCCGAGAATTTTCAGCTATACAGTGGGGATTATAATACTTTTAAATGTCTCCTAGACTCTGGAAATAAAGGAAATAAGCTATGAAATACAAAGCATGATCATATTGAAACATTAAGAAAATCATGAAAATTGAGTCAACAGCTTGCTAAAGGAGATCCCAAAAATGATAAAGAAAATAGCATCTTTAAAAATAGACTAACTCAAATGGCAAAAGAGACCCAAATATCCAATGAGGAGAAGAATACTTTAAAAAGCAGAATTTGCCAAATGGAAAAGGACATTCAAAAGCTCACTGAAGTAAGCAGTTCTTTAAAAATTAGAATGGAGCAGTTGGAAGCTAATGACTTTATGAGAAACAAAGAAATTTCAAAACAAAATCAAAAACATGAAAAGAAAATAGAAGACAATGTGAAATATCCCACTGGAAAAGCTACTGATCTGGAAAACAGATCCTAGTGAGATAATTTAAAAATCATGGGACTACCTAAAAGCTCTGATTAAAACAAAACCCGAGATAATTTCATTTTCATGAAATTATCAAGGAAAAATTGCCTTATGTTCTAGAACCAGAGGGTGAATAAATATTGAAGGAATCCAACAATCACCTCCCTAAAGAGAACAAAAAGGAAAAACTCCTAGGAATATTCTAGTCAAATTCCAGAGTTCCCAGGTCAAGAAGAAAATATTTCAACAGCCAGAAAGGAACAATTTGAAAATTGTGAAAATACAATCAGGATAACCCAGGATCTAGCAGCTTCTACATTAAGGGACTGAAGGGCTTGGCAAATGATATTCCAGAAGTCAGAGGAACTATGATGAAAAACAAGAATCACTTACCCAGCAAAACTGAGCATAATATTTCAGGCGGGAAATGATTATTCAATGAAATAGGGGACTTTCAACATTCTTGATGCCAAGACCAGAGATGAATAGAAAATTTGACTTTCAAATACCAGAATCAAGAGAAGCATGAAAAGTCAAACAGGAAAGAGAAATTGTAAGGCATTTACTAAAGTTGATCTTTCTACATTCCTACGTGGAAAGATAATATTTATAACTCTCTAAACTTTTTTGGGGGGCGGAGCCAAGATGGCAGAGTAGAAAGACACAACTATGCTAGCTCCAAATCCATAGCCTATGGATTTCCTCTAAAAAGAACTCCCAACAAATTCTGGAACGGTGAAAGCCACACAGCAACACAGTGAAGGAGATTTCCGTTCCAGAGAGCCCTGAAAAACTGATCCCAAAGGTCCATAGTACACCAGACAGGAGTGAAGCTCTCCCCCACCCTGGCCACATGGCAACGACAGGAGAAGCATATTTGAGAAGGCTTCAGTGACAGAATTTCCAGAGGCCGTGAAGGTCCCTCCACCCACAGATGCACAGGTCAGTGAGAGAGAAGGGCTGAGAGGGGAGTGGGGTGTCTCTGGGACTCAGGACCCCTCGGGAGGCAGTGGCAGCGGAAGAAACAGCAGGCGGCCAGAGGCTCCCAGAGCAGGCAGGAGCTAGGCAGCAGCTCCAGTACAGAAGGTCTCTGCATAAACCCCCTGAGGGAACT
>CM053774.1:80272606-80295592 GCA_028658325.1 Potorous gilbertii
TCTGGGCATTTTCCCAGGCAGTTACTTGACTTCTGAGAGTCCTCTCCACCCCTGCCCAGGTCTGCTCAGCTAGTGCTTGGGGGTCTGAGATTCAAATGCTGCTCCCCAGCCTCAGGGCTTTTGGCGGCAGGCCTGACTGCTCTTCAATGGGAGCTTATCTGTTGCTTCTCAGGTGCGGGCAGGGCCGCCTCCCAGGCTCAGTTCCCTCAGGGGGTTTATGCAGAGACCTTCTGTACTGGAGCTGCTGCCTAGCTCCTGCCTGCTCTGGGAGCCTCTGGCCGCCTGCTGTTTCTTCCGCTGCCACTGCCTCCCGAGGGGTCCTGAGTCCCAGAGACACCCCACTCCCCTCTCAGCCCTTCTCTCTCACTGACCTGTGCATCTGTGGGTGGAGGGACCTTCACGGCCTCTGGAAATTCTGTCACTGAAGCCTTCTCAAATATGCTTCTCCTGTCGTTGCCATGTGGCCAGGGTGGGGGAGAGCTTCACTCCTGTCTGGTGTACTATGGACCTTTGGGATCAGTTTTTCAGGGCTCTCTGGAACGGAAATCTCCTTCACTGTGTTGCTGTGTGGCTTTCACCGTTCCAGAATTTGTTGGGAGTTCTTTTTAGAGGAAATCCATAGGCTATGGATTTGGAGCTAGCATAGTTGTGTCTTTCTACTCTGCCATCTTGGCTCCGCCCCCCAAAAAAGTTTAGAGAGTTATAAATATTATCTTTCCACGTAGGAATGTAGAAAGATCAACTTTAGTAAATGCCTTACAATTTCTCTTTCCTGTTTGACTTTTCATGCTTCTCTTGATTCTGGTATTTGAAAGTCAAATTTTCTATTCATCTCTGGTCTTGGCATCAAGAATGTTGAAAGTCCCCTATTTCATTGAATAATCATTTCCCGCCTGAAATATTATGCTCAGTTTTGCTGGGTAAGTGATTCTTGTTTTTCATCATAGTTCCTCTGACTTCTGGAATATCATTTGCCAAGCCCTTCAGTCCCTTAATGTAGAAGCTGCTAGATCCTGGGTTATCCTGATTGTATTTTCACAATTTTCAAATTGTTCCTTTCTGGCTGTTGAAATATTTTCTTCTTGACCTGGGAACTCTGGAATTTGACTAGAATATTCCTAGGAGTTTTTCCTTTTTGTTCTCTTTAGGGAGGTGATTGTTGGATTCCTTCAATATTTATTCACCCTCTGGTTCTAGAACATAAGGCAATTTTTCCTTGATAATTTCATGAAAATGAAATTATCTCGGGTTTTGTTTTAATCAGAGCTTTTAGGTAGTCCCATGATTTTTAAATTATCTCACTAGGATCTGTTTTCCAGATCAGTAGCTTTTCCAGTGGGATATTTCACATTGTCTTCTATTTTCTTTTCATGTTTTTGATTTTGTTTTGAAATTTCTTTGTTTCTCATAAAGTCATTAGCTTCCAACTGCTCCATTCTAATTTTTAAAGAACTGCTTACTTCAGTGAGCTTTTGAATGTCCTTTTCCATTTGGCAAATTCTGCTTTTTAAAGTATTCTTCTCCTCATTGGATATTTGGGTCTCTTTTGCCATTTGAGTTAGTCTATTTTTAAAGATGCTATTTTCTTTATCATTTTTGGGATCTCCTTTAGCAAGCTGTTGACTCAATTTTCATGATTTTCTTAATGTTTCAATATGATCATGCTTTGTATTTCATAGCTTATTTCCTTTATTTCCAGAGTCTAGGAGACATTTAAAAGTATTATAATCCCCACTGTATAGCTGAAAATTCTCGGATAAAGCTTTGTTAAATGGTTTAAACACAGTGACAACAGTATATAAGTATATTGGGTACAAAGCCAAACCTAAAGTCCATGTTCAAGTTACTTCTCAGCCTCTCAGGAAATTTTATAATGCTTCTAATTTAGAGATGAATTCCCAAAAAGGTGGATGGAAGGTATTTCTGCACTGAGAGTTCCCCACACTGATGAAAGGAAACAAAGGTAAGTCCAGACCAAAACAATGGAATGTTTTGTTTGTACACACCCACACCTACACCCATCCACCCACCACCACATACACACACACATATATATATATATATATATATATATATATATATATATATATATACATGTAAGCTTATACATGTATAGATTTAAACATAGATATAGATAAAGTCTTAGATATAGATAGATATCTAGATCTCTCTATATTTATCTATAGAGATACAGATAGAGAGTGATAGAAAATGAGATATACATGTATGTATGTGTATGTGTATGTGTGTATAGACACACATGTGTGTACATGTATGTGAGAATTACATATTGATAGATAGGTAGACAGATAGGCAGATCACACAGAAAGAGAAGAGACAGATTGTTTTGTATAACAAAATTACTGAAATAATTTCTACCATTCTGACACCTCAGTGATTTTTCATTTTTCTATTAGAAAAGTTCAACCTCAGTTATATCCAGCAGAAAATTAATTTATTACCTTGATTAATCAATTAATTGTTGAAAGTGCTTTGAGTTATATAAAAATGGAGATCAGTGAATCAATTTAAAATCTCCATTGTAAATCTTCATGAACTTTAATCTATGAAATATGCTCATAAACTAGCTACCCTCATCAGTGAAAGAAAATTGAAAATGCCATTAAGTTTACATTATTTAGTAAAATCATTTGTACTGATTCCATTTTTGAAAATTCAAGATTTTAGAGAGCTTATTAGGATTCATGGAATCAAAATACAGGATGGAAGTAAGGAGTAATAAGATTCAGTTTTATTTTAAATAGATCATGACTTTAAACTTTGAAACTTTGTCCTAAGAATTGTTATTGTATCATTCGCAGTATAAGATCATATTGATTATAGAAAGGATTAGAATGGAGATTCTGTAGTTCAATTCTTCCATGTTTTAGATGGGAGACAATTGAGACTCAGATATATACATTGATTTACCCCAGGTCACAATTTACTTAATAACAGCTGAATCTCAGGAATGGCACTCCAGATAGCATTTTTTTTTCTTTTTCACTATTGATATTATACAAATCTACTACAATGCATTATTTTAATGTTTCTAGTAACTGCCAATGAATTGCCGTACTATCAATCTTTCTAAGGCATTTTTTAGATAAAAGGGATTCCTATGAACTTCAAAAAAGTTTTTTGGCTATGTTATCAAGGGAATTGGAGCAAGTAAATGATCTTTGATGTTCTCTGTTCAAGTCAAGTCAAGAATCATTTGTTAAGTGGTTATTATAAGTAAGGAATAATACTAAGTGTTGAGTATGCAAAAACAAGCAAAAAGAAAGATGCCGCAATTAGAAAGTTTAAATATTAATGGTGGAGAATACTAGAGGAAAGGGAGATTAAAATTTTGTGTACCCTCTTGGGGTCATAATGCTGAAATTCATATAAAGTATTTTGGCTACTGTAGGCCATTCCTCCAAATTGACTGTATGGAAAAAATCACCAATTGGTAAAAGGAATCACAAAGGTAAATGAAGAAAACAACTATAATACAGTGGGAAAATCTTCATCATTTTGTGATGCCTTCAAAGTATATTTGATTTTTATCATAAGTTAACTAAAAATAAAAATGTGAATATATTTTAATACTGCTTGAATGTTTGCAGATAACTTTAAATTCCTCTCATTTAAATCTGACCACAAATCTATGAACATGGTTCTTCTTAGTTTGTTTTTTTTTTTAATAGATGAAGGTAAAGACTGAGAGGGGCCGCTAACCGGCACAGAGCATAGAGCATTGGTGAATGGGACTCATTGAAAAGAAAACCCTCATGTCAGGAAAGATTGAAGGAAAAAAGAAAAAAATGGGAGTTGTAAAGGATGAGATGGATAAATAGTGCATGTAGACAGTGAACATGAACTTGGCAAAATTTTGAGGGACAGTGGAGATGGAAGGGCCTGGAGTACTATAGTCCATGGAATCACGAAGAGTCAAATATTACTGAATGATTGGATGACAACATAGACTGAGAGTTAAAGTAACTTGCTCTTAATCATATAATTATTTACTGAAATATGGGAGTTGATACATTGATCTATCTTTGAGATCAATATCATTGTATCATTTCCCTCCTTGACATTAATTTAAAAATGTATTCCTAGTTATTAAATAGCAAATTAACCATTTTATCAAGAGTTAAGGACCTTAACCTGTCCTTTTTTCCAACTTTTCAGAATCTGCACTGCTTAATAAAACCTATGATATAATATAGACAAATTATTATAATGTGGATAAAAGTCAATTTAATTTCTTTCCCTACTTTCTTTTTTTTTATAAATTTATTTAACTTTTTACATTCATTTTCACAAGATTTTGGGTTCCAAAATTTTCTCCCCATTTGTCCCCTCGCCCCTCCCCAATACACTGGACATTTTAATTACCCATATCACCAATCTACCCTCTCTTCTATCATCCCTCCCTTCCCTTACCCCATCTTCTCTTTTGTCCTGTAGGGCTAGATAACTTTCTATTCCCCATTACCTGTATTTCTTATTTCCTAGTAGCAAGAACAATACTCAACAGTTGGTCCTAAAACTTTAAGTTCCAGCTTCTCCCCATCCCTCCCTCCCCACCCATTCCCTTTCCCTACTTTCAATAACCAAAGATTTTGCGTTAAGGAGAAAGCTGAATTAATTGAATAAAATTAAATGTTGACATAATGTGTGGTCTTCAGTTAATCTTTCCATATTGTTTCTCTTAAACTAATTTAGAAGATTTCTTAAGCACACTGCCAAATAAAATTGCCGTATTTTTAAAATTGAGATAACTCATATCACATTGTACTAGAAGCAGAATAACCAAAACCCTATAAACCAGTACAATCAATTGGCTACACAAAAGAAATTGCCACAGTAAGTTTTGAAGATCAACTTAAGTAATTTTCCTTTAAAGTCATTTGAAACACAGAAGTTCAGAGAGAGACAGAGAGACAGACATAGAGACAGACACAGAGATGGAGAGACAGAGACAGAGAAAGACAGAGAGATGGAGGGACAGAAACAGGAAGAGAGATACTCCTACCTTGGAAATGAATTCTTTTTTTTTCTTTTTATGTATCCTGAAGAAGTCATCTCTGTAATGCTAACAAATTGGCTTCTGTCTATAAGGAGGGATCTTCAGATTACTATTGTTTCAAGTAAATGCAAATTATATGCATCTGATGTTTATTGGTTTTCCTTAGTGACATTGATGAGTAATTTGGAGGAAGTTTGGAATTCTTTTTTTCCTCTCATTACTAGAATTACATCTAATATTTCATGAACTATGTGGCAAATTCTCCATATGGGAAAGAGGATCATTCCTGAATTTGTGTTTGTTAGCAAGGGTAATGCCATTTCACGAATGTGCTATAACATTTACAGCACAATCGAGATTTATTAAAACTACTCCACAGAGCACCATTGTAAAGAATTTATGAACTGTAAAACTGCTATAAAGGTCACTTGAGATGCAAAAGTTTAATTTGGAGTATCATGTTGTGGTAGAGAACTGCTAAACTCAATTCTTGTTTAAACAAATAGTTTCAGAATATTTGTCTCCAACTGTGTGGTTTATGAAATTCATGGAGGGTGGAGTCCAAATGTTCTCAAGTATTATGCTTTTCTGAGATTTGTTATTCGCTACTCCAAAAATTAATTTTATAAAAATAAGCAAAATTTCAAATGTATATACACCCACATATATATGCATACATATACAAACACATACACATGCATGCATATATATGCAGATGTATTTTTATACATATATAATATACAATATATTATACATGCATACATGTACACAATGTAGTCCTATCATACAATATACACATATATACACAAAAGTGAGTGTATGAGTATTCAATCTCACTTTTGTGAAATTACGTGCTTTTAAAGAATATTTTGTGTGGCATCAATGCCAACCCAGATATCAATTTTTGATAGTACATGTTTTTTTTCATTTCACTTAAATCACTAATTCAAAGGAGCCATAGTATTATATAGCCATGAAGACTCACAAAGTATTGAATATGTCATCCAGGTTAATAACTCAATATTTAATGCAATATTTGGAAATATTTGTCTAATCTATCCTGTAGATAGTAAAACATTATTTTTAAAATTCATTAATCTGAGAATCAAATTCATTCATCTTATTATGTATAGGTAAAAAATTAATGTCAAGTAACATTCAGAAAGTGGATATTGTCAGCACCCTGGTCAGGGATAGCAATGAAGCTCCAAGAAGCAAATTAAGTCAGGATTATAACAGGCAGACACCAGGGAACTCATTGGGGCTGAGCAGTGTTGTATTTCTTTATAGATATAAGGAGACCAGGCATAGTAATGAATGTAAGAAGAGTACAGTTTGCTGACACTAGTGATAAACATCACATACTATTATGGATCCTTTAGTTGCTTTCTGAGAGTTATATAGAATCAGGTAAGCCTACAGGGCAGAACTGTAACTAGCAATTTGAACCTAATCAGTAGAAATAGTCCCAGGGCAAATAGTATGAAACAGCCTTTCAAATAAACTTTAAAATTCATGATAGGGAAATAATGTAAAAAAAAGAAAAAGAAAGAAAATCAATTGAGTGGGAAAGAGGATTAGTTGCTATTGAAAAGACGCTCTTAACATTTTTCATAGACCCCTTTGGCAATCTGGTAAATGCTAGGGAACATTTCTCAGAATACTTTTGTGCATAAAATACAAAGCATTTCAAGTGAACACAATTATATTCAAATAAAATTATCTAAATATTGGAACTTTCAAATTAATGGACCCCTTGAAATTTAACCACAAAGTCCATTTTATCAATAAAAGGGGTATGTGTGTGTGTGTGTGTGTGTGTGTGTGTGTGTGTGTGTGTGAGAGAGAGAGAGAGAGAGAGAGAGAGAGAGAGAGAGAGAGAGATAGCTCTTCCACTTCGTTACAGCTCTGATTCAGAACTCAGGAAGAGTGTACCTGCACCACCATGATTCACTTTGACTATTTCAGTACCTTTAGAAAGGCAGTCAGAAGAGTCTTTAGGAAGAAAGCAATAAGAACCATATGTACATCAATATTTTTCCTTTCCTTTCTTATCTGTGTACCTTGGTTATCCTTGGTAGTTCCATAATGACTAAAAGGCCAGGTACTAGTATTAGATATATCTGTGTTGATCAGAAAAAAAAATGAAACAACTGAAGCTGCAACCCTAATATGACATTTAAGGCTCTCCACATTTCCCCTAAAGGTCAGTGGTAGTTTGAATGATGTAGATATGACACCCATATTGAGTTATGAAAATGTACTAGTATATGATAAGATATAAGATTGGTTGACCACTGAAAGTTTTACATAAAAGAGTTTTTGAAGGACAGTCAAGAGATTGTTACTTTCCACTATTTGACAATGCATCCTAGTCATTTTATATATTCTTTTTAAAAATGAAATTAGTAGAGTACACTTAATGGAGAGAGAAGCAACTAGATGGTGCAATGGATAGAGCATTGGGTCTGGAATGAGGAAGACTCACCTTCATGAGGTCAAATCTGGCCTCAGAAACCTATTAGCTGTATGACTCTGGCCAGGTTGCTTAACTGTTTACCTCAGTTTCCCCATCTATAAAATGAGTTGGATAAAGAAATGAAGAACAATTGCAGTATCTTTGCTAAGAAAACCCCAAATACTGTCATGAAGAGTAAGACATGAATGAAAAATGACTCAATATAACACATCTTTGGAGTGGTTAGATGGTACATTGGATAGAATAGTGTGTCTAGAATCAGGAAGACCTGAGTTCACATCTGACCTCAAGTACTTAGTAATTTTGTGATCGTGGGCAAGTCTCAATCTCTGTTTGTCTAAGTTTCCTCATCTATTAAATGGGAAAATTAATACTAGTTATCTCTTAGTGTTGTTGTGAGAATCATATCATATAATAATTGTACAACACTTAGACCATAAGTGTTGTACTTATTAAGTACATTTTAAATACTTATTACGAGGTCATATTAATTACAGGTACATATTAAGTACTACACAAAACTTATCTATTTATCTTTATGCATGATCATACAGATACATAACATTTATTTAATTGTATTGAATCAGAATGTTAGAAATAGAGTGAGCCTCAGATTTTTTATCCTGTTAAACTTTCTCTCATTTTACAGGTGAGAAAACTGAGGGAAACAGAGCTTAAATGAGTTGCCCAGGGTCACAAAGATAGCTAGTGGAAGGGATGGGAAAAGAATATAATTTTTCCACTTTCTAGTCCAATTCTCTTTCTTGTTTACTTTAAATGCACTCCACTATAACTTTTAATAAATACTGAATACATGACCACAACCCTATTATACATGCTTTACTTAACAAAAATATAATAAAGGAATTGGTTTATACATGAAGATACAATGACCAGCTTTTTACTTGGCTGAAATTTCTTACAAGATAATTGAGCACAATTTTACTGAAATCATCTGCTTACATATTCTTGCAAGAAATTATGCATCCTTCAGTTGGCACTACCACCCTCAAAATTAAAGACAAATTAGATTGTGTGAAATGTAAGTTAAGAACAAAAGGTCAAAAGGAAGAACACAATTAGCCCACATTGTACACCTTGTAATAAGTACACTATTTCTCAATATTTCTGAAAATTATAGTTGGTGTCCCAGATAATCTCCTCCAAGGCCAAACCAACACTCACAAATCAAAAGAAAAATAGGCTTCAAAAGGATCAGGTTGCCATTAATTCAGAGAGATTCTGTGTTTATTTCTTATTAACCCAATTTCCTGAAGTAGTTGTAGCCACAGTAGATTTTAATAATCCTGTCTTTACCCTGTTTCCAGAGAGTGCCTTGGCTATATCTCAATATCCTATTTAGATCATAAAACAGATATCTGTTATGAAGAGAGAATACCTGGGCATTGGATAAGGGAAAAGAGAGAAGATAATAGAGCTCAAGTCTCCTATTCTGGATCCAATTATATAGATACTATGAACCAAATAAAATGGTAATTTCACTGAGTTTTCTTACACTATTTTCTATTGATTATCTTTCTATGATAACTCTATACTAAGGGCTACTGGAAATTCCACTTTAATAGATTTGAACTTCTGATAAATTGAGAGTGTAGGGATTGCAATGGTCACAGAAACTATGGGTCCAAGAAAGAATCCCTGAAGGAAGCAACATTTGACCTGAATCTATAAAATATGTAGGCATACAAGAGGAAGAAATTGTAGGATTAATAGGGAAAGTATTTCAGGAAATTGGCAAAACCAATGCAGAATAAGAAAGTAATGGGTGAAGAGGAATAAGGCGAACAGAGTGGCTGTATCATAGGCCAAATAAAAAGGAGTAATTTTTAAGAAAGTTTGGAGGGGAAGGGGGTAAATCAGAAGATAAGAGTGAAGTAAAATATAGAATTCTTTAATGGAAAAAAAGCAAAGCATAAGAGTATTTTTAAATGTAAAGAAGCAAACAGAATAAAACAATGGAGGAAAGCAATTTTAGTATGTCAAATTTCTATTAACTTAAAAAAGTTATGTCAAAAAAATTATTCACAAATCAAGATATAATCGTATTTTTCTAACCTACTTTGAATGTGGAAATGTTCTTATTGGGGTTCATGGAATTTACATTAAAACAGTTAAATTATGACTTAAAAATTTAAATCTAACATGCAGTTACTCTTAGTCTCTTGTCTATGAGACATTCATTAATCAATTTAATCATTTTATTGTCTATATTTTTATTTGTTAATTCAATTATCTACCTATAATTTATCTTTCTAGTTGTTTATCATTTGTTGGTTTATTTTAAATAGCCTACATTACTATGCTTGGAACTGTAAGTAAAGTGAAATGAGTGGAATCAAGAGAATATTCTATATAGTGACGTAAATATTGAGATGATGATCACTTCAAAACTAGAACTGGGCAACTGGAAGCTAATGATTCCATGATAAATTAAGAAAAATATAAGAGAGTCAAAAGAAAGATGAAAGAAAACAATTCTGAAATATCTCATTGGTGAAACTATTTGCCTGGAAACCATATAGAGAATAGATAATTTAAGAATTATTTCTTGAAAAGCATGATCAAAAAAAGAGCCTTGAGGGAGGAGCCAAGATGGTGGAGTAGAAAGATACACATACACTTAGCTCTTACCCGACAGCCCATAAAATACCTGTAAAGAAGAACTCTTAACAAATTCAAGAGCAGCAGAAGCCACAGAACAATGGAGTGGAGGAGATTTCTGTTCCAGAGAGACCTGAAAAACTGATGGGAAAGGTCTGTCATGTGCCAGACTCAGAGCACAGCCCAGCCCTGCCTTGACCACATGGCAACAAGAGGAGCAGATCCGAGAAGGCTTCAGGGGCATAATCTCCATCAGCAGCACAGATCCCTGAACCCACAGGTGCCAAAGGTAAGTAAGAGGGTCTTTTCAGCTGATCAAGAGGGGTGCGGGGTGTCCCCATAACTCAAGTCTCCTCAGGAGGCAGCAGTAGAGGCAGCAGCACTATCCTGCATCCATTGTTGAAAGTGTCATCAGAAAGCTCCTGAGGAAACTGAACTCTGTGTGGTGGCCCTGCCCCCACCTGAGTAGCGGATCTTAATCTCACATGGAACAGCAGCCCTGCCCCTGCCGAAAATCCCTAAGGCTTAGGAGCAGCACATTTGTATCTCAGCCCCCAAGCACTGGCTGGGCAGAACTGGAGGGGAGGTGGTTGTGGAGAGGAAACTTAGAAGTCAAATAACTGGCTGGGAAAATGCCCAATAAAGGGAAAAAAAATAAGACAATAGAAGGTTACTTTCTTGGGGAACAGATGTCTCCCCCCCACTCCTATCCTTTCAGATGAAGAAGAGCAAGGCATACTGTCAGAGGAAGCCAAGGCCTCTGCCTCCAAAGGGAAATTAAAATGGGCTCAGGCAATAGAAGACCTTAAAAAACAAGTTAGCAGCTTACTAGAGGAGAACCAAAAAAAAATGGTAAGGAAAACAATAGCTTTTAAAAGAGGCTAACTCAATTTGAAAAAGAGGTCCAAAAAGTCAATGAGGAGAAGGAGGTTTTAAAAAGCAGAATTAGTCAAGATGGAGTAGAAGGTTCAAAAGCTCACTGAACAAAATAATTTGTAGAAAGAGAGAATTGAGTCCAGGAAAATGAATGACTATGAGTTAAACCAAGCAGTTAGTAAACAAAACCCAAAATTTGAAAAAAAAAAAAAAAAAAAGAAGATAATGTGAAACAGTTCATTGGAAGAACAGCTGACCTGGAAAATAGGTCCAGAAGAAATAATTTTAAAATTGTTGGACTACTTGAAAGCCATGATTAAAAAAAAAGCCTAGACATTATCTTCCATTAAATTATTAAGGAAAACTGCCCTGATGTTATAGAATCAGAGAGCAAAATGGATATTGAAAGAATTCACTGATCACCTCCTGAAAGAAACCTGAACAGAGAAACTCCTACAAATATTGTGGCTAAATTTCACAGTTCCCAGATCAAGGAGAAAATACTGCAAGCAGCAAGAAAGAAACAGCTTGAGTGCTGTGGAAATACAATCAGGATAACACAGGATCTGACAGCTTCAACATTAAGGGATTGAAGGGCTTGGAGTGGGATATTTCAGAAGTCAAAGGAACTGGGATTGAAGCCAAGAATCACCTACCTGGAAAATCTGAATATGATACTTCAAGGGAAAAAATGGTCATTCAGTGATGTAGTTGAATTTCAAGATTGCATGTTGAGGAAATGATCAGATCTGTATTGAAATATCTGACTTCCCTAGGCAAGAATCAAGAGAAGCATGAAAAGGTAAACAGCAAAGAAAAATCATAAAAGACTCTCTAAAACTGAACTGTTTACATTATTACATGAAAAGAAAATATTTTTAACTCTTGAATCTTTTCTTAGTATTTGGGTAGTTGGAGAGATTGTACATACACACACACACACACATACACGTAGATAGTTAGAGATTACAGGGTGTGTTATATCAGAAGAGATGATATCCACACCCAAAAAAATAAAATAAAATAAAAATTAAGGGGGGAAGGAGGAAAATACCAGGAAGAAAAAGAGAGTAATGGAATAGGACAGGTTATAACTCATAAAAGAGATAAGAAAAATCCTATTCAATGGACTAGATAAGAGAGAAGGGGAGACGGGGGAAAATAAAGCTACTCTTCCCATGTGTGGCTGAAGGAGGGAATAGCACGCTCACTAAATTTGATATGAAAATATATACACACCACAGGGAAGCAGGAGAGGAGGCAACAACTGGAGCGAGGGGAATGTTAGAAGGGAGGGCAAATGGGAGAAGGGAGTCCCTAGAAATAAACACTTTTAAGAAGGAATAAGGTCAATTGTAGGGGGGGGAAATAAGAGGAGATAGGGTAGGTCAGAGGGCAACATAACTAGTATTACACAATATGATTACTATGGAAGTCTCTTGCAAAACAGCACATATTTAGTCTGTATTGAATGATTTGCCTTCTCAGTAGGACTGTGGAGAGGAGTGGGAGAGAAGTTGGAATTAGAAACGAATGTTGAGAATTTTTATTGCATATAATCGGCAAATAAGAAATAGAGGGATAGGGGTAGGGATATTTATTTTGCCCTGCAAGAAAAGAGAGAAGATGGGGATAGGAGAGGGTGAGGTATGATGGAGGAGAGGGTACATTGAGGGAAGGAGTAATCAGAATGCAAAGTATTAGGGAGTGGGAAGAGGGGAGTGATGGGGAGAAAAATTGAATATGTTACAAATGAGGTAAAATCAATTAGTATTAAAACACTATTCTGAATTAATTACTGAGAATAAATCAATGACATCTTTAGTTTGGAGAAAAGAATTTCAGTCAACATTTCCTAGAGGAAGGTAATCTCGGGTAAAATTTGGCACTGATGGAAAAGTCAAAGTTTTAATGATAATTTTGATTTTATGATTGCCATTTAATCAGGAACTAGAACATGTACAGAAAGGTATGTAAGCCACTTAAGACTTGCCTCAAAAGATGTTCCTTAGCCAAAGTGAAACTATAATCATATTTGAAACCTGGTTATTGGAACTTGCCATTTTTAGATGCTACGGGACTATTAAGTGATTGTTCTTCTGAGTATAACTCCAGGTATGGGTAGCAAGAAAGGTGATCTGAGCCTCCAGTACATGACTCCATTAAGCTGATGAGATGCTGGTATGAACTGCATAGATGATCTCAAGGGAAGTGTGGGAGAGTGGCTGTTCAGCATGGGCTGAGGTGGGATTCTCCTGACTCAATTTTCCCACTGACACTTGCCAGACTTTAAGCCTGACTGAATGCAAGTGGATAATTTAATCCTGCCTGGAATTGACATGAAGTTGGGGAGATATTGTATCCCTGCAATGTCCTTACTATTGGTGGCAATTTCCTATAGACAAAAGATTTGTAAGCTTAATACCAGCTCTATTTAATTAAAGATTATGGCTAGGGGAACATCCGAGGTTGTCTAAAATTAAGTTATTAGACATAGGACTTTAGAGCAACAACAATAAGTTACGGTCCTTTAATTCTTAGTAATACTGTGGAGACAATTAGATTAAAAGCTTGTGAAGTTAGCAACATAAATATTATTTGTGTCTCAGTTGGTTAAGGCTTAAAAAAAATTTTCTTTTGTGGCCCATATTTTAAATGCTTTAAAAAGAAGTATCATCTGACCAGAAAATTGAAATGCTTTATCTGTTGTAAACTGTGTTAAAAATAAATAATATTAATAAAAGAGCCTTGATATCATATTTCAAGACATTTCCAAGAAAACATACCCTGATATATTAGATAAAGATGGTAAAAAAAGAAATTGAAAAAATCCACCAACAATCTCCTGAAACAGAACCTAAAATAAAAACTCCCAGGAATACTAGAGTCAATTTACTGAGCTTCCAGATAAAGGAGAAAATGTTACAAGCAGTCAGAATGAAATAATTCAAATAACATGGAGACATAGAATAGTGGAAGATTTATCCACTTCCAAATTAAGGGAGTGAAGGACTTGGAATATGACATTGTATAAGGTAAAGGAGCTAGAATTACAGTCAAGTATGAACTATCCAGAAAAAAGCTGAATATAAACGTTAAGAGAAGAAACACTGAATATTAATGAAATAGAGGACTTTCAGGCATTTCTGATGAAAAGATAAGGGCTGCATAGAAAATTTGATATTTACACACAAGACTAAAGAAAAGCATAAAAAGATAAATGTGAAAGAGAAATCATAAGATAATCAATAAAGTTAAACTGTTTGTGTTCCATATGAAAAGATAACACATCTAACTCCTAATAGCTTTACCATTAGTAGGGCAGTTAGAAACAATCTACAGAGACATAATATGCAAGGGCAATTTAATTATTCTGGGATGATCTCAAAATTTAATGGATGATAAAGACGGGTGCACTGGGAAAAGGGAGAGGTAGAATAGGGAAATTTATCTCAAACAAAAGAGGCATAAAAAGAAGACCTTTCACAGTAGAAGGGAAAATAGGGGGGATGGGCAATGCTTGTGTCTCACTCCCACTGGAATTGGTACCAAAATGGAAGAATACATGAATACACACACACACACACACACAGTCGGTTGAGTTCAGAAATATATCTTGTACAAAAGGGAAGTAGTTCATTAGCCTTGTCTACAAATTATTGCCCTCAAGAATTATTTTGAAAGCTTAGAAGTCAAATGAAATGTCCAGGGTTTCACAGCAATATAGATTAAAGGCAATGTCTGAACTCAAGTCTTCTCGGCTTTGATGTCAGCCCTCTGTTCAACATGCTGTGCCGTCTCTCAAGCATTGGGGGAAAAATAAATTAAAAAGTGAGACAGTTCTTGACATCAAGGAATTTACATTTTAATAGTGCAGTGATAGCAAATGCTTTTTATTTGAAGAGTGTTTTGTTGTGTGAAATGAGAGTAAAGACAAAAGGAAGGGTAGATTAAGGGATAGAATAGTTAAAAGCAAAACAAGTTTTTCAGGGGAAACAGAGAAAATAAAACAAGAAAAAGAAAGAATAAACCGAAAAAATAGAATGAAGGGTATTATACAGTTATAATCATAAGTGTGAATGTGATGAACTCAACCACACAAAGAAGATTGCAGAATGAATTGGAAAACAGAATCCAACAATATGTTGTGTACAAGAGACCTTGAAACAGAGACATACACAGAATCTAAATAAGAAGAGACAACAGATTCTATTATGCTTCAGCTGAAGTTGAAAAGGCAGAGGTAGTAATCATGACCTCAGATAAAGCAAAAGCAAAAACAGACCTAAATAAAAGAAATATTCAGTGTAATTAAATTTTTCTGAAAGGGACCATATTGTATTCCCTTTGCCATTTAGCCTTGGGAAGAGTAGTTCAATATCATTATTGAAAAAGAACATCAACTACTTCACCTATAGGGCTCACAATATATGCATCAAGTCTGTGACTTCCGATAACAAAACTCTTCAAATAAAAACATTTACCATCACTGCATCATTAAAATGTAAATTCCTTGATATCAAGAACTCTCTCACTTTTTTATTTTTTTTTTTGTTTTTTGTTTTTTGTTCTCTTTCCCAGTGCTTGAGAGGCTGCACAACATGTTGGACAGAGAGCTGACATCAAACTCTGGAAGACTTGAGTTCATAGATTGCCTTTAACCTACATTGCTGTGAAACCCTGGGCATTTCATTTGATTTCTAAGCTATCAAAATAATTCTTGAAGGCAATAATTTGTAGACAAAGTTAATGACCAGCATTGCTTGAGAAAATTTCCTCAACAGGGAGTTCCCTATACTAATAAAATCAAGATCTAATTCCTATACCCTATCCTCAGTGCTTAGAAGAACATGACAACAACATAGAAATTGTATTGCTGTTGTTCAACAGAAACTATTACACAGTTAAAGAAAGCAACATGATACCACCTTATTTTTGTGATAATTCTAAACTAGAGATTTCACCTCACTACAGTGCTATCAATTATCCAGTAAACTGTCATTTTCTAATTAAAATGCATGATCTTGTCTTACCTTTGTATATCTATTTCTATAAGAGTGACTATCTAGATGTACATATTGATATGCATATGCATGTGTGTTTATACACACATATGTATGTGTATGCATAGATGTATGTGCATGAACATATGTGTGTATATATAAAATTGTATGTATGGGTACATAAGATACACAGATTATATATACATTGCAAATAAATATGAGCATTCATTTAAAATTATACTCCAAAACCTTATTTTGAAGAATATCTTGAGTTTTAGATGTTTTAACCAGAAGAGTGTACATCATGACTAATCCTATGAAATTAAAGAGCTTTTGAGTATAAGCCTGACAACTCTCTCTCTCTCTCTCTCTGTATATATCTATATCTATATCTATATATATCTATATCTATATCTATATATGTATATATCTATATCTATATATATATATATATATATATATATATATATATATACATATATATATATCATCACTACCCCCAAACCACTATGTCTAAGTACTGACTCAATAGTGAGATATATCGACCAGGATAAAAGTACATGTAAAATACATATTTATATGGAAAATAAACACAAATCAAATCCTCCTTCAACCGTATATCACCACATATACATATACAAACATTCCTCTATGTGTGTATATATAGCACTGTATAAGACACTATAATAATTCAGAATATGTCATTGCTGATTATATGTATAAACATATATGTACACATATATGTGTTTGTGCATACTCATTATATTTGTGATATATTGTGATGGGGGTTAAAGAAACATTTTATTTGCATTTATTCTCTATATAATTATATTTTTATGAAGTATCTTACTAATAAGAAGAATATTTTTTGACCAACAACTGTTTCATTTTTGTTCCTGTATCTTTATCACCTTGGACAGTATCTAGAACCTATAAAGATCTTTATAAAGTTGTCTTAATTAACTGATTAATTCCCTAAGGAAAATCTAGATCCTTGAAATAAATTCCTACAAAGTTTCTCCTGTTGCTTCCACTCATTGATAAAAATCTGAATCTGAGGTACAAAATTAACAGAATTGTGGAGAGAAAGTAGGAGAAAATATCTTTTATATTATTTTCAATATATCAAAACTCTTACATTTGTCATTTTACCATAAAACATTGTCTCACTATATAAAATAATGTCATGTTCATCGAATTAGAAGGACAACTTTAAAAAAAAACAGTGTATGTTGTTTTAAAATAATTTTAAAATCATGAACTTGACAGGTAACTTGTGCAATTTCATACAATTTTGTACTTTCTCTATGAGCAAGTATTTTCTGAAACTGTCAGAGCAAGATGCTGGACTGAGTATCCAATGCATTTTCTGAAGTGTTAAATTAGAAAACTGCTCCAAAGCATGACAGGTAGAAATGCATGTATGTTTGTTATCTGTGTGAAATAATATTCAATCTCTAGCCTCAGCAGTCTCTGTGGGTTAGGTCTTATGACTGTGATAGAATTTTCATTGAAACTAAGTTCACTAGATAAAATAGGAAAAGCCTTGAATTTTACACTTGAAAAACAAGCAAATAAGGGCTTGCTTACTGTGAAAAAGCTAAGAAGATCAGAAAAGGTCTCAGAATACTTATTCAATCATATCCATTTATTCATTCAATCAGTAATTGTTTGCTTAAATGTATTATATTGTTAAATAATTATTTTCTAAATGAAATATTAATTAATGTGAATTAGGGATAGAAACTAAAGTTATGACTACATTTGGATAGGAAGTTCCATCTACAAATCCATTTACACTTTTTTTTTCAACTTACTTTTTCAGGCACTATTCTACAGCACTGAGATGTAAAGTGATTTGCTCATGAATACAGTCAATTTGTGTCAGAGACTATGATGCTGTTTTTGTTATTATATGTGATTTATTTTATGTGCAAAGTGAGCTAACTATGCAAGAAATGGATCTGTGAGTTCATCTATTCAGGTATTTTCTCCAATGACACGGACTGTAACTGGCTTGACATTGGCCATGTCCTCACATAAATGTGCCATAATGTTCTGTGAATCTTTGTCACGTTTTCTTGACATCATGAGAATTCTAACAGAATACATATTAACTCTAAAGTTTGACTATTCTTCTTTCCAAAGAGTCTAATCATAATGAATAATACTCATTTCCAATTTTTACTCAATATGCAGGAGATGCAAGTACAAATATCGAATACAGCTTAACTGAATAATTGCTATATTTCACTTTGGTTTGCTCTGTGAATGCAGTCAAGAAGTTGTACTCTATTTGGAGCAGCAAATTAAAATAGCATTGAATGTAAAAGTTCAGTAATTAAGACTGTGCCTTAACTGATCTGCAAAACTTCTTTGTTCAAAGGAGATATTGCTCAGAGGAAGGAATCTGAAGTGCAGTTGGGTTAAGAAGTCTATGTGATCAAGGAAACTCTACTCAGATGCCTAAAATCACTAAAGTGGGTACTGTCAATTATATGAAAGTCCCCCCTATCATTAACTCTAAGACATTTATTTCAATCATGGATACCCTGAAATGCTAGGTAGACAAAGGAAAATAATTAAGCCAATGCAAAATAAATAGTTAAGGATGATTTCCTAATGTGAGATTATTGACATCCCAATGATATAAGCTTTTGTAGTCACTCAATAAATTATTCCTCAGAATGATCAGGGTCAAAAGTGATGTTTCTGAGCTAATCACTAGAACTTCCAGTTCTAGGCATTTTTAGCCTCTTTATATATATGGGAGAACCCCAGGGTACTTCATGTCAGAAAAGTAAGTGACATACATTCTTGGTCCACAGATGTGTTACAATGTATATGTAGCCAGGATAACTGAATTTAAGTTCAGCTCTGAATTTAAGGGTGACAAGAAATATTATTTCAAGGAAAATTTGGCAATTTCACATCTTAGTGTTCATAATTAGCATTTTCTAAAATAAAATAAAATCAGCATAACCAAAAATTAAAGCTTATACATCAACATCTATTGTGGAGATAAAAAATTTTAAGAAATTCTATAAAGAACATATTATGACCCACAAAATTTGCTCAACATATACTTTGATTCTCAGCGATTTCAATTCAAAGGTGGGAATAAGTATGTATGATGAAAAATATATTGGAAAATATAGTTCAGTTATAAGAAATAAGGGAGTCCAAAAACTTGTTGACTTACATAAACTTGTACATTATGGACCCTTTCTTCAGATAAAAAAAGATAAAGAAGATAATAGATAAAGAGACAAACAAGTAAGAGTTGATGCTGAAAATAATATGAATTCTAACAGACAGTAAATAGCATACTATTATTGTGTGAATCATTCCTAAATAAGCTATTTTTCATCATGTCATTAGTCCTCCACTCTTTGAATAAATTAATTAATTTTAAGAAGAATTTATTAGATTCAACTATGTTTCAAGCAGTATGCTAAATGCTAGAGATACAAACTTGAAAGGTGAGATAAGTCCTACTCTCAAGAAGTTTCCTCTCTGAGAAAAAAAAACACATGCATACACAGATATGTCTGCATACATGTATATACATACATAGCAAATGCTTCAATGAATCATATAACTAAATATATTATGATACATAATTAGCAACATAATATTTCTAACATTATATTGATTGCATCAAATATTTTACCACCTGACAAGATCTTAAGGTCTAAGCATGCAGATATGTTCATATGACAGGACCCATGGTTCATTAAGCTGCATAAATAAATCAGCGGTGAGTGCCTCGTTAAGGTGTAGTGGCAGTTTGGATGGTGTGCCTGAATGACTTAAGGATGCAGGGGAAGTTCAGATGGTAAGGCTGATGCTCTCAAATTTGACAAGAATGGAATAAAATTGGATAATTCTATTTATCTATATTGTATGAGCATTCAAGAGTGGTGGGGAACTTCTGAGCAGACTGAAACTGGAAGATTCAACAGTGAAAAGAAGAGGAGAGAGTGTTCTTAGTGGTGGCCTGCCACCTGGATATCCAAGATATCTTTCAGGTAGCTTTAAAAATGGAGATGAGGACATTGGGAGACAGGAAAAAAGAGTTCTTTTGGAGTTAGATGGTTTATTTTTAATCCAAGATCATAATTCAGAGCAGCTTTGTGGTGCAATAGATAGAGCACCTACCCTGGAGGCAGATGAATCTTAGTTCCAATCCAACTTCAGACACTAATTACCTATGTGACCCTAACTAAATCACTTAGGATCAATTGGATATATAAAAATCATAATTCAAATTTAGAGGAATAAAAATGAAAAGAAAAAAGATATGGTGTGAGATTTAAAATATCCACAAACTGTTCTAATTTTAAAAAATGACAAAAATGGAAATGGCAGAGGAAATTACATTGCATATATGCCATGTAATATATTCATATGAATTTTAACTGCTGTACTATATATGAATTGCCAAAAAAAGGAGAAGAGATGATCAAAGATGACTTTAGCAAATATTTGATTTACTAGCAAAAGACAATATATGGAAGCCATGAGCAACACCATTTTAGAATGTCATTGAATAAAATACTATGGAGAAAGATAAGGGGAAACTGTGAGTTTTATTACCTCATAAAATATTGAGTAATGAATTGAAATAAAAGATTTATAAAAGAATAGTTAAATACCCAACTAAACAAAATCATCACAAACTAATGATCAAACTACAGAGAGGTAAATAAACAAATGAAATATGAAAAGATTTACAAGACATTCTATTTAAAACAAACAAATAAACTTTACCATCATGTGATATAATTTCCAAATTGTAACTCAAATAAAAGTTAGACTAAGGTAAAAAAAAGAAAAGAAAATTAGATCTATTTATGGTTGCCAAAAGAAGAGAAAATGTCATTATCAATCCATATATGCATTTTCTCAACTGTATAAAATATTTAAATAATTACATTTATTTTGCATCTATTCTTGATGAGACTATTAGAAGAAAGGTAGTGCTCTAAAACATTATTTCAAAGGAAACCACATCTTTACCATCACATCATGTATGTGTTGACTTACCCTTTGGATTTCATAGCTTCTTGATGCCAAGGGCTGTTTTTCTTTGTATTAATTGTACCCCCTGTGCCTAGCACAATGCCTGATGCTCAAGCATGTTTTGGGGTGATATTAGATACAAAGAACAGGCAATGTAGAACATGTAAGACCTCTTGTAATTGCTTCCTATTTATTATTTTTAAAAAAAGGTAAAACAAAGTCATGTGATTAGTCATATCAAACTATCTCTTTAAAGTTTATCTTCCAACATAAAATTTCCCATGGATGTCAGAATTATAAAAAATTATTTTCAATACATAACAACAGACAAAACTTTGTTTATGATCTAATTAATAATAAAATGCAAGGTATAAAATATATGCATGTGCATACACAGACACACACATACACATATATGAATCAACAAACAAGAATTTATTAAATGCTTACTATGTAAAAGGCATTGTGTTAGAGTCTGTGATTACAAAAAATAAATTAAACAGACCTTTTCCTTGAGTAACTCACAGTCTAGATTGAAGAGATGAATATGTGAGTATATACAAGATATTAGAGAGAGTATAATTTTTGTGGAAAGGTACATGCTTCCAGGGGATCAGAAAATATTTCTTGTGGAATGTATCACTTGAAAGTACACTTGAAAGAACTCTGGATTCTAAGAGCTTAAGATGAAGAGTGAATTCAAGTGACATTGGGGAGGGGGAAGCTAACAGACAGGGAAAGAGAAAGGAATAGGAAAGTCATATTTGATGAAATATATGAATGCCAGATTGTCTGGACCACATGAAGAAGAACAACTTCATATCTCGGTAGAAAGGTATGGGAGGGTAAAATTTTGACTTTAAATGCTAACAGGATTCAAAATTAAATTAAAGTAGAGGGTTTCACTATAGTGAGGTTCTTCAGATCCTCTAATTTGTTAATCAAAGTTCTGATTATAGTCAATATCACTTATTGGAACTGAAATTATAGTGGTGCTGAAAGTATTTGTCAAATTCCTGAAAACTAATGACTAAGTGGAAAGGTTACAAATGTCATTATTTGTATCATTTGGCTTATGTATTAATTTATATTATTGTTAGTGCAGGAAATTCTTTCCTCCACTGGAATCTTGATAAATTTATTTTAAAAAGAGTAAGAAAGTGTTTGATAAGATGGTTATTTTTGTCTTTGTGAGAGAAGTCACATGAACAACGAGATATACTATTTTTTATGAAATTTCTATGTTACAGTTGAAAGAGTATAAGTTGTGTGATCACACAGCTAAGGTTCAAATCCCACATCTCATATTACTTGTACGATAGTGAGCATCATAGGTTGATTGAGGTGCTTTTTGAGTTCTATTTCAGCTCTTTATTATCCTAGAGTTTGTCATTTATTTTGTAGCCACATCACACACAGTAAGTGTTGGTGATAACAGATTTAAAAAAGCATATCTTTATGTTACAGTTGGATCATTAATTCCTACTGAAAAACCTCTAACCCTAGTAGAAAACTCCATAATTACATACTAAAAACAAAAACAAAACAAAACAGAAAATATTAATATAATAAAGAATCAAAATGCGAATATCAATAATCTCAATATTGTGCAAGTAATTCAAAACAGTTATGCAAAATATTCTCATGTATTTTATATAATAAATTATATCTGCATACTTATAAAACTAATTTATGGTTATACAATTGTATATTACATAAGCAATGCTGGAAACCAGTTTCACTGAACGTTGTTAAATGGTTATTGAGGATATCATTTTAAATTATATTACATTTAAAAGTATACTGAGAGGGGGGCGGAGCCAAGATGGCGGAGTAGAAAGACTCACCTATGCTAGGTCCGAACCCACAGCCCATAGATTTCCTGTAAAAAGAACTCCTGATAAAGTCTGGAACAGTGGAAGCCGCGCAGCAACACAGTGAAGGAGATTTCCGTTGCAGAG